>JAYESD010000001.1:288210502-288810502 GCA_036927565.1 Tuctoria greenei
ACATTTTATACGGCTATTTGTATTTTCTTTTTGTCATTTATGGTGCTTCTGATTGATGTCAAAGGCAAATTTGTTTCTTGTCATCTTGTGGCACGCCTGCTCAATAATGTATATTTTATATAATTTGTACTTTTGGTACGAATAAATTAATCTCATCCTTGCTAATCCTTTTCCTTTTTTTTTTCCAAACCTCTTCTCTTCTCTAGCCGTTGAGTCATAACAGTTATGTCTGCTTGCAGTTGATAAAGATGACTTAGTTCCACCTGTGCCTGTTCTTACGCGATATAAAAAGGAGCTTGGAATCAAGGCATTCGTAAAGAAAGAGGTCCAAGACGTTAAAACAGTCGATGGGAGAAAAGCAAGTGAAATAGCTCAACTTACAATGCCAAAGCTCTGTGTGCGGCTTAACAGTCTATATGTGGGTTTCTTGTTTACCATAGATTAACAACTACTACCTCCTTATTTCTTTTGATGTTGTTAGGACATCATATTTTGTCCATATTTGCTCTAGCCATGATGTCCTTGTTATGAATGTGACTTGTATTATTGAGGAGGCCAAAGGCCTCTATAAATAGATGTACAGGAATAACAATTATGCAGAAAAGCCCTTATGCAAAAGGGAAATTACAAATATATCCCTACATCTCTAACACCCCCCTCAAACTCAAGGTGCATCACGAACACTGAGTTTGGAGAGATAAAAACTATGCCGAACTCGGGTCTGTGCCTTCGTGAAAAAATCCGCCAGCTGAAGCTCTGAGGGCACATACTGGAGATCAACAACACCGTTATGTACCTGTGCTCGTGTATAAGAAGCATCAACATCAATATGCTTGTTAAGCTCATGCTTGACCGGATCACGAGCAATACTGATCGCACCTGTACTGTCAGACAAAAGAGGAGTTGACATACCAACAGAAACACCAAAGTCCTCAAGCAACCACCGCAGCCAAGTAACCTCTGCACTCACAAGAGCCATAACACGCAACTCAGCCTCTGCACTCGAACAAGAAATCGCTACCTGTTTCTTAGTCTTCCAAGCAATGAGGGAACCACCAAGAAAAACACAATAGGCAGAAAGAGATCGACGGTCAGAGGGATCACTAGCCCAAGTAGCATCAAAATATGCTTTGAGCTGTAAAGAGCTAGAGCGTGGAAAGAACAAGCGTCTGGAGATAGTCCCACGAAGATAACGCAAGACACGAAGCAAGTGACTATAGTGGACCTGGGTAGGAGCCGAAACAAACTGACTCAGAATATGAACAAAGTATAAGATATCAAGACGAGTGACACCAAGATATACGAGACTCCTTACAATATGACGGTAACAAGTAGGATCATCAAGAGGCTCACCATCAGTGGCTCGAAGATGAACATTAAGTTCCATGAGAGTCTCAACAGTTCGGTGATCAATAAGAGAAGTCCGATCAAGAATACCCTGAATGTATCTCTCCTAGGACAGAAAAATTCCCTCAGAAGAGGAGGAAACCTCAATCCCAAGAAAGTAGCGGAGAGGACCAAGATCGGACATAAGAAACTGCTCACTGAGACGGGCCTTTACAAAGGCTATGTACTCACAATCGTCTCCGGTGATCATGTCATCAACATACAGAAGAAGAGTGCGGCCACGAGACGAAGTGTGTACAAAAAGCGCGGGATCATGAACACTGGCAGAGAAACCAGCAGCAGTGACTACAAACGCAAAACGCTGAAACCAAGCACGAGGAGCCTGCTTAAGGCCATAAAGACAACGTCGAAGGCGACAAACCATGCCCTCAGGAACAGAATACCCAGGTGGTGGCTGCATATAAAACTCCTCACGCAACTCACCATTAAGAAAGGCATTCTTCACATCAAGCTGAGAGATGGATCAGTCACGAACAGAGGCGACAGCAAGCAGAGTGCGAACAGTGGTCATGTGAGCGACAGGAGCAAAAGTCTCATCATAGTTACGACCATGTTCCTGCTGAAAGTCACGGGTGACTAATCGAGCCTTATATCGCTCAAGTGAACCATCAGAGCGAGTCTTAACCTTATAGACCCACTTACACGTGATTGGGCGAACACATGGGGGACAGGGCACAAGTTTCCACGTGCCGGTGCGCTCGAGAGCAGCAATCTCCTTGGCCATCGCATGCTGCCATTCCGTATGTGGAACAACATCACGATACATAGCCGGCTCAGGAAGAGCAGCAGCAGCAAAGCTAGAAGGAGAATACTGAACAGGAGGTTGTCGAGGACGATGACCACGTCCAAGATGCTGCTCAGGAGAAGAATCATCAGAAGGAGATGATTCTTCAAGAGAAGAGGACGTCCTAGAAGAGGCAGACTGAGCCGGAGAAGATGGATCAGAAGATGACCTAATCGGAGTAGACAACTCATCAGAAGAAGCTGGTACGTCTGAAGGAGAGACAACTCGTCGAGTATAGACGTGTGTCACAGAAGCCTTCAAAGTATAATCGGGAACCAAAGAAGCATGCTCCGAAGAAGGAACCATGGAACGCTGCACTGTGTGTGAAGGTGGTACACTAGTAACTGGAGCATCTGGAAGGAATAGAAACGAAAGGGGGTCGACCACAGATACAAAAGAAGTATCAGAAGAAGGACGAAGATAGAAATGATGTGTCTCATCAAAAACAACATCTCGTGAAATCCTCATCCTTCGACTAACAGGATCCCAACAACGATACCCCTTATGCTCCGAACTGTACCCAAGGAAGACACACTCGATCGACTGAGCAGTCAGCTTGGTGCGCTCACGAGGTGCGAGCAGCATGTAGCACACACAACCAAAAAGACGAAGGCTAGTGTAGTCAGGCGTCTTACCCGTTAGACGCTCAAAAGGAACCCCCCTCTAAGACCATCCGCACCAGCGTACTCTAAAACATACTGTATACACTATTCTCCTTCAGCTTTTACAGTACGTACTCTAAATTACACTGCGAAACAGTGTATCCAGTATGCTTTACAGCGTGCCACTGCGGATGGTCTAAGTGCAGACGAAGGTTGAATGTTAATCAAGTAAGTGGTAGTAGAGACCGCCTCAGCCCAAAAATGAGGCGGAACAGAGGAAGCAATCATGAGAGCACGAGCTGTCTCAAGAAGATGACGATGCTTACGCTCAACAATGCCATTCTGAGCATGAGCACCAGGACAAGAGAACTGAGCAAGAGTACCTTGCTTAGAAAGAAACTAACTAAGAGCATCAGAAAGGTACTCACCAGCGGAATCAGCTCGAAAAATATGAATATGGGTTCAAACTGAGTGCGGATCATAGTCGAGAAGGACTTATAGATAGATAACGCCTCACTACGATGTTTCATAAAGTAAATCCAAGTGCGGCGAGAAAAATCATCTATAAAAATGATATAGTATTTATGTCCGCCTTTTGAAACAAAAGGTGTAGATCCCCATACATCCGAATGAACAAGATCAAAAGGACGCTCAGAAACTGACTCACTCGAATGATAAGGAAGTTGAATCTGCTTTCCTAATCGACAACCCTGACAATGAGCTAAAGACTTAGAACTAGAGACTGATCCTAAGAGACCACGACGAACTAGGATGGACAAACGGAAACCACAAATATGATCCAAACGATGATGCCACTGAGCAGATGTCAACGTGGACGAAGCAGCAAGACTGGAGCCAGTTGAACTGGCAAGCGCAGCGGAAGGAAGACGAAGCCAGTCAAGCTCGCAAAGACGCTGTGAATTACGACGACGAGGGCCAGTACCAACTAGATGACCCGTGCGACGATCCTGGACATAACAAAGATCATGATCAATAATCACTTGACAATCATTATCAGTAAGTTGATCAACAGATATGAGCTGCATTGTTAGTCCAGGAACGACGGAAACATCAGGAACAACAAATGAGTCAGATAAAAGAGTGCCCTGTCCAACAACGGAAAGAGGAGAACCATCGGCAGTATGAACAGTGGAAGAACGATATGAGGGACTCAAAGAAGTCAAACTGGTATGATAAGGAGTCATATGAAATGAAGCACCAGAATCAAGAATCCATGGACATGTACCTGAAGTAGAAGTGGGAGGTGGTCCCTCAGTGAAAGACGAAGAAGCAGCAGCAGTACTCGAAGGTGTAGAAAGCTGAGTCACAGAACCAACAACTCCCGATGGTGTGGAGGAGGCGAGGCGACGAAGAAGCATGAGTAACTGTGTATCTGTAATAGCAAAACTCCCTTGAGATCCTCCAATACTAGCACCACCAACAGTCTGTGAAGTACGGCGAGCCTGAGCCTTCTTCTTCTTGAAA
Organism: Tuctoria greenei; assembly: GCA_036927565.1. NCBI lineage: Eukaryota > Viridiplantae > Streptophyta > Magnoliopsida > Poales > Poaceae > Tuctoria > Tuctoria greenei. Next base: position 288,214,781 of record JAYESD010000001.1, read on the forward strand.
CAATATGCTTCTATATGATTATCTTTACCACAATAGTCACAGTGAGGAGCACCACGTCCCCTTGAAGTAGAAGATGGAACTGCTGAAGACGGTACTGTTGGTGAAGTAGTGTGACTCAGTGTCGAAGAGCGTGCAACCAAAACTGAAGAAGACCGTAACAACCCAGCAGCCTGAAGACAAGTCTCTTCATTACAAACACTCGTCAGAGCGTCCATCAGAGAGACACGGGGGTGACGAGCAAGCAGCTGAGCACGAAGAGGCTCAAACTCGTCACGAAGACATGTCAGAAAGTCATAAGTGCGTCGAAGTTCAAGTGTAGCCTTTTGACTCTGACATGACTGACAAGTATCTGTAGACAACCGAGGACCAAGAGCATCAAGCTGACGCTATATAGCAGACATCTGACCGAAGAACTCCTCCACTGTGGCATCTCCCTGCTATAACAACTGCTCGTGACGAATAGCAGCAAGGTAGGTACACTGTCTAGTAGGATCGTAACGAGAACGCAAAAAATCCCACATCTGATGTGCATGCTCAAACTCAACTATGTCTGCCGCAATACGATACTCCATACTAGAAGCAAGAATAGCAACAGCTCGAGCATCATCATCCAACCAAGTCCTGTATAAGCTGTAGTGAGTCTGATACGCGGACAAACGAGTCTGATAATCCTCCTCCAGCTTCATCTTATCGTCATCAGTAGCCTTATCTGAAATAACAGGCTCAGAAAGGACAAGGTGGGCATTGAAGATCACTCGTGAGATACTCCCAGAGTCATAGACCACGCATGTGCAGGCGCATGCGGGGAACCCAGTCACGGTAATTGATGCCATTGAAAAGCACCGGACACCGCACAACTGGAACCCCACCCGACGAAGAAGTCATCGTGACGAGATGACAGGCGACGACTAGAGCGCAAAGTGAGCAGTGGCAGACGACGGCGAGAGCGCAAAAGAGAAGCGGCACAAGCTGAAAAAATTCTTTTTTTTTTTTTGCAGTTAGGGTTTAACCCTAACCCTAAACCACACAGGCAAGCGGTGGCTCAGAGAGATACAGGCTAAGGCAAGAGAGACGTGAATCTGTATGCCCACATGAGCCTGCAGACAGCAGCATCGATGGCAGCAGCAAATATGACCCAGCAGCAAGCCACAAGTGCTGTCCACGTGAAGCTGCAGACACCAGCAAGCCATGAGCGCTGCCAGAGAGCAGCGGCTTGGATGGGCAGCACCACGTGAATCTGCAGAATATGTGAAGGTTTGGGTGGGCAGCAGACACGAGGCAGATCCAGAGAAAAGGATCGGGGTCACGACGCCGCAGTCGAGGCACCCAGCAGCGGACGGCCGGCTGCGAGACACGGGTGGCCAGGACGAAGGCCGCCAAAGTGTCGGAGGAAGAGCCGGAGCCGCCGCCGCCGCCGTGAGAAAAAAATTAGGTTAGAAGATCTAAAGCTCTGTATACCATGTTATGAATGTGACTTGTATTATTGAGGAGGCCAGAGGCCTCTATAAATAGATGTACAGGGATAACAATTATGCAGAAAAGCCCTTATGCAAAAGAAAAATTACAAATATATCCCTACATCTCTAACAGTCCTAAACTCCTAATGACATCAAAATAAATATGGAAGGAGTTTTTGCATCAGAATGGCAAGTCCTCAGGCATTTTATTGACATATAGGTCTGAAATGATTAGCCATTGTGCATCGTAAATCTTCTAAGAAATGCATTTGAAATAGTAAACATTGGAAGAGGTCCTGCAGTTTGTTTTTGTTCTTGGCATTGAATATAGTCATTAGTTAAGCTGCTATAGGCACAATACATATTAGTTTTGCTATCAGTTGCATCTTTCATAGTTCCCAGTGGTGTTCTTTACCTTTTGAACTGAGCTACAACCAATATGATGCATTATCTAGATTAATACCAGTTGCTTACATAATGTTGTCTATATTTGAGAGTTTTGGACATGTCACATCATGGAGTCAGAAAAGTGTACTTTTGCTAAGATTATTTATGGACCATGTTCATCCTGTTTAATCATTACATTCTTGTTCTATTCGTTTACTGAGTTTTATATCCATCAGAGCTTATGTAACCACTAACCAGAAGTTTCCTTTTATGTAGTATGGTGTCAGCCAGTTAAGTAAGTTGGAGGACAGCATTAGTGAGCGGTGGGCTCGGAAGAAAACTGAAAACATTAACATCAGTAAGTCCTCTTCTTTCTAATGTTCCTAGTAACTACAAACAATTTGTCTGTGTTGTATTGCATAACTGTTCTGAAATACTTGATCTTCGTGGTCTAATCCTTGTTGTAAAGTAAATCCTCTCCTATGTGCTTCTATATTATTTTCCAGGACGATCAACAAGTGTAAAATCAAAGAGTCTTACTCCCAGTCAGAAAAATCAATTTGATGGCAGTAGAAAAGAATTCAATAGTGCTATTGACTGTTTATGTGTATTTACCGGTAAGGAGATATGTCAAAGCGATGTTTCACTGGAAGTTGAGCATTATTTTGTAGTTGGTACTTAAATGTAAATCTTTCCTTTCATAGGGACAAAGGTTATATTCTGGGACCTGCAGCAGCCATTTATTGACAATTTATATAAAAACAGTGTTTCCCAGGCTCGCTTGGACACTATAATGGAAGTGCTTGATTTGGTAAGTTTGGTTATATCTCATATATAAAATCAGGTTGAATGCTTTTGAACCATCAAATAGCTGGCATGTGCCTCACTTTTATCTGATGAGTATCGTGATCAGCTAGCCAGCTTTCTAGGGAGTTCACTTCCTCTGCTATTCTTTTGTCCTTTAAAACAGACGAGCATTTAAAATATCATCTTCGACTGTTGACATTTTATGTTTTGCTGGTACAATTTGTGGTCATTCTCACACTCCAAGCACTGAAGATCATGTTTGGCTATGAATATGCATTGACTAGGCCATATTTGTCATTTATTGACATGAATGAGTTTGTTACTCTACCAATTCTGTCTGATGAAAGTGTGAAGTATATACTGTTATACTTCAGTAGTCAGTACATGAGTAGATGTTTTGTTGCCTGTGGTTAACAGTATCTATTTTCTGGAAAAAAAATTATATCTGCTGTTTTGATGATTGTTAAGTTCAGTGTTGTCCAGGCGTCGCCTAAGCGGCGCCTAGGCGTCCAGTCGCTCCACGACGGACGCCATGACAATTCGCCTCGCCTGGAGCGGTCCAGTCGGCCGACTGGGACGCCATGGCGTCCTCTGCCACGACGTCCAGTCGTCTTGGCCCAGCGACTGGTGCCTTTTTCCCATCAGTCCGGCGGCCCAAGGTCCAGAGACGGCGCGGCGAGCAAGAGGAGAAGGGGCGGCGCGACGAGCAGGAGGAGATGGGGCGGCGCGGCGAGCAGGAGGAGATGGGGCGGCGCCGCGAGCAGGGGGAGGAGAGGGGGCGGCGCGGCGGGGAGGAGAGGGGGCGGCGCTGCGAGCAGGAGAGGGGTCGGCGCGGCGAGCAGGAGAGGGGGTGGCGCGGCCAGGAGGAGAGGGGGCGGCGCGTCGAGGAAGGACCGACGGAGGGAGAGTGGGAGACGATGCCAGTAGGGTTGGGAGGTGGGCTTTTTTTCTTGGCCCAGCCCGTATAATCTTTAAAACCCTAACTCCCAAAGTCTCTCAGCCCCCGCCGCTTCTGCCCCTGGCGGCTGGTTCCGCTCGACCGCTCCCGCTTTTGCCGCCCGATCTGGACGCTGTTTCCCTCCTGCCGCCGGTCTTTTTTGCCTTTTCCTCCTTATTTTCTTTGCAAACTGCAAATCTGGACGTCGCCTGAACGCCGCCTAGGCGCCCAGTCGGTGGACAGGCACCTAGGCGTCCAGGCGCCAATTTACAACACTGGTTAAGTTTCACTTTGAAAGAAGGCTAGAATAATTGCTTAATTAATCTAAGGTCTAGGTACATATTTATAGATACATAGATGAGCCGGTATACAGGCTAGACCCAAACACATAACTCAACACAGTCCAACACCCCCCCGCAGTCCCAACATCTAGCCACAACAGATGTTGAGACTAGACCGAAACTCAGAAAACAAAGTCGACGGGAGTCCCTTCGTGAAGATGTCGGCAAACTGTGATGTCGTCGGCACGTGGAGAACTCGAACCTTACCGCGTGCAACCCGCTCACGAACAAAGTGAAGATCAATCTCCACATGTTTCGTGCGTTGGTGCTGGACGGGGTTGGTGGAGAGGTAAACGGCGCTGACATTATCACAGTAGACCAACGTGCTCCGAGCGACAGGGGAGTGGAGCTCCTGAAGTAACTGCTGGAGCCAAGACGCCTCTGCTACGCCGTTAGCCACGGCGTGGTACTCCGCCTCAGCACTGGAGCGAGAAACCACGGGCTGCCGCTTCGAGGACCAAGAGACAAGATTCCCCCCAGGAAGACGGCGTAGCCAGAGGTGGAGCGGCGGGTATCAGGGCACCCCGCCCAGTCCGCGTCGGTGTAGACCACCAACTCAGAAGGCGAGTCACGTCGAAGTAGAAGGCCGTAGTCGAGGGAGCTGCGCGGGTACCGAAGAATCCGCTTCATCGTCGTGAGATGCGTCTCCCGCGGATCATGCATATGGAGACACACCTGCTGAACCGCGTACGAGATGTCCGGCCTGGTGAAGGTGAGATACTGCAGGGCACCTGCAAGACTCCTGTAAGAGGTGGGGTCGGCGACCGAGGCGCCGTCGGCTGAAGCCAGCTTCACCTGGGTGTCCACGGGAGTGGAGCACGACTTGCAATCAGCCATGCCCGCTCGCTCAAGGATATCCAGGCAGTACTGGCGCTGGTGGAGGAACAGAGTGTCCGGACGGTGCTTGACCGCAACGCCCAGGAAGTGGTGGAGCTGGCCGAGGTCCTTCATCGCGAACTCGCGCTGCAGGGCGGAGATCGTGCGCTGAAGAAGAGCCGGGCTGGACGCCGTGAGGACAATATCGTCCACGTACAGGAGGAGGTAGATGGTGTCACCCTCATGCCTGTAAACGAAGAGCGAGGTGTCCGACTTGGCCTCGACGAAGCCAAGCGAGGCCAGGAAGGAGGCGAACCGACTGTACCAAGCCCGAGGCGCCTGCTTCAGCCCGTATAGGGACTTGTTCAGCCGGCAGACCAAGTCTGGACGGGCTGAATCAACGAACCCTGTCGGCTGACTGCAGTACACCGTCTCTGTCAGCGTCCCGTGAAGGAAGGCGTTCTTGACGTCCAGCTGGTGGACAGGCCAAGAACGCGAGAGAGCCAACGACAGAACAGTCCGTACTGTCGCTGGCTTAACCACCGGACTGAAGGTCTCGTCGTAGTCCACTCCAGGGCGCTGAGTGAAGCCCCGAAGTACCCAACGAGCCTTATATCTCTCCAGGGATCCATCCGCCTTCCTCTTATGCGTGAAAACCCACTTGCTTGTGACAACGTTGCCACGAGGAGGACGAGGAACAAGGTCCCACGTCCGGTTGGCAAGTAGGGCCGCATACTCCTCCTCCATAGCGCGACGCCAGTGAGGGTCAGCGAGGGCGCTACGGACGGAGGTCGGTATAGGTGATATCGAAGAGGAAGTGGATGGTGTCGGTGTCGTCGAAGAGAGTACCACTCCGGAGAACCTCTCAAGAGGCCGGAGAACCCCAGCGGCACGTCGAGTCACCATCGGGTGAACGTGTCCTGGGTCCCGGTGTAGCAACGGTGGGTGGTACACCGAGGGCTCTGGACGCGCCGGCGTAGAGGCACCAACCCGCGCTCGTCGCTGGTAGACAAGAGCAGGGTCGGCGAACCGTGGAACAGGGGCCGCGCGTGGCGCAGCAGGGGACGCGGGAGCCGGTGTAGTCGTCGGGTCCCCGCACGGCGCGGGAGTCGAGGCCGGAGACGCCGAGGCCGCGCATGGCGCAGCTGTAGGGGTCGTCGGGGCCTCGTGTGGCGCAGAAGTCGAGGCTGGAGACGCTGGGGCCGCGCGTGGCGCAGCCGTAGGAGACGTCGGGACCTCGAGTGGCGCAGGAGTCGAGGCCGGAGACACCGTTGCCGCGCGTGGCGCAGCTGTAGGAGGCGCCGGGACCTCGCGTGGTGCAGGAGGCGAGGTCGGAGACGCCGAGGCCGCGCGTGGCGCAACAGGGGACGTCGGTGCCACGCGTGGTGCGGCACTCGTCCCCAGGGTCGACGGAGCCTGGGCACCAACCCGCACTCGTCGCTGGTAGACGAGAGCAGGGTCAGTGAACCGCCGTGTCGTGGCTGTAGGAGGCACAGCCTGAGTCACCATAGGTGTCGGTGCTGCATAGGGTGCAGCTGGCGACGTTGTGGGAGCCACCTGGGAGCTGGTGGGTGATGTACTTGCAAAAAAAGGCCAAGGCAGCTGTGGTGGAGCAGCCTCGGTGTCAGTAGAAAAAAGAGAGTCCAGCTCTGCAGCTGAACCAGAGGTGGAGGAAGAAAAGGGGAAGGATGACTCGTCGAAGACGACGTGTCGAGAGATCAAAATGCGGTGGGTAGAGAGGTCGAGGCACCGGTATCCCTTATGCTCAAGGGAGTACCCAAGAAAGACACACCTAGTAGAGCGGGGCGCAGACTTATGTGGAGTAGTGGCGGAAAGATTAGGGTAGCAGGCGCACCCGAAGATACGGAGGTGGTCGTAGAGAGGGGTAGTGCCATACAGGGCAAAGAAAGGAGTCGGTGCTCGAATCGCCTTGGTAGGAAGGCGATTAAGGAGGAAGGTGGCAGTGTGAAGTGCCTCTACCCAGTATCGAGCGGGGATAGATGCATGAAACATCAAGGAACGCATGACATCATTAGTGGTGCGAAGCATGCGCTCAGCCTTGCCATTCTGGGGGGATGTGTATGGGCAAGACATGCGTAGCTGTGTGCCATGTGTAAGAAGAAAGTCACGGAGTCGCGAGTTGTCAAACTCTCGTCCGTTGTCACACTGGAGAGCACGAACAGTACGCCCAAACTGTGTGGAAACCCAAGTGAAGAAGTAAGAGAGGGTATCAAATGTCTCAGATTTCAGACGTAAGGGAAAAGTCCAAGAGAAATGTGAGAAATCATCAAGTACCACCAAATAATATTTAAAACCCGAGACACTGATAACAGGAGATGTCCACAAATCGCAATGGATAAGATCAAAAATATGTTGCACATGAGACACAAAAGTGGGAAAGGGAAGCCGAACATGGCGACCAAGCTGACAAGCGTGACACAATGACTCATGTGTGCCCCTAGTACACGATATAACTGAACTACTAGACAACTTCGACATAGCATCAGCGCCAGGGTGACCAAACCGACGGTGCCAAGTAGAGGACGAAGCTGTCGTAGCCAGAGCAAAGGACGAAGACGCAGCGGAAGAAGGAAGGCGAAGAGTGTACAGGGGCCCCGAACTATCACATCGAAGAAGAAGACGCCGGGTGGAAAGATCCTTCACAGACAAACCAAAAGGATCAAACTCAACAGAAATATTATTATCAGTGGTGAAACGACGAATGGAAAGCAAATTTTGAATAATGTCTGGAGCAACGAGAACATTATTAAGATGGAATGAACCCGGAGAAGCTGAGTCACCTACAGAGGTGACTGGAAGAACGAATCCATTGCCAACAACGATCGATGAAGGAAACGAGGGATGAGGTGGGTGGGTAGAAGAGAGAATACCAGCATCTGGGGTGGTGTGGTAGGAGGCGCCAGAATCAGCCACCCAATCAGTAGTCGGCGGTGTAAGGTGCATGGTGCTGAAGGAAGACGCCAAGTCCTGACGGTCCCACCCCATGTGGGGCTCCTGGAGAGGTGCTGGTGGCTCCGAGTACCCAGCGGGGTAGGAAACACCGCCGTAGGCTGGAGTTGGCGATCCAACCGCAGAGCGACCAGGTCCACCATAGCCCGGATGGGCTACGTACGCCGCCTGAGGACGTGGCTGGCGCGGAGTGGAGGAAGTCGGTGGCGCCCCAAGAAGACTCGGAGACGGTCCAGGCCACATAGAGATCTGACCAGTCCACGGGTTGTACGGTGTGGGCCAGGGCGCACCTCCCTGGCCAGTGCCACTACCAGTAGGAGCAGTAGACGTAGGAGTGTCGCCAGCACCTCGTCCTGTGCGCCTTCCGCCGCGACGTCGACGAGTACCACCCCCAGAGCCAGCAGAGGCACCCGGGGCGGTAGGTGGAGTAGGTGGTCGCGGTAGTGGTCCCCCAGAAGACGGTGGGCGTGAGGGCTGCCCAGAGCCATAGAAGGCCGTGGCAGTCCCAGAGGTAGCAGATCCACCAGTCGTGATCTCCTCAAGCTCGAGATCAGACCAGACCTTCTCGAAGGTCGGTGGCGGCTCCATACGGAGAAGCCAGAAGCGAAGATGGCTGAAGCGCTCGTTCAGGCCGTGAAGGACCCGAAGTACTAGAGTGCTGTCAGCGACCGGCTCGCCAAGGTCGCGCAAGGAGTCAGCCATGCCCTTCATCTCTCCACAGTAGGCCGAGATGGAGCGGTCTCCCTGCACTGTAGTCTGGAACCGTGCGTTAATGTGAAGAGCCCGAGTCGCACGGTTCCCCAAGAAGTGGTGCTCCAGTATCTGCCAAGCCCGGCGTGCGGTCCCCCCACCGCGCTGTCCGACAAGCTTGTACAGATCATCGGCGAGAGTGCCAAGGATCCAGGCAAGGACCAGACTGTCCATGCTGATCCAAGAGTCATCCCACGGGGCGTCGTCCTGCTGGACGTGGTCCGCAAGCTGGTACCGCCGTAACGTGAGGAGGAACTCGTTACGCCAGCGGGCGTAGGTGGTGGAGGTACAACTCAGAACAGTCGGCACTAATGTCCGAATGTTCTGAACTCCAGCCGCCTGGGCGTGTAGGGCAGCGGTGAGCGACGCCGAGTATGCGGAGTGCACACTGGTGTCCGAGGTGGGCTCGTACGTCGCGCCCGGCGGTCGGTGAGCGCTCTCCTGAATCTGGTGCGAGAGAGCAGCCGCCGAGGCGCGCTCCTGCTCTAAGGCAAGAGCGAGTGCCCGCTCACGATCGCGAGAGGCAGCCAAAGCCGCGAAGACACCAGAGGTGTCCGCGGCCGTCGTGGTGGTGCTGGCGACGCCATAGAGAGGATCAGTGGCCGCAGCAGATCCGGAGCCCGTCATGAAGGCGACGACAGTGGGGTCGGCAAGTGGGCCACCGGCGGCAGGACCAGTCGCAGCGCCGTACGCAGGCCGGGTCATGTCGATGAGGGGCGCGCCCGCTGCGGGACCAGTGGCAGGCGCACCAGCGCAGCGGAGGGAGCCGGCCAGGGACGGAGCGGTGCCGGCCAGAGACGCGCCGACCAGGGAGGGAGGAGCAGCCGGCGGCGGCCGGGCCAGGGGCGCGCCGGCCCAAGGGAAGGAGGCGGCCGGCGGCGGCTGGGTCAGGGGCGCGCCGGCGGCTAGGAGGGGGTTGCCGGCGGCGGCGGCCGGGGGGAAGGCGCCGGCGGCGGCGGCCAGGGAAGGGGCGGCCCCGGCGGCGGCGGCCAGGAGGGGGTTGCCGGCGGCGGCGTCCAGGGCGATGGCGCCGGCGGCGGCGGCCAGGAGGGGGGTGCCGGCGGCGGCGGCGGCGGGAGGGGCGCCGGCAGCGGCGGCCAGGGGAGGGGCCAGGAGGGGGTTGCCGGCGGCGGCGGCCAGGGGGATGGCGCCGGCGCGGCGGCCAGGGGAGGGGCGGCCAGGAGGGGGGTGCCGGCGGCGGCGGCGACGACAGGAGCGGCGGCGGCGGCGGCGGCTAGGGGATGGGCGCCGACCATGGGGGGGGGGGGGCGGCGGCGGCTAGGGTTAGGGTGGTGGGGATTAGGGTTTGGCTAATGATACCATGAAAGAAGGCTAGAATAATTGCTTAATTAATCCAAGGTCTAGGTACATATTTATAGATACATAGATGGGCGGGTATACAGGCTAGGCCCAAACACATAACTCAACACACTCCAACACACTTGAATTATCTTGGGCTTTCCTTTATGGTACCATTCAATTTTTCAGGTCCTCAATCAACTTTGTGATGTCATTGTTGAGCAATTGAGGGATCGTGTGGTCACAGGGCTTCTGCAGGCTTCTCTGGTGATCATTCAGCTACTAATTTGAGAATCGATGTTCACTATAAGTTCTGGACTACTTTTATTAAATCCTTGTTGATGTGCAGGATGGCCTAGTTCGTGTGATACTGGATGGAGGTTCTACCCGTGTCTTCTCTCCAAATGATGCACCTCTTTTGGAGGAAGATCTTGAAACTCTGAAGGTTAGATCATTTTGCATAGTTTATCTTCTTTTGGTTTTGTTCTAGTTTATTTCTTAAGAAATACGAGAAGGTGGCAAATTTCTTAAGAAATATTCTGTGAATTTATGTTTGCTGTCTTTGTTGGCAAATGTTAAACGGTTTTCTAAATAATCCATTTTCTGTAGGAATTCTTTATATCTGGTGGAGATGGGTTGCCTCGGGGAACTGTTGAAAATTTGGTCTCACGTGTGCGCCCTGTAATAAATCTGATCAAGCAAGAGGTAAGAACTGGATTATATTCTCATGAAACTTGTAGGGTAATGTTATTACTGGAACCTAGTGGTAAGCTATAATTCCATAGTCACTTAGGTCTAATGGGTTATAAAGAGCCTGTTTGTTTCTGCTTATAAGCAGTTTATCAATGAAAACAAGCAATAACCCCACCCAAATGCATTAATTGAGTCGCGATGAATTTCTGAGCAAATAATCCACTTAAGCCCGAAATGAACTGAGGCTTCACGTTTTCGGGTTGCGGCCCAACCCTCGCGATACGGGAACGCCAGCCATTTTCCCCCGATACCCCTCACCCCCCGGACCCTTCAGTACCCACCGCCTCCCCTCCCCTCCCCTCCCATCCCCTCCCAATACGGGAACGCCGCTCCCCTCCTGGTAGGGGAACACCACCTCTGCCTTCGCGCGGCAGACAGCGAGGGCGGACGACGATACTCGTCGTCGGCCGCGACCTCAGTGGCGCCTGGTGCTCGCCTGCCGCCCCCGTCGTCCTTGTGTGCCCGTCGGCTCCGTCGTCCTTATGCACCCGTCGGCCCCGTGCTCGCCGTTCGCCCCGTGGCCAGTGGCCTCGTGCGCCCGTCAGCTCCGCCGTGTTTCAGCTACCAAACTGTTGTTTTTTTTGTGCTGCTACGCTGCTGTATCTCTGTTTACTGCATGTGTGCTAGCAGGTAGATTTTTTTTTGCTACAGCCCACATTTTTATCATACAAAGGTAGCGTGTTCTTTTTTTTTTGCTACAGCGCACATTTTTTATCATAAAATCAATACCAGGAGCAGTGCTGTACGTATCAAGAGCATGCACTGGTACTTAGTACAATAAAAGAGAATATATAAAAAAATTAAAATGAGTTGTAAAAAGGATTAGGGATATATTGGTAATTTTACATTGAAATAAGCAGTTTTGCCAAACGCCCCACTCAAATAAGCTGATTAACCAGATCGCAGTTTACCACTAGAAGCATGCTCATCAGATAATCGAGACAAAAAAAAGCGAAACCAAACAGGGTCAAAAGCTTTTGGGTCTCTGTTTCCCAAAAAATCAGTGAAGGTATGGCTAATTTGATTCCATTCTCATTAAAAGAAAACTGCCAGTAATTTCATAGAACAGGGTCCTGTGGTAATACAAGTTATTTCTTTACATATTCTGATGTTTTCTGTATGGCATTACTCATGTTCTTGTTCTCTATTCTCAGACTCGGGTGCTCATTGATGATCTACAAGAGGTTACCCAAGGGAGTAAAAGCAAATTCGGAACCGACTCCAAAACTCTGCTTAGGGTCCTGTGTCACAGAAATGATTCAGAGGCATCACATTATGTAAAGAAGCACTTCAAGATACCCAGTTCAGCTCCGAGCACATGATTGCAAAGCAAAATGAAAATCCTGACTGCTTCACCAAAGGTACATATCCAAGAAAGCGGTGCTCGATCTTGCTCGCAACCTGGAAAGGTGTCCAGTTCCAGGTTGCAAGCTTATGTAACATTTGTGCATTTGTAACACTAGGATGGTATACACTGATTCCGGTACATCGGCCTTGTATCTATTGGCAGTTTGTCCGTTAGAAATTTAGTTTTTCTCTTAGATCTTTCGTGGTGGAACTGAAGGCATTATTTTGAATAGATAATAATCAATCTGGCATTGTTCGTCATGTGACAACAGAACCGCTTGATGTTTTTGAAATATCACATCGTATTTTATTATCACGTCACATTTTTTCTATTCCAGACGCTATAACTGGGCGCCAATGAATTTCCTTTATTCGAAAGATAACTTTTTCTACAAATCTTTCACTTGACAGGCACATATTAAACTAATCACGTCCAGACCAGAAGTCAAGCGCGTATTAACTTTTACTTCGGCGGTTCCGTCGAAGATCGTCTCCAACATCACACCTTGTACCGTATCAAAAGAAAATGATTATTTTCCATTTTAGCATCAATTTATAACGAATTTATATCATTAGCTACTAAATTCTTTTTTGCCATTCTAATCACCTTACAGTCCACAGTTTGGACGACGTGACAGCTTCTAAGACGTCTTAAATTTTCTGATTAATATTCACTTTTGAACGGCTATTTTAAAAAATTTATAGACATATTTTGGAAATGTTATTATGGAATAAATTGTAGTACGAAATGTGTACTACAATTTCTTCAATAACAAAATTCACAAAATATGTCTCTAGTTATTTTAAAATAGTCGTACAAATGTGAATAAAACTCAAGAAATTTGAGCTGTTTGAGATAAATTTGCTGAGTTTAGTCACTTTTGGATGGCTATTTTAGGATAACTAGAAACATATTTTGAAAATGTTGTTATTTAAGTAAATGTAGAACACAATGTTCAAAAGTGACTAAAACTCAGAAAATTTGGGCTATTTGTCACTGGGACTGGGACATCCCAAATTTTTTGAGTTTTAGTCACTTTTGAACGACTATTTTAAAATACTTAAAAACATATTTGGTAAATGTTGTTATTAAAATAAATGTATTACATATTGTGTTTTACATTTATTTAAATAATAATATTTTCGAAATATGTTTCTAGGTATCTTAAAATAGCCGTTCAAAAGTGACTAAACTCAGTAAATTTGCATCTGCAGCTCAAAATTTTTGAGTTTTATTCACTATTTTACGGCTATTTTAAAATACCTAGAGACATATTTTGGAAAATTTGTTATTGAAGAAATTGTAGTAGACATTTCGTACTACAATTTCTTCAAAAATAATATTTACAAAATATGTCTTTAGGTTTTTTAAAATAGCCGTCCAAAAGTGAATATTATTCAAAAATTTTGAAATGTCCCATAGGCTGTCACGTGGCAAATCGTACCATGGATGGTAAGGTGGTTAAAATGACAAAAAAAAATTGGTAGCTAATGATGTAAATTCGTTATAAATTGATGTTAAAATGGAAAAAATTTCAAAGAAAATGGGAAGAATGTACAGGTCACATTGCACAGTAACAAGAAGAAAATCAACAACGATAACAATAAACCTTTTGTCCCAGATTAGTCGGAACTAGATCCATAGATGGGCGCAATGTCTTTTTCTTTTTCGTGTGATGCGTGGAGCAAGCACACATTATGCCCTTTGCCATCCTCTATTCTCTTCTCATCAACCATGAATCCAACAAAAAAACTGGATAAATAATTATCGTTTGTGTGGTTCACAACCAGAAGCAGCAAGAAAGTACTCTTCCCGCTTCGTTTTTTTGAACTAACCAGTGACAAATAAAATGAAACGGAGGTAGTAGTACCTAAAGTGGGGCACACCGACGCGGGTAGCATCACACATTGTACTGTAGCAAGAAGCGGTAAAATGCATCAAAGATCCATGAACTTGTTCAGCTGTGTCATTCAAATTTACAAGATTTTTTTTTTTGCATTTTAGGTACATGAACTTGTGTATCTATATCAATTAGGTTCACTAATTCTATCTTTGTAGTTATAGCCGCATAAACTCTTTAAATGATATACTATAGGTCCGCCTTCCAAAAGGCGTTCTAAGGCGCTCGCCTAGGCGCTCTGCGCGGGTGCGCCGCCCCGCCTTGGGGGTAGGCGGCCGCAAGGCGGTAGGGGGGAACCCAGAGGTGAGCTATGAAGGAAGGGGCGGGGCTGCCGGATTTGGAGGTGAGCTGAGGTGCCGAATCCGGAGAGGTGCAGGAGCGAAGGAGGGGCGGCAATACTATCGGATCCGAACGGGGAAAGTTGGCAAGGGAATCTCAAGGCGAGCACCCAGGAGGGGGTGGATCTGCGAGGAAGAAGGGGTGGGAGATCCGGAGTGGAGAAAGCGAGAGTGTGTCCTGCGTGGAAGGAGACGAGCAAAAATTGGGTTGAGTTGTTGCTTGAGATTGTAGAAGCTAAAGCCCTAGAGCTGAAGTAGGTTGCGAAAAATCAGCCCACATAGCAGAAATATAAATATATTGTGGTATACTTAAAAAATTAGAATTCATCACTGCTACAGTGCATACCGTCTTGAAACGCCTAGGCGGCGCCTAGTCACGCCTAGGCTCTAAGTGGACGGTCACCGTTCGGCTAGCGCCTATCGCCTTTGGAAACTTGCTACAGGTTCATACATTTTTGTCGAACATTTAATTTGACATCAAATTCATCAGTTCTCGCTAGAGAGGAGCGGCGGGGTGCAACCGCTTCTGTTGTGTGTCAGTGCTCGTGCAAAAAGCAGTTGTAGTCACTATTCCTAACATCAACATGCGAACACAAGCTAGTCATGAGGATTTGGGATAGCAACGGATCGAGTTCGAATAAGATGGAGTAAAAACCCAACCGAATTAAAAAAGTACTTGGTTGGATTTTCATACCCGAACAGCCGAACTCGTACCCGACGAGTTTCGGGCACCCGTCGGGTCTGATCAAAACCCTAGTGCTACTACATGACGACAGAGGGGACATGAGCAGGAGGTGGTGGCGACCTGGTGGCGACTAGGGTCTTGGTTGCCGGCGTTGGACATGGGTGGCTAGGGGTCGCGTTTGAATATCTTGGCAGGGTATGAGACATTCGGGTCCGCGTTGGAGAGGCGCGTCATGGGAGGATCCCCGCGCGGCGGAGGCACACATCGAAGGACGATGCATTGGCCCGGTTGATCCATTCTCTACTATCTCCGCCTCCCTTGCTCGCCGAAAGCAGTGGATGGGGGGAGGGATGAGACACGGTGATGCTAGGGGTCGGAAGACGCACCGTGGCGGTGCACGGAGTTAGGGTGGTGACGGTGCACGGGCTCGGTGGCGACATCAAGGACTGGTGTCGCCGGTGATGATAGAGGCTGAGGGTGGGGGCTTGACGACGGTTGAGTTAATTGGTGAGTTGGGTCGTGGACTTCTAGGATTGAGCTATGTTTTATATGGGCAAAATTACAACATTTCGGGTATGTGACGGGCACCCGCAGTGGAGAAATCAAACTCGCAGCTGCAACACACTGGGTCGGGTGCGGGTCACATCCACAAGCGAAAATTATCACTCGCACTCGTTAGATGCAAAATCCAACAAGTTACCGAATCTGCGGATCTGATTACCATCCCTACTAAGAATACCTAGTTTAATGCGCTCTTTGTGATATGACCTGATTGAGAGTAATATACTACAAGAAGAGTCGAAGGAGCCAACCTCTTCGGAGGAGAAGGTTGGGAGTTTACCCATCATCTAAAAAAGGAGCCAACAATGTTGTCCGCGGTGTTAGAATCGAAAGGGACCAACAACCTTCATTTTTTTTAGCACTGCTTGACCAAGGAAAAAAAGAAGATAAAAAGAGAAGTGACATGTGGAATGTATATATCAAGACCAAATAGTTTGAGTTATACCGTGACGATGTATGAAATTGTGATGTATCACTTAAAAAATTCATGCTTCTATAACTGTAAATAAAAAATCTTGTGAATACAAATGACACATATGGACAAGTTCATGAATCTATAAATGTAAAGTTAAAGTTTGTGAATTTAGATGATACAACTGGACAAGTTCATGCATCTATAAATGTAAAGTGAAAGTTTGTAAATCTAGATGATACAACTGGATAAGTTTGTAAACCTTTTGTGCATTTTACTCAAAAAGAAAATCAGATGAATGAACATCACCTTGTACCGTAGTAAAAAGAAAATCAGAAGAATGAACATCATCTTGCGCCGTAACAACATGAAATTCAACTCCGTGATGATAGCGTTTTCCTTGTATTATCATAGAAGAAAATCAACCATTTGGACCGTATTTTTATGACCCCGGTAAGAAATTTAGTTTTGCTTTTAGATCTCAAAGTCGTGGAACTGAAGGCGTTCCTGATTGAAATTTCGAGCAGGAAAATGTATGTCTCACGATTCTGCAGCTTGTTTTTGTACTCCCAAGAATTCGACGACTTCTTTGCGTTGCGACCATTGGATGCTAAATCTTAATATGCATTAGCATGGGCGTACTAATTTAGATCTTATTTCTCCGATTAACAGAACCTCTATCGAAGTGGCCATCGTGTATTCTTTCGAGGCGATCTGTAACAATATGCATTTATAGAACTTGAACAGCATACGTGGCAAACAGCCATCACAACTATGAGCTCCCAAGCTTAAGTATAAAATCTTTATTTCATGAGTTACAAATTCGATCGAGGTCGAGCGAGTGACAAAGGGAGGATAAGAACTTTATTGCCATCACTCGTTCGATCGAAGTTTGCTGAGGAACTCCATGATGTTGCCGTCCGAGCTGCCACCTTCACTCATTGCCTTCTTCGCCTTCTCGCTCCAGCTGGCCGCGTTCTTCCTGTACTCCTCGCCCGTTTGTCCTTCCATCACCTTCCTCACACACGTCTCCACCTCCTCCTTCCTCACCACGCCTTCCGCGTCAGGACGCAGCTTGACGCCGACTCGCCAAAAGTCCTCAATGTACTTGGCATTCGTCGGCTGATCTGACCACTGCGGCATCGCGACCATAGGCACGCCAATGCCAAGTGCCTCCATGGTCGAGTTCCATCCACAATGCGTCACGAAGCATCCGACGGCGGGGTGCGCCAGCACCTCCAACTGCAGGCTCCATGTCACGACGAGGCCCCTCCCCTTCACCTTGCCGATGAAACCCTCAGGTAGTTTGGGAGTCTCTGATGCCCTGACAACCCACAGGAAAGGCTTGCCGCTGTTGGCTAGCCCCTCCGCCACCTCGGCCATTTGATCTGAGTTAGGCGCCACGAGACTGCCGAAGGAAACGTACACGACGGAGTTGGCGGGCCTGCCATCGAGCCAGGCCTTGCTTTCTGCCGTCATCGGAGTGTGGAGATGGAATCCGTAGGACACGTCGTCAGGGAGGCGGTTGTCGAGGTACGCCGACGGCACGGTTGGGCCGACCGTCTTTGCTCCCCACTTCGACGCCAAGTACTCCGCTTCCTGTCAAACATTATTTGAGCATCTGTTGCATCCCACTATCCAACGTGTTTCAAACTCCAAATCAACTACAGTAGCTAGTAGTATTATTATGTCTAGCTAGAACGAGGCGCTGATAGAGACATTGTTAATAATAGGAAAAAGTCTACATAATCCCCCCAACCTATGACATCGTGACTACTTAACCCTCTCAACTTTAAAACCAGATATTTAGCACCTCAACCTTTGTAAAACCGTCTAAATAACCCCCTAACCTGGTTTTATACGGTGGTTTTGCTATGATGGCACCTGAGATGACATTTTTACCCCTAACAATGTATTTCTCTCTTTAATTTTAGAGGATAGCACTACAGTCCACACAGTTCTGTATCCCAATTTATTCAGACTTATTTTAGACTACAAATTAATCGAAGTACACATATTTCTCAATGTCAAAAAAGTAAACAAATTTCTAATGGCCTTTACGAAAGATAATTATCTTGCTGAAGGGTCCAAAAAATGCTGACCGACAGGAAAAAAAATTAGGAGAGAATATTGGCCGTGGATAATTCTTCTTTCCATGCATCTTGAGTACTTTGTAAAGTAATAATCATTGCAGAAATGTTAACAGTATAGTATTAACAGTGCAGTCCTCTAAAAATAAAGAGAAAACAATTGCTATGGGTAAAAGTGTCATATCAGCTAACACCATGATAAAACTACCCTACAAAACCATGTTAGGGGGTTATTTAGACGGTTTTATAAAGATCGTGGTGTCAAATATCTGGTTTCAATGTTGAGGGGTTAAGTAGTCACCATACAATAGTTTGGGGGGTTATTTAGACTTCTTCCTTAATAATATTACCTTTGTTTCTAGCTCGTAGAACGAGTTGATGAGGACGTGGTCTGCTTCCTCGAACCCCTGGCACTGCTGCAACAACAGGTCAAGGTAGGCGCGGCAGCCGCCGTCCTGCTTGGTCAGGAACGTCGGGAAATCAGCCGGCTCGAGCCCCGCCGGAAGGCCGGGCAGCCCCGGTGGCGGCGCCTCCACTACCGGCAGGTCCAACCGGCCGGCCCACGCGTGCGCGAACGCCACGTTCACGGCGCACGCCTGCGTGAAGAAGGCCGCGCACGCCGCGCCGTGCCGTCGCGCCACGCGCGGCGCCCACGTCAGGAACGAGTCGTACACTACGGCGCGCACGGGCCGGCCCCGCGCCGCCTCGGACCGGAGGAGCTCGTCCAGCGAGGCTGACCCCGCCGACTCGAGTCGCGCCACGAAGGTCTCCTCGTCGCCGGCCTCTTCGTAGCCGCCGCGGTCGCACCCGTCGGAGTAGGCCAGGACGTGGACGGCTCCGGTGGACGGCTCGCTCTGGCCCAGGACGAAGCGTGTCACGGCCAGGGCGCACCGCACGCCGCCGTGGGCGGCGAGCCGGTTTCCCAGCTGGAGGAGCGGGTTGACGTGGCCCTGGGACGGGTACGAGATGAGGAGCACGTGGACGCCGCTGTCGTCCGAGATCGCCATTGTCCACCGACCGACTGTTGGTAGCTCCCCGGTCCGTGCGAGCATCAGTGTTGTCGTCCCTTGCCGCTGTATTTATGATTACGGCTATCTCATAACTGATCTGCCGTTGGAAGATCTGCTAGTATAGCGAATTGGAGAAGCTTGATTGCATTTGTTTTGCTGTTAGGAAGAAGCTATCTTCGGTTCGATATGTCCATCACTGATGTACAGGAGATCACCACCGATCAGTGCAATTTTTTGCATGAAAAGATCTAGAGGGAGCTCACCAGCGAATGCCATTTTTCTCTACGTTATTCCTATTCAGGGCAACACAACAAACAAAGACAAAAGGCCAGTAATCACAGAGAGGAGCACGTACGTGCACGTCACGTGTGGTTATTTAATTTGCTTGTCCTCATCCAGGTGAGATGAGACGGCACGTCGTCAGCGACGGCATCGGATCGAGGCGCCACCTGCATCGCCTGACGCCATTGGAAGGCAAGATAAGAACGAACTACGTACGTGCTGGTGTCTAATCCAGTGGCGCACCGTAGCTGCCGTGGGCAACTAGCAAGCAAAATCGCATGTATAGATTTTCAAATGGGCCGGATCTATTCGGCTGTGCAAGGCCCATCTCGAAAAACACAGTCTGAGCATGGGCCCGGTCCGAGACGAATAGTGTCGGGTCGGCTTGGGCTCTGTCATAGTGCCGTGCTTGGCTGTGCCTTCGGCATGTTGGGTCAGCTCGGGCTTGACACGATTAATGGGCTGGCCCGACAACTCGTAGCCGTTGATTGCCGCTTTGGTGGAGCCGCAACCGTTGGATCTAGACAGTGGGGTGGTGGTGGTTGGGGGGGGGGGGGGGGATATAAACCCAGCTGACCGCCGCGCTCCCATCGTTCGCGAACTCTAGCCTCGTTTGCATTCCTCCCTGACCGCAATTCACAAACCCTAGCTCCTCTCGCTCTTGCTCGCCGCGTCGGCCTCGACGCCTCTGCCTCTAGATCTCGTCGTCTCCTCCCTCTCCGACGACTGAAGGCCAACTTAGACCGCTTCCAAGCGTGGCGGCGCCCGCTCTTGCACGCTCGTCGCCGCCTCGGTGCCTCCGCCTCTAGATCTCATCGTCTCCTTCTTGGACCGTGGCTCTGGTGCTCTGGATTCGTTGTTCGTTGACCTTGTCATGCACTCCGGTGCTCCGTATTTGGTGGTAAGTCGTTGCTCCGACTTGTTGTCTTCTCCCCCCACACTCCTGAGTCCTGACTCCTCTGTTCCTGTTGCCTCATCACGCTCCCCCTGGACCTTGGCTCTGGTACTCCTGATTTGTTGTTCATGACCTTGTCGTGCACTCTCGTGCTTCGAATTTGTCGGTAAGTCGTTGCTCTACCTTGTATTTCGCTCTGGTGCTTAGGATCTGTTGTTCATTGACCTTCTTGTGTCGCAGGTGGATCCGTTGAGGGACCAGAGCCTCGGCGACGGACGACGTCAACGAGTTCCAGGAGCAATCCATCAACGATGAGCTTCGGATGATGGGCCAGCGAGGAGATGATGAGAGCGACATGGAGGCAGAGTGGGATGAGCTTTTTGGTGGCAGTACTGTTGGTGATGACACTGAAGATGCACCACCCGCTGGTGAAGCAGCACCCCCTGCTGTTGAACCAAACAGGATAAGCAGCGCCAGCGGCACCAAGAGGACCCGCTCCACCACCTCAGAGTGCTGGAAGGACTTTGAAAAGATCTACAAGGACATCAATGGAAGGAAGGTAAGGATTTCTGCCGAGTGTAATCATCGTGGCATTGTTTTATGCTGCTGATCCACAATTGGCACTGGCCATCTCAACAGACATGTTGAGAAATGCACCAATAGAAGGGCTAAGATTTGTAGTTCCCAGTCTTTAATTTAATTCAACTCTGATGGCTTTGTCCGCCATTGAGATTACTCTCCTGATGTTGCTCGTACTAAACTATGTCGTATGATTGCTAGACTAGATCTTCCACTATGTTTTGGTGCCTCTGATGCATTTGAAGAGTATATAAAAATTGCTCATAATCCTACATTTTCTGTTGTATCTACTCAATCAACTAGTAGAGATATGTGCAAGTATTTTAGTGATCATCGTGCTAAGCTTATTGAATCACTCCTTGCTGTTTCATCTGTGCCTATTACCTCTGATATCTGGTCTGGTAATGCTAAGGAATATTACCTTAGTGTAGTTGATCATTATGTTAATTTTGATTAACAATTATAGAAAATATTAATAGGTTTAAGGCTGATTGATGAATCTCACAGTGGCCAAAATATTGCTGACCGTGTGATTTGTGTGCTAGAGGAGTATGATTTAAATTCAAAGGTGTTTTCTGTTACTTTAGATAATGCCTCTGATAATTCCACTACTATGGATAAACCTAATCCTACCTTAGCTACTTATGTTGGATCATTGTTCTTACATCAGCGTTGTGCTTGTCATATTATAAATCTCATGGTTAAGTCTGATTTGAATCTCATTCAGCCATCTCTAGATGCATTTAGATATGCCATTTCTTTTATCAATACTCTAACTAGCGCATTGCTGCATTTAAAAGGTTTCGTCTTGCTGTGAATGTTCGTCCTAGAAAGTTTGGTTTGGACATGAAGGTTAGGTGGAACTTCACTTAGCTCATGCTCAAGCATTTGATCCCTTATAGACAAACATTTAATGTTTCCACTGAGACTAACTATCCTAGGGATAAAAGGGATTCTTTACTCTTGGCAGATGAGCATTGGACTATTGCAGAGGTTATGCTATCCTTTTTGAACTCTTTTATGATTGTACTATTGCTCTTTCTGGTTTTTACTATCCTACCTCTCCACTTATGTTGCATCTTAAAGCATATGAAAATGATAGAGTGCTTAGGAATGTTGTCATTGCTATGCAAAATTAAGTACTATAGAGACATTCCTATGCTTTATTATGTTGCATTCATATTGGACCCTAGAGCTAAATTGAAAGATTTTCAAAATGTGCTTAGGTTGTTATCTAATCTTACTTCTACTGATTATTCTGGTTATGTAGGATCGAAGAGCACGTGAAAAGCTACTAGAGGGGGATGAATGGTAGATTTAAAACTTTTTCAGCGAAAGCAATGAAAACCCCTTGGTAGAAAAATGACCTGTTAAAGAAATCGTGTGTGAGACTAATCTAAACGTGTTTCACCGTGACAAAAGTGATAGATATCAGAGAGAATCAAGTCACGAATATGACACAACAAGAATCACTCAAATCCGTCGAGAGAAACTCAAGCTACGACCAAAAAATCGAACAAAGTTCAATCTGTTCTACCGAGTAAAAAAACAGATATGCAATACTGCAAAGAAACTCGTTATATCAAAACCGCAAATCTAATGACCGTGAAATTTTGACAGATGATAGAAAATTATATTTTGAAGACAACCCAAAAATAATCACATCAATTGGATCTGTAAAACTCGAGTTATGATAAAACCACTAAAGAAAGGTAGTGCTATGTAGAAACTCGACGAGAAAGACTTGACAGAAACAAGTCTGTCGGTGGTTTGAACCGGCAGATCTCCCTACACTACTAAAGTGATAGGGGAGTTTGATGTTTGGTGTGGGCGCGCGGAGATTCAAGAATGTGAGTAGGAATTGACACAGGAGACACAAGAGTTTATGTGGTTCGGGCCGCCTGAGCGTAATACCCTACTCCACGGGTGTGTTGGTTCTGTATTAGCTGTATGAGCTTGTATCGAGTGTCTATGGTGCGTGTGTGTTCCCCCTTGAACGTGTCGTCGGCCTGTCCTTTTATAGTACAAGGGCAGGCCGTTACAGGTTAGCCTGGCCCGACATGTGGCCCCGGCGGTTACTAGTATTGATACACGTTTAATTGCTCTTAATGACCCTGTAACGGGCTTTGACAGCACCGTTACTGGTGTTAAGATCGTCCATTTAAGTGTCATTAATATGGTATTAATGGAACTTAATCGGGTCTTGAAGTCCTTGATTCCTCTTTGAAGATCTGGAGCCGTTGCGGGGTCTTCCGGAGGTTAGAGGCTGAAGATCCGATGATTGGACACGTGGCAGCTCCGGAGCTTGCTGTGGGAAACAGGTAGCTCCGGGGCTACCTGACACGTGTCAGGTCCGGAGCTTCTCTCAGTCTGGGGTTAAGTCCGGAGGTGCCATTTCGGTACATGGCCCGGAGCTTCCCCCTTGTGGGCGGTAGCTCCGGTTTGGTAGTACACGTGGCGACCCTAGGATTAACCATGTTGGAGAAGCGGGTCCGGTTATGTCTGACATGTGGGCCTCTGAGGGTCTACAAACCAAGTAGATGACTTTCCTTTGAGATCTTTGTAACCTCAAGGGGTGTACGGTTTCTAGGGTACCGACAGTGGCCCCCTGGACCTACCTCCGGGGAAGACCACTGGGGTGAAGTCATTCCGCCGGAGGTGGGTCCATCCTCGTGACTCTTGAACTGAGTCTTCAAGGGTCTTTGAAGGTGCCGTTGGCGAGGATTTGGAGTTAAATCCACATCGCGTGGCGCACCCCGCGTGCGGCAGATGAGATCTTTGGCGTGCGGATCTCACGCAATTGAAGGTCGCCGGTTCCCGATACGAAAACCATATCGGTTCCGCTCCTTGTCAGGCCGCCGCCTTCGGGTTTCCCGCCTCTTGATGACAACCGTTCGCCTGGGTAAGAAACTCAACTTCATCGTCGGAGTGGTTCCGGGCCCCCTTGTCATCGGCAGGGTGGAGTTCTTGAATGGTATCTTCGACTTCCTTGCGGTTTCCATCCAAGCGTTGCGAGGGCTTACTTAAGAAGGAAAGCGCGCACCGTCGGGAGCTCTTCACGCCTCCCATCTGATCTTGCGCTCAAACTCCCAACTTGTGCTTCGCTCTTCTTCTCTTGCCTAGCCGTGCCGCGATGGAGTTAGGTCTCCGCGAGAGTCGCTTGAAGACCGACGGCGATCTGAAGAAGGTCCGGGCCCTCATGGGATGGTCCTCGGACTTCTTCAACCGCTCGGTCCGCGCCGGTGGAGAGCTCCCGTTTGAGAAGGAGCACTCCGGCGAAATGGTGTACTTCTCCTCGTACGCCATGGTGGGGTTGATCCCACCTTTTTCTTCCTTTTTCTTGATGCTGCTAGACTTTTATGGTCTGCAGTTGTATCATCTCGGCCCCCACTCCATTCTCCTTGTGTCCATTTTCGTCCACTTCTGTGAGATGTGGGTGGGCATCCCCCCTGCATTGAACTCTTCCGGACCTTCTTCACCGTCCACACCACCGGTCGGAGCAATGAGTACCTTGGCTTCTACTTCTTCGAGAAGCGCAAGAAGTGCCCATTCAAGTACCTCCGGTCCTTTCCCTCTGGGAAGTGGGATGACTGGGAGAAAGACTGGATAGTCATCAGGGTGGAGGAGCACGAGAGGCTGGAGCTGCCTGAAGGTCTTCCCAGCATCGACACGACAATCTGGAGTGAAGCTCCGGTGCTAGGGGAAGCCTTCAACCCTGTTATGACCAGGATCCGCCAATGCGTGGAGGGAGGATTGACTCCCCAGGCGGTGTTTTGCAACTTCTTGGCCAACATGTGGGCGCCGCTGAAGAGGAGGGAGAAACTCGCATGGGCCCTCAACAGCGTGATGGACGACGACCGGGTCGAGACCGGGCTGAAGTCCAACATGGTGGGGAAAACTTTGGACTTCCACCTCAAGAAGTTCCAGCACGGCATCGACGTCGAAGGCGACGACTTGACTTCGCCATGAGCTTTTCTTCCTCTGAACGTGGAAGTGGAGTTCAGCATGGAGCTCCGACGGAAGATGCCCATGCTTGACGACCTTGGTGTCGTCGAGAGAAGATCAACCACCGGGGTAGCGATCCCCGGAGTGCCCAAGGATGGCTCCGACCCTGCTCCGAAGCCGAGGGAAGAAGTCGTCGGCAAGGGCAAGGAGTTGGCGGATGAACCCGTGAGCCGGAAGAGGAAGCTGCAATACGCTGACGGAAGGTCCGTCGGGCCCGCTACTTCTGCGTCGGCTCCTTCTCCCCGGAGGGGAAGGTCCTCTGCAACTGCGGCGACTATTCTCGTAGTGGGGTCCTCCCGGAACACGACTGTTCCCGCAGTGGGGTCCTCCCGGAGCGCGTCTGTTCCCGCAGTGGGGTCCTCCCGGGGTGTTAGCTCCGGGCGCGCGAGTCCAGCACCTGGGCCGGTGGAGGCCTCCAGGTCCGTAGGTTCTTCCCGATCGAGGGGAGCCTCGACTCGGGAAACGCCCATGGCCGCGACAAGTTCCGGGGGGCCTTCCGGAGCTTCCACGCTGGCTATGACCAGCCCAGAACGCCCGGGAAAAAGGTTCCGCGCAAGCTGGTGCGGAAGCCTCCCAAGGTAATTTTTAATCTCTACCTTGGATAGTTGTTTTAATTGTAGCAACTATTTTTTAATTTTCTTCGTTCATCATCTGCAGCGTCCCCAAGAAGGGGAGTGAGGCTCCACCCTCAGCCACAGTGGTTGAAGCCGTGAGGGTGGGGGCTTCTGCTCCTGTCCCGGTGTCGCTCCAAGTGGTGGCTGAAGCTGCGACAGCTTCGGCGCCGGCTGTCGTGGTCATGGACCTCGACTCATCCCCAGAAGTTCCCGTGCTAGCGCCGGACCACGGGAGTGAAGATGCGCCAGCGGCACCTGTCCCGGAGGTTGAAGCTCCGGGTCCTGGTGCTGAGATCATGGAAGCTCCGACTGTTGAGCCGGAGAAAGTAGTAATCCCGGCCTCTGAGCTGGAAATTGTCGAAACCTCGGCGGTTGAGCCGGAGGTGACTGAAGCCCCGGCGTGCGAGCCGGAAACTAAGGTAGTTCCGACATATGGGCCGGCTACCTCCGAAGCACTGGCCGCTAAGCCAGTCATTGTTGGAGCTCCGGTCACAGGGCCGTTCGATGTTGAAGATCTTCTGGCTCCTGAGCCGGTTGTTGAAGAGGTGACGAAGCTTGAGCCCCCATCGGAAGAGGTGCCCAGACCGGAGCCAGCAACGGCTCCTGCTCGGGAAGCGACGACGTCGGAGGTACCTGCGGTCGAGCCGGAGTGCCCAGGCGAAGTCGCTGGCCCCCTGCGTGAGGGGGTGAACGAAGACCTGGCGGCGGGGCCTTCCTCGATGGCGACTGAGGCCATCTCGGAGGACGGCCCTAGTGTCATGGAGACTCAGGGGACCACTCTTGTGGAGTGGGACGCAATTTTTGTATCTGAAGACCCGCTGGAACCAGCGGAGGAGACCTCAACAGGTCCGGAACCCATCCCATTGTCACTGTCTATTGACAACGCATGTTTCAGTCTACATCAAGTCCAACTGGCCTTCTTCCACGACAGCAAGGCTCTTGAAGAGGAGCGCCAAACCCTTAGGCGATGGCGCAACCGGCTCTACTTCGAGACCAAGCTGGCGCAGTCGAGGCTAGCGGATGACAAAGAGTGGATCAAGCGGGAGAAGATCCGCCTGGAGTACTAGGGCAAGTTGCTGGATGACAGAGAGAGTATGACTCGCGCCCTCGACGCTCAATCCTAGGAGATCTACAATCAGGCCAAAGCAGCCAATAGTGCGGCCGATGAACGCCACGAAAGGCTTGAGGCCATTAACACTACACTCATCAAGCGCCGAGAGGCACTTGAGGAGAGGGAGAAACGACTCGAAGATGAAGAGCAGAAACTCCTAGAGCTGCGGGATGACGTCCTGAGGAGGGAGGAGGAGCTCGCCGAGAAGGTGGCTCTGGCTGACAAGGGCCTCGAGGAGCGCGCCAAGAAATTGGAAGAGCGCTGCCATGAGGAAGAGGAGAAGGCCTGGGTGCGAGGGCAGGAACTCTACGAACAAGAGTGTGCCCTTACTGCCAGGGAGAAGAAAGTGAGGGGAAGAGAGAAGGACCTGGTCGACTGCCGGAACAAGATCCACCTCCGGGAGGAGGAGCTTGGAAAACTCGAAAAGCGGGTTGTTGAGAAGATTCAGCAGAACGCCAAAGAAGTTGAGCGCCTTGCCCGCGAAAATTCTAAACTGGTGGCGGCCAGAAGATCCCTGGAAGAGATGAAGGGCTTGAGGACTGAGGACTCCCTACAGATTTGGGAGTTCTTGAGCAAGGCCAATGACGCGCTGACACCAATGGGCTTCAGCCCCGTGCGCCCGGATGATCCGGAGCCGGAGCCGGACCTGGCGTTGCAGGCGTTGAGTTCGGCAGGCAGCAAACTCTCCAAGGTGGGCGATGTCATCGCGTACCAATTGGAGGTTGAGGGGCAATCCCTGGCGAAGAACATCGCAGAGTATGTGCTGACGTGCTACACCAGCCGGAACTCCCAATTTCCTTTGGACCCGGTGCTTGAAGGTCCCGTCGAAGGAGAAGGGGAAGCTGCCCGAGCCAACGTGTCGGAGGTTGCCCAGAAAGTCGCCCAATTCTTTCATAGGGTCTAGGACCTTCTGTGTAATTCTCACTTGTATTTTCTCTTCTTCTTCCTCAATTTTGTAATCCCTTGTCTCCAGATGTAATCCCTTGTCTCTAGATAAATGAAATCCCCAAATTTTTGTGAATTTCACTTTTTGTCTTCAACACTTTTATCTTCACTTGGCCCCCTGGTAGATGTACACAATTTAATTGTGAACATGTACCAAGAGGATATTGTGTTTTTTTGAAGACTCATTTGCTCCGAACTTTTAGAATTTGGGTCCGAAGTCTTCGATAGTGAAGGCCCCCTGAGGTTGTCGGAGCTTAGAAGCTCCGGTATTGTCCATCGCTGGAGCTTGATAGCTCCGGCAATAGTCTCTATCAACGCGTAGAGCATCGATAGTTAGTCCTCCGGGGTGTCGGAGCTTAGTAGCTCCGGCAGTGACCTTTGCCAACACTTAGTTTGTTGGTAGCAGACTCCATTTACGGGGTCTTCTCACCATCTTTTATTCAGCGTCGACGGCTGGGCCCCCTAGGGGAGTCGAAGCTTAGTTAGCTCCGACTTTTCTCCATCAACGTAGATTTTATTTTTCTTGCACACTTAAGCCAAGAAAAATAGTAAAATTCGTTTCTTGTCTATAATTTCGTCGCGGCTTACGATCCTCAAGAAGACTTTAAGTCAAACGCGATTTTAAATACAACCGAATGCGTTGTCTTTTCTTCTAGATCCAACTGTCCATGGACCCGCCTTACTTCGACCTGCCGGGGTGTAGGTAGAGTGGCGTACTTAGGGTGCTTGACCAGGCTAAGTCGATAGCACACTCCAGCCCTAGATTGGCTTGGCGGCTTTCAGGCGAGTTGGCCATGAACAATATTTGAATCCAAAAGAATTGACAATACAACTCGAATCGTATATAAACCGGTCGAACTAAAATTTCTTAAGAATTGCACGTCTTTGTTATAGACAAGAAAGAGAAAAATAAAAATGTTGAGCCTGTACAAAATATATGCACGTGGAGTCTATTTCACATGAAGATGTCTTTCATTATAGGTCCGGGGTACAGGGGAAACAAGTACACTCTTAGGGTACGGAACGAGGCTAAGTGTGTTTCATTTCTCGTTTGACCCAGGGTAGTTAGCCGCACTTTTAGTCCTGAGACTGTGACAAGTGTTGCATGAACTTTGCGGATCTTTCGGGAAAGGTCCGGCTGCTCTCCCGGAGGAACTACCCGATTCTGTACAATGACTCTATAACATACACCTCAAGTTACTCAAGACTCACCTCCGTGGTATTAAGTGTAGAACTTACGAAGGTGCTCGATGTTCCAAGGATTTGGGAGAGGTGTCCCATCCTCAGTAGCCAAGCGAACGCTTCCGGGACGGGATACTTTAATCACTCGGAAGGGCCCCTCCCAGCCAGGGGAGAGTTTGTTTAACCCTTCTCTGGATTGTATTCTCCGAAGCACCAGATCGCCTTCCTCGAGCTGTCGGTTGTGTACATGCCGCTGGTGATAACGCGTAGGGCTTGGCGATATCGGGCATTCCGAACATCTGCTTGGCACCTTCCCTCCTCAAGGAGGTCTAGGTCTTCACACCGGAGCTGGTCCTGCGCGGCTTCGTCGAAGGTCCGGACCCGGAGTGAATCCAAGGTGATTTCCGGAGGAAGGATTGCTTCAGCTCCGTACACCAGAAAGAAGGGTGTCTCTCCAGTTGACCGGTTTTGAGATGTCCTGTTGGCCCATAAAGTGGGCGGAAGCTCTTCGATCCAGTTGGCTCCATGTTTTTTCAAGCGCTCATAGGTGCGCGTTTTGAGTTCTTTAAGGATTTCAGCATTTGCTCTCTCGGCTTGGCCATTGCTGGCTGGGTGAGCTACGGAGGCGTAGCAAACTTGTATGCCAAGGTCTTCACAATATCCTTGGAATGCAGAGCTTGTGAATTGGGTCCCATTATCAGTGATGATTTTATTTGGGACTCCAAATCTGCATACAATGTACTACAAAAAGTTGATAGCAGATTGCTTGTTGATTGTCACAACTGGAGTTGCTTCCGGCCACTTGGTGAACTTGTCAATGACGACGTACAGGAACTTGTAACCTCCGATGGCTCTTGGGAAAGGTCCCAAGATGTCCATCCCCCACACAGTGAAGGGCCATGTAGGAGGTATCATTTGTAAGGGCTGAGCTGGTGTGTGAATTTGCTTTGCATGAAATTGGCATGCTTCACATTTCTTCACCAGCTCAGTTGCATCCTGGAGCGCTGTAGGCCAGTAGAAGCCATGCTGAAAGGCTTTACCGACCAGCGTGCGGGAAGACGCGTGGTTCCCACTCTCGCCTCCATGGATTGCTGTGAGGAGTTCACAGCCATCTTCCTCTGTGATGCACCGCATTAGGATGCCGTTGGCACCGCGCCGGTAGAGATCCCCTTCTACCAGCGTGTATCTTTTAGCCAATCTGACTACCCGGTCAGCGGATACATCATCGTCAGGAAGGATGTTGTCTTTCAAGTAGCTCCGGATCTCCGAGATCCATGCATCGGAACTAGCTTGAGCTTTTGAGTCTTGCGTGCTAGGTTGCTCGGAGCTCCCGGTAGCACCTACGACCCTTGATGGCTGCCATGGTAAGAGGGCCATCGGGACTGTCAGCTTCGGGATGCTGATCTCGCCCACTTCGCTCAGTTCGGCAGGCTGAGCTGTTGGCTTTGACAACCTCCGGACAAATATTCCGTCAGGAGCCGGAGCTCCGGTTGACGCTTTGGTCGAGAGTTCGTCAGCTTCAGCGTTATGGGCACGCTGAACATGGTGGAGATCTAGGACTTCGAAGTCCTTCTGAAGCTTCTGGACTTCAAGGAGGTAAGCAGCTAGCTGGAGATTATTGCAGGAACATTCACCCTTCACCTGCTTAATGATGAGCTGTGAATCTCCCTTGACCAGCATTCGCTTGACACCGTATGACAGTGCCACCTTTAGTCCGTAGATGAGTGCTTCATACTCTGCCATGTTGTTGGTTGCCTTGAAGTCAAGGTGTACCATGTATTTCACCTTCTCCCCCGTCGGTGCAAGGAGAAGGATTCCAGCTCCGGCCCCCTGCTTCTGCATGGATCCGTCGAAGTAGAGGGTCCAGTGAGGCTCGGTGAAGGTTGGAGCTTGATGCTCTGTCTTCTGCTCACTGGGGCCCCCAAGGTTTGATGGAGAGGGAGTCCATTTTGCCACAAAATCTGCCAATGCTTGACTCTTGACTGCTTGTCTTGAAATAAAATCAAGATCAAATTCAGCCAATTCCGCTGCCCACTTTGCAATATTCCCAGTTGAATTGGGATTATGCAAGATTGCTCGAAGTGGGTAGGAGGTCACCACTGAGACTTTGTGAGCTTGGAAGTAATGGCGAAGCTTTCTGGAGGCAATAAGAACTGCATAGAGCAGCTTATGCACCTCTAGGTATCGAGTCTTGGCATCATGTAATACTTCACTAATGAAGTACACCGGGCGTTGAATGGTCCGGACCCTCCCGGAGGGGTCCGGAGCTTCCTCTTCACTGACCCGAATCCTCTCGG
Organism: Tuctoria greenei; assembly: GCA_036927565.1. Taxonomy (NCBI): domain Eukaryota; kingdom Viridiplantae; phylum Streptophyta; class Magnoliopsida; order Poales; family Poaceae; genus Tuctoria; species Tuctoria greenei. The sequence goes on from JAYESD010000001.1 coordinate 288,245,552, forward strand.
AGGAGTCCGAATTTTCTTCGGGGACCTCCGGGTTCTGGCAGGAGGAACCCGAAGCTTCTTCAGAAGTGACCTGGACCCTCCCGGAGTGGTCTGGGTCTCCTGAAGTGACTTCTTGTGGATTCGAATCTGGGAGCTGGGACCCAGACTCGCTTTCAGGAACCTCCGGACCTTCCCGAAGGGGTCTGGATTCCTGAGTGTGGGGTAGTTCTGGTCTCTCCACAACCAGAACCATACTGACGACTTCGTCAGTAGCTGAAATATAAAGCAACAAAGGCTCACCATGGTTCGGAGCTACTAGAATTGGTAGGATGGTGAGGAACAGTTTCAGCTCCTGGAATGCCTTCTCTGCTTCTTCGGACCATTGGAATGGTCCGGACTTCCTCAATAACTTGAAGAAGGGAAGTGCCCGTTCCGCCAGTCTTGAAATGAACCGGCTGAGGGCTGCTAGACATCCAGTTAACTTTTGGACGTCTTTGATGCGGGTTGGTGGCCGCATGTCTTCAATTGCCTTAATCTTCGTCGTATTAGCTTCTATGCCCCGGTGACTTACCAGGAAACCGAGAAGTTTTCCGGAGCTAACCCCGAAGACACACTTGTCTGGGTTTAGCTTTGTGCGGGTGGCCCGCAGCTTGTCGAAGACAGCCTGCAATGTGTCAAGGAGTGACTCCTTGTTCCTGACCTTGACCATGATGTCATCGACGTACACTTCCACTATGTCTCTAATGAGTTCTTCAAAAGTTTTGTACATAGCTCGTACAAAAGTTGAAGCTGCATTCTTGAGACCAAAGGGCGTGGCTGTGTAACAGTACAATCCATCTACTGTGATGAATGAAGTATGCTCTTCATCTTCCCTAGACATCCTGATTTGATGATACCCGGAATATGCGTCTAGGAAACACAGTAATTCACACCCGGAGGTGGAATCCACTATCTGATCTATTCTAGGTAGTGGGAATGGATCTTTTGGACATGCCTTATTTAGTGTGGTGTAGTCGATGCACATCCAAAACTTCCCGCTGGCCTTGGGCACAACAACTGGGTTTGCCAGCCATTTTGGATGGAAGACTTCACGGATGAATCCGGCTTCGAGTAACTTCTTCACTTCTTGTCGGATGAAGTTCTGTCGCTCTACGGATTGCTTCCGGGGCTTCTGATGCACAGGCCAGGCGTCGGGGTAGATCTTCAGATTGTGCTCAATCACTTCCCTGGGGATCCCAGGCATTTGTGACGGTTGCCAGGCAAATACGTCAATGTTAGCCCGGAGGAAAGTGATGAGCACGAGTTCCTATTTGTCATTCAATCCCCCCGATATACGGGTGGTTTGAGCGGCATCGGAACCAATTTGGACGACTTTGACGGGAATGTCGGTGTCGCCGCTTGGCTGCACTCGAGGTGCAGAAGTCGAGCCTCGTTAACGGATGCTCGGGGGTCTTGGAGATTGCTCCTGCCTGGAGTCCTCCTCTTGCGCCGTAGTGAGTGCATGGAGTTCTTCCAGTGCAGTTACTCCGGCAGTACGATCTCCGCGGATCCAGAGAACGCCTACTGGTGTTGGCATTTTCAACACCAGATAACCATAATGAGCAGCTGCCATGAATTTGTACAGGGCAGGCTTTCCCAAGATGGCATTGAAGGGTAAGTTGATTTGAGCGACGTCAAAGACCAACTTCTCGGTGCGGTATTTCTCCCGTGTTCCGAAGGTAACGGGGAGAGTAGTAGCTCCGAGTGGGGTAATGGCCCCCGGACCTACTCCGAAGAAAGGTCGAGAGGGATGGAGATCCGAAGGTCGGAGATGAAGCTTAGTGAAAGCTTCGAAGCTGATGAGGTTAAGCCCCGAACCTCCGTCTACCATGACATGGTGGAGCTGGATGTTATTGATGGTAGGAGATACCATCAAAGGTAACTGACCTGCTCCAACCATGCTCCGAGGGCAATCTGAAGCATCAAAAGTGATGGCGGTGTCCATCCACTTCCAATGAGGTTCTGGCCTGACTGTAGGAGCTACAGCAGCCATATATCGTTGCATAGTCTTGATGACGCGACGAGAGGTGATATCCCATGATCCACCAAAAATGGTGTTCATGGTCTTCCGACGCTCGTTGTCAGAGACGTCAGAATCATCGTCGACTGAGGTGTAAACGGCCTTCAGGACCTTTTTGGGATCCTGAAATCCTAACTCCTCTTCAGCCGGAGCTTCGTCAACTTTTTGCTTTCCTTCCCTCTGTCGGAAAGGAGATTCTTCCCGGCGCTTGTTGTAGTGCTCGGCAAGGTTTTGTACCTCCCGGCAGTCTTCCAAACTGTGGCTGCCCGTTTTGTGAATAGGACACCACACTTTGGGTTTGCCACCGTCTTCAGAAGACGGTCGAGGTCGCTTCTCGGGGCGTGGCCCCCGGCCACCCGGAGTTGCAGCAGCTGCAACATTGGATGTGCCGGCCGACGGCTTTTTCTTGCCGTTGGTCTTCTTTTTCTTCTTGCCACCCCCGGAGGTAGCGGATTATTCTTTGGAGGATTTCTTGTGATCCTCCGAGGTTGGTTTGGAGTGCATCTCACGGCCCTCCGCAGCTCTGGCACATTTCTCAGCCAAGCTGAAGAGTTCCGTGACGCTGGTGATCTCCTTGATCGCCAGTTTCTCCAGCATCTTCTTGTCCCGTACACCCTGTCTGAATGCCACAATGACAGAGGCGCTAGAGATAGAAGGAATAGTATTCCGTACCTGAGAGAACCTCTAGATGAATGATCGCAAGGATTCTCCTCCTTTTTGCACAATCGCAAAAAGGTCTAGTTCAGTGCCTGGTCGGGTGTATGAACTCCCGAAGTTGGCAGTGAACTGCCGGCAGAGCTCCTCCCAACTGTTGATAGAGTTAGGTGGAAGGCTCATAAACCAGGACCTGACGGTCCCAGTTAAGGCCACTGGAAAATAATTGGCCATCACGGCCTCATTTCCTCCAGCTGCCAAGATTGCAGTGGAGTAGATCTGAAGAAATTCAGCGGGATTGACAGTCCCGTCGAATTTTTCCGGCAGGTGAGGCCGGAACTTCTGTGGCCACCTAACCATGCGCAGGTGCATGGCCAAAGCTGAACATCCTCCTCCTACTCCTTCAGGAGTAGAAAGGTCCTGAGCTTCCTGTCTTTCACGGGCACGCTCAATATGGACTCGGCCGTCCTGCTGGCGGTATCGGCGATCAAGCTCCGCCCGGAGGTCATGAGTCGAAAGCCTGGATACCTTGTGAGTGCGTCGTGCCCCGGAGGTCAATGACGTCACTTGTTGCGATGCATCACGTCTCCTGCTATTCGAAACGTGCAGACCAAGTCTTCCAGACAAAGTCCACCGCTGCGACGGGGCTCGTCCTGAAGGAGGAGGACCCTGGATGCTGAGGCGTTCGGCTGCTGCTACAACCAAATGCTCCACATCGGACCTCCACTGCTCCAGTGAATCCCGGGATGCATCCGGAGGTGGTGGGCGTTGGAGAAGAGCACGCGCTGCATGGAGCGCGTGTTCCGGGTTGTCATGATTTGCCGACATAGTAATTGACGCCGGCGCACCATCACGTTGCCCAGCACAATTTGCTGGAGGAGACGGTGGTGGTGGGAGTGTGACTCCTGCTGGTGCTGAGGCTCCTGCTGGTGGCTGCATATTTGAGGGATTGCCCCCAATAGCTTGAGCAGCAGGTTGACTGTTGGATGATCCAGCAGCTGAGTTCACCATTCTCAAAATCTCAGGTGCCCCCTACCTGGCGCGCCAACTGTCGGTGGTTTGAACCGGCAGATCTCCCTACACTACTAAAGTGATAGGGGAGTTTGATGTTCGGTGTGGGCGCGCGGAGATTCAAGAAGGTGAGTAGGAATTGACACAGGAGACACAAGAGTTTACGTGGTTCGGGCCGCCTGAGCGTAATACCCTACTCCATGGGTGTGTTGGTTCTGTATTAGTTGTATGAGCTTGTATCGAGCGTCTATGGTGCGTGTGTGTTCCCCCTTGAACGTGTCGTCGGCCTGTCCTTTTATAGTACAAGGGCAGGCCGTTACAGGTTAGCCTGGCCCGACATGGTGCCCCGACGGTTACTAGTATTGGTACACGTTTAATTGCTCATAATGACCCTGTAACGGGCTTTGACAGCCCCGTTACTGGTGTTAAGATCGTCCGTTTAAGTGTCATTAATATGGTATTAATGGCACTTAATCGGGTCTTAAAGTCCTTGATTCCCCTTTGAAGATCTGGAGCCGTTGCGGGGTCTTCCAGAGGTTAGAGGTTGAAGATCCGACGATTGGACACGTGGCAGCTCCGGAGCTTGCTATGGGAAACAGGTAGCTCCGAGGCTACCTGACACGTGTCAGGTCCGGAGCTTCTCTCGGTCTGGGGTTAAGTCCGAAGGTGCCATTTCAGTACATGGCCCAGAGCTTCTCCCTTGTGGGCGGTAGCTCCGGTTTGGTAGTACACGTGGCGACCCTGGGATTAACCATGTTGGAGAAGCGGGTCCGGTTATGTCTGACATGTGGGCCTCCGAGGGTCTTCAAACCAAGTAGATGACTTTCCTTTGAGATCTTTGTAACCTCAAGGGGTGTACGGTTTCTAGGGTACCGACAAAGTCGGACGAACAAGACACAAAAGTTCCTTTGAACTACAATCTTTATTTAATAGAACACAAGAGGAACAGCCCAAAAGTCGTCTACCTCGAGCTCTGGCCTTCCATGCTTATATAACCAGCTCTCAGGCCAACCCAAACCTAACTAGAACTCTAATCCTACTCAGTTCATAAATTGAAACTTTCCATAACTACTCAAGACTCTTCTATACGCAGATAGAAGCAATCTTAAGACTTCCAAACACCTTAGGAACGTATCCCACATTCCTAAAACAACTCAAATTCGTGACCCACATGAAATCCTATTATAACCAACTCAAATCTTTTCATATTTGAGTCGAACACGACTCAGCCACAACCTGAGTCCATAACCTAGTCGGTTGGACATTTCCGACCAATTTTTACGTCCACATCTCTTCATCACGTCTCAGAACCATGTAGCCACGTCCATGCACTCCTTGCACACGTGCAAACATCTTCCAACAACGTCCACAATACCTTCATATGCATTGTTCTTGATTCAAACATGTTGTGCAACCTCCCGATCAACTCAACCACAATTTCTCCCAAACTTGGTTGTTGAACCTCATCTTATCCGTAAGACTAGTTCAATGGATCCCGTCACCAGCCATGTCTTGAACTCAAGCAACACCTGCACATGAATAAACAATCAATACTTCCGAGCACAAATCCTCGACTTGACTCTCGTTAGTTCTCAAACTACAACAACTTATGTGAGCACCTCACAAAAGCATGTTGCGAACCATAGCAAAATGATATCAAACATAACCACCAAAACACACCAAAAACTTAGTAAAAGAATACTTAGCAAACTTTTCATAAGTGTAAAGTAAGTTTGAAACATTGCAAGATAAAAGCAGAACAACTGCAATCAAGCTTCGAACCTTGCCAAAGCTAACCAAAACATGCCGGACCTTGAGTCGGAGCTTAATAAAAAGATGTTTTGAGAGTATTCAAAACTTTTATCGTTAAAGCCAATGTATTCAGCACACATAGGTCTCACAATCTCCCCCTTGATGAATGCATTGGCAACACCACTTAAAATCCAGACATTGACTTATTTATATGAAAAGTTTTGAAAACAATTTCTCCCCCTTTTTCTAAAATCAAATGAGATAGAAATAAATTCCCCCCCTATACATACTTCTCCCCCTGAGAAGAATCGTGTCAAAAACACTTGTGAATATGTGCAAGGTGTGATCAATTTCTCCCTCTTTGACAATGTATTCAGCAAGGTACAAAAGAGAAATTTTAATTGTTATGAGCATATTATAACATATACATATAAAACAAAGCTCATCCAAGTTATACTATCAAGTAACTTACACTATCACAACAATGAGATACATAAAGTAGTGCAAGCCATGCTAGAAATCATATGTAATTTTCAATTTAAGCAAGTCATGATCTCACAAACTTAACTATTTCAATACCTGAAAGCATGACACTTGTTGTTGCAATTTTTTTTAAAGCACAAATTTTTAACATATGACATTTGCAAGAGATTATATGTCGCACCAGCCTTATTCTAACCAACCAAGCCAAGCCTATGTCATTTGACAATTAGAAGCTTAAGGACATGGTTTTAGTCATACATAACTTCTTACAAGTTCATATCTAAGTGCAATGATAAGCCATCTCAAAAGAAGAAGTGCGATGCATGCATATTCTCTTGATCTTTTCTCAATTTATATTTGTTCATAAAAACTCAACATGTGAGTTTATTACTTGATTAATTCTTTATGATTAAAAGCACTTATGAGCATGCAACAAGTTCAAAACAGCAAGAAAGTTCGACCATGACCAGATTTAGTGTAAGTAATAATTCCAATTACTAGACATGGCAAAAATTACAAAATGTATAACACGAGTAATGTAGTAAGAGTTTTCAGCATGTAAAAGGAATCACAAAGTCATATATGTATGAAATACTATGCTCATATTATTTTAAGTTCAGATTCACATATAGACTTCCCAAGTTTCAAAACTCCCCCTCAATTTAAGCCATGAGGATGCATAACCCCTATTTTACTACGAATATAACAAAAACGAGTGAAATCCAAAGATTTTGTGAAAATGTCAGCCAATTGTTGTTCGATATCTACATGGTGAAGCACAATGTTTCCCTTTTCAACATTATCATGGAGAAAGTGATACCTAATATCAATGTGCTTAGTTCTAGAATGTTGCACGAGGTTTTTAGCAATGCAAATGGTACTAGTGTTATCACAAAATAGTGGAACACTATCTAGATCAACCCCATAGTCCTTAAGTGTTTGAACAATACAAAGAATTTGTGGACAAGCGCTAGCAGCAGCTACATATTCAGATTCGGCTGTGGATTGTGCAACTGAACTTTGTTTTCTAGAGGACCAAGCAACAAGTGAATTACAAAGAAAATGACAAACACCCGAAATACTTTTCCTATCAATCCTACAACTTTGAAAATCAGCATCGGAAAAAGCTTTCAAAGTAAAGGTTGAGGAAGAAGGAAGAAAAATGCCAAATTCTTGAATTCCATGTAAGTATCTGAGAATCCTTTTGAGGGCTTGACGATGTGAAGCACGTGGGGAGGCTTGAAATCGTGTGCAAAGACATACGCTGAATTGTATGTCCGGTCTTGATGCCGTGAGGTACGAAAGTGATCCGATCATGCTTCTATATTCTTTTTGATCCACAGGTTCACCATCTTCATGAAGTTCAAGTGTTGTTGCTGTTCCCATTGGTGTATGAAGAGGCTTGCTTTTGTCCATGTTGAAGCGCCTTAGGAGGTCTTTTGTATACTTCCTTTGATGCACAAAGGTACCCTCCTTGGTTTGCTTGATTTGCAGCCCTAAAAAGTACGTGAGTTCTCCCATCATACACATCTCAAATTCTGAACTCATCATAGCTGAAAATTTGGACATAAGATCATAAGAAGCGCAACCAAAGATAATATCATCCACATACACTTGAACAAATAATGAGTCATTGTCATGCTTAAGCACAAAAAAAGTTTTATCAACATTGCCCATGGAAAACCTCTTTTTGAGTAAGAATGTTTTTAACCTATCATACCATGCTCTAGGGGCTTGTTTGAGACCGTACAAGGCTTTGGACAGTTTGTAAACATGATAAGGAAAATCTGGATTTCAAAACCCGATGGTTGTTTGACATAAACCTCCTCATCTATGTAACCATTAAGAAAAGAACTTTTAACATCCATTTTATATAGCTTAAAACCTTTAGATGCAGCAAAAGCTAACAAAACTCTTATGGCTTCTAATCTAGCAACAGGAGCGAAATCTTCATCAAAATCTAGACCTTCAACTTGAGTGAAACCTTGAGCAACCAACCTAGCCTTTTTCCTAACTACAACCCCATCCTCACTTTGTTTATTTTTAAACACTCATTTAGTTCCAATTAAAGTGTGACCTTGAGGTGGAGATACAAGTTTCCAAACATTATTTCTTTTAAAATTTTCTAACTCTTCTTGCATGGCAATAATCCAAGATTCATTAGTGAGTGCATGTGAATATCTTTGGGTTCAAAAGAAGCAACAAAAGCAGAATGAGCATGAGACTTTGGATCGCAAAAGCTGGACCGTGTGACTCGTTCGTGCATGCTTCCAATAATTTGTTGTGGAGGATGACTTTTGAGAACCTGGAGGGGAGTGGACACTTCACAAGCTTCTTCTTCTTCATGTTCATCACAAATCGATGAGCTTGTGACTTGAGTAGGATCTGGACCAGTAATGGTGGTCATCGGTGCTGGTTGTGAATCAAAATCAGGAGCTGGAACAATGTCATTAGGTGCTGAATTTTTGGGCAGCAGCACCACTTCTTCCTCATCTTCAACGAAAATGCTCCCCCCCTGCGGATATGGATCCGGACCTGCAATGTTTGAGATAGTACCCGTGCTAGCTTCATCAAAATACACCTCACAAGTCTCCACAATTTTGTTAGTGTCAAGTAAAAGCACACGATAGCCTCTAGTATGAGATGGATAACCTAGAAATATGCCATCAATGAATCTAAGTTCAAATTTATCAAGATTTCCATGTTTCTTAACAAAGCATTTGCAACCAAAGACCCTAGAGTGTGTAACACTAAGCCTATGTCCAAACTGGAGCTCATATGGTGTTTTACCTAGTTTAGCGCGCAAGAAAACACGGTTTGAGACATAACAAGCAGTTACAATTGCACCAGCCAAAAATTCCTAGGAGTTTGATATTCATCAAGCATAGACCTAGCCATTTCAACTAAGGTTCTGTTCTTTCTTTCTACGACACCATTTTGTTGAGGTACATATGGTGAAGAAAATTGATGATCTATTCCATTTTCAGCACAAAAGTGATCAAAAGATTGATTTTTTAAATTCGGTTCCATTAACACTTCTAATTGCGTTTAAAGATCCTGGGTGATCAATTGATAATATAAGAAATAAAGTTCTAAAGTGACTAAAAGCTTCATTCTTAGATGCCATAAAGTAAACCCATGAGTATCTAGAATAATCATCAACAATCACAAGAACATATCATTTACCTATGAAGGATTGAACACGTGAAGTTCCTACGGTGTCAAGGTGCAAAAGTTGACTCGATTCAGTTGTCATGATCATTGTGAGAGGAGTATGTGAACCTGCAACCATCTTAGCATGTCTACAAGAAGAGCACACAATTTCTTTATCCCCTTTAAGCTTAGACAGCCCACGTATGCGATCAAGAGCACTAACATGCATTAGATGATCAAAGCCTACGTGACCAAGTCTACGATGCCAAAAATATAAGTCTTTTGAATCATTAGCAACTAGAGACCTATGCTTAGAGGAAGACATATCAAAATCAGCTTTAAAAACTCTTCCAAACTGAGACATGTTAAAAATAAGCTCACTGTTTGAATTTACAACTTTGCAGTAATTTTTAGTGAAAATAATTTCTAGATTTTCATCTAGTAGTTGTGAAACAGAAAGCAGGTTGTATTTCAAATTTTTAACAAGTGCCACATCCTTCAAAGTGTAGTGATCATTTATTCTAACTGAACCTTTAGCAATTATAGGAGTTGAAAAATTATCGGCAAAAGTAACATTCTCTACACATGACACAAAAGAGAGGGAGGCAAACCATTCTTTGTTACCGGTCATGTGGCGTGAGCAACCTGAATCCACAATCCAAATGTTCTCCTTCCTCAAGCGTGTAACCTACATAAAATCACAATACACCGATGACTCAATACTGGGGTTAGTCAAAAGGCATTTAGGAATCCAATACTGAGTCACATGACGTCCAACAGGAATAACACGCGAAAGTTGAGATAAAACAACAGGTTTATGAGCCAAAGTTTGAGGATTTTTGTACCCAACTACTGTCATACGAGATGTTACATGTGTAGAACGAAAAACAATAGGTTTGGAAGCAGACTTTGCATGTTTTTGACTCATTACAGCAGAATGCATGTTCCTATCATTTGGTTTAGCAAGTGTAGCAAATTTTGCATGAAAGTTATGTGATCTAGCAATAATTATTTCCTTTTTCTTTTGTTTAGCTAGTCTATAACAAAAATCTATGACATGACCATCTCTACCACAGTAGGTACAATGAAATTTAACTTTGTGTTCATGTCTAGATGAGCAAGCAACATTTTAATTTGAAACCGAATGAGACAACACTCCTGCAGATTTGAAAACCACTTCTTTTTGTTTAAGAACTGTTTAGATCAAACCACTTCCTAATGACTTTACAATTTTAGGTGGATGTGCCTTAGCATGAGCATGAGAATCAAAACCTAAACCAATTTTATCATTGCAAGACTTGGAAGAATTCAACAACAAGTTTAGGTCCTTATTCCCATTACAAAACCAATCTAATGTCCTATGCATGTCATCAAGTTTATTGAACAGATCAAAGAAATTTTCACATGAAGTTTTTCCTTTTAATTTGCAATTGGAACAATATTTAACTTCATGAGAACGTAAAACATTGTTCAATATAGAAATTTTATTCATAGCATCTTGTAGTTTCTTATCAAGATCATCACAAGTAGAACAATGCAAATCAATTGTAGATAAACTAGCATCTTTTAAGTTTTTATCATTAAGTGCAGCAAGCTCTCTGTTCTTTTCAATTTCTAACTCAATTTTATCAAGTGTGGAGGTGTGCACACTTCTTAATGAGGACAATTGTTCATATATTAAATCACACGAGGAACAAGAATCACCACTAGGAATCAAGGATTTCAAACGATTAATTTCAGATTCTAGTGACTCAATTTTAACAGCATTGTCCCTAAGCTTTTTGTCCTTTTTCTTAACTATAACAGTGGCACGAGAAATAGCATCACACATTTCTTCGCAAGTAGGACATACCTCTTCATTCTCGCTGTTGTGTTCAACCTCCTCCATACTTGATCTTGACTTGTCCGCCATGAAGCACAAGTTTGCCAAATCATCTTCATCTTCGCCACTTTCAATGTCCACATCGCTTGAGCCAAATTCTTGAAGTGCGGAGATAAAACTGCTCACCAATTGACGTCTTGTAAAACCCTTATTTTTCTTCGTATCTTTTGCAGAGGAGTGCTTCGTCCTTGTTTGCTTTTCGTCCCGAAAAGTAGGACCTGAAAGTTTAGGGCAATCTGAACAAAAATGTCCTGTCTTACCACATTCAAAACATCATTGAGGTCCAGAGCTTCCTCTCCTTCTAGTTCTCACATTTTGCAATACTTTCGAGAACCTAGTAGGGAGAAGTACTAGCTCCCCCCCTAGAAACTCCTCAATCTGTTCAACGGTTAGAGAGGACAAAAAAGCAAGTGTATCACAAGATGAAGATTGGCCGGAGCTAGGCATATCACGTTGAGAAACAAATGCATGAGACTTGTTGGGGTTCTTACGTGAGATTATGTCAATTTCATGAGTTTTCAATTTAGAATAAAGAACATCTAATGTAAGTGTACTCATGATAGTAGATTCACGAATGTATGTGACTTTCATCTCCCAAATTGACATGTCTAATGCACTTATTAATTGCCTAGCATTTTCAGCATCTAAAAAATTAACATTGACACTACACAAGTTGCTGAGAATTTTATTAAAGCGAGCAAAGAGGTCAACCATGGACTCACCGGGTTGCATCTCAAAACGCATGTATTCCTTTTTGAACATATCTTGTTTTACCTCCTTTATCGTGTTAGATCCTTCGTGGTAGTCGCAAAGTGCTTTCCACAAATCGTATGCATATCATAGGTGTGCAACACGGTCGAAGTCGCTTTGAGTTAATCTTTGTATGATCAAGTTCCGAGCCTTGTTGTTGTTGTCGACATCTCTTAGATTTGTAGCTGTAACTTGATCGTTTGACGGCACTTCGTAAGACTTGTACATCTTCTCCCATATTGCGAAGCCTTGAGCCTGGATGAAGGCTTCCATACGTGCCTTCCAAACCTGAAAATCAATACCACTAAATACACAAGTTTTTGCGGAGTATTTCTCCATGATGATTAGTCAAAACTCGTGAAAATCACAAAGATTAGAGCATTGTGGCTCTGATACCAATTGTAGGATCAAAGAGTACGTGAAAATCTACCAAAGGGGGGTGAATGATAGATTTAAAACTTCTTCAGCGGAAGCAATGAAAACCCCTCGGCAGAAAAACGATCTGTTAAATAAATCGTGTGTGAGACTAATCTAAACGTGTTTCACCGTGACAAAAGTGATAGATATCATAGAGAATCAAGTCACAAAGACGACACAACAAGAATCACTCAAATCTGTCGAGAGAAACTCAAGTTATGACCGAAAAATCGAACAAAGGTCAATCTGTTCTACCGAGTAAAAAAACAGATTTGCAATACTGCAAAGAAACTCATGTAGATCAAAAACCGCAAATCCAATGACTGTGAAATTTTGGCATATGATATAAAATTAAGTTGTGAAGACAACCGAAAAAGAATCACGTCAATTGGATCTGTAAAACTCGAATTATGATAAAACCACTAAAGAAAGGTAGTGCTGTGCAGAAACTCGATGAGAAAGACTTGACAGAAACAAGTCGGACGAACAAGGCACAAAAGTTCCTTTAAACTATGATCTTTATTTAATAGAACACAAGAGGAACAGCCCAAAAGTCGTCTACCTCGAGCTCTGGCCTTCCATGCTTATATAACCAGCCCTTAGGCCAACCCAAACCTAACTAGGACTCTAATCCTACTCACTTCACGAATCGAAACTTTCCATAACTGCTCAAGACTCTTCTATACGCAGATAGAAGCAATCTTAAGACTTCCAAATACCTTAGGAACGTATTCCACATTCCTAAAACAACTCAGATTTGTGACCCACATGAAATCCTATCATAACCAACTCAAATCTTTCTATATTTGAGTCAAACATGACTTAGCCGCAGTCTGAGTCCATAACCTAGTCGGTTAGACCTTTCCGGCCAATTTTTATGTCCACATCTCTTCATCACGCCTCAAAACCATGTAGCCACATCCATGCACTCCTTGCACACGTGCAAATATCTTCCAACGACGTCCACAATACCTTCATATGCATTGTTATTGATTCAAACATGTTGCGCAACCTTCCGATCAACTCAACCACAATTCCTCCTGAACATGGTTGTTGAACCTCATCTTCTCCCTAAGACTAGTTCAATGGATCCCGTCACCAGCCATATCTTGAACTCAAGCAATACCTGCACGTGAATAAACAACCAATACTTCTGAGCACAAGTCCTCGACTTGACTCTCGTTAGTTCCGAAACTACAACATCTTACGTGAGCACCTCACATAAGCATGTTGCAAACCATAGCAAAATGATATCAAACATAACTACCAAAACACACCAAAAACTTAGTAAAAGAATATTAAGAAAACTTTCTATAAGTGTAAAGCAAGTTTGAAACATTATAAGATAAAAGAAGAACAATTGCAATCAAGCTTCAAGCCTTGCCAAAGCTAACCAAAACATGTCAGCCCTTGAGTCGAAGCTTAATAAAAAGATGTTTTGAGAGTATTCAAAATTTTTATCGTCAAAGCCAATATATTCAACACACATAAGTCTCACAGGTTACTTCACTGAAGTTCGAAAGGAACTTTCTACTGCATATAAACTGTATGATGTTAAATTTGGTGTTGATAAATTGCAAAAACCTCAGTCTCTAGCCAGTTATGGTAAGAAATGTAGTGCTTGAAATGATATTTTTCCACAAATTCAAATTCTGGTGCCTTTGGAATTAATGAAGTCTCTGGTAATTCTTTCTGCACCCCTCTCTCTATGCCTCTTTGTCTAGATGGTCATCTGCAAGTGCTTTGTTGCAAGCAGCAAGTAGTAGTGCACCTTCTATGAGTATTGGTAATGAACACTCTTCCTACTTGGACAGTGACACTGTCACTCATTTTGATGATAACTTCAACATCTTATCTTGGTGGCATAAGCATAAAAGAACATATCCGGTTCTGTCCATCTCACATAGAGATGTTCTTTCTGTACCAGTGTCAACAGTTTCATCAGAATCTGTTTTCAACACTACTGGCAGGATCATCAAGGAGAGGCGACGTCGATTGAAATCGGAGACTGTTGAGATGCTTGCCTGTGTCAAGAACTGGGAGACTTCAGAAGCAAGGCTTTAGAACATTGTTGAGGATGCAGAACTTAGGAATTTTTGCTACTTTCTACCTAGATGGCTCTGATGAGTGATGATTATTTGTGAACAGTTGTAAACTTTGTAATTGTAACTATGGAGCTGACTGCACTCTTTTTTCCTATCTAGGATTTTTTCTCACGAGGTGTGAGTTTTACCTAGACAGTTTTTTAATGAGACAACCATTACACCAGTTTCAGTTTATCATGAATCAATTTGTTGTTCAAATTATGTCCAAGTTCAAATTTATTGTTTTTTGAAGATATATGAGTCACGCTTGTCAGTTTAAGGGGTCATTGGCTTATAGTGCCGGACGCAGCACTAGCACCCATCGTGGCGGTCCGACACGAAAAAGAGTCACCTTGCCGTATCTGGACCGGCTCTTTGGCACGACGACACGACCCTGCATGGATAGATACTGTGTCGGGCCGCGTCGTGTCAGGCCTAACCGAGCTCGTGCTGGGCGGCCTATTTAAAAATCTATAATCGCATGCACAGCCGCACACGCCGTCTTTGTAGAGGTGGATCGAGTACCCAGCGGAAGAGCTCAGCTGCAGTCTAACCACCTGCGTGGGCTCTTGCGGCTCAGGGCATGGACTGACGGTCGATCCCTCGTGGCATCGCGAGGCGCAGAGCTTTTCTCCGTTCCAAACCTCCCGTTTTATGAGCAGGAGCTGCTGGACCACGGGTGCAGGCGAAGGTTGATTTTTCTAAGTGGGTCTAACTCACCCATCTGATTTTTGCGGGTGTACCTTTTATTTTCTACGCATGAGTGCTTACCAGATACCTAAAATTTGTCTATTTCCTCCATTTTAAATTACTCATCACTTAGGACAATAATTTTAGTTCAAAATTATTCGAGATGGAGGGAATATTTATGAAGATGTATCTAACTTTAAGTTAAATTTGACCTTTTTTCTATAATTATTTTTTTCATCTTAATTATTTACAAATTCTATAAGCAACTCAAAATTTTTGCTACTATGTCATTCAATACAGATGATTTTTTATTAGACTTATTTAGCAAATGTTTTAGTATGTTCATGAAATGTCAATCTCGAGAAGCATCCGAAACCCGTCCTAAATCGGATGACGGTGGGTGTGGATGTTACTTCTCATCACGGTTGGGGGTCAGATATTTCACATGCAGTTTATCTCGTTTCAGGTGAAATTTTTACTCCACCCGACCTACCCATGGCCCTCTCTGGCTGGAGCCATCGTGACAATGCATACAAGTTACAGGATCGAGTCCGGACCACGCACACCCAAACTCTGCTCCGCGGCTCTCAGACTCGGCCGCCTCCAGCCGTACGCCTCGATCCTGGCTGGTGGCTGCCTTGCCGAAGTCGGGGTAATCCAAGATGGTCGCCATGAGCGTGCAATTTTTATTAATATATGATATTATTTTATTAAAAATAACCAACAGTTATTATTTTTTTTAAAAAAATAACTCATCTGTCTTCCAACATTCGGACGATATGCTAACTTGGTGTCTGATTCTTAGACGACAGGTACTCGCGTGACAGCTGATCGGGGCGGACGGTGCATTTTTGTTTACGTGGATGTGTGACGTGACACGAATAGGTGTTTCTTATTTTTTTTTTAATTTTTAAATAAGTTCGAACCCAGGACTGCAAGGTTAAAGATGTTGTGTTTTACCGTTAACATTGTGGTCGTCAGTTCGAGCCTCACGGTTATCCACGTGGCAAGTCACGTTAGCACGTTGCGGTGAGTTATTTTATAGAAATTGTATATTAATAAAAATATTCAGGCATCTGTGGTGGGCGTTGATGATTGATGTGGCTTTGGTTCACATTGAGAATCGAGATGATGTGGATGTTGTGCTCTGTCTATTAGTGTATATGTCATGATTGCGCAGTGAGTTACGCGCGTGCATTATAGAAGACCTATAAATTGATAAGATTCAATTCGATTGATTACTTTATGATTAACAAGATTATCAATTAATAAAATTAATCACCACTTCTTCCTCGTCACTGGCCGCCGCCCACAAGCCGCCGCCTGCTCCAGAAACAGAGGGAGTATTTAGTCTCTCTATTACTAATGATGCTGGCACAACACCATGCATATGTCACTGCTGACAATAATTCATGCGTTCGATGAAGTCATGAATGACGTTTGACATCGACAGAAACTCGTGACCGCGCATGTTCATTGCCAATTGAGTAAATGGCTGACAAGATTCTCTGTCTTGTTCTCTTCCTCAACAGGGTGTGGATCCAACATCTCAAATCTTGATTGATTTTTAGTAGAGTCGCATGGCCACTTGGGCTTCGGTTCATTATTTGATAAATGTGGCTGAGAAGCAAGGATGACGCCTACATATACAAGGCACTTGCAAGCACATGCGTCTCAAGAACATCACAATTGCGCAATCCTGTAGCATCACATTCATATAACAATGGCGAGCTCCGACCGAGGCATCCACATCCTTCTCCTCCCGTTCCCGGTTCAGGGTCACATTAACCCACTGCTTCAGTTCGGGAAGCGTCTTGCCGGATTCAGCGGCGTCCGTTGCACTCTCGCGGCCACCCGTTTCGTTGTGCGCTCCACCAAGCCGTCCCCAAGTTCGGTCCACTGACGGCTGCGACAACGGCGGCCCGGACGACTTAGGTGGAATTGGTGGCCCCTACTTTGAGCGCCTCGAGTCGGCTAGGTCCGAGACGCTGGACGAACTTCTGCGGCAGGAGGCGGAGCGGGGCCGTCTTAGTTGTCACGTCCGGTCATCGTAAAGATAAACAGACGCTTATCATATGTACGTTAGGATCAGTTGAATTGTACATGCGACGACGAAAGCAAAATATCATACATAGTCATGTTCGAATACATAAATAGTCTTACGGTACGACCCGAAGGTCTACAAATACACACCACAACTATTTACATCAACAACAATGTTAACAATGTTCAAACTACAGCAGAAGACTAATAGGTAAGAGAAACTCCATCTCCACAGGCAGCAGTTGCGCGTAAGGTCGCCAGCCTAGACCAAGTCCTCCAGATTGACGAAGTAGTCCTCCGGTGCCGCTTCTTCTTCTTCATATTCTAATGGAAAATTAAACACTTGAGTACATAAAGTACTCAGCAAGTGCGGGAAGAGATGACATGATTGGCTAAAGCAAGGGAAGGCCCAATATGGCTTAGCACTATGCTTAAAACTTAACCTTAGCTTTCAATTACCAATATCATAATTCAAGAAGTAATCAACATATGAGTAATGATAATGAATGTAACTTGAATCATAATTAACCATCATTTCCCAACTATAGACTAATTATGAACTGGCCCCAAGCCGCTCTTGTCCGTGAGCACGGCTGTCATGACAGTTTTACCAAATCTCTGCAGAGAGTGTACCCTTTTCCCACAAACAGTGATTCCGTCCCCTGTTGCCAGGTGGACTAAGTAAACCTCCATGTAGCCCATGGTGATCAACCACATTTCACACTTGCGTAGGTGTGTGGCCAGGAGATCACTACAAAGTCTTTACAAAGGTGCTCCCGACTAGTGCTAGCCCTCTAAGGTTTCCACCACTGAGGATTCTCGGAGTAACCCTCCGCCTCAGAGCCCCCTCTTGAGCCTTGCGGATCCCAAAGCAGTTCTCCTGCATCATTCCCCGCACCATCCAACCAGTAGCATTTTATCGGGAGAAATCTAATTAATTGACCAAGCTGCCCCATCTCAGTCTCGTGGTGGTACTATTGAGCTTAGTGGCTTCCCACATAAACCGGTCCTTAGAATCCGGTGGTAACAAACCCTAATCCCGGGTCTCGTGCAAACTGCACCATATCAAAACTATCCGACCACCAGATTCCTATCCACTACTATTGTGTATCCACCACAATTTAAAGTATCCATAAAGTTTAACATGGCACAATTGTATGAAATCCCAATCCCAATATCTAAGCACGGCTAAGCATAAATATGACCTATCTACTTCCCAACCCATTTCAGGTAACAAGGAATTATATGGAACATGGCATGTAAACATGAAATAAGACATCAGTTTAATTAACATGCATCTATCTAAATTCCTAAAATTGGAACAAGATGGTCAAGGGCACTTGCCTTCGTTGAAGACTTGAGTGTTGGTGAAGTCTTGGTCTTGGAGGTTAAGATTAGGGTCGTAGTACGACTCTAAATTTATACCCAAGCATGGCAAGAATAAAATAAAGATAAATAAGTAAAGAGCACGCAATACAATGCATCACAACACACACATAAGCATAAAAGCCTATACTAATGCGTACCTACGAAGTATTTATTACTTAACATGGCCAAAGTATGCATTTTAGATTTATCCTACATTTTTGGGATTTAATTATAGCCTAAAACCATTTTTATTGAATTTTCTATGGCCAAAATGTATTTTTAAACACTTATAATAAATGTTATATGGACAAAATATATTGTATATGAAATCTACAATTTAATCATAGCATAAAGTAGTTTATACTAATTTTTCCTACTATTTCTACACTTAATTACCATTTTTATCTATTTTCTACACCTCAAATACACCTAAAAATCATATTCAGCAAATAGATAAAAGTCCAGGGACTAAATAAATATTTACCTATACTGTTTAGGGGTTAAATCCAAGATTCTGCAAATTTACAGGGGCTAGATTGCTTATTTAAATGATTAAATCCAATTTCAGGGAGTGCAGGGGCTAGTCTGCAAATTTCAGGGGCTAGATACACATTTCAATGAAGTACAGGGGGGTAGCAAGCAAGATTCCAGGGGTCTGGGGTGAAAAACCGAAGGCGGGAATTGGTGTTTAAATGCGGGCCGTTGGATCTGAAGTGGACGGTTTAGATTTTATTACGCTAAGGGGTATGCAGTGATATAATCGCAGCCGTTGGCCGCGAATGGATGGCTCGGATTGAGCCACGTCGGCCCAGTGCCGGCGTCAGCGCTCTGCGCGGCGGCGCACGGCGGCTGCCGGCAGCGATCTCGCCGGAGATCACCCCAAAACACGAATTACACCCTAATTCTAGGAACTGAGCACATAGAAATGAAGAGGGAGATCACGTGGACTCACCGGAGGCGTCAATTGGACCCGGGGAAGAGCAAAGAGCACCGGCGACGAGGGAGAGCGGCGGAGCTCGTCGGGGAGCGGCGGAATTGGCGATGCAGTGATGATCTCCTCGAGCGGTTGTGTCCGGCGCGTGTCTGGGAGCACGGCGAACACGTTAGGCTAGGCGCACGGAGGAATTTGCGTTGCAATTGGCGGGAACGTCGGCGACTTACCGAGGGAAGGGGCGGCTAGGGTTGAGAGCTCGGGGAAGGGGTGAAATTGGGGGGCGACGGTGGTTTATAGCCGCGATGGAGTCGGCGGTTGCGGAGCGCGTGCGTGGAGCAGTTCCCCGAGAGAATGGAGCGTGGGGTGAGGCGGTTCGGGGGGGGGGGGGGGGGGGGGTTTGCGCACGGCATGGAGTGGCTCGGCGCGGGAAAGAAAAGGGGCGACGGTTGCTCCCTGAAGGTGATGACAGGTGGGGTCCGCGCTTCAAAGAGGGAGGAGAGGGGAGAGGGGATGGCTGGGCCGCGGGTGAGGGGAGAGGAATTGGGCCAGAGAGGAGAAATCGGCCCAGGGAGGGTTTTATTCCTTTTTCTTTTTCTTTTTCCTTTTCTCTTCTTTTAATTTTGAATTCAGTTTCAAATTTAAACATTTACTACTCGTTTAAACTTCAAAATTCACACCAAAATGCAGACTACAATGCACAAGGGTTTGATCAAATTTTTATACATAAAATATGGGTGTTACAACTCTACCCCCCTTAAAAGGAATCTCGCCCTCGAGATTCGGACGTCCTAAGAGAAGAGATGAGGGAAATCCGTCTTGAGATCTTCTTCTCTTTCCCATGTTGCTTCTGCCTCCGAATGATGCTTCCATTGTACTTTACACATGCGAATGACTTTGTTTCTTGTGACCTTTTCTAGTGTCTCAAGTATCTTGACAGGCTGCTCCACATAAGACAAATCTTACTGTACGTCCACTGCTTCCATAGGTAACTGTTCCTCAGGCACTCTCAGACACTTCTTAAGTTGCAAAACATGCAATACATTATGCACATCTGACAAGTGTGGCGGAAGCTCAAGCTGATAAGCCACTTCACCTCGTCTTTCGAGTATCTTGAACGGGCCAATGTAGCGGGGTGACAACTTGCCTCTTACTTTGAATCTTCTCAATCCTCTCATAGGTGACACCTTCAAGTACACATAATCACCAACCTCAAATGTTAGATCACGTCTTCGAGTATCCGCATAACTCTTCTGTCTTGTTTGGGCTGCCTTTAGATTCTTTCGAATTTCTTGTACTTGCCTTTCAGCCTCTTTCAATACATTAGGCCCAAAGACTTGACTTTCCCCAGTTTGATTCCAAAACAACGGTGTCCTGCATTTCCTCCCATACAATGCTTCAAAAGGAGACATCTTCAAACTGGCCTGATAACTGTTGATGTAAGAAAATTCAGCGTATGGCAGATTCTTGTCCCAACTTTTGCTATTCTTTAGAGCACACGCTCTCAACATGTCTTCTAATATCTGGTTGGTGCATTCTGTCTGACCATCAGTTTGAGGATGATATGCCGAACTAAAGTTTAGACGGGTATCCATTGATTCATGCAACTTCTGCCAGAATCTTGAGGTGAATTGAGTGCCTCTGTCCGAAATGATCTTCTTAGGAACTCCATGTAAGCATACAATCCTGGAGATGTACAATTCCGCCAACTTGGGACCATTGTACGTTTCTTTCACAGGAATAAAGTGAGCAACTTTAGTTAGACGGTCCACAATAACCCATATAGAATCATATCCAGACTGTGTTCTTGGTAGTCCCACAATGAAATCCATGCTAATTTCTTCCCACTTCCATTCTGGCACTTTGATTGGTTGCAATAACCCTGCTGGTCTTTGATGTTCCGCTTTAATCAATTGACATGTATCACATATGGCCACATATTCTGCTACATCCCGTTTCATTCTATGCCACCAATATCGATCTTTAAGGTCTTGATACATCTTTGTGCTTCCGGGATGAATGGAGTATGATGAGTTATGAGCTTCCCTTAGTATCAACTCTTTAATCTCCTTGATATCTGGAACACAAATCCTCTTTCCAAGCCATAAGGTTACTTGTTCATCCTCTCTAAAGTTCGGAGCTTTCCCCTTCTTCATCAACAGCTTGATCTCCTTGACCTTCTCATCATTCTTTTG
This sequence comes from Tuctoria greenei, assembly GCA_036927565.1. NCBI lineage: Eukaryota > Viridiplantae > Streptophyta > Magnoliopsida > Poales > Poaceae > Tuctoria > Tuctoria greenei. The sequence continues at coordinate 288,267,003 of JAYESD010000001.1, forward strand.
TCCTTCTCGTATATCACGTTCAAGGGTTGAGTCCACTTCCATAGTGTCGGTACCCTAAAAACCGCACACCCCTTAAGGTTACAAAGATTTCAAAGGAAAGCCATCTACTTGGGTTGAAGACCCTCGGAGGCCCACTTGTCAGACATGACCGGACCTGCTTCTCCAACATGGTTAATCCCTGGGTCACCACGTGTACTGCCAAACCGGAGCTACCGCCCACAAGGGGGAAGCTCCGGGCCAGGTACCGAAACGGCACCTCCGGACTTAACCCCGAACCGAGAGAAGCTCCGGACTTGACACGTGACTGGTAGCCCCAGAGCTACCTGCTTCCCATAGCAAGCTCCAGAGCCGCCACGTGTCCAATCGTCGGACCTGCCAGCCTCTAACCTCCGGAAGACCTTGTAACGGCTCCGGACCTTCAAAGGAGAGCCAAGGACTTCAAGACCCGATTAAATTTCATTAATGCCATATTAATGACACTTAAACGGACGATCTTAACACTAGTAATGGCACTGTCGGAGCCCGTTACAGGATCATTAACAGCAATTAATCGTGTATCAATACTAGTAACCGCCGGGGCCACATGTCGGGCCAGGCTAGCTTGTAACGGCCTGTCCTTGTACTATAAAAGGACAGACCGACGATACACTCAGGGACGTTCACAGACGAACTCACGCACCCGATACACTCGTGACAAGCTAATACAACACCAACACACCCGTGGAGTAGGGTATTACGCTCAGGCGGCCCGAACCACGTAAATCCTTGTGTCTCCTGTGTTAAACTACAATTCACCTTCTTGAATCTCCGCGCGCCCACACCGAACCACAAACTCCTTCAACACTTTAGCAGTGTCGGGAGATCTGCCGGATCAAAACCACCGACAGTTAGCGCGCCAGGAAGGGGCGCCTGAGATTTCAAGAATGGTGAACTCCGCTGCTGGATCATCCAATGGTCAACCCGCTGTTCAGGCTGTTGGAGGCAATCCCTCCAATATGCCCCCACCAGCAAGAGCCTCAGCGCCAGCAGGAGTCACACAGCCACCACCGCCGCCTCCTCCAGCAAACCAAGCTGGACAACACGATGGTGCACCGGCGTCCTTCACGGTGTAGGCGAATCATGACAATCCGGAACATGCGCTTCATGCAGCGCGTGCCCTTCTTCAACGTCCACCACCTCTTGATGCATCTCTGGATGCATTGGAGCAGTGGAGAGCTGATGTGGAACATTTGGTTGCAGCCGCAGCCGACCGCATCAGCAACCAAGGTCCTCCTCCTTCAGGACGGGCCCCGTCGCAGCGGCGGACTTTGTCTGGTAGACTTGGTCCGCATGTCTCCAACAACAGGAGACGAGCTGCGTCACAACAAGTGACGTCATTGCCCTCTGGGGCACGACGAACCCATACGATATCCATGCTTTCAACTCATGACCTCCGGTCGGAGCTTGATCGCCGATATCGTCAGTGAGACGGCCGAGTCCATATTGAGCGTGCTCGTGAGAGACGAGAGGCTCAAAGCACTCCTGCTCCCGAGGGAGTAGGAGGAGGCTGTTCAGCCCTAGCCATGCACCTGCGCATGGTTAGATGGCCACAGAAGTTCCGGCCACACCTGCCGGAAAAATTCGACGGGACTGTAAACCCCGCCGAATTCCTTCAGATATACTCCACTGCAATCTTGGCAGCTGGAGGAAACGAGGCTGTGATGGCCAATTACTTTCCAGTGGCCTTAACTGGGACCGCCAGATCCTGGTTTATGAGCCTTCCACCCAACTCTATCAACAGTTGGGAGGAGCTGTGCCGTCAGTTCACTGCCAACTTCGGGAGTTCATACACCCGACCAGGCACTGAACTGGACCTTTTTGGTCGTGCAAAAAGGGGGAGAATCTTTGCGGTCCTTCATTCAGAGTTTCTCTCAGGTACGCAACACTATCCCTTCTATCTCAAGCGCTTCTGTCATTGTGGCATTCAGACAGGGCGTACGGGACAAGAAGATGTTGGAGAAGCTGGCGATCAAAGAGATCACCAGCGTCACGAAACTCTTCAGCCTGGCAGACAAATGTGCCAGAGCTGCGGAGGGCCATGAGATGCACTCCAAACCAGCCTCGGAGGATCACAAGAAATCCTCCAAAGAAGAAGCCGTTACCTCCAGGGGTGGCAAGAAGAAAAAGAAGACCAACGGCAAGAAGAAGCCGTCGGCCGACACATCCAACGTTGCAGCTGCTGCAACTCCGGGTGGCCGGGGGCCACGCTCCGAGAAGCGACCTCGACCGTCTTCTGAAGACGGTGGCAAACCCAAAGTGTGGTGTCCCATTTACAAACTGGCAGCCACGGTTTGGAAGACTGCCGGGAGGTCCAAAACCTTGCCGAGCGCTACAGCAAGCGTCGGGAAGGATCTCCTTTCCGACAGAGGGAAGGAAAACAGAAGGTCGACGAAGCTCCGGCTGAAGAGGAGTTAGGGTTTCAGGATCCCAAAAAGGTCCTGAAGGCCGTCTACACCTCCGTCGACGATGACTCTGATGTCTCTGACAACGAGCGTCGGAAGACCATGAACACCATTTTTGGTGGATCATGGGATATCACCTCTCGTCGCGTCATCAAGACTATGTGGCGGGATATGGACGCTGTAGCCCCTAGAGTCAGGCCGGAACCTCATCGAAAGTGGATGGACACCTCCATCACTTTCGATGCCTCTGATTGCCCGCGGAGCATGGTTGGAGCAGGTCAGCTACCTTTGATGGTATCTCCTACCATCAACAACATCCAGCTCCATCATGTTATGGTGGACGGAGGTTCGGGGCGGAACCTCATAAGCTTTGAAGCTTTTACCAAGCTTCAGCTCCGACCTTCGGATCTCCATCCCTCTCGACCTTTCTCCGGAGTAGGCCCGGGGGCCATTACCCCACTCGGAGCTATTACTCTTCCTGTTACCTTCGGGACACGGGAGAAGTATCGCACCGAGAAGTTGGTCTTTGACGTTGCTCAGATCAACTTACCATTCAACGCCATCTTGGGTAGGCCTGCCCTGTACAAATTCATGGCAGCCGCTCATTATGGTTATCTGGTGTTGAAAATGCCAACACCAGTAGGCGTTCTCCGGATCCGTGGAGATCGTACTGCAGGAGTAACTGCTTTGGAGGAACTTCATGCGCTCACTACAGCGCAATAGGAAGACTCCAGGCAGGAGCAAGCTCCAAGACCTCCGAGCATTCATCAGCGAGGCTCGACGTCAGCACCTCGTGTGCAGCCAAGCGGCGACACCGACATTCCCGTCAATGTCGTCCAAATTGGTTCCGATGCCGCTCAGACCACCCGTATATCAGGAGGGCTGAACGACAAAACCGGTCAACTGGACATCTCAAAACTGGTCAACTGGAGAGACACCCTTCTTCCTGGTGTACGGAGCTGAAGCAATCCTTCCTACGGAAATCACCTTGGGTTCACTCCGGGTCCGAACCTTCGACGAAGCCGCGCAGGACCAGCTCCGGCGTGAAGACCTAGACCTCCTTGAGGAGGGAAGGTGCCAAGCAGCTGTTCGGAATGCCCAATATCGTCAAGCTCTACGGCGTTATCACCAGCGGCATGTACACACCGACAGCTCGAGGAAGGCGATCTGGTGCTACGGAGAATACTATCCAGAGAAGGGTTAAACAAACTCTCCCCCGGCTGGGAGGGGCCCTTCCGAGTGATCAAAGTATCCCGTCCCGGAAGCGTTCGCTTGGCTACCGAGGATGGGACACCTCTCCCGAATCCTTGGAACATCGAGCACCTCCGTAAGTTCTACACTTAATACCACGGAGGTGAGTCTTGAGTAACTTGGGGTGTATGTTATAGAGTCATTGTACAGAGTCGGGTAGTTCCTCCGGGAGAGCAGCCGGACCTTTCCCGAAAGGTCCGCAAAGCTCATGCAACACTTGTCACAGTCTCAGGACTAAAAGTGTGGCTAACTACCCTAGGTCAAACGAGAAATGAAACACACTTAGCCTGGTTCCGTACCCTAAGAGTGTACTTGTTTCCCCTGTACCCCGGATCTATAATGAAAGACATCTTCATGTGAAATAGACTCCACGTGCATTTATTTTGTACAAGCTCGACATTTTTATTTTTCTCTTTCTTGTCTATAACAAAGACGTGCAATTCTTAAGAAATTTTTAGTTTGACCGGTTTATATACGATTCGAGTTGCATTGTCAGTTCTTTTGGATTCAAATATCGTTCATGGCCAACTCGCCTGAAAGCCGCCAAGCCAATCTAGGGCCGGAGTGTGCTATCGACTTAGCCTGGTCAAGCACCCTAAGTACACCACTCTACCTACACCCCGACAGGCCGAAGTAAGGCGGGTCCATGGACATTTGAATCTAAGAGAAAAGGCAACGTATCCGGTTGTATTTAAAATCGCGTTCAACTTAAAGTTTTCTCGAGTATCATAAGCCGCGGCGAAATTATAGACAAGGAACGAATTTTACTATTTTTCTTGGCTTAAGTGTGCAGGAAAAATAAACTATACGTTGATGGAGAAAAGCCGGAGCTAACTAAGCTCCGACTCCCCCAAGGGGGCCAACCATCGACGCTGAATAAAAGATGGTGAGAAGACCCCGTAAATGGAGTCTGCTGCCAACAAACCAAGTGTTGGCAAAGGTCACTGCCGGAGCTACTAAGCTCCGACACCCCGGAAGACTAACTATCGACGCCCTACGTGTTGATAGAGGCCATTGCCGGAGCTACCAAGCTCCAGCGATGGACAATGCCGGAGCTTCTAAGCTCCGACAACCTCAGGGGACTTTCACTATCGAAGACTTCGGACCTAAATTCTACAAGTTCGGAGCAAATGCGTCTTCAACAAAACACAGTATCCTTTTGGTACATGTTCACAATAAAATTGTGTACATCTACCAGGGGGCCAAGTGAAGATAAAGGTGTTGAAGACAAAAAGTGAAATTCTCAAAATTTTTGGGGATTTCATTCATCTGGAGACAAGGGATTACAAAATTGAGGAAGAAGAAGAGAAAATACAAGTGAGAGCTAAAGAGATGGTCCTAGACCCTATGGAAGAACTCGGCGACCTTCTGGGCGACCTCCGATACGCTGGCTCGGGTAGCTTCGCCTTCTCCTTCGACGGGGCCTTCAAGCACCGGGTCCAGAGGAAATTGAGAGTTCCGGCTAGTGTAGCACGTCAGCACATACTCTGCGACGTTCTTCGCCAGGGATTGCCCCTCAACTTCCAGTTGGTCCGCGATGACATCGCCCACCTTGGAGAGCTTGCTACAGCTGCGCTCAATGCCTGCAGCGCAAGGTCTGGCTCCGGCTCCGGATCATCCGGGCGCACGGGGCTGAAACCCATCAGCGTCAGTGCGTCGTTGGCCTTGCCAAGGAACTCCCAAATCTGTAGGGAATCCGCCGTCCTCAAGCTCTTCATCTCTTCCAGGGATCTCTTGGCCGCCGTCAGTTCGGAGTTCTCACGGGCGAGGAGCTCAACTTCTTTCGCGTTTTGCTGAATCTTTGCAGCAACCCGCCTCTCGAGTCTTCCGAGCTCCTCCTCCTGGAGGTGTATCTTGTTCCGACGATCGACCAGGTCCTTCTCCCTAGCCTCCACTTTTTTCTCCCGGGCAACAAGGGCACACTCGTATTCGTAGAGTTCCTGCCCCCGCACCCAGGTCTTCTCCTCTTCCTCTTGGTAGCGCTCTTCCAATTTCTTGGTGTGCTCCTCGAGGCCCTTGTCCGCCAGAGCTACCTTCTTGGCAAGCTCCTCTTCCCTCCTCAGGACATCATCCCGCAGCTCAAGGAGTTTCTGCTCTTCATTTTCGAGCCGTTTCTCCCTCTCTTCAAGTGCCTCCCGGCGCTTGATGAGTGCAGTGTTAATGACCTCCAGCCTTTCATGGCGTTCCTCGGCCGCACTGTTGGCTGCTTTGGCTTGATTGTAAATCTCCTGGGATTGGGCGTCAAGGGCATGAGTCATGCTCTCCCTGTCGTCTAGCAGCTTGCCCCAGTACTACAGGCGGATCTTCTCCCGCTTGATCCATTCCTTGTCATCCGCTAGCCTCGACTGCGCCAGCTTAGTCTCGAAGTGGAGCCGATTACGCCACCGCCTAAGGGTTTGGCGCTCCTCTTCAAGAGCCTTGCTGTCGTGGAAGAAGGCCAGTTGGACTTGACGCAGACTGGAGCAGGCATTATCGATAGACATCGACAGCGGGATGGGCTCCGAACCTGCTGGGGTCTCCTCTACTGGTTCCAGCGGGTCTTCACATACAAAAATTGGGTCCCACTCTACGAGAGTGGAACCCTGAGCTTCCAAGGCACTAGGGCCATCCTCCGGGATGGCCTCAGTCGCCATCGAAGAAGGCCCCGCCGCCAAGTCTTCATTCGCCCCCTCGGGCAGGGGGCCAGCGACTGCGCTTGGGCACTCCGGCTCGGCCGCAGGTACCACCGACGTTGTCGCCTCCGGAGCAGGAGCCGCTACTGGCTCCGGCCGAGACACCTCTTTTGAGGGAGGCTCGAGCTCCCTCGCCTCTTCAAGCACCGGTTCAGGCACCGGAAGATCTTCATCTTCAACCGGCGTCGTGACCGGAGCTCCAACAATCACCGACTCAGCGGCCGGTGCTTCGGAGGTAACCGGCTCAACTGCCGGAACTACCTCGACTTCCGGCTCGCATGCCGGAGCTTCAGTCACCTCCGGCTCAACCGTCGGGGCTTCAACACTTTCCGGCTCCGAGGCCGGGACTACTACTTCCTCCGGCTCAATAGCCGGAGCTTCCATCACTGCAGCACCAGGACCCGAAGCTTCAACCTCCGGGACAGGTGCCGCTGGCGTGTCTTCACTCCCGTGGTCCGGCGCTACCACGAGGACTTCTGGGGACGATTCGAGGTCCATGACCACGACAGCCGGCACCGGAGGTGTCGCAGCCTCAGCCACCACCTGGGGCGGCACCGGGACAGGAGCAGAAGCTCCCACAGCCTCAGACACCGTGGCCGAGGGTGGAGCCTCACTCCCCTTCTTGGGGACACTGCAGATGATGAACGAAGAAAATAAACAAACAGTTGCTACAATTAAAAAGTTAACCAAGGTAAAGATTAAAAATTACCTTGGAAGGCTTCCGCACCACCTTGCGTGGAACCTTTTTCCCGGACGTTCCGGGCTGGCCATGGTCGGCGTAGGAGCTCCGAAAGGCCCCACAGAACTTGTTGCAGCCACGGGACTTTCCCGGGTCGAGGCTCTCCTCGATCGGGAGGAACCCCTGGACCTGGAGTCTCCCACCGTCCCAGGTGCCGGAGTCGTGCGCCCGGAGCTAGCACCCCAGGAGGGTTCCACCACGGGGACAGACGCGCTCTGGGAGGATCCCACTACAGGAACAGTATCGTTCCGGAAGGACCCCACTACGGGGACAGTCGCCACGGCGGCAGAAGATCTTCCCCCCTGGGGAGAAGGAACCGAGGCAGAAGTAGCGGGCCTGACGGACCTTCCGTCGGCATGTCGCAGCTTCCTCTTCCGGCTCTCCGGCTCATCCGCCAGCTCCTTGCCCTTGCCTACGATCTCGACCCTCAGCTGTGGGATAGGGGCGGAGCCGTCTTCGGGCATCCTGGGGATTGCCACCCGGGTGGTTGATCTTCTCTCGATGACACCAAGGTCGTCAAGCGCGGGCATCGTCCGCCGGAGCTCCCTGCTGAACTCCACTTCCACGTTCAGGGGGAGAAAGGCCGATGGTGGAGTCAAGTCATCATCGTCGACGTCGATGCCGTGCTGGAATTTCTTGAGGTGGAACTCCAAGGTTTTCCCCACCATGTTGGACTTCAACCCGGTCTCAACCCGGTCCTCGTCCATCACGCTGTTGAGGGCCCAAGCGAGCTTCTCCCTCCTCTTCAGCAGCGCCCACCTGTTGGCTAGGAAATTGCAGAACACCGCCTGGGGAGTCAATCCTCCCTCCACGCATTGGCGGATCCTGGTCAGGGCGGGGTTGAAAGCTTCCGCCAGCACCGGAGCTTCACTCCAGATCGTCATGTCGATGCCGGGCAGACCGTCTGGCAGCTCCAACCTCTCGTGCTCCTCCACCCTGACGACTATCCAATCTTTCTTCCAGTCATCCCACTTCCCGGAAGGGAATGACCGGAGGTATTTGAATGGGCACTTCTTGCGCTTCACGAAGTAGTAGAAGCCAAGGTACTCATTGCTCCGGCCGGTGGTGTGGACGGTGAAGAAGGTTCGGAAGAGTTCGATGCAGGGGGGGATGCCCACCCACATCTCACAGAAGTGGACGAAGATAGACACAAGGAGAATGGAGTGAGGGCCAAGGTGGTATAGCTGCAGACCATAGAAGTCTAGCAGCATCAAGAAGAAAGAAGAAAAAGGTGGGATCAACCCCACCATGGCGTACGAAGAAAAGTACACCATCTCGCCAACGCGCTCCTTCTCGAAGGGGAGCTCTCCGCCGGCACGGACCAAGCGGTTGAAGAAGTCCGAGGACCACCCCATGAGGGCCCGGACCTTCTTCAAATCATTGTCGGTCTTCAAGCGACTCTCGCGCAGAACCAACTCCATCGCGGCACAGCTAGGCAAGAGAAGAGGAGCGAAGTACGAGTTGGGAGTTTGAGCGCAAGATCAGATGAGAGGCGTAAAGAACTCCCGACGGTGCGCGCTTTCCTTCTTAAGTAAGCCCTCGCAACGCTTGGATGGAAACCGCAGGGAAGTCGAAGATACCACTCAAGAATTCAACCCGGCCGATGACAAGAGGGCCCGAGACCACCCCGATGATCAAGTCGAGGCTCTTACCCAGGCGAACGGTTGTCATCACGAGGCGGGAAACCCAAAGGCGGCGGCCTGACAGGGCGCGCAGAACCGATACGGTTTTCGTATTGAGAACCGGCGACCTTCAATTGCGTGAGATCCGTACGTCAAAGATCTCATCTGCCGCCTGAGGTGCGTCACGCGGCGGGATCTAACTGTAAATCCCTGCCAACGGCACCTCCGAAGACCCTTGAAGACCCAGTTCAAGAGTCGCAAGGATGGACCCACCTCCGACGGAATGATTTCACCCCAGTGATCTTCCTCGGAGGTAGGTCCAGGGGGCCACTGTCGGTACCCTAAAAACCGCACACCCCTTGAGGTCACAAAGATTTCAAAGGAAAGCCATCTACTTGGGTTGAAGACCCTCGGAGGCCCACTTGTCAGACATGACCGGACCTGCTTCTCCAACATGGTTAATCCCTGGGTCGCCACGTGTACTGCCAAACCGGAGCTACCACCCACAAGGGGGAAGCTCCGGGCCAGGTACCGAAACGGCACCTCCGGACTTAACCCCGGACCGAGAGAAGCTCCGGACCTGACACGTGACTGGTAGCCCCGGAGCTACCTGCTTCCCACAGCAAGCTCCGGAGCCGCCACGTGTCCAATCGTCAGACCTGCCAGCCTCTAACCTCCGGAAGACCTTGTAACGGATACGGACCTTCAAAGGAGAGCCAAGGACTTCAAGACCCGATTAAATGTCATTAATGCCATATTAATGACACTTAAACGGATGATCTTAACACCAGTAACGGCACTGTCGGAGCCCGTTACAGGATCATTAACAGCAATTAATCGTGTATCAATACTAGTAACCATCGGGGCCACATGTCGGGCCAGGCTAGCTTGTAACGGCCTGTCCTTGTACTATAAAAGGACAGGCCGACGATACACTCAGGGACGTTCACAGACGAACTCACGCACCCGATACACTCATGACAAGCTAATACAACACCAACACACCCGTGGAGTAGGGTATTACGCTCAGGCGGCCCGAACCACGTAAATCTTTGTGTCTCCTATGTTAAACTACAATTCACCTTCTTGAATCTCCGCGTGCCCACACCGAACCACAAACTCCTTCAACACTTTAGCAGTGTCGGGAGATCTGCCGGCTCCAACAGTCGACACATAGCAACTGCTTCAATGCTAGACACTAGGCATAGGTTTAATCTTGCAAACTCCTCACATAACTGGGGTTGAAGAGCTTGTACTGACAAGTTATTGCATTGTCCCTTCCTGCTTAGAGCGTCAGCGACCACATTAGCCTTTCCTGGATGGTAGTTGATTCCCACATCAAAGTCGTTTATTAATTCCAACCAACGACGTTGTCTGAGATTAAGATCCGGTTGCGTGAATATGTACTTCAAGATCTTGTGATCTGTGTATATCTCAGTCCTTTTTCCCATTAAGTAGTGTCTCCAGATCTTCAATGCATGAACAACAGCTGCCAATTCTAAATCATGGGTTGGATAATTCCTCTCATGCTTCCGAAGCTGTCTTGAAGCATAGGCTACAACATGTCCTCCTTGCATTAAGACGCATCCTAAACCATGACCAGATGCATCACAATAGACCACAAACTCCTTCTGCATATCAGGCATCACTAATACCGGTGCACTGGTTAACCTCTTCTTCAACTCGGCGAAGCTTATTTCACATTCGGGGGTCCACTTGAAAGCAACTCCTTTCTCAATAAACTTGGTTAGTGGTCGAGAGATCTTTGAAAATCCCTCGATGAATCGACGGTAGTAACCAGCCATACCTAAGAATCTTCGTATATCATGTACACTCTCAGGTGTTTCCCACTTAAGGACATCAGCCACTTTGCCTGGATCCACTGCTATTCCTCCTTCGGATATGACATGACCCAAAAATGACACCTCCTTTAGCCAAAACTCACATTTACTAAGTTTGGCATATAATTGGTGTTGACGTAGCTTTTGTAGAGCCATCTTGAGGTGCTCCTCATGCTCTTCTTCATCCTTGGAGTAGATAAGTATGTCATCGATGAATACCACTACAAACTTGTCCAAGTACTCCATGAATACCTTGTTCATTAGATACATAAAATATGCCGGAGCATTGGTCAATACAAACGACATAACTGTATACTCATATAATCCATATCTAGTGACAAATGCAGTCTTGGGAATATCTGAGGGTCTAATCTTCAGTTGGTGATAACTCAAACGAAGATCAATCTTGGAGAACACACATGCTCCTCTCAACTGATCAAACAAATCTTCAATCCTTGGTAGTGGATATTTATTCTTGATTGTTACCTCATTTAAGGCACGGTAATCCACACACAACCTTTGAGTTCCATCCTTCTTAGGTACAAATATAACTGGTGCCCCCCAAGGTGATGAGGTAGGACGAATATATCCTTTTCCCAATAACTCCTCAATATGATCCTTTAGTTCAGGTAATTGTTTAGCATCCATTCTATATGGCCTCTTATATATTGGGGCCGTTCCAGGTACTAACTCAATGACAAATTCAATCTCTCGATCAGGGGGCATACCTGGTAAGTCATCGGGGAATACATCTGGAAATTCCTTCACAACCCTGATGTCTTCGGTACTCTCAAGATGGTTGAGTTGTACTACTGCCTCTTGTGTCTGATCTGGCTTGAACTCCACTGTAGTGCCATCCGAATGTGTTAAGCAAACTGTTCTACTTGCACAATGAATTACTCCTTGATTCTTCGTCAACTAGTCCATTCCCAGAATGATATCTAATCCTTGTGAGTCCAACACTATTAGGTTGGCCCAAAAGACTACCCCCCTTATGTTTATACTCACTTTTTGGCATAGATGCCTTGCCACCATCTCTCCTCCAGGAGAGTTTATCAATAATGGCCCATTCAAGAATGTAACTACCATGTCATGCTTCTTTACGAAATCCTTGGATATAAATGAATGTGTAGCACCCGAATCAAACAATATGGTGGCGGGGTGGGAGTTAACAGAAAACATACCGATCACCACATCAGGCGTTTCCCGTGCTTGCTCCAGTGTCACATGGTTGACACGGCCAGGTGGGTTTTGTTGCTTCTTTGGACAACTGCTGGCGTAGTGTCCCCATTCTCCGCACTTGTAACATTGAACTCCCGCAGCATTACTCTGGCCCTTGTTGCCTCCTGATTGGTTTCTTGCGGGTTGGCCATTTGGACGGTTGGCTGGAGCTGAAGGGCGGGATGGCTGCATCTGCTGACGTGGGGGTTGCATTGGCTGGCGTGGTGGCTGCTGCTGCTGGCGCATTTGCTGGTTGTAGGGAGTGGGTGGCCTGTAGTTGGTGTTTGGAAATCTCTGTCCCAAGTAGTTCATAGGACGAGTCATCTGGTTTGCAGGCGAAGGGTTAAGACGGGGGCGTACATTGCTGCTAGAGGCATGTGCTATAGTCAACTTCCTTTTTCTTTCATCATCATCCAGTTCCTTTTTAGTCCTCTCCACTTCAAAAGATTTGTCAACCAGCTTCTGAAAGTCGCTGTAGTCGCTGGAAGACATGACAAACTTCAACTCCTTATCCAGTCCATTCTTGAAACGGAATTGTTTCTTGGAGTCAGTATCCACATTAGTTGGAGCATAGAGGGACAACTGGGTGAATGCATTCAAATAGGCCCTCACAGTCATACGACCCTGCTTCAACATAAGGAACTCTTCACGTCTTGCTTGTATTTCTCCCTCAGGCACAAAGTGATTGCGGAAGTTGGTCCTGAATTCCTCCCAGGTAATGTTTTCTGGATCCTGGTGAGCTTCAGTAAAGGCGACCCACCAGTCGGCTGCTGGTCCTTGGAGTTGATGGGAGGCTAATAGTACTTTCTCTCTTCCTTCACAGTGGATGAGCCTCAACTTGCTTTCAACTGTTCGGAGCCAATCATCAGCATCCATGGGTTCAGTGACTGTGGCAAAAGTGGGTGGATGAGTGTTCAGGAAGTCCCTTAGAAAGGACCTAGGTGGAAAAGGTGGTGGTGGCAGAAGGTTGTAATTTGGTGGTGGTGGGGGTGGGGCTTGCTGCAGGTTGGTGACAATCTGAGTAAGGTTGTTAAGCAACTGGGTTTGGATGGCCATCATCTGCTGCATTTGCTGCGCGGCTGGGGCTCCTCGAGCACCCCTACCATTCCATCCTGGCACACCTCCAAGTCCTTCATCTTGGGGCACAACACCCCTTCCACGACCTCTACCTCTTCCAGACATCTGTATAGGGAATAATTGAAATTTTAGGACAATAGATAAGATATAGAAGGGTACGCTATGGCAAACGGTCCCAACTACATGCATCAAGGGAAACATATATATAAAGAAAACAAATTCATTAACCAACTAGTGCGGATGTGGACAAGATGCTAATGCATTCCACAACTCGCACGACACACTAACAAGCCTATACACAGATGACATGGATGTGGACAGGATGCCGAAGCATTCCACAACTCATGTCGCACACAAACACACACATACATCATAAAGCAAAATACTAGCATAACATCATAAATAACACAACTCAAGACTAAAGAGGGCGTAGCTACACGCTCCTACATACTAAGGATAGGTGTCCTGAGTCGTCCAGCGGGGAAACAAGTCCACTCCTACTCATCGGAGTCCTCCTCAACCTCCATCTCCGGGTCTTCTTCTTCCGAGTCCTCTCTTGATTCCTGGGGGGAGTTCATACGGTGATCTGGAGAGTTCGGGTCCCAAGGATCAATGTTCGAAGCGTACTGAGGAGAGTTAGGATCAGCTATAGTGATCCTCGCGTAGCGTCGGCGAAGTCGCTCGTAGCGGTCAACCAGGTCCCTGCTGTCCTGTAGCTCCTGCTGACAACGCTGGAGTAGCGAAGACAACTCCACCACGTCGTCCACCAGCCTCTCGCACTGGGCGTGGGTCAAAGGCCCCTCGAAGTCACGTCCAGTGTAGACGGCTGTGCTACTAGGGCGCTGAGGGGTGTACGCGTGCTCCGTGCACCCAAGGCGGAACCTGTGGGCGTGACTCCAGTAGGTAGTCGCCTCCCACGTGGTGTCCTCCTCAGCCGCACGCTGGGAGCTCCTCCAGGCCAGAGAGAAGTGTGAGTGCAGCAGCTCCGAGTCGTAGTAGACGGCCAACTGAGAAGTCCACTCCAGTCCACGAGTATAGGGTGCAAAGACCCTAGTGGTGTGGTAGACTAGGCAAACACGGTACTCACGGTACCCCGCAGCACGAAGAAGAGAGCAAAGACGGACACGCATCCTCGAAGAAGCACTCCCAGTGGAGAACAGCGTTGTCTCCCTCCTGGGGGTGTGAGGTGCGGAGCGACTGGCTAGGGCGTGGTGAGGAACACGACCCCCAGTCGACTTACGAGCCGTCTGCTTGGTTCGCGCCATCTACAAACATTTGAAAAGAAGAGAGTGAGATCAATAATCAATAAATTAAGTTAGAATAAAGCAATAAGTACAGCAATATAAGAAGCACAAGGTTTGAGATAGAGAGCACAAAATTTTGGAAATACTATTTTATAAGAAAATAGTATAATCCTTATTTTTTCGGCTATTTCTAACTAGGCTTGCATCCTACGGGCAACACGGCTCTGATACCACTTTGTCACGCCCGATCATCGTAAAGATGAACAGACGCTTATCACATGTATGCTAGGATCAACTGAATCGTACATGCGATGACGAAAGCGAAATATCATACATAGCCATGTTCGAATACATAAATAGTCTTACAGTACGACCCGAAGGTCTACAAATACACACCACAACTATTTACATCAACAACAATGTTAACAATGTTCAAGCTACAGCAGAAGACTAATAGGTAAGAGAAACTCCATCTCCACAGGCAGCAGTTGCGCGTAAGGTCGCCAGCCTAGACCAAGTCCTCCGGATTGACGAAGTAGTCCTCCGGTGCCGCTTCTTCTTCTTCATATTCTAATGGAAAATTAAACGCTTGAGTATATAGAGTACTCAGCAAGTGCGGGAAGAGATGACATGATTGGCTAAAGCAAGGGAAGGCCCAATATGGCTTAGCACTATGCTTAAAACTTAACCTTAGCTTTCAATTACCAATATCATAATTCAAGAAGTAATCAACACATGAGTAATGATAATGAATGTAACTTGAATCATAATTAACCATCATTTCCCAACCATAGACTAATTATGAACTGGCCCCAAGCCGCTCTTGTCCGTGAGCACGGCTGTCATGACAGTTTTACCAAATCTCTGCAGAGAGTGTACCCTTTTCCCACAAGCAGTGATTCCATCGCCTGTTGCCAGGTGGACTGAGTAAACCTCCATGTAGCCCATGGTGATCAACCACATTTCACACTTCCGTAGGTGTGTGGCCAGGAGCTCACTACAAGGTCTTTACAAAGGTGCTCCCGACTAGTGCTATCCCTCTAAGGTTTCCACCACTGAGGATTCTCGGAGTAACCCTCCGCCTCAGAGCCCCCTCTTAAGCCTTGCGGATCCCAAAGCAGTTCTCCTGCATCATTCCCCGCACCATCCAACCACTAGCATTTCATCGGGAGAAACCTAATTAATTGACCAAGCTGCCCCATCTCAGTCTCGTGGTGGTACTATTGAGCTTAGTGGCTTCCTCCATAAACCGGTCCTTAGAATCCGATGGTAACAAACCCTAATCCCGGGTCTCGCGCAAACTGCACCATACCAAAACTATCCAACCACCAGATTCATATCCACTACTATTGTGTATCCATCACAATTTAAAGTATCCATAAAGTTTAACATGGCACAATTGTATGAAATCCCAATCCCAATATCTAAGCATGGCTAAGCATAAATATGACCTATCTACTTCCCAACCCATTTCAGGTAACAAGGAATTATATGGAATAGGGCATGTAAACATGAAATATGACATCAGTTTAATTAGCATGCATCTATCTAAATTCCTAAAATTGGAACAAGATGGTCAAGGGCACTTGCCTTCGTTGAAGACTTGAGTGTTGGTGAAGTCCTCGTCTTGGAGGTTAAGATTAGGGTCGTAGTACCACTCTAAATTTATACCCAAGCATGGCAAGAATAAAATAAAGCTAAATAAGTAAAGAGCACGCAATACAATGCATCACAACACACACATAAGCATAAAAGCCTATACTAATGCGTCCCTACGAAGTATTTATTACTTAACATGGCCAAAGTATGCATTTTAGATTTATCCTACATTTTTGGGATTCAATTATAGCCTAAAACCATTTTTATTGAATTTTCTATGGCCAAAATGTATTTTTAAACACTTATAATAAATGTTATATGGACAAAATATATTGTATATGAAATCTACAATTTAATCATAGCATAAAGTAGTTTATACTAATTTTCCCTACTATTTCTACACTTAATTACCATTTTTATCTATTTTCTACACCTCAAATACACCTAAAAATCATATTCAGCAAATAAATAAAAGTCCAGGGACTAAATAAATATTTTCCTATACTGTTCAGGGGTTAAATCCATGATTCTGCAAATTTACAGGGGCTAGATTGCTTATTTAAATGATTAAATCCAATTTCAGGGAGTCCAGGGGCTAGTCTGCAAATTCCAGGGGCTAGATACGCATTTCAGTGAAGTCCAGGGGGGTAGCAAGCAAGATTATAGGGGTCTGGGGTGAAAAACCGAAGGCGGGAATTGGTGTTTAAATGCGGGCCGTTGGATCTGAAGTGGAGGGTTCGGATTTTATTACGCGAAGGGGTATGTAGCGATATAATCGCAGCCGTTGGCCGCGAATGGATGGCTCGGATTGAGCCACGTCGGCCCAGTGCCGGCGCCAGCGCTCTGCGCGGCGGCGCACGGCGGCTGCCGGCGGCGATCTCGCCGGAGATCACCCCAAAACACGAATTACACCTTAATTCTAGGAACTGAGCGCATAAAAATGAAGAGGGAGATCACGTGAACTCACCGGAGGCATCAATTGGACCCGGGGAAGAGCAGAGAGCGCCGGCGACGAGGGAGAGCGGCGGAGCTCGTCGGGGAGCGGCGGAATTGGCGATGCAGTGATGATCTCCTCGAGCGGTTGTGTCCGGCGCGTGTCTGGGAGCACGGCGAACACGTTAGGCTAGGCGCACGGAGGAATTTGCGTTGCAATTGGCGGGAACGTCGGCGACTTACCGAGGGAAGGGGCGGCTAGGGTTGAGAGCTCGGGGAAGGGATGAAATTGGGGGGCGACGGTGGTTTATAGCCGCGGTGGAGTCGGCGGTTGCGGAGCGCGTGCGTGGAGCAGTTCCCCGAGAGAATGGAGCGTGGGGTGAGGCGGTTCGGGGGGGGGGGGGGGGGGGGGGGGTTTGCGCGCGGCATGGCGTGGCTCGGCGCGGGAAAGAAATGGGGCGACGGTTGCTCCCTGATGGTGATGACAGGTGGGGTCCGCACTTCAGAGAGGGAGGAGAGGGGAGAGGGGATGGCTGGGCCGCGGGTGAGGGGAGAGGAATTGGGCCAGAGAGGAGAAATCGGCCCAGGGAGGGTTTTATTCCTTTTTCTTTTTCTTTTTCCTTTTCTCTTCTTTTAATTTTGAACTCAGTTTCAAATTTAAACGTTTACTACTCGTTTAAACTTCAAAATACATACCAAAATGCAGACTACAATGCACAAGGATTTGATCAAATTTTTATATATAAAATATGGATGTTACAACGTAGTGGTCTACGATGCGTTCCTGCCGTGGGCGCAGGGCGTGGCGAGACGGCGCGGCGCGGCATGCGCGGCGTTCCTCACGCAGGCGTGCGCCGTGGACGTGATGTACACGCACGCGTTGGCTAGACGGATACCGCCGCCGCCTATGCGGCCGGAGGTGTTGTCGGAGCTGCTCGGACTGCCGTCCCAGCTCTAACTGGCCGACTTGCCGACGTTCTTGGTTGACCCAAACCAACCCCAATGTTTCCGCGACCTGTTGGTAAATCAGTTCCTGGGTCTGGACACAGCGGACCATGTGCTAGTCAACTCGTTCTATGACTTGGAGCCGCAGGTGAGTGAGACCATGATCAGACTAAAAATGCTATAGTTTAATGTCTGCATATGTCTTGACACTACATTTGAGTACTGAACCATGTTCTGACACTCTTAGGAAGCGGACTACTTGGCCTCAACTTGGGGAGCCAAGACGGTGGGTCCGACAGTGCCATCTGCATACCTCGACAACCGTATCCTGAATGATGTGTCTTACGGTATCCACCTTCACAGCCCAATGGCAAAGGAATGCAAGGCATGGCTCGACACCAACCCTACGAACTCGGTGTTATATGTTTCATTCGGCAGCATGACCTCTCTGGATTCCGATGAGATGAATGAGATAGCTGAAGGTCTGTATAACAGTAACAAACCTTTCTTATGGGTTGTCCGAGTCAAAGAAGCTCACAAACTACCAAATAAATTTGTTGATAAAGCTAAATCAGGAGGGCTTATTGTGTCATGGTGCCCACAACTAGAGGTGCCTGCACACCCCTCAGTCGGATGCTTCTTTACACACTGTGGATGGAACTCGACGGTGGAGGCACTTAGTGTTGGAGTGCCTATGGTGGCTATGCCATATTGGTCAGACCAAACGACGAATGCCAAGTACGTCCAAGATGTGTGGTGTGTTGGCATGCGTATGTACCCAGATGCTAAAGGTGTGGTAAGGAGAGAGGAAGTTGAGAGCTGCATACGGGAGGTGATGGAAGGTAAAAGGTCTTAGGAATTCAAGAAGAATGCCATTGACTTGAGTCACAAGGCAAAGAAGGCCATGAGTGAAGGTGGTATCTCAAACACCAACATATCAGACTTCTTATCCAAATATCGATGCTCCCTCTTGCAGTAGTACATTTATGTTGCTTTTAGAAAATAAAGATATGTAGAGCATGCTTGATAATGCTTCTAGAGTCGGATTCTATAATAGTCTTGTTGAGAATATGTTTCGTGAAGCTAATAAGAAAAGTATTTTCTTTTATATGCACTTGTTTTCGAACGGCCACCACATTGTCGAAGTTTCTTTTAAAAAAACCCTTCGAAAATGGCATATTCCCCCAATGCATTAAAGAAGAAGAGAGTTGACCTAGTTTATGAGGTAAACCGAGTCCAAAAATCTTACAACTGCGCTGTTAATTGATGGGGAACCATGCAAAACCTAGGCGTCTATACACATTACAGTACAATTATTTCTTATTGATGCTCAAGTACTCTGCAGTAACACCTGATGGCTCTGATTTCATCATAACCAGTTCTATCATGTGCATTAACAAGGGTAGATGGGATGACCACAATGTTGTTGGTATAGATAACTGAGTGTCTGATGTTGGCCTTATTGGAGAAACATATCACTCCCAACACAATCTCTATCCCACCCAAAGATGATGGTTGCAGAGAAGAGGGCATAAGAGAGAAGGAGAATACACTCTTCTCCGCAAAACTCACCATCATCAAGGTGGCCTTGAGAATCATGTTGCAGAGGTTTGTGACCAACACAACAAACATTGCCGCAGGAAGACATCCAAAGGGATGCCTTCAAGAGAGAAAACGCAGCCTTACGCCGTCATCACTTGTTCAGGAAGACATGAACCCTATTTCCGCCGAAGGATCTCTCCGCAAGGAAGGATGGTCTTGGACAACGCACCCCAACAAGGTTTACAACATCAGTGACACTGTCTTTGCTAGCCGATGAATCATCGAGCAGAGCCTTTGCCTAGACTCTTTCGCCACTAGACACCCAAATGTTAGGAATAGAAGTTAAGATATAGAAAGAAGATATTGTATTCCATGCTTGAGTAGATAGAGTAAGCACCATTGTAATGAAATCTAAACTGTCCATGTAAACCATGAAATCGGTTGTTGATTCTCCCTATAAATAAACATGCGGCTCGAGGCAAAGGGTTCAACGCTTCCCACAATTATCAAATCTAATATGGCACCAGAGCCGCTCTTCCATTGCGTCTAGTCTGCATACATCTCGGCGATACGACGATGATGATGTCTAGTTCTTCAGCGGCTGGCTTCTCAATGCACCAGTCTCTGAGAGGTTAACCAAGGAGAACTATCTCCTTTGGAAGGCACAAGTGTTACCTCAAATCAGAGGAGCACTTCTTTAAGGGTACCTGGATGGATCGATCCCTAAGCCTGATGAGGAGATCGCAGGCGCAGAGAAGGATCAGAAAATTGAGAACCCTACATACGTTGCATGGGTGGCACAGGATCATCAGATCCTTGGCTATCTGCTCGAGACTCTATCAAAGGAAACTTTGACCCAGGTAATCAAGGCAGAAACATCCCGTGATGCATGGACTCATCTGGAGAACATGTTGGCATCTCAGTCTAGATCACGCATCAATAATTTACGTATCAAGCTTGCAAATGCAACTAAAGGAAACAAGTTTGTCTCAGCATATTTCTCAGAGATCACAGGGTACACAGATGAGTTAGCAGCTACAGGAAAGCCTCTAGAAGAAGATGAGACCGTGTCTTACATCCAGGCCGGATTGGATCAGGAGTACAACTCCCTTGTCTCGGCGCTGGATGCCCAGAAGAGCCCAGTCACGCTCAGTGAGTTATTTGGGCAGATGTCCAACTTTGATACACGTCAAGAACTTCTTCAAGGTTCCAGTGAATTTAAGTCCTCTGTAAACGCGGCTACACGAGGATGAGGAGGATCATCTCGTGGAAACCGTGGAGGTTATCGTGGCATATCAGGAAGTCGTGGCAGAGGCAATCAAGGAGGTCGCACACATTATAGCAACCGTGGAAACAGTGGAAATCGCTGGAGACCCCAGAACATTGGAGGGGATAGAAACTATGAGAAGCCTATCTGCCAAATCTGCTGCAAACAAGGACACACTGCGGCAGAATGTTGGCATTGGTTTGAAGATGATTATGAGCCTGTTGAAAGAAGTGCAAACTCAACAAACTACTCGACATATGGGGTGGATACAAACTGGTATATGGATAGTAGTGCCACTGACCATATCACAGGAGATCTAGAGAAAATCACCATGAGAGAAAGATATAGAGGTCAAGATCAGGTGCAAAATGCTGGAGGCACATGTATGGATATAAGCTATGTTGGTCATTCACTTGTAAATACCCCTCATAAAAGGTTTAAGCTTGATCACATTCTGCATGTACCTAGTGCATCTAAAAATCTCCTTTCTGTACACCGCTTCACCCTTCATAATCATACTTTTATACAGTTTCACCCGTGGTTCTTTTTGATTAAGGACCAGGACACGAAGAGGGTCCTATTCCGCTGCAGATGTAGAAGTGGTCTTTATCCTTTCATACCTCAAGCCTCAAAGGAGAATAAAACAACTCTCAACATAAATAAAGTTCCATTGTCTTGGTGGCATGACTAGTTGGGACACCCTTCTTTTCCCATAGTCCAAAGAGTACTTAGAGAAAATAAGATTGTTCCTTTAGACAAGTTTAATAATGAGTTGGTGTGTGATGCTTGTAAATGTGGCAAAAGTCATCAACTGCCTTATTCTATTTCTACAAGAGTTTCAAGTTTTCCTCTTTAGTTAATTTTCTCTGACGTTTGTGGGCGTGCTCCAATGTCAGTTGGTCGGTTTGAGTATTATGTAAGCTTTGTCAATGATTTTAGTAAGTATACTTGGATATACCTTATTGAGAAAAAATCTAATGTGTATGAGGTATTCAATAATTTCCAAACCTTTGTTGAGAGACAACTTGGAAGGAAAAACATTGCCCTTCAATCTGATTGGGGAGGAGAGTATGAGAAACTTGATGAAATCTTACAAAGAAGAGGGATCATTCATAGATGTTGAAGTGTTTTTGCGAAACTTCCCCCGGACCTGCTAAGGAGCAGCCCGCAGAGGTTCTTTTAGGAGGGGCGAATTTCTTGGAACTACGAGCTAGATGAACACATATGATTTTTACGTTATTCGAGCCGCCTGAGCGTAACACCCTACTCCACAGGATGTGTGTTGTATGTATGAGTGAGGTGTGAGAGAGCCCTCCCTTTCCGCCGTGGCTGCCTGGTCCTTTTATAGGTGAAGGGCCAACAGGTTACATTATGACCGGGGCCCGACAAGTGGCCTCAGGTTAATTACTCATAAAAGTGTATTACCATGCCTTAATGACACATTAATGGCGCTTGATGGTGCACTAACATGTCCTGATGACACGTTTATGGTCTTGATGGGTATTCATGGTGTATTAATGTGTCTTGATGACACATTAATGGTGTCTTGAAACTATGTTCTTGATGACGCACTAATGCTGTCTTGAGTGCACACGTCGTCTTCAGGATCCACGGGACGCGTGGCAGCATCAGACCTTTCCTCAACGGGGAGGCTGGGTCCGGAGCCGCGGGACGCGTGGCAGCACCGGACCTCTCCTCAGCGGGGACTTTAGGTCTGGAGCCGCGGGTTGCATGGCAGCACCGAAGGTCTGGAGCTGCGGAGCACGTGGTAGCACCGGATCCACCCTTGGCAAGGAGGCAGGTCCGAAGCTACGGTACACATGGCAGCACCGGAGCCACCCTTAGTACGGAGGCAGGTCTGGAGCTACGGGACATGTGGTAGCTTTTGGGTACTTCCCCCCCTTGGAAGGTGGAATCAAGTGTCTTTTCTTCCTTGTAAGCGGGGGTACCCGATCTGCAGGGCATCGACAGTGGCCCCCGGGCCCACCTCGGGAGAGGCGACAATCCCGTAGGTGGGTCCACCATCATCAACGTTGACGACGGGCTTCCTCGGAGGTGCTGGTGTCAGAGCTTGAAGTCCGTCGGCGGAGCATGGCGAAGGGTGAAGTCCTGCACAAGAGTGACAATAGAAAGAGTAATAGTGCTCATTGGTTACAATCTTCCTGCCCTCAGTTTTGTTGTGGCTTACGCTCCTTAGCCGGGCTACAGGGCCTGAGTAATTCAGTGCGATAGTATTCGGGTACTGTTTGCGCCTCACCCAGGAACGTGTGCTGTCCGGACCCGCCTTACTGTGATGCAACACCAGAATAGGTAGAGTGGCGTACTTAGGATGCTGGACCAGGCTAAGTTATTAGCCAACACTGTACCTATAATTGGTGTTGTATTTCAGCCAAGTAGGCCATTCAGCGTGCTCGAGATCCCAAATGAGAAACTACCAGAAATACCCAAAGACATCACATGTACTTCAGGCTGTCCGTCTGTAGCAAGATAGCATAACTCCCACTGTGGGCAGACAGAAAGATGTAACGGAGCAAAAAAAGAATAATATGCATAATATTTAAGCATAATTATGTGAACATGGTGACAATATCTGTATTTTGGTTATTGCTTTGTCCAGGAGCATGTGCCTTTCAGTCCCCGATATTGAACCGCAGTGCTGGGGAGGAAGAGTGTGCTGGCTTAGGGTCACAGGGCACGTCTTTGGGTGCACGACCAGACTATGCAGTCTGCACACTCTTGACCTCCCGCTGACATTAGTCTTTCGGGAGACGTCCAACCCCCAGTACTCAGCCGCAATGTTGGAAAGGTAGAGTGTGCATACTTAGGATGCGTTTGGTTGGGAGTCAAAGTGGGATGGGATGGATCCATCCCAATTTTTAGGGATGGGATGGTCCCGTTTTCTGTTTGTCTAGAGGGCTGGGACGATCCCTGTTTCTTGTTTGTTTTGTGGGATGGTGTGGGACGGAATGATCCCGTCTCTTGTTTGAATAAAAGGATGGAACAGGGACATGTGAGTATGAGTACTTCTGGAAGGTCGTGCGCCTGTCTCCACAGAGGTGGGACGGATCCGTCCCCATGTTTTCGGTGGGATGGTTTCATCCCGCATCTAGGTGGAATATTCTCTTTTGAGGGATGACTCCATCCCACATGTCTCCAAACCAAACAACAGAAAAGTGGGATCGTCCCGTCCCGTCCCACTATATCCCTCGAACCAAACACACCCTTAGGGTGCAGGACCAGGCTAAGCAAGTAGCATACTCCGGACCTCCAGTATTCATCCGCAAGAAATGTAGAGTGCACATACTTAGGGTGCATGACCTGGCTAAGAAGACAACGCACTCCGGAGCCTCTATTGGCATTAGCCTTTCGTGGGAGTGACCGTTCAGCATCATGGGACCCCGAAGACGAAAATAACCAAGGACACCAGAATAAGTCACATGTACTTGGTAGCATCATTGTTGCCGTGGTCGTAGTCAGTCGTCGCGTGGTGGTGGAAGTAGCCATGAGGCAAAGTGTACAAGCTTAGGGTCACAGGGCACCAGCTCAGGGTGCAAGACCAGGCTAACAACCTGTATACTTTGGACCTCCCACTGGCGGCGGTGGCGGTAGAAAGCTGTTGTGTGGTGACAGCAGTAGCCACTGGAACACAAAGCATGTGTCCGTCGAGTTAGCCCACTATGGAGCGAGAAGTGGCGTCGTCTTCCTTGCTCACGGTGCGAGGGTCAAGAAGAGCCGGCGATGGGCTTAAGATTCACCATCGAGGTGAGGCTCGTCGATCTAAAAAAGTGCCCCCCTTCCTAGTGCGCCAAATGTCGAAGTGTTTTTGCAACACTTCCCCCGGACCTGCTAAAGAGCAGCCCGCGAAGGTTCTTTTTAGGAGGGGTGAATTTCTTGGAACTAAGAGCTAGATGAACACGGTGGATTTTTACGTGGTTCGGGTCGTCTGAGCGTAATACCCTACTCCACAGGATGTGTGTTGTATGTATGAGTGAGGTGTGAGAGTGCCCTCCCTTTCTGTCGTGGCTGCCTGGTCCTTTTATAGGTGAAGGGCCGACATGTTACATTATGACCGGGTCCCTACATATGGCCCCAGGTTAATTACTCATAAAAGTAATTAACATGCCTTAATGACACGTTAATGGTGCTTGATGGTGCACTAACATGTCCTGATGACACGTTAATGGTCTTGATGGGTCTTCATGGTGTATTAATGTGTCTTGATTACACATTACTGGTGTCTTGAAGCCGCATTCTTGATGACGCACTAATGCTGTCTTGAGTGCATACGTCGTCTTCAGGATCCGTGGGACGCGTGGCAGCATCGGACCTTTCCTCAGCGAGGAGGCTGGTTCTGGAGCTGCCAGACGCATGGCAACACCGAAACTCTCCTCAGCGGGGAGGTTAGGTCCGGAGCCGCAAGTTGCATGGCAGCACCGAAGGTCTGGAGCTGCTGAGCACATGGCAGCACCGGAGCTACCCTTGGTAGGGAGGCAGGTCCGAAGCTATGGGACACGTGGCGGCACCAGAGTCACCCTTAGTAGGGAGGCAGGTCCGGAGCTGCGGGGCACGTGGTAGCTTTTGGGTACTTCCCCTCTAGGGAGGTGGAACTTAGCGTCTTGTCTTCCTTGTATGCGGGGGTACCCAGTCTGCAGGGTATCGACAATAGAGTATCTTGTCCACATGCACACCAACAAAATGGCTCCGCAGAGAGAAAGCATAGGCATATAGTAGAGACTGGCCTAACACTCTTGTCTAATGCATGTGTGCCCTTAAAATTCTGGGACGAGGCGTTCCTTGCTGCAACATTCCTCATCAACATCATGCCTAGCCGAGTTATAAACTATTCCACCCCACTTGAACGTTTGTTCAACATTAGACCTTCCTATTCTACTCTTCGTGTCTTCGGTTGTGCATGCTGGCCGAACCTTTAGACCTACAACTCATCTAAACTTGCATTTCATTTGACTCAATGTGTGTTTTTGGGCTATAGCACAAAACACAAAGGAGTCAAATGCTTTGAAATCATAACTGGTCGGGTATATATTTCTAGGGATGTAGTGTTTGATGAAACCCTGTTTCCTTTCAAAGCACTTCACAAAAACTCAGTTGCTCTCCTTCAGAAAGAAATTTTTTTACTTCCTAAGAATGTTCAAGCTTCACTTTTTGACCATGGGGGTGTATACAGTGATGATCAACAAGTGAATTAACCTCCTAATCGTGTGCCTCCTTATGCTATTGATAGTGTGCCTGAGAACATTGATGCAGGACAAAATTCAGAAGGAGAAAGTGAAGAAAATCTGGAGGAAAATGGTGAAGAAATGGAGGAAAACATTGCATGGGATAATGATCAAGGAAATGACACGAGTGCCGGGGTTGATTCTCCTGACAGCAATAGAAACCAGAGTAGAGGAGCAATCTCGACCTCTGTGCAGTCGCGCGCGCCCTCTGAGCAACTGCGCGAAGGGACAACATCGGCTTTAGTGCGCAATAATATTGGTGCTGTCAGGATCCTCAGCAACTGCGCACTCCGATGAGGATCCGGTGCACCATCCAGCAGGTGACATTCAAGCGGGAGGATCTTTTGTGACCGGGGGATCAGTTGCATCACACCCTATTACCCGCCTTTAAAAAGGTATTAGTGTACCTAATAAGCTTTTCCCTAGTATAATCAGATATGGCCTCTTAACCTCTACATGTGAGCCTCAGAATGATAATGAAGCTCTCAACAGCAAACAATGGAAAAAGGCAATGCAAGATGAGTATGAAGCACTAATTAAAAAACAAAACATGACACTTGGTTCATCCTAGTCAAGGAAAAAATGTGATAGACTGTAAATGGGTGAACAAGGTCAAAAGAAGAGCTGATGGTACAATAGAGAGACACAAGGTGAGATTGGTAGCAAAGGGGTACAAGCAAAGATACGGTATTGACTATGAGGACACGTTCAGTCCCATAGTTAAGTCAGTCACTATTCAAATTGTTATCTATATTTCTGTCACAAGACATTGGAAACTGAAGCAGCTAGACGTACATAATGCGTTCTTGCATGACATTCTGGAAGAGGAAGTCTACATGAAACAACCCTATGGTTTTGAGAACAACAATAATCCTACATACTTGTGCAAATTGGAAAAAACCCTATATGGTCTTAAGCAGGCTCCAAGAGCCTGGTACTCACGGTTGAGTACTAAATTACAAGACTTCGGCTTCAAACCTTCAAAGACTGACACTTCCCTTTTTATTTATAACAAAAATAATACTATCATTTATATGTTGATTTATGTAGATGACATAATTATTACAGTGTCATCATAGGGAGCTATTGATGTTTTATTGAAAGAACTGAGTTCACATTTTGCTGTCAAAGATCTAGGTGAGCTTCACTTCTTCTTGGGAATTGAAGTCAAGAAAATACAAGAATGAGTAGAACTCTCCTAGGAGAAGTATGCAAGGGATTTGCTGGCTAAAGTCGGTATGAAGACGTGTAAGGCTGCACCAACACCACTGTCCAACACAGAGAAACTTTCGACCTTTGAAGAAGAATCATTAGAGCAAGAAGGTTGTACAAATTTCACAGTATCGTTGGAGCCTTGCAGTATTTAACTCTTACAAGGCCAGATATTGCATTTTCGGTTAACAAGGTAGCACGATTCCTGCATGCTCCAACGACAGCCCACTGGACAGCCGCAAAGCGCATTCTCAGGTACATTCAAAATACGAGCAGTGTTGGACTTTCTTTTACTAAACCTTCATCGATCACTATCAATGCTTTCACGGATGCGAATTGGGCTGGTTGCGTGAACGATAGAAGATCGACGGGAGGTTTCACTATATTTCTTTGATCAAATCTTATTTCATGATGTGCGAAGAAACAACCTACCGTGTCTAGGTCAAGCAGCGAAGCGGAGTACAAAGCCTTAGCTAATGCAACATTGAAAATTATTTGGGTACAATCAATACTAAGTGAGTTGGGAATAAAAGAGGATCAGAAACCACAACTTTGGTGTGATAATTTGGGAGCCACTTACTTGTGAGCAAATCCCATATTTCACGCTAGAACAAAGCATATTGAGATAGATTATCACTTTGTGAGAGAGAGGGTATCAAAAGGACAATTGAAAATACAGTTCATACATTCTGGTTATCAAGTATCTGATGGCTTCACAAAAGCTTTGACGACAAGAAGACTAAAAGATTTCAAGAATAATCTCAACTTGATAAAGTTGTGATTAAAGGGGGTCGTTAGGAATAGAAGTTACGATATAGAAAGAAGATATTGTATTCTATGCATGAGTAGATAGATTTTAAGCACAATTGTAATCAAATCTAAACTGTTCATGTAAACTATGGAATCAGTTGTTGATTCCCCCCATAAATAAACATTCAGCCCGAGGCAAATGGTTCAACGCTTCCCACAATTACAAAATCTAATACCAAACACCTATCCCCTTTCACATAGGCCACCATTCGACCACTTGACTCACCTTGGGGCTCTGTTGGTGGTCTCTTGCTCCCTACCCAACTGTTGCCCGTGCCTCTTGTCCGTGAGCAGCTCGATGACTTGTGATGGACCTTCGATGGAGTTGCCGTTCTACTGGAGCCACAACGCCCAGTCCACGACTGCCCAAACAATGCCCGCGACAGCTCGGAGAGGTACCAGTGCCGAGAAGGTGGTACAACCACTACTACAATAAGCCTCATCGCAGGCGGCTCCAAACCTATTATCACACACGATTTTTAAAACCGCCTGAAATGAAGAGCTTGTGATAATCCGCAATTTCACAGGTGGAGAAGTGAAATCGCCTGTGAAGACACATTATCACAAGTGGTTCTTTACTTAGGCTAGTCGCTTGTGAATATATGTTATTAGAGGCGGGTCGTGCATCATATATAACCGCCTGTGATAATTGTGTTATCACAGGCGGATCTTGACCTACTTCAAGCTGCCTGTGAAGATAGTTTATCGCAGCCGGTTTATACCATAACAGTAACCGCCTGTGATAATTAGGTTATCACAAATGGTTCTTTACCAATATCTATCCGCCTGTGATAATTGTTTTTCACAGTCAGGTTTAGCCGTTGGTAAATAACCGCCTTTGATAAGGTATAACTTATGCAGTACTAGCTGCTGTTATTTCTAATTTCCAGGTCAATTCAATATAATAAGGTCAACAATACCATCACAGAAGTCATCCCACAGAAGTTAATTTCACTAAAACAATATACATATGTACAAGTTACACATACAATTCATCTTATAGTTTACAAGTTTTCACTAAAAACTGTTTCTATTGGCATAGTCGCAAAGTTCTGGCACATCAGCTATTGCACCATTCTCATCAAAGAACTCCCCTCTTTTGTGCAAAATTTTGCGATGCACGAATTGACACAGTTCAACCGCAATCTTGTCGGCTCCTCCACCAGGAATACTTCTACAAACCAACCATTCTTCGTTCACATTCTTCGTATGCTGCAATTAAACACATAACAAGGTTTAGAATGTGTTGTTTTGAACAATCTCAAAGTATAGATCAAAGTGAGAGTATATAAGAATTTATTTGGTATTTTTGGAGCAGTTGTACTATGAGCAATTGAATTTTTAAGTTGGATTCAAAATATGAAAATAACGTTTCTGGTAATATTGAACAACAGAGAATATAATTATTAAACTATGCTAGTTACAATGAAAATGAAACTCAAAAGTAAGAAAATAAGATATCGACATTAAGGATAACTTACATCCTCATAATTCACTCTATATTCGATGGCGGTCCGAAGATGCTCGCATACATAATACCTGCATAAGACACTCCCAGCAGGCTGCTTTGGACAAGCATAATATGTTTTAATGTCCAATGCATTCGTATTAGAAGGTCTCTCACAGCCAAGCTGTTCCGCGTAAAACTGCCAAGTGCTGTAATACAAGAAATGTCATATAAAACTTGTCAATACATTCTAAATGTGTGTAAATTAAAATTATTGAATAAACATACAGTTTCAAAATGGAAAGGAAATATTTGTAACGATCTGGTGGGTAATCGGCCGAGTCCAAGTCTGTTGCCAAACCCTACGTTGGCTTGATGAAGATCATTATGTAGTGATCACTGCAAACATACAAACACATGTGTTAACAATTACCAATACTCGCTATTTCAATGTCATGTCTCGAACTTACTCGAAGTGGTACGGAGCCTTTACGAGGTCCTTGCCTTCTCTGACAAAGTTAAACATTGCATGTCCTATGTAAGCTGCAACTTCTGTCATTCTATCCTTCTTAAGTTTTGCGATTGCTTTTTCAAATTCTTTTTTCTTCATGTGCTTGAACTTTGTTGAGTCTGGATCTGCCTTGACGTCGAATAGCGTCTTTGCAATCCGTGTAGGGTCAAGGATACCTGTCTTGTGTTTCTATCTTTTCATTATCCATGTATTACATACTATTGAAGAAGTCCAGAATTGTTATAATCTCATGAAATGTGTATGCGTGTAGTAAGAAAAGCAAATGTAAAATGTTAGAGGCACTTACAAGCACCAGACGAGTAGCAGGTTAATTTCGAGCATGCCCCGATGGAAAAGGAGATGCAGCTCTTCAAATAAAATGACTCGTCTATCTGCCCCAATGCTCCAGAATGCATCTTTTAGAATACTAAATGTGACGCAAGAAAGATCATATTTTGTGCTGGCAAGGATGTACCACTCATGCATTCTTTTGAGCAGGTCAGGTTGTTTGCTAAGTTGTACGGATGTCATGAACGACTTCCCATTCTCAAATTTAGGAGAAACATCCTCAAGCTTGTATATTGGAACTCCTAGTTTAACTAAAGCCGTCCGCCGATTATACATGACACCGCCTTCTTCCCACTCCTCGATATATTCTAATGTTGGATCATGAGAAGAACGAGATGCACTCAATTTTCTAATATTTTCCTTCATAGTTTCCAAGTATTTTGACACTTCTGATGAAGGTTTCTTAATTTTGTATGAGCTAACTTTGATAGGCACTAATGATCGAGGAGTAGTCGTCGGAAGTTGGACACTGACTTGTTGTTGAACCTTTTGTTCAACTGATTGCTCTTTACTCCCAGCAGCTGGCTCTAGTACTACTTCAAGCTGTTGCTCAACTGGTTGCTCTTTACTAGCAACAACTTGCTCGTACTGCTTGAAGCTGTTATCTAACTTGTTGCTCTTGGATATCTTTACTATCAAGGTTACTATCATCCTTGTTGAGACATAGGGGGAGTGAATCTTCCTGGACTTTCGCCTTAGAAGATGGGGTTGCAGTATTTTGAGATGCGATGAGGCTATAAATTGGCTCATCGTCCAACACGATATCGCGTCGGTGCTAAAGGATTAATTGGTTGACAGCCTGCCTCAGAGTCGCGATCCCCTCATGTGTGATGTGGTCTTTTCATAATCATTATCAATGATCTGAAGAACTTGCACCATAGCATAATCCAGAGCAAGTGGATTCCCGTTGAAGTCACGATCAGGCTTTTCCATAGCAGTGGCTACCTGTTTGGTTTTGTTCACTGCTCTGCCGATCGGGACAAGACGGAGACAAGATTTGTCGGTAGCAATATCATCAAAAACAAACTTATGGGTTGACCCTGAGCCTGGCACAGAACCAACGCTGCTAGGGTAGGCAGTTGGAGATACCAATTGCTCCTTTGGCACGGGAACCATCGCTGTACTCGGTGCCACTAATTGTCCCAATTGTCTAAGTTGTTCCATTATGTCTTGCACATTTTCTTTGACCTTTTGAGCAATCGTTTCATCAAGTGTTTTCTTAAACTTCTCATGTCTTCTATATGTGTCTTTATCTTTAGGGAAACCATCTAGCCAAGACATTTAAGAAGAGATTGCTCGAACCCGTACACTGTGTTCAGGGTTTCCTAGGATAGCGATCAGTTGGTCATTCTCCCTCTTCGGCTTGAAGATTCCCTTCTGTTGCTTTTCAATTACTTCTTTTATTTTTTCCTCTACTTCATTCACAGAGTCGGGCATTTCAAGTTTGCCCTCGCTGGACAAACCTGACCGAGCAAAGATCCACTATTGAGTTCTCTCACCGCAGCCTTCTAACGGGTGAGGATTGCCCTTAATGGTAATTTTGTCTAATATATTATTCCATTTCTGTACTTTGGGGGCATATCCGGTAGACCCCAAGTGATGATGGTATTTGTTCTCTTTGGCAAGCTTTGACCTAGTTGCACTTAGGGCTTTAGAATCAGGTGTGGTCTTTTGACAAACAAATTCTTACCACTGAGCTTGTGTGATTTTTCCCATCTTCCTCAGGCTAGGGACCTTATCGGCCTTAACATATGCATTCATTTCACTCTTCCAGCCACGAAACCTCTTGTCCCAAGAGACCAATGTTGCTTTCTTTACAGCTTCTTCCGTTCCTTTCGGGAACTTGAATTGTTTCTTTATCCCTTCCCACAACTCATTCTTGGTCTGCTCGGGTAATTTCCTCCAATTCTCGATTGTGATTGGCACAACCTCCCTAACAAGAAAACCGCATGCATTACGGTACTTCGTAACTGAATCCAGTGGTTCTTGGGGAAGCCCACCTAGACCGACCCTTGTTATGTACATGATGCGGTCCAATGGACCCTTATTGGGACCTCGTTGCCCTCGTTTCCGCTTGAGTGAACTTGAGGATTCATCCATTGGAGAACCTTCTACGGTTTTAGGAGCCGAAGTCACCTTGTTGTCTTCGCGATTAATCTAGGTAGAAAAGAATATAAGACTTTGTATACTTCACAACCAACATTAACTTGAACTGCTGAAGTTAAGATTCGTGATCCATACCTTGTCGCCAGGATCATATTCCGGGTCTAGATCCTTTGAAGTGTTTTTAATTTTTATATTTGGAAAAGGATCCGATGGACTGTGAAAGGAGTCTGAACTACTGGAGTTAGTAAACTCCATGTTGTCTTCTTTATTATTACTACCAACACTAGTCTTCTTAGGGCTTTCCATGCTAGAACTAATAAGACAAAAAATATAGTGAATGGCATATTAACTCTACATGAAGTGTTGCATGAAGAAAAAGATGGAAGCATTCTAGGATTTGATAAGGAATTCTAGGGTTTAAGGCGACTGACCAAAAGGTTCTTATACATTGTAAGGGTGACAAGCATGTTAAAGTTGCTCACCAGCATTGGCAATTTTATCTTCTTATTCTAAATAGGTAGTTACTTGTATCTGTGTTCTGAGCACAAGTGATGTTCAACAGCCGTATGCGAGCACATTGCTTTGTTTGGCAAAAGGATAGCAACATCGATCTCGAAGGAGCACAACCCTGTGAGATGAAGTGCGGGGCGGCTACACTCTATTTTCAGTACAAATGCTATTATCCACTCATGTTACCACTGGTAGTTCAGACATGTCACGCAAGTCAAACAGCAAAAAAGGGTAAGGTTTTAATTCATCACGTATTCTGGTGGCTCTTGTTCTCCAAAGGTTGAAAGGACAAAAATGGGAACAAGGAATTACTACAGACGCCATTAAAAAATAAATTCGTTCTGTGAAGCATATATAGAAAAACAACAATTTCTAACTGCTTGGAAGGATAAATAAAACACGACACCCTTGAGTGCAACATGCATTGTTGTGGTACTAAAATCCATTCTATCCCCAAAATGGATTACCGCCTACATTAGTAACTACTGAAATCCCCTTGCAAACTTGTCTAAAACCATATAGCAGTTACAGTTCAGACCAGAATTATCAGTGTCATGCTATATTCACATTTTATCCTACTATGGAGAAAGAACAGAAAGGCATGGAAACTACAATCCATGTTACATACATCAAATATTGTGGAAAATAATCAAATAAAAACCATGCCCAGTGCCCGTCACTAGGCATCCTTTATATGCCATGTTTCTTTCACAGAAAGAATGCCTCATCCTACAATATATATGCTTTTTTTTAGAATCATCTAGCATGGTACTAAATATCCATAAGACCCAGGGCAATGGGCAACGACCCTTTTGAATGAGTAATACACAATAACTATATATCTAGCATAATGTAAACATAAACAGAAGGCCTGATCGTTAATCAAAAAATTTATCATGTCCGGACCCTAGCTAATTACTACGATCGCGATTTGGCACCAAAACACGATCGACAAACTGCGTCCAGTACATGGAACCAAACGAACGCGTTAGAGGTGTTGTCCGTTAACGCCGTGGTCCACCACCACCACCACCACCAAGATGCCTAACCTTTTTGAATTCCCAAACCCTAACCAAGGAAATCTATGCAAGGTATCATTTGACCCAGCCGGCGGCAAGGGTGAGGAGGGAGGCGACACAGGGACGGAGGAGGGAAGGTCGAAGGGTTTAGGGTTTACTGTTAAGCTCGACGGCGATGGCAATGGCTTCGCTCAGCGTACCTGGAACTGATGAGGGCGAAGCAAACGGACAATGGTGAAGCTCGGCGGCGATGGCGTATCTCGGCGACGAGAGCGGTGAAGACTTTGCGGCAAACGAAATTTTGGCAACCTGACGGCGTCTAAGTGATTTCGCTCGGGTTAGGTTTTTCCAATGCAGCCGAGGGGTATATATAGACGCCTATTTTCTCAGGCGGATTTTAAGTGCCGACCGCCTGAGAAGATGGTTGTCTCAGGTAGGTTTTACTTACCAACCGCCTGGGAAGATTCAATTATCTCAGGCGGTTGGTAAGTAAAACCCGCCTGAGATAATCTTTTTCTCAGGCAGTTATTCAGTAACAACCACCTGAGAAGATCGTTACGTAAGCTTAATTAATATTCTTTTCATATACTAATATTCTTTTTCTCAGGCGGTTATTAAGTACCAACTACCTGAGAAGATCTTTACTTCTTAATTAATATTCTTGATTAAATATGGGGCTTTTAAAAAGCCCAAATTCCACTTTCTTGTAATATGACTGATTAGTAAAGGTTACCATTAAATTTCACTTCATAAAGCCTTTAAAATTAGTCAGAACATAAAAAACATATAACAGTTACTATTTTTCATTTTTCTATCTTGATGAATATAATTATTTTTTCATTTTATTTTTTAAATGGACATTTTTAGTCATCATACTAACCTCTATGAATTTTTTCAGATTTTTTTTAAATTTTTTTGAATTAATGTGTGTTCAAAATTTGATGAATGTGTCATATGTATATGAGCATTTAGTTAGAATGATGAATAATGTAAATTTTGACATGTTGGAATGCTTTAAAAAAACAAAATTCATACATGTATAAATAATACAAATATGTTCATACAAACAAATTTCAGTGAATGATCCTTCTTTAGGAGATACACAAATGTGAATAATATGTGAGTATAAATTAATTTGATATTTACCAAAACATTACAATGTCACCTATACAAGTTTTAAAATATTTGGTTCATGTGGTAGATGTTAATTTTTGAAACTTACAGAAGAAAGAATCACCGAATTTGGACTCAATTTGCAGAATCTATACATGTTTGAGTATTTATATTAGAATCTAAATAAAAAATAAGCAAGGGAAAAGGACACCGAAGAACAGGCTCGGGCAATTATCTCAGGTGGTTGGTAAGTAATACCCGCCTGCAATAATATTTTTTCTCAAACGGTTATTAAGCACCAACCGCTTGAGAAGATCTTTACTTCTTCTTAATTAATATTCTTGATTAAATTTGAGGCCTTTAAAAAGCCCAAATTCCACTTTCTAGTAATATGATTGATTAGTAAAGGTTACCATTAAATTTCACTTCATAGAACCTTTGAAATTGGTCAGAACATAAAAAAAATATAAAAATTGTTATTTTTCATTTTTCTATCTTGATGAATATAATGATTTATTTATTTATTTTTTCAATGGACATTTTTAGTCATCATACCAACCTCTATGAATTTTTTCAGATTTTTTTAAATTTTTTTGAATCAATGTGTGTTCAAAATTTGATGAATGTCTCATATGTATATGAGCATTTTGTTAGAATGATGGATAATTTGAATTTTGACAAGTTGGAATGCTTTAAAAAAATTAACAAAATTCATACATGTATAAATAATACAAATATATGTTCATACAAACAAATTTCAGTGAAGGATCCTTTTTTTAGGAGATACACAAATGTGAATAATATGTGAGTATAAATTAATTTGATATTTACCAAAACATTACAATGTCAGCTATACAAGTTTAAAAATATTTGATTCAGGTAGCAGATGTTAATTTTTGAAAATTATAGAAGAAATAATCGTCGAATTTGGACTCAATTTGCAGAATCTATACATGTTTGAGTATTTATATTGGAATCTAAATAAAAAAGAAGCAAGGAAAAAGGAAACTGAAGAACAGGCTCGGGCAATTATCTCAGGCAGTTGGTAAGTAATACCCGCCTGAGATAATGTTTTTCTCAGGCGGTTATTAAGCACCAACCGCCTGAGAAGCAGTTAAAAACCGCCTGTGAAAACGGACACCTATATAAAGACCCCTCGGACACCACAGAAAACGTAACCCTAGAGTTTTTCCATTGACACCGCAAGGCTGCCGAAATTTTCCACCGCTGAGCCGCCACCCAGCCCCTACACAACCGCGCCGCCGCGCCGTTGCCCAACCTGCACTACCGCCGAGGCTGGCACTGCCATGTCTCCACCCAGCCCCGCAGAGGCACGCCTCTACCCAGCCCCGCATCACCGCCCCACCGTGCTGATGCCTCGCGCCATAGAGTACAAGGTACCTAGTAAATTCTCATACTATGCAATGCTACCTTTATTTTTCCATATCAGTTCTTAGTGTCCTTACACATGTAGTTTTCTTACTTTTTCTTTGTATATTTTCATAACTAGCTGATAAACTGCTAGTTTTATGTGTTTTGGTATATGGATTGTGTCATTTGCATGTGTGCACATATGTGTTTGGACACAATAATTTGGAGGTTTGGTCTTTTAGATATTGATGTATGGACTATATTGTAATAAGCTTATTGTAGTTTGTACCTATTATGTGACATGAATATAATGTTTAATTAACAGATGATATTGTCATATATATAAGATGCATGAAGTTTACCCGAACTTGTAATTGTAGTTTTATGTGTTTTCCTTTTCAATATGTTACTTGTGTGTGCGTACCTCCTGCTTGCATATATTTTGAAGAAGTGATTAGGGTTAGTTTTCTAGGGAGATGGTTTTATAACTCGCCCATTTAGTTACCATCGTTGGATGGGATCCGACGTCAATATATAACGGACCGGATCCCACCCAGACCTAGCCCATGCGACTGGGCCTGTTTGCCCCACGACTTCAATCCTTCACCCCCGTTTGCTGCGCCCGACGCATTTGACTCCGTCCGCCTCAAGATGTCGTCCGTGTCCTCCAGACTCCACTCGACGCCGCCGCCTCCCGTCTGCCACGCTTTTTGTTTGTCGCTGATGCCTCCTGCCTACCGCCGCTGACGCCTCCTGTCTGTCGCCGCCGCTGCCGATCTCCATTACCTCGCAAGGTACGAGCACCGCCAAAGATCCTTGCTTATAACGCCGGTCTTAGAGTCTTATTTGACATTGCCGCCGCTCTTCTACGTGTCACCTCTCTCTACAACTCTGTATCGACTTGGTATTACTGTAAAAACCTTGAGGACGACCGGGCATCGATTAGCCATCGACTAGGGTCGATTAGTCGCCCTAATCGATGACTAATCGTCATAGTGGACCTAATCGCCTCTTAGGCGACTAGGGTGGATTATACGACTTGTGAACCTTGTGGCCACTAGGAAGCCAAGAAAATTTTGAAATAAATTTTCTTGGAACCCTTATGAACAGACCTACATGATACTAGTATTCACTCATATGATACAGTCTTGTTATGTCTCTGTAAATTCATTTTATAGGAGACCTTTAGGGAATATTTGTGGCCAAATTTTGTAAATCTTACAAAAATTCTATTATTGAAGCATGGACCATCGAGCGTGGATGTATAACATGCCAAGACCCGATCCTATGTACATTCATAATTTTGCAAATTTTATTGAAGCATCCAAGAGACATGCAAAGTTGCAAAAGATAGATGATATATTTTGTCCATGTATCGACTGCGAAAATAAAATTGCTTGGACGAATACTATAGTAATCCAATCTCATTTGGTGAAAAGAGGTTTCAAAAAAAAACTACACAATATAGACAGAGCATGGTGAGTTAGATACACATGATGTGGATAAATATGATGAGAGAGGTTCAGATGACGATAATGTTCATATCGATGATGGTAGTGACAATCAAGATGGTGATGATGATGATGAGTTCGATTGTGTGGTGATGTTGCGTCACATTGAACCATATGTATTGACTTCTATGGGAGCAAGTAAAGGTTTAAGTAAAATAGAGACATTGCAGAATGCGACGACAGAGCTTTTATATGATGAATCAAACCGTTGTGATAAAGAGTTTACGACATTGCATGCAGTCTTAGAACTACTAAAGTTGAAAGCCACACACGGATGATCCGATTGTAGTTTCTCTGATCTTTTGAATCTTATGGCAGAAATTCTTCCAAATCCAAATAAACTGCCCAGAATCACTTATAAAGCGAAGAAACTTCTTTGCCCGATGGCACTAGGTGTGACAAAAATACACGCTTGTGTGAACCATTGTATTCTGTATCGCAAAGAGCATGAGCTCACAACTAGCTGCCCCTTCTGTGGTGTCAGTAGATATAAGAATGACTACAATCACCAGTATGTTACCAACATGAAAAAGTCTGAGAAGAATAAGAAGTTTATTATTGGTCCTGAAGGTGACGATGACGATAATTCTGGCGATGCAGACGAGAAGAATAAGAGAAAAATTCCTGCCTTGGTGATGTGGTACCTTCCGGTATTTGATCGCTTGAAGCGTTTGTTCTCAAACCCTAGGGAGGCTGAACTTATGCGATAGCATTCCGAGCAACACAAGAAGAATGAAAAACATATTCGACACCCTAGTGATGCAACACAGTGGAAAATTTTGATATTCAGTATCCAAAATTTGCAAAGGAAATCAGAAATGTGAGGTTTGCCTTGGGTACAGACGGAATGAATCTGTTTGGTGAAAAAAGGAGCATACATAGCACATGGCTCGTAATCTTAACAATGTACAACCTACCGACGTGGTTGTGTCACTAAAGGAAATATATCTTGTTATCTGCTCTTATCCAAGGTCCGAAACAACCCGACATCAAAATTGATGTGTTCTTGGAACCTTTAATGGAAGATATGGAGAAATTGTGGAATGAAGGGGTACGTACATGGGTTGAGTACAAGCGGGAGTATTTCACGCTAAGAGCAATGATATTCGTTACCGTGCATGATTACCCCACACTGTTTACATTATCAGGACAAATGAAAGGGAAGAAAGGTTGTGTAAGGTGCATGGATAGAACTGGATTTCTATACCTCACTTCATACAGGAAGACGGTGTACATGAGACACCGACGGTTCTTGACAGATACACACAAGTATAGGAAGATGAAAGAACAATTTTATACAAAATCGAAAAAGATACTGCACCAAAACCTTATAGTGGAAAACTTGTGTTCGAAATGGTCAAGAACATTCATATAGCTTTTGGTAAGGGCAAAAAATATAAAGGAATCAAGAGAAAGAAAAGTACATCTTCGGATGATACAACTGACATGGCTTTCAAGAAGCAATCATTTTTTTTTAGGTATCTTCCGTATTGGAAGAATCTAAATTTTTTGCCATAGTATTGATTTGATGCATGTTATAAAGAATGTATTTGACAGCATCATTGGGACCTTGCTGGACATGTCGAGGAAAACAAAGGACGTATTAAATTCACGTATGGACCTAATAAATCTTGATTTGAGACCAGAGTTTCATCTAGTAGAAAAGGCAAACGGGAAGCATTACCTTCCCCCAGCCAGCTACAACTTGACGCTAGAAGAGAAAAAAGCAATTTGCTAATGCTTGCGTGGGATCAAAGTGCCCACGAGTTTCTCATCCATATCCGCAAACTAGTCTCGATGAAAGACTTGTCTTTATTCGATTATAATTCTCACGACTGTCACATGATGATGACAATGTTCCTTGCCATTGCAATAAGAGTCATCAAACCTGAGCATATAAAAGTTGTCATCACACGTTTGTGTTACTTTTTCAATGCAGTATCACAAAAGGTGATAGCACGTGAAGATTTAGACTATCTGAAAACATACATCGTCGAGACTATGTGCAAGCTTGAGATGTGTTTCCTACCATCCTTTTTTGATATGCAAGTACACCTAATCATACATCTTGTTGATCAGATAAAAGCATTGGGACCACTATATTTACATCATATGTTTTCGTTGGAGAGATATTTAGGAGTATTAAAAGGTTATGCGCGGAACTGTGCTTACCCAGAGGGTTCAATTATAGAAGGATACACCACTGAAGAAGTGATTGAGGGTTGCATTGATTACATCAAAGATGGAAAACTGATAGGTGTGCCTATACCAGTACATGAGGGTAGACTACGTGAAGAGACAAAGTGGGTAAGAAAACTTTTATCGTTCAAGATTACAAGAATGTACACTGTGCACATTTTGGTGTACTACAACAACTCGCAATAGCTAAGTCGTACATCGAGGAACACCAAATTGAGCTTCGTGAAAAAAACCAAGACCGCACAGAGGACTGGATCATGAAAGAGCATAGAAGATGTTTTACTGAATGGTTAATGGACAAAAATATACCATACGGAAACACTATAGAAGAGGCAACAATGAAGAAGTTAGCTTCTGGCCCATCTGCTTTTGTGACATCATGGCAAACATATGACATCAATGGTTACACATTTTAAACTAAAGAAAAAGATGATAAGAGTGTTGCACAAAATAGTGGTGTTCGTATTGAGGCTTATGATTCACAAGGGCAAAATACCACATACTTCAGGTTCATAGAGGAATATGAGAACTTGATTATGGCGAAAGAATGGTAATGCCCGTATTTAAGTGCCAATGGGTCAAACATCCTGATGGTGTGAAAGTGGACAATTACGAGCTGACACTAGTAGACTTGAATAAAGTGGGTTATAAAGATGACCAGTGGGTTCTCGCCGATAGTGTTGCACAAGTTTTTTATGTTCAAGATACAAAAACTGAGAAGATGCACGTAGTTGTTTCTGGAAAGCAAAATATTATTGGAGTTGAGAATGTGGGAGATAATGAAGAGGAATATAGTCAGTATGAAGAGATGTACCTTTTCACCGAACCAGAAAACATCAAGCGCATAGAGAGAAGCATTAAAAAGGATTTGAAACCCTATATGCGAGAATATGTCAACGCTGGAAAAAATGTATGATATATATTGTATATATTTGTATCCTCTGAAATGAACTTAGAACAATGCTCTATTTCAGCTTTAGATAGCATGTTTTGAACATTATTAAATTCAGCTTCTGTTTCGAACATTATTACATTATTATATTTTTCACCTTCACCTGTTCCACAAGTTATCAAATTGTATGTGTATATAAATTTCTTCTGACCTATGATGATCAGGATTGCCTTCCAACAGCTTGGTTCTAAACAACATCTAGAAGCACAACTCTTGAAGCTCCTGTCAAGCTAATCCCTTCACAGCAATCTCTTGTAGATGCAAGTAACACCCGAGACTCATCATTTGGATTGTTAAAAGCTATAATTGAAGTCTGATGATACTTCCCATCCATTTGAGGGCTTTTTTGGATAGGAGTGGATCCACTTCAATATAAGTGGTTTGAGGTGGATTGAGGAGAAAATTAGTTCATTCTTCACTTCAATCCACTTCAATCCAATTAGATTGAGTACACCCAAACAAGCTCTGAAAGATTTATTTCTCTTCCTTCCATTTTAAAAACTTACAAAGATGCTATTTTATCAGTTCTAATGGCTGAATATATTAACTACAAATCAGTACCATCTCTCTTAGTGCTTCACACAAGCGACGAAGCGAACAACTTCAATCACAAATCTTATTTTTACCCTTTTCATAGGAATTTGACCTTAATCTTTCAAGCATAGATTTATCAATAACTGAAGCTTTCTCATTAGACATGTTAATGACAGTTACAAGTGAAGGGTGTGTCGAAGCTAACGCAACGGGACTGAAGACAAAGAGATGCTGCATATGAGTGACAATGTCTAGGTTAGACAACATGAAGCTATGATGGCAGCCTTTAACAACATGAAAAGTGATGCCAAGGTTATGCTTGCATCAACCAAGATATGTTGTGAGGGCATAACACTTGTTGGAGCATAACGGTTATGCTTGCCCCAACAAGTGTTATACCCTCACAACATGCCTTGGTTGATGCAAGCATAATCTTAACATCAATTTTCATGTTGTTGAAGGTTGCCATCCTAGCTTCACGCTGTCTTAACCTGGACATTACCACTCATATGCAGATCTCTTTATCTTCAGTCCGATTCAGATTTCGTTAGCTTCAGCACATCTTTCACTTATAACTGCCATTAACATGTGTGATAAGGAAGCTTCACTCATTTTATAAATCTATGCTTGAATTAAAGACTAAGGTTAAATCTCTATAAAAGTGTAAAAACAAGATTTGTGATTGAAGTTGTTCGCTTCCTCGCTTGTGTGAAGCATTAAGAAAGTAGGTACTGATTTTTGGTCAATATATTTAGACATTAAAACTGAGTAAGGAACATCTTCCTAAATTTTCATATGGACAGGAGGGAAATAAATCCTTCAAATGGATGGGAAAATCCTTTCAAAGATCGTTAGACTTCAAATTGATGCTTTCAACAATCCAAATGATGAGCCACGGGTGTTACTTGCATCTACAAGAGCTTGCCGTGAAGGGATTAGTTTATTAGCATTACTCGTGGTTCTTAATTAACAATCAGCATGTGAAAACAATGACTTTCTCCAAACGGTTATTCAATAAAAACTGCTTGCTTGTGACGGTTATTCAACAAAGCCTGATTGTGACTTCAAAGACAATCCACTTCCGTTGTATTATGTTGTGGTGCAAGTTCTTTAGATCATTTATAATGATTATGAAGATTATGAAATAGAACACATCGCACATGAGGGGATTGTGACTCTGGGGCTGGCTGTCAACCAATTAATCCTTTAGCACTAATGCGATATCATGTTGAACGATGAGCCAATTTCTAGCCCCGTCACATCTCAAAATACTGCAACCCTGTCTTCTAAGGCGAAAGTCCATGAAGATCCACTCCCAGTCCAAGAAGATCTACTCCTAGTCCAGGAAGATCCACTCCTAGTCCAGGAACAAGTTGGACAACAGCTTCAAGTAGTACCAGAGCAAGCTGTTGCTAGTAAGGAGCAACCAGTTGAGCAACAACTTGAAGTAGTACTAGAGCCAGCTGCTGGGAGTAAAGAACAATCAGTTGAACAACATGTTCAACAACAAGCTAGTGTCCAACTTCTGACGACTACTCCTCGATCATCAGTGCCTATCAAAGTTAGCTCATATGAAATTAAGAAACCTTCATCAGAAGTGTCAAAGTATTTGGAGAATATGAAGAAAAATATTAGAAAATCGAGTGCATATCGTTCTTCTCATGAGACAACATTATAAGATGTCGAGGAGTGGGAAGAAGACGGTGTCATGTATAATCGGCGGGCAGCTTTAGTTAAACCAGAAGTTCCAATATACAATCTTGAGGATGTTCCTCCTAAATTTGAGAATAGGAAGCCGTTCATGACATCCGTACAACTTAGCAAACAACCTGCCCCGCTCAAAATAATGCACGAGTGGTACCTCGCTGCCAGCACAAAATATGATCTTTCTTGCGTCACATTTTGTATTCCAAAAGAAGCATTCTGGAGCGCTGGAGAAAATAAACGAGTCATTTTATATGAAGAGATGTATACCCTTTTCCATCGGGGCATGCTCAAAATCAACCTGCTACTCGTCTAGTGCTTGTAACTGCCTCTAATATTTCGTATTTTCTTTTCTTAGTACACGCATACACATTTCATGAGATTATAACAATTCTGGACTTCTTCAATAGGATGCAATACATGAATAATGAAAATATGAAACACAACAAGTATCCTTGACCCTACATGGATTCCAAAGACGCTATTCGACGTCAATGCGGATCATAAATCAGTACAGTTCAAGCACATGAGAAAAAATGAATTTAAAAAATCAATCGCAAAACTTAAGAAGGATAGAAGGCCAGAAGTTGCAGCTTACATAGGGCATGCAATGTTTAACTTTGTCAGAGACGGCAAAGACCTCGTAAAGGCTCCATACCACTTCGAGTAAGTTCGACATATGACATTGAAATAATAATTATTAATAATTGTTAACATAACACGTGTGTTTGTACGTATGCAGTAACCACTACATAATGATCTTCATAAATCCAACACATAGTTTGGCAATAGTCTTGAACTCAGCCGATTACCCACCAGATCGTTACAAAGATTTCCTTTCCATTTTGAAATTGTACATTTATTTGATACTTTTAATTTACACATATTTAGAATGTGTTGACAAGTTTTATATGACATTTCTTGTATTACAGCGCTTGGCGGTTTTACGCGGAACATCTTGATGGTCAGAGACCTCCTAATAAGAATGCATTGGACATTAAAACATATTATGCTTGTCTGAAGCAGCCTGCTGGGAGTGTCTT
This sequence comes from Tuctoria greenei, assembly GCA_036927565.1. NCBI lineage: Eukaryota > Viridiplantae > Streptophyta > Magnoliopsida > Poales > Poaceae > Tuctoria > Tuctoria greenei. Next base: position 288,311,024 of record JAYESD010000001.1, read on the forward strand.
ATGCGGATATTATGTATGCGAGCATCTTCGGACCACCAGCGAATATAGAGTGAATTGTGAGGATGTAACTTATCCTTAATGTTGATATCTTATTTTCTTACTTTTGAGTTTCATTGTTTTTAGATTTTGATTCTCACTTCAAAATTCAATTGCTCATAGTACAACTGCTCCAAAAATACCAAATAAATTCCTGTATACTCTCAGTTTGATCTATACTTTGAGATTATTCAAAGAAACACATTCTAAACCTTGTTATGTGTTTCATTACAGCACACGAAGAATGGCCGGTTTGCACAAGTATTCCTGGTGTAGGAGCCGACAAGATTGCTTCTAAACTGTATCAATTCGTGCGTCGCGAAATTTTGCACAAAAGAGGAGAGTTCTTTGATGAGCATGATGCAATAGCTGATGTGCCAGAACTTTCCGACTATGCCAATAGAAACAGTTTTTAGTGAAACTTGTAAACTTGTAAACAGTTTCCGACTATGAGATGACTTGTATGTGTAACTTGTATATATGTATATTGTTTTAGTAAAATTGACTTTTGTGATTATATTATTTACTTCTGTGATGATATTGTTGACTTCTGTGATTATATTGAATTGACCTAGAAATTAGAAATAATAGCAGCTAGTATAGCATAGGTTATACCTTATCACAGGCGGTTCTTTACCTATAGCTAGACCTGCCCGTGAAATTATATTATCACAGGCGGATAGAAATAGGTAAAGAACAACCTTTAATAACTCCATTACCACAGACGGTTGCTATTATGGTACAAATCGACTGCGATAAACTGTCTTCACATACCGCTTGTTGTAGGTAAAGATCCGCCTGTGATAACACAATTATAACAGGCTGTTATATATGTTGCACGAACCGCCTGTGATAATATGTCTTCACAGGCGGCTAGCCTAAGTAAATAACCGTCTGTGATAATATGTCTTCACAGGCAGATTCACTTCTCCGCCTGTGAAATTGCAGATTATCACATACTCTTTGTTTCAGGTGGTTTTTTAAACCATAATACGTTTGGAGCCGCCTGCGATGAGGCTTATTGTAGTAGCGCCAAACCAATCAACCACGCCTACCACGTCAAGGGACAGTACGTTCTTGCTATGGCGACTGGCTTGACAATGTTTACCATTGTGTCCCGTCTAAGACCGTTCGCAATGACATACTGTAAAGCATATTTGATACACTGTATCATAGTGTAATTTAGAGTACGCACTGTAAAAATAGAAAAAAATAGTATATATAGTATAATTTAGAGGGCGCTGGTGTGCATAGTCTAAGATTGCGTGCACATCATCTTATACCGTAGCAGAAAGAAAACCGCTTTAATGGTGCACTGTAGCATGGAGAAAAGCAGCACGTTTGACTATAGCATCCGCATTGTACTATGGAATAAAGTCAGTCACCTAGTACCAAATCGGAAATCAACACCTGAATTCCTAGGTTCCATTTTCCACCCATGACAAATTTGTACGACTTCTATGAGAATCTGAGATTTATGCAACGACTTGGCTCCATCTTCTGATTATGTCGTGGCCGGAAGAACAAAGACGACGTCTATATATAATATGTTTGCACTCACATATTTCTGGAGAACACATGCATATATCGCGATCGTAGATCTGATTAGTATCACATTCATATAACCATGGCGAGCTCCGACGAAAGCCTCCACGTCCTCCTCATCCCGTTCCCGGTTCAGGGCCACATTAACCCACTGCTCCAGTTTGGGAAGCGGCTTGCCGGATACAGCGGCGTCCGTTGCACCCTCGCGGCGACCCGTTTCGTTGTCCGCTCAACCAAGCCGTCCCCAAGTTCGGTCCACGTCGCCGTCTTCTCCGACGGCTGCGACGACGGCGGCCCAGACGAGTTAGGAGGAATGGGTAGCCCCTACTACAAAAGCCTCGAGACGGTTGGGTCCGAGACGCTAGACGAGCTCCTGCGGCAGGAGGCGGAGCGGGGCCGGCCGGTGCACGTAGTGGTCTACGACGCGTTACTGTCGTGGGCGCAGGGCGTGGTGAGGCGAGATGGCGCAGCGTGCGCAGCGTTCCTCACGCAGCCGTGCGCCGTGGACGTGACGTACGCGCACACGTTGACTGGACGGATACCGCCGCCGCCGGTGCCTCCGGAAGTGTTGTCGGGGCTGCCCGGGCTGCCGTTCCAGCTCGATCTGGCCGACCTGCCGACGTTCTTGGTTGACCCAGACTATCCCCAATGTTTCCGGGACCTGTTGGTAAACCAGTTCCTGGGGATGGACACAGTGGACCATGTGTTAGTCAACTCGTTCTATGACTTGGAGCCGCAGGTGAGTGAGATCACGATCCAGACTACTGAAAATGATATAGCTTAATCTCCGCATTTGTCTTGACACTGCATTTAAGCACTAAACCACGCTCTAACACTTTAAGGAAGCGGACTACTTGGCCTCAACGTGGGAAGTCAAGACGGTGGATCCGACAGTGCCATCTGCATACCTCGATAAACGTATTCCGGATGATGTATCGTACGGTATCCACCTTCACACCCCAATTGCAAAGGAAAGCATGGCATGGCTTGACACCAACCCTACGAACTCCGTGTTATGTGTCTCATTCAGTAGCATGGCATCTCTAGATTGTGATCAGATGGCTGAGATAGCCAAAGGTCTGTATAGCAGTAGCAAACCTTTCTTATGGGTTGTCAAGAACAAAGAGGCTCACAAGTTACTGGATAATTTGGTTGATAAAACTAAATCAAGGGGGCTCATTGTGCCATGGTGCCCACAACTAGAGGTGCTTGCACACCCCTCAGTTGAATGCTTCTTTACTCACTGTGGATGGAACTCGACGATGGAGGCACTTAGTGCTGGAGTGCCTATGGTGGCAATGCCATACTGGTCAGACCAAACGACAAATGCCAAGTACGTCCAAGATGTGTGGTGTGTTGGCATGCGTATATATCCAGATGCTAAAGGTGCGGTAAGGAGAGAGGAAGTTGAGAGCTGCATACGGGAGGTGATGGAAGGTAAAAGGTCTCAGGAGTTCAAGAAGAATGCTATCGACTGGAGTCACAAGGCAAAGAAGGCCATGGGTGAAGGTGGTAGCTCAGACATCAACATATCAGTCTTCTTATCCAAATATCGGTGCTCCCTCTTGTAGTAGTACATTTATGCTGCCTTCAGAAAATAAGGACATGAAGATCATGCTTGATAACATTTTCAGAGCAAGATTCTGTAATACAGTCTTCTTGAGAATGTTTCATGAAGCTAATAATAAAAGTATTCCCTTTTATATGCACTTGATTTCGAACAGCTACCACATTGTCGAAGTTTGATCAGTTTGTTGTATGTGCAGCATTATAAATAAATTCCACAAATTTTAGTTTGAAAAACATGTGCAATACAATTGACAAGCACTCGATGAAATCCACGTTAAGTAGTTCTGTCACCGAAACTCCTTACTCGTTAAGCTAAACGAACCCAGATCGCAACCCTAGAAGGATTTTATAGGAGGCCTGACTATTAGAAAATGAGCACGTTGATTGAAACAGGAAATACTTAAGGAGTCGGTTACTTTTGTAACTGACTCAATCTCTAAAGAAATCTCGTGGCTGATCGGGACACCCAAACAAATCGGTTGGAGGCTCCCTTAACTGCTCCCTTTCCTTATAAATAGATGGGCACTCCCTAAATTTTGAGATTGATGGAAGATAAACTACTCAGACGCCTAAGAAGCTCTTAGGCCACCGACGAGGCACAAGGGAGAAGGTTGGAGAAGATCCTCCAAGTGTCCATTTTCTTCACTAGCGTCATCACTATGGCGTTCTCCTTCTCTGGCGAGATCTCCAGGACGTTCTCCTACTTCCCCACATCCAGTAAAGGTATTCCCAAGGTATGTCCAATTCCAATCCCTAATCAAGTTCATGTTCCAGTTGCTGGATCATTAGGTTCATGTTTGCTGCATTAACCTTTCCCTAATTAAGATCACCCGATGGATAATTAGTGGCTAATTAAGATTATGTTGATTAGCTAAATCCAACAATGGTACTAGGAGCCGGTTAGTTTCACTAATCCCTTCAGGTCCAAGTTAAATAAACCCTAAGCTCAGATTCGGCAGAGAAATAGAAGTATAAGATTCGGTCTAATTATTAGGGTTTCGAATTCAACTTGAATTCGAAACAAATCAGAGGGGATTTGGGTTCTAATCCCAGATCAGGATCCAATTCGGATAAAAATAAGAGTTTAATTCGAAAATAAAAACTCAAATTCAATTGAACTCAGATTCAACACATAATTAGAAAGGGGAACCGACAGATTCTACACACCTCAGATCGGCATCTCTGTTCTTCTCGACATAGCCATCATGCTCATTGTAGAAGATGGTGGGACCACCTCACCGGAGCCCTCCTCACTGAGGACCTTCGGGTAGGGGGTAGAGCCGTCGTATCTGTCAGCTTAGGGTGCCATGATGAGCCGCTTGATGGCGGCGTGCTCGCCCAAAGGTGAACGCGCACACCATCAAGGGGGCTGACGGCAGCGGCACCGGTACTAAGCCACCACAGGGTAGGGCTCGTTGGTGTGAGGACCGGAGTCATACTGGATATATGGGGTCTAGGAAACCAATATATCTTGGGAAGCCTTTGTTGAGACTTTTTCGATTGCCTCAGGCTTTCAGCCGCAACACAGTAGACGGAAACTCGCTCATGACATCTTCACAGCGGAAAGGTGCACCGTGAGTGGGAATACTGTCCTAGACGATTGAGTCGATTCAATTTGGGCGAAACTTGAGAAAGGTGGCTGCATACGACGTCTGTGGAGTGCACCTATGTGACTTCCAATACGGGTGTACGTGTCGTGTATTCCGGGTATCTTTGATTCGAATCACCGTCCCCCACGGATATGAGTACCACTTGTTCACTAAGTTGTGACGTAGTTAATACTTGCACTTGAGATGAGTAATTACTGCTGTTACGAACATTATATTATCATTGTATTGCTATGTTGTATGTATTAGTATAGTGCTCACTAAATTTATATTTCCACCTTAGGCATGCAGCGTCGTGATGAAGCGTTTCTTGTTTGATTTTGGAGTTACGATGTTGCCCGGCACAAGGTTTAAGCTGCTGCTATAAATCTGAAAATAAGGACCCACATTTAGGTGAGTCCATTATGCAAATCTGCCATCCTATGTTTATGTCTTTACCCCCATGTAGAGTTTCATGTTTAGGTGAGACGGTTATGTCTTGCTGAGCCTTCGTGCTCATGGTTTATATATAAGTTGTTTTGCAGGTACTAACCTCTGTGCTTATGATTATGGTTGTCCGATGAGACTCGGGGCTCTTCGAGTGATATACTCATGTGGGGACCATGCCGTTGTTGTTTGGTCTTCGTGGCTCTTGAGGAGCATCTGTGGGCTGGATGGCTTCTCTTTTGCTTATTAGACTTGAGTAAGAGAGTTGTAATCTTATCTTCCGCTGTAGTTTATTTTTATATAAACTATTTGGAAACTGAACATCTTTGTAAATTTCAGCAAATGATTTATGTAATACGTGTTCCTTTACATGTGTGCTGTTGGATGTCGAATCGCACGGCACCACCCAATGCGATTCCTGGAAAGTGTAGACTCCGGTCCTCACAGCCTGGTATCAGAGCCGCATTGGAAATAACACACTAAATAAGGATCGTATTATAAGAAAAATATAGGATACGGTGAGGATACGATACTAGACCCACATAAGGACTATATCAGCATAAGTTATTAAGGTGGCAAATCTAACCTATGTGTTATTATATTCTATAACGATGCTCCGACATTAGGTAAGAGGTAAGGTACGCTACCTCAAGCGGATCAATTGCGGTAAGCTTACCATGTGAGAGGTAGCATGTGTTCATTTCTGTGGCTTGGCACGAAAATGTCAATGAGTCCCTGAAACTTTCCATGTTTCTGAGAACATATGACACGCGGTACCCCAACGTGCTTTTAAATTACTGGGAGCCCCCGTCGGGTGGGACATAACCCGATGTTCCACCTACTGGTGCAAAACTATGCAAAGACGTGGGACCCCGTCGGGTGGTAGAAAACCCGGTCATGTACCTCGAGACGTGGCTTAACTCAGGGCGGCCCGAATGGAACGATACGGGACAAATGTTTTTACTTTCATATATATTATTGTGAAATGTTCGCCCGTGCGGGCTGTGTCGTACGACACCATATGGTTGATCAGTAGTTTGTGTGTAGTGACAGGTACACTAACTACGTGATCGTATTGCGCTTAGAAATCGTTTGTGAGTGAACGTCATTAAGGCCACCGTTCAGACGTATGCCGGAATACCGGCTTAGAATTTTTACCTTGTGAGGCACGTAGTACCAACATATACTCCATTGATGCATTAACCACTTTTATGTAAAATGGAACTGACAAGATGTAAAACTACTTATATTAGCTATCGATCTCTGAGTTTGAACTAAGTTTTCAAATTTGGAGTAGGTGTTGAAGTCACCAATTTAAGAACAGAGTGTTCTGTTTCATCCTGAAAAATACCTGACTTTGAGATACCATATCTCCCAGAATAAAACTCTAATGAATGTGTATCTTACATGGATGGAAATTTTAGGAAGTCCTTTAAAACTTTTATGTTCAACTCATGAACTGAATTCCCCTCTAACATGTTCAAAATCTCAAAATTTCAAAATCTGCCAAACTGGACAGAAAAGGGAACCCTCTCTGGACTCCTGATTGTTTTCACGATATCTCACTCTAGAAAATTCGAACCGGGTCGCGCAAGACATTTATGGAATCCTTGTAATATTTATTACAAATTTTTAAATTGTGGCTTTTGTAAATTCTGCTGTTTTATATCTGGAAATTGTGGCCCAAAATCAGCATAAACATAGGAGATGCTGTCAAAATTTCCAGAAAAACTGTCAAATTTACAATACCATATCTTCTCAATCAGAAAGGATATGGAGGCAAACCAATACGTTTTGGAAAGGTCATGAAGTGTACTCCAACTTTGTAGTTCACCTCAATATCTGATTCTGCCATTTACTAGGCTAAGTTTATGTTTGAGTACAAGCTGGTCAGGTTTCAACAGAAACTTCATCGGTTTGGTATAATTTGGTCTTGTTATGAATCTGGTCCTCGATTTCACTCCGAGAAGTGTGTATTCGCGCGACAACGTGCATAATGTCCCGTCGCGACCAACGATAGTCAAAATGAACTTAAATCCATGGAGTTCATTATTTTGGAGATCGCTATTGTAACATTGGTCTAGGGATGATGTATTTGTATAAAGTTTATACTTTATAAATATATATTACCGTTATGCAAGTTTGGTTATCAATACACACACTATTGTTTTCATCCTAGTGTAATCTTGCAATATCACATCTCATGTTGGATTAATGACTGTAACTGCAGAATGGTGCGCACTCGTATAACATACGAGGTCCATGGTTCAAGTCAGGGAGGGGATGACTCCCGAGAGCCGGAACAACCGGCGCAACCGCCACCTCCGTCTCCGCTTAAATTGGCGGATGATATCGCATCCATGCTGGGTTCGCGCGACGAGCGAACCAAACTGCTGCAAACCCTCGTGCAGATTACGTCCAATCAGGGGGGGCGTCAAGATGAAGGCAATCATCAACCTCAGCAAGAAATATATCCGGAATTCTTGGCGACTGCACCCCCCGTGTTCAGTGGTGATGGTGAACCTCTAGATGCTGTCCATTGGCTCCGCAACATTGAAGCTAAGTTCGTACTACTACAGTGCAGTGATCATATGAAGGTTTTATATGCAGCACAACAACTACATGGGCATCGCCGGTGCTTGGTGGGCGAACCACATCGCCTCCTTGGCCGCCGGACAGCATGTCACTTGTACAGAGTTCCGGAAGGCATTTCACGCCTATCATGTTCCTACCGCCATTATGAGAAGGAAGCTTCAGGAGTTCCTTGATTTTAAGCAAGGAGATATGAGTGCTCAAGAATACTCCAAAGTCTTTACTAATCTAGCGCAATATGCGTCTGAGTATGTAAGTACGGAGGATCAGAAGCGAGAGTATTTCTATCGGGGTCTAAGCCCCATGTTGAAAGGCAAGCTTGCATTGTTCAATCACGTCTCGTTCAACGCTATGCTTAATGTCGCGATTACGCGAGAGGATGCCACACGTGAGCGAATCGTGGAGGAGTCAAAGAAGAGACTTGTTGTGCAGGACAACACACATAGTGTTCCTCAGAAATACCGTGTGGTGTACCCATCACCGTCCGGTCAGATATGGAAACCGGCTGCACAACCGAGTTCATATCGGAGTCGGATGTTTGAGGCATCACATTTCCAACCAGCATTACATCAGCAGCAAGAACAGTCGCAAATTGTTCCAGGGGCATTTATCTCACAGCGAGATGCAGGACAATTCAGGCCTCAAGTCAGCGGGCTGTTGAATCAATATAAGTGTTTCACATGTGATCGTGTTGGGCACTATACCAAGGATTGCCCAGAGAAGATGTTGAGCAACGGGCAAGTACCAGTACAACGGTGTATTCAGCCCCGTATTCAACTAGAGATGACATCACTGCAAGTCGGAAGTGTTCAACATATATCGATCGAGGGTGTTCCGAAGGGAGCACCGGTGTTAGCGGGCATATTTGCTATCAAAGGCATACCCGTCCTCATACTCTTTGATTCCAGTGCTACCCACAATTTTATTAGTAAAGCATGTCTGGATCAGCACCAATTATCCACCAATACTCCCAAGAATAGTTATCTTATAAGTTCACCGGGTGGGAGTATCTCTGCTAGTCAGATTGTTCCCCGAGCAGCTCTATGTTTGGGAGGAAAGATATATCCAACGCCGTTGATTATATTGGTTGGACAGAAGATAGAGGTAATATTGGGGATGTCGTGGTTGAACTATCACGGTGTCGTACTTAATATCAGTACCCGGACTTTCCAAATTGACTCTCCGATACACAGACAGCAAACACTGTTTTTGGACAGCTTGGAGCAGGACAATGCAGCTGCATATAACACGGAAGCAACTAACACTACAGGAAAAGCGATCATTTGCGACGGCTGGTTTTATTTGCGACGGCCAGCCGTCGCAAATAGCTTAAATTGCGACGGCCCGCCTCTGGCCGTCGCAAATAAGACGGCCGTCGCGATTAAGTTGCTATTTGCGACGGCCTTCGGACTGGCCGTCGCAAATAAGATGTTATTTGCGACGGCCAACCCTAGGACCGTCGCAAATAACGGAGCCGTCGCAATTAACATTTATTTGCGACGGCCGGCCAGACGGCCGTCGCAAATAGGATTGAATTGCGACGGCCGTAAGTCGAGGCCGTCGCAATTAATTAGGCCGACGCAAATTAGGGCTTATATCGGGACGCTCCACCCCGACTCTTCATTTTCCTCTCGTCACACCCCGCCGCCGCGCCCCCGCCACCGCCGCTGCGCCCCCGCCGCCCTGCCGCGCCCCCCGCCGCCGCGCCCCCGGCTCCGCCGCCGGCCCACCGCCCTCGGCCCCGCCTCCGCGCCAGCCTCCGCGCCCGCCGCCCTCGGCCCCCACCGGCGGCCCCCGCCGCCTGCGCCTCCGGTCCGCCGCCCTCGGCCCCCACCGGCGGCCCGCCTCCGCGCCCCAACCGCCGCCTGCGCCTCCGGCCCGCCGCGCCACCGGCGTCGCCGCCCCCGACCGGACCGCCCCCGCCCCCGGGACAGCAGGTGCTACTCCCCCTGTTTTAGTTTTTTTTTTCAGATTTAGTTAGCAATTTTGTTAAGAGTAGCAGCAATTAGCTATAGTAGCTTAGAATTGCTTGTATAGTAGCTTAGAATAGCTTAGAAACCGACTCGTCTACAACAACAACAACGTAGCAACGTACTACGAGTTGTATCGGATCACGTCTCGGGGACGGGAAGGGACTGGACTGCTGTGCTGGCTTGGGTGGGCTAGGCCGGCCGGATGCATGTGTCGTCATTCAAGATGGGCCGGGCTGTTTGGTTCCCTGTGCTGAGAAGCTTGATCCACTGGGCCTGGATGGGTCGCAACTAAGCGCGAATCAATCCACCAGAAGCCGCGTTGACCCCGCTGCCACGAACGCAGCCGCTACTGTACCATAGTTCGTTATTAGGCTTTGCGACTCGGACGAGGAGAAGGAAACAACAATTAACACCGGCCTGCACTGCACGGCCAGAGTCCAAGCCGAACGCTACCTTTCCATTTTTCTCCTCTCTTCCTTTTCAGAACCTAATGACCTAACAACCAGTTTGGCCATAGCTGTTTCTGACATAAATTACAGAGGGGGAGGAGATACCTACTGTACCATAGTATGTCGAAGTTGTACTAGTAGTAGTACTAGTAGTATTATACTCCCTCCATTCTTAAAGCCTCGTCAAAGGCATCTATACACTGACAACAACTGTTTCTACGAGTTCAACAAACAATATCCAAATCAATGTAGTAGTACGGTATTACGGTACACCTCTGGAAACTCTACCTTAGACAGACACACTGAGAGAGCGACACAGGCAAGTACACAACCAAGAACGGACGCATCGAAGCAGGCAACAACCTCAGATGTCGACTAGGGTTGATTAGTCGGCCTAATCGACGACTAATCGTCCTAGTCGACCTTATCGCCCCTTAGGCGACTAGAGTCGATTAGGCGATTTGAAAACATTGGCCTCGTCGGGGAACTCGGCACAAAAGGCCTAACTTGCGTCTGAGCGATTCCGTGTGGGCTCAATGCTGAGCGCGTCAGTGCGTGCATGCCAAGCTCGTGAGTGTGTGTGACGTCAGCGCCTTCTTGTACTTGAATGCGGGCCGACGTCAGCGCCAGCCCGCCACGCCCCTGCCGCCCCCAGCCCCCCGCCGCCCTCGACCCCTGCGCCCCCGGCCCCTGCGCCCCCGCCGTCCGTCCGAAGCCGTCGGCCCGTTGCTCCACGCCGCACAAGTAAAGTAGGCATTAGTTGTTAATTTCTAGATAATTAGTTGTTAATTGATGATTAGTTGTTATGCTATTTAGTTGTTAATTGTTATGCGAATTAATTGTTAGGTTGTTGTTAATTAGTTGTTAATTCTCATTAATTGTTAGCAGTTGCTAATTAGGTTTGAATTACAATTAATTGTTAGTTAGTTGTTAATAGTTGACCATTCTAATTAATTATTAGTTAGTTGTTAATTAGTTGTTAATTGGATCTTAATGTTACTATATATGCTTAGGTTTAATTTAATAATGTTTAAGATTTGTATTATTGCTCTCATTTGAATTATGGTTATGTTGAATTGCTTAATTTTGATTGCTTGAGTGTTCAAGTACTATATATACATAAATGGGCTTCAGACCAGCTTGACAAGGCCCGACAAGGCCCATTTAGTGGTAAGGTAAAGTATGCATGTAGACGGGCACGAAGGCGAACGACGACGGTGAGGATGGCAAGCACCTGCGCGTGGATGGCGTACTCCGACGAAGTGGTCGTGGAATTGTCATCTGAGACCAACTTTCCTCTCACTCTTTCTCTAGTTCTTTCCTCTCTCTTAAATGACCTGAAAATGAAAATGAGCAACGTAACCTATAGCAATGTATTACCCGTTTCGGATCGGCACGTCTCACATGCCATTGGCATGTGAGACGTGCAGGTTCGGAATTGTCCCTTTTTTGGACAGCCTCGGAGTGACCGAGGGGGCGTGGCTTGTGACGAGACGCGGGTCCGGATTTGGACGAGATTTCGGTGGCGTAACCCTGTTGTTCTCTGCTGCACCATTTTCGGGCGTGCAGTGGAGAACAGCGGGGTTATGCTGCCGAAATTTCGTTCGAATCCGGATCACGCGTCTCGTCATGAGCACGCTCCGCTCGGTCACTCTTGGGTGGGTTTAGGATCTATCTGCCTAGGTTGTAGGGCCGTGACATAACACAACAATACATTAACGACAATTTCTTTCGCATTAAACTGCAGAGTCAAAAATGGGTGAAGACCGCAGTTGGATGTATACTGGCTGGAAGAGCAGAAATGGTGGTCACTCCGATGAGTGGTTTATCAAGTTAGATCAATTTTTGGATCGAGCATTTTCGTTGTCAACGGAAGATATGGTGCGGTGCCCATGTACAAAATGCCGAAACACTAAGTTTTTGAGAAGATTGGAGCTTTCGTTTCACTTATGTCGAAACGGTTTCACTCCACAATATGAAGTGTGGACCTTCCACGGCGAGACTAATTCTCGAGTCATAGCCGAAGTGGATGAGGATGATGATATAACAGAGGTTGATAGGATGGATGAGATGTTAGAAGCTCTTGAAGTGGAGGATCCTCTTACAAATGAGGCAGAGAAGTTCTTCGAGGAGCTGAAGAAATCACAAGAGCCGTTGCATGAACACACGGCTGTGACCGTACTTGCTTTCTTGACCAGATTTATGGCAATTAAGTCCAAGTACTTTTTTTCCATCAACTGCTACAATGATCTCATGAAATTGATCTGCGATATCCTTCCACGACCTCACAAAGCGCCACCAGATATGTATCAGTCAAAGATCAAGATATCTGGTCTCGGTATGAAGTATGAGAAAATTGATGTGTGCCCAGACAACTGCATGCTATTCTGGAAAGAGCACGCCAATGAGAAGATGTGCTTGAAATGTGGTAAATCGAGGTATGTCGAAGTTGTTAATGACGATGGCGATAATGTGATGACAGATGTCGCACATAAGCAGCTTCGTTACTTGCCTGTGACACCTCGGTTGAAGCGGATGTTTCTTTCAAAAAGAACCGCAAGACACATGAGATGGCACAAAGAAGGTAAACGTGAGAACAAAGAATTCTTGACGCATTCGTCCGACAGTGATGCATGGAAGGCGCTAGATCGTTTCGATCCAGACTTTTCTCGTGATGCGAGGAATGTTCGCATCGGATTAGCGACAGACGGATTTTCACCGTTCAGTACGAATGCCGCGCCATACTCATGTTGGCCTGTCTTTGTCATTCCGTACAACCTGCCACCTGCTTTTTGTACGAGGAACGAGTTCATGTTTCTCAGCCTCATTGTACCTGGACCTGATCATCCCGGGTCACGTCTCAACGTGATGTTAAAACCGCTGATCGAAGAATTGAAAGTCTTGTGGACAGGAGTCGAAGCGTACGACAGTTACAAGAAGCAGAAATTCAACCTTCGAGCTGCTTATTTGTGGTCCGTCCATGATTTGCCGGCATACGGCATGTTTTCCGGATGGAGCACTCACGGTCGTCTGACGTGTCCGATATGTGCTTCAGACACGGATTGCTTTCGACTAACTCATGGAGGCAAAATATCTTATTTCGATTGTCACAGACGTTGGCTGCCCTCGAATCATATATTTAGGCAGCAGAGGCATGTCTTTCGAAAGAACACTGTTGTCACTAAAGGACCACCGAAGCGTCTCAACGGGTCAGAAATTTCTGATATGTTGGACAAACTGGTGCCTGATGAAGGTCGTCCTGGATATTTCGTAGGTTATGGAGAGGAACACAATTGGACTCACATATGTGGACTTTGGGAGCTACCATATGTGAAGTCGTTGATTCTAATGCACAACATTGATGTCATGCATCAGGAGCGTAATATGAGCGAAAGTATCATAAGCACTTGCATGGATATGCCTGGCAAAACGAAAGACAATTATAAAGCTAGACTAGATTTGGCAGACATTTGTCACCGTCCAACTCTTGAAATCTCTGAAAGTGGTGGAAAGCCACGTGCTTCTTTCTGTCTTCGATCGAAAGAAAAGAAAGAAGTTATGAATGGATGAAAACTTTGAAATTCCCAGATGGTTACGCAGCTAGCCTGAAACGAGCCGTAAATGTTAACACAGGAAACCTCACTGGGTTGAAGAGTCATGATTATCACATTATAATGGAAAGACTCCTACCTGTTATGTTCCGAGGCTATCTAGATGATGCGGTGTGGAAGGTTTTAGCCGAGCTCAGCTATTTCTATAGACAGCTTTGTGCTAAAGAAATCAAGATCGGGATGATGGATAAGTTAGAGAAGGAGATACCCATACTTTTATGTAAGATGGAAAAAATTTTTCCACCGGGTTTCTTCAATCCAATGCAACATCTGCTTATCCATCTTCCATTCGAAGCTAAAGTTGGCGGTCCTGTGCAATATAGGTGGATGTATCACATTGAAAGAGCGCTACGATATCTGAAACCAATGGTTGGCAACAGGGCAAGGGTGGAAGGGTGCATTGCTGAAGCATATGCTCTTAAAGAAGTTGGATACTTTTCAAGTGTCTACTTTGCGGAAGAAAACAATATCAATACTTCGGCTATGCGGTACAATGTGGACGAAACACCCCCTCTAAGCGACCTTTCCATTTTTCAAACGAGAGGCACCACCGTTGGTAGCTACACGACCTACGTGCTATCCGAACAGGAAAGGACTGTTGCTTTACTCTACATGTACGCAAATATAGAAGGCATGCAGGAATACTTCGAGTAAGTGTTTCTCCTATGTTTATGCTAATCTACATATTTTGCTACACATGTACTCTAAAAGATGTTTTTTCATGTTCAGCGAGTTCCACAGACAATATTGGCCACATAGGCATCAACCTACGGCCAAACAAGTAGAAGCGATGCGAAAGGAAGGAATAAATGGGGGACAAAGTTTTCTATCTTGGTTTCGAGAATATGTAATATTCTCTCGTCTTCTATGTATTATAAATTACTATTATTAAAGAAGTATTATATAATATTCTCAAGTCTTTTATAACAGTGTCGGACTCACAGTGTCCATGAAGATTTGCGGCAGCTATCTTATGGATTGGTGAATGTTAGAAGCTATGGTCGATATGACGTAAATGGCTTCCGATTCCGTACAACTCATTTTGAAGCTCATCGTCCTCTTGCGGCAACATCAAATTCCGGTGTTGTGACGAGAGCAATGGACACTCAAGGGAATTTAACCGATTATTATGGTATCATTAATAAAATCCTTGAATTTACTTTTACCGGAAATAAGACCCTTCGAGTTGTCTTCTTTGACTGTGACTGGTTTGATCGTACTCATGGAACTCGAGAAAACCAATTTGGAATGGTGGAAGTGAAACATAAGGACCGACTACGGGGTTACGATACATTTGTTCTTGCGCATCAAGTTGAACAAGTGTATTATCTACCTTATCCATGCACGAAGCTCAGTGCTTGGTGGGTGGTATATAAGGTGAATCCTCGTGAGCGGCTATATACTCCTGGGGATGATGGTTACCATGATAGCGAAGACGTTGAAGAAGTGTACCAAGAAGAAGAGTTGCCAGACACTTTTATCGTCGAGCTTGGTGCAGGACTCGATCAATTAGTTGGAGATGTTGAAGACGTTGAAGATGTAGAGGCAGATGATACGCGAAAACGAAAATTAGAACAGGCCACGATGGAAGATCGTTGGGCTGGTTTAAGGAGTAGGGCACAGACACATGACAATGATGTTGATGAATTTTGAAAGTGACTACAAGTAATGTTTTCTTGAAGATAGTAACATGAATTTTATATATTTTATTTGCATATTTACTAATTATCTAATTACAATAGGATGGCGTCAAAGAAGGGTAAGAAGGTGCCGCCGACGAGGGGGTTCTACCCCTCTAGACCTGAGGACGCTTTCGTTGGTGCCTCGTCGACTGGCAGCAGATGCTCTCAGCTGCTGGGGCACGTTCAGACCAGCTCTAGAGCTTCGTCACAAGTAAATGTCACTCGTTTTTGACAAATTCTTTAAATTCAAATTCACATTAAACTTACTTATGAATCATTTGAATGTTGTAGTCCTCACCGGCTGACTCAGAGGCTGCGGCGCCTTCGGTGAGCCAGCCTTCGGCGAGGCAGCCCTCGGCCAGCCAGCACTCGGCGAGGCAGCCCTCGGCGAGTCAGCCCTCGGCCAGCCAGCTCCCGGCTGGCGATGACTTTGTTCCTGAGGCCTTTGACTCGGCTGGTGAGGAGCCGTCTGGGTCACCTGACGTGGCGCCCCAGCAGATGCGGAGGACGAGGAGGACTCACTTTGTCAGTCCTCCCGCGGTCCCTTCACAGAGGATCGTGATTCGTCCAGTCGGAGACAGGTAATAAAAATTATAGTTTTCAATTTTAGTTTCTTTTGATTACTTAAGTAATGAATGAATGAATAAATATCTTACAGGAGTTGGGACGACTTGTCTTTCACCGGTGAGAAACACCAGAGACCGGTGAACGGTGTCCTCGGGTCCATAGTGCGTTTGCACTATCCCGGGGTCATCGACGGAGTGCCTGCTCTTTCGTGGGAGGACTACGCACGTGTCCATCACCAGGAGCACGACAAACTTCAGGAGGCCGTATGGGACGATTTTATGGTAAGTATGTAAAAAAGTTTCTAAGTTACAACTATTAAACTCTTTTAGTTCACATCTCTTCAATATATTCTTTATCGCAGGCAAGATATACTTTAGAGGACCCGGACGACCATCGCATGTTTGAGGATGCGAGGCGAGTGTTTCACTTCAACGCTGCCAAGGCGCTTCGACAAGCTTTGTCGAACGCCCGTGTTCAAATTATTAATGAGCACTTGAAGGCGAACCAGCAGCACGTGTTACACTTCCGGCAAGAGAGCGAGAGGCACCTGATGGAGGAGGAGTACGCGCAGGTACGTGGAGTGTAGTAAGTATTTTTTTCTGATAATGTCCTCGATGGTACTTTTAACGACTTTCAACTATGTGCAGGGCCACGTGAGCTGGTTGCAGGGTCAGAACGATGCATTTCGGGCCCTTTGTCGCTACTGGGCTAGCGACGAGTTTAAAGCTAAGTCCGGGAAGGCTCGAGACTGCAGAGGGGTGGAGGGGAAGAGCAGACACGGGCAAGATAACCACTTGCGTTTAGCTAAACGCATGGTAAGTGTGTGTAACTTATGTTTATATATTAATAATATATTGTTCGTACTAACATGTATTGACAGGAGCGCGAGACGGGGGTGCCGCCCACCCCTGCTGAGGTTTGGAAGAGAGGTCACAGGGACCCTTCTCAGCCGACGGGGTGCAGTCAGGCTGCAGCCGAGCGGTTGGTAAGTTTAGAAACCATTCATATTACATATAACTATATAGATTGTTGAACTTACACGATTTTATTGTTTTGCAGGCTAAGTACGGGGAGGAGGCTAGGAAGATACACGGCGAGGATTTCGATTGGGAACGTCAACCGATCGATCCTCAAGCCGCGTATGCAACCGGTGGTGGAAAAGCACACGGAAGGTGAGTTTGCAAGTCATTTTATCGTTTTCAATTCAAAGTATTTAAGATATTTTAATTTCATATTACTGACTCTCTTTTTTATAGGCTTGCCATATTCGACGGAGTTGTCGACTCGAGGGCGGGTAGACCTACGAGAGGCAGCTCCACGCAGGCTTCGGGTACAGGAGGTCGCCGCTCGCAGAGGGACATTGAGATGCAGTCCCTCCGAGAAACTGTAGAAGAAAATGAAAGGCGACATGAGGAGGAAAGGAGGGCGATGGAGGCCACGATCCAAACCCAGGCAGCAGCGTTGGCGCAGATGCGGGAAGCAATGGAGGTAACAATCTAAAAATTAAAATTCTCATTAATTCAGCTTAAATGACTTACTAATAGGTAGCATTTAATGTTTGCAATGACAGGCCATCGCTCGGGCGCAGGGTCTGGGAATCCAGCTACCGGTACTACCACCGGTCCTCCCAGGCGATCCTTCTTCAGCGGGTCAGGTAAGTCTCTATGTAATCCTTCTTCTCCAGCATAATAAGATTGAGATAGATGAAAGAGAGAGATAGTTAGATAGAAGAAAATGATTGAGATAGAAGAAAGAAAGAGATAGAAGAAAGGGAGACAGAAGAAAGAGTGAAAGATAGATAGAGTAGGATGGGAATGAAGAGAGAGTAAGATGTAGATGGAGATAGAGAGAGGGGAAGATAGAGGGAGGGAGATGTAGATGGAGATAGAGGGAGGAAGATAGAGGGAAAAGGATAGCAATAGAGAGATAGAGTGAGCAAGAAAGATAGAGTGAGAGACAAATAGAGAAATGAAAAGAGAGAGGAAGAGAGGGTGATCTAGATGAAGATAGAGGAAGAGGGAGGGAGAGAGATGTTGATGCATATATTCTAACTCTAAGTTTTATTAATTGCAGGGATCCGCGACGGCTGCACAAACCCGTCGCCTTCGCTACCGCCGCCTGGATTGAGGCGCGACGACGATGACTTCGACTTCGGAGGTGGCTTCGGAGGTTAGATGGGCGAGTGAGCCCTTTTATTTACTTTGTTGATGACGATGTGAGATGTATCGGAATTTTAGTTTGTGATTGTGATGATGTTTGTGTATGCTGTGTATATATTGTGTATGCTGTGTATATTGTGTTTGTTGTGAATCTGGCCATCGAGCCGGTTAGAGTTTTCTGTTTTTTAAAAAAATAAAAAACCTTATTTGCGACGGCTTTTTATACAGTACCGTCGCAAATAAGAGTATTAGCCGTCGCAATTAAGCCACAGTTATTTGCGACGGCCGGGCTGTCGCAAATAAGCCTTAATTGCGACGGCCAGGCCGTCGCAAATAGAGTCGTGGGTCCCGGAGGAGGACACGTGGGCCATGCCCTCTGCACTTATTTGCGACGGCACGGCCGTCGCAAATAGTGGTCCTTAATTGCGACGGCTCTACCGTCGCAAATAAGCTTTAATTGCGACGGCCCAGCCGTCGCAAATAAAGTCGCGGGGCCCACCAGCCCGCAGCAACAACTTGCGACGGCCTCTCCTAGCCGTCGCAAATAAGGTTATTTGCGACGGTGGCCGTCGCAAATAAGCTTATTTGCGACGACATATTTGCGACGGCCGTAGGCCGTCGCAAATAAAGAAAGCCGTCGCAAATAGCTTATTTGCGACGGCATCCGGATTATTTGCGACGGCTTCGGCCGTCGCAAATCGTCGGGATTCCTGTAGTGTAAACTTGAAAATATTCTGGTGGTCAGTGAGTATCCCGATGTGTTTCCTGATGACTTACCGGGCATGCCGCTCGAACGTGACATTGAGTTCAAGATTGAACTTGTATAGGGAACCACACCGATCTCTCGAAGACCGTATCGAATGGCACCTAACGAGCTAGCTGAATTAAAGGAGCATTTGAAAGACCTTTTGGAAAAGGGTTTTATTTGCCCAAGCTCACCACCTTGGGGCTGCTCGGCGCTGTTTGTCAAGAAGAAGGATGAAACATTGCGGTTATGCGTGGATTATCGACCGCTCAATGCCGTGACTATAAAGAACAAGTACCCGCTGCCCCACATTGACATTTTATTCAATCAACTTATTGGTGCAAGGGTGTTCCGAAGATGGATCTTCGGTCCGGATATCATCAAATAAAAATCCGACCGGAGGATATACTGAAGACGACATTCTCGATGAGATACGGATTATACGACTATCTTGTCATGTCTTTGGGTCTCACCAATGCTCCAGCTCACTTTATGTATCTCATGAATTCGGTATTCTTGCCGATGTTAGACAAGTTTGTTGTGGTCTTCATCGATGACATATTGGTTTATTCCAAGTCAGAGGAAGAGCATGTTGAACATCTGCATATTGTGCTGCAACGGTTAAGAGACCATAAGCTCTATGCAAAATTCAGCAAGTGTGAATTTTGGATCAGCCAAGTGCCATTCTTGGGACACATTATTTCAGCTGAGGGCATCGCGGTGGACCCAAGTAAAATTGTTCAAGTGCTGAAATGGCAATCTCCAAAGTTTGTACATGAAGTACGAAGTTTCCTCGGTTTAGCGGGATATTATCGGAGGTTCATCCTGAGCTTTTCAAAAATTGCTAAGCCGATGACGGATCTGCTAAAATAGGGCACCAAATATATTTGGAGTTCAGCTTGTGAAGAAGCATTCAAGACATTAGTACATCACCTTACAACAGCCTTGGTTCTTGCTCAGCCGGATACGACAAAACCGTTCGATGTTTATTGTGATGCATCCGACATCGGACTTGGCTGTGTTCTTATGCAAGAAGGACGTGTGGTCACATATGGATCTCGACAACTATGAAACCACGAGCAGCACTATCCGACTCACAACCTTGAGCTCGCTGCCGTGGTATTGGCATTAAAATGTGGAGGCATTACTTGCTTGGAAATCTTGTACACCTCTACACTGACCACAAAAGTTTGAAATATATTTTCACGCAGAAGGAGCTGAATATGAGACAATGAAGTTGGTTAGAGCTGATCAAAGATTACGAAATTGAAATTCATTACCACCCCGGTAAAGCAAACGTGGTTGCCGACGCGCTTAGTCGGAAAGCTCATGTCCACGACATCACAATGGCTGAAATGGAAGATGAGGAACCAAGTCTATATTTGATTCCATATGGGGCTCTCCACAATCTTGCTCTCATTCCCACGATCCAAGAGGAAATTATTGAATCCCAAAAGAAGGACAAAGGCATGTCACACATACAAGAAAGAGTGGACAGCGGAGAGGTAAAACGTTTTCAGAAAGATGATCACGGTACATTATGGTCCAAGGACCAGATAGTTGTACCCCGAGATGTTAAGATCCGGAAGAAAATATTGGATGAAGCTCACATGTCAAAATTTTCTATTCATCCGGGCAGCAATAAAATATATCAAGATTTAAAGACCAAGTTTTGGTGGACAGGGATGAAGCGAGAAATAGCGAAGTACGTATCCGAGTGTGATACGTGTCGGCGAGTGAAGGCCGACCATACAAAGCAAGCGGGACAGCTACAACCGCTGAATATTCCGGCATGAAAATGGGAGGATGTGAGTATGGATTTCATAGTCGGATTGCCACTCATATTCCAGAAGCATGATTCGATTTGGGTGATAGTCGACCGACTAACCAAATCAGCACACTTCATTCCGGTAAATGTCGGATTCAATGCCAAGAAATATGCGGAGCTCTACATATCAAGAATCCAGTGTCTACACGGTATTCCTCGCATGATTATTTCAGATCGAGGCTTACTCTTCGTTGCTCATTTTTAGGAGTAGCTGCATGCCTTGTTGGGTACTAAGCTGATTAGAAGCTCCACATATCACCCACAGACCGATGGACAAACTGAGAGGGTGAACCAAGTTCTTGAAGACATATTGCGTGCGTGTGCCATCCACCACGGTAAAAATTGGGATGATCATTTATCGTTGGTAGAATTCTCGTACAACAACAGTTATCATGTGAGTATCAAGATGACACCATATGAAGCTCTCTACGGCCGGAATTGCCGCACACCGCTGAATCGGTGTGAGTCCGGCGAGAGGGTGACGTTCGGGATTGATCTAGTCAATGAAGCCGAGGAACAAGTTCGGATCATTCAAGCAAATCTAGTAGTGGCTCAACCTCGACAGAAGAATTATGCGGACAAGCGGCATCGCCCGCTGCACTTTGATATCGGAGATCACGTTTATCTCCGCGTATCACCGATGAAAGGAATTCATCGGTTCAGAGTAAAAGGAAAGCTAGCTAACGATTTATTGGCCCGTTTGCTATCACGGAGAAGTGCGGACCTGTGGCTTATCGATTGGAATTACCGGCATCTCTCGCTGGTATACACGACATTTTCCACGTATCTCAGCTCCGGAAATGTCTCAAGTTCACAGCTGCAGTCCACACCGACGAAATCGGCGAATTGCACTCGGATTTGACGTACTCCGAAATCCGGTTCAGATTCTCGACGAGAAGACCCGAACCATGCGGAACCAAGCATTGTGGTTTTATAAAGTGTTATGGATCAACCATACCGCTAAAGAAGCGACATGGGAAACTGAAGAATATCTCCTCTCCAACTATCTGAATTTCTTATCGTCTCACATCTGGTAATTTCTCTCCTACTTTCGTCTCTTCACTGTAATCATGAGACGGGATTCTTTTAAGGGGGGAGGAATGTAAAAGCCCTAGTTTTCATAATGCAAACTTCAGTTTGGACTAAAAATTTTGAATGATAAAAAGAATTAAAAAGGAAATGAGAAAAACAAATTTATTCAAACTCCAAATGAGGGAATTCAAAAAAATAAACTTAACTAATTTTCAAATGAAGTTAACATGAATATTTGAGTTGACCCTACACGGAATGCAAAGACGCTATTCGACGTCAAGGCGGATCATAAATCAGTACAGTTCAATCACATGAGAAAAAAAGAATTTGAAAAATCAATCGCAAAACCTAAGAAGGATAGAAGGTCAGAAGTTGCAGCTTACATAGGGCATGCAATGTTTAACTTTGTCAGAGAAGGCAAACACCTCGTAAAGGCTTCGTACCACTTCGAGTAAGTTTGACATATGACATTGAAATAACAATTATTGATAATTGTTAACTTAACACGTGTGTTTGTATGTGTGTAGTAACCACTACATAATGATCTTCATAAAGCCAGCGCAGGGTTTGGCAACACTCTTGGACTCAGCCGATTACCCACCAGATCGTTACAAAAATTTCCTTTCCATTTTGAAGTTGTACATTTATTTGATAATTTTAATTTACACACATTTAGAATGTGTTGACAAGTTTTATATGACATTTTTTGTATTATAGCGTTTGGCGGTTTTACGCGGAACAGCTTGACGATCAGAGACCTCCTAATAAGAATGGATTGGCCATTAAACCATATTATGCTTGTCCGAAGCAGCCTGCTGGGAGTGTCTTATGCGGATATTATGTATGCGAGCATCTTCGGACCGCCAGTGAATATAGAGTGAATCGTGAGAATGTAAGTTATCCTTAATGTCGATATCTTATTTTCTTACTTTTGAGTTTCATTGTTTTCAGATTTTGATTCCAGCTTCAAAATTCAATTGCTCATAGTACAACTGCTCCAAAAATACTAAATAAAGTCCTGTATACTCTCACTTTGATCTATACTTTGAGATTATTCAAAGCAACACATTCTAAACCTTGTTATGTGTTTCATTACAGCACACGAAGAATGGCCGGTTTGTAGAAGTATTCCTGGTGTAGGATCCGACAAGATTGCTTCTAAACTGTGTCAATTCGTGCGTCGCGAAATTTTGCACAAAAGAGGAGAGTTCTTTGATGAGCATGATGCAATAGCTGATGTGCCAGAACTTTCCGACTATGCCAATAGAAACAGTTTTTAGTGAAACTTGTAAGCTTGTAAACAGTTTCTGACTATGAGATGACTTGTATGTGTAACTTATATATATGTATATTGTTTTAGTAAAATTGACTTCTATGATTATATTATTTACTTCTGTTATTGTTGACTTCTGTGATTATATTGAATTGACCTGGAAATTAGAAATAACAGTAGCTAGTATTGCATAGGTTATACCTTATCACATGCGGTTCTTTACCTACAGCTAGACCTGCCTGTGAAATTGTATTATCACATGGGGCTAGAAATAGGTAAAGAACAACCTTTAATAACTCCATTACCACAGGCGGTTGCTATTATGATACAAACCGACTGCGATAAACTATCTCCACAGGCGGCTTGTCGTAGGTAAAGATCCACCCGTGATAACATAATTATCACAAGCTGTTATATATGTTGCACGAACCGCCTGTGATAATATGTCTTCACAGGCGGCTAGCCTAAGTAAATAACCGCCTGTGATAATATGTCTTCACAGGCGGATTCACTTCTCCGCCTGTGAAATTGCAGATTATCACAGTCTCTTTGTTTCAGGTGGTTTTTTAAACCATAATACGTTTGGAGCCGCCTGCGATGAGGCTTATTGTAGTAGCGCCAAACCAATCAATCACGCCTACCACGTCAAGGGACAGTACGTTCTTGCTATGGCGACTGGCTTGACAATGTTTACCATTGTGTCCCGTCTAAGACCGTCCGCAATGACACACTGTAAAGCATACTGGATATACTATATCGCAGTATAATTTAGAGTATGTACTGTAAAAATAGAAAAAGAATAGTATATATAATATACTTTAGAGGGCGCTGGTGTGGATAGTCTAGGATTGCATGTACATCATCTTGTACCGCTTTAATGGTGCACCGTAGCATGGAGAAAATCAGCACGTTGACTATAGCATCCGCATTGTACTATGGAATAAAGTCAGTCACCTAGTACCAAATTGAAAATCAACACCTGAATTCCTAGGTTCCATTTTCCACCCATGACAAATTTGTACTTCTATGAGAATCTGATATTTATGCAACGACTTGGCTCCATCTTCTGATTATGTCGTGGCCGGAAGAACAAAGACGACGTCTATATATAATATGTTTGCACTCACATATTTCTCGAGAACACATGCATATATCCTGATCGTAGATCTGATTAGTATCACATTCATATAACAATGGCGAGCTCCGACGAAAGCCTCCACGTCCTCCTCATCCCGTTCCCGGTTCAGGGCCACATTAACCCACTGCTCCAGTTTGGGAAGCGGCTTGCCGGATACAGCAGCGTCCGTTGCACCCTCGCGGCGACCCGTTTCGTTGTCCGCTCAACCAAGCCGTCCCCAAGTTCGGTCCACGTCGCCGTCTTCTCCGACGGCTGCGACGACGGCGGCCCAGACGAGTTAGGAGGAATGGGTAGCCCCTACTACGAAAGCCTCGAGACGGTTGGGAGACGCTAGACGAGCTCCTGCGGCAGGAGGCGGAGCGGGGCCGGCCGGTGCACGTAGTGGTCTACGACGCGTTCCTGTCGTGGGCGCAGGGCGTGGTGAGGCGACACGGCGCGGCGTGCGCAGCGTTCCTCACGCAGCCGTGCGCCGTGGACGTGACGTACGCGCACGCGTTGGCTGGACGGATACCGCCGCCGCCGGTGCCTCCGGAAGTGTTGTCGGGGCTGCCC
Source organism: Tuctoria greenei (assembly GCA_036927565.1). Lineage (NCBI taxonomy): Eukaryota > Viridiplantae > Streptophyta > Magnoliopsida > Poales > Poaceae > Tuctoria > Tuctoria greenei. The sequence continues at coordinate 288,335,808 of JAYESD010000001.1, forward strand.
GGGCTGCCGTTCCAGCTCGATCTGGCCGACCTGCCGACGTTCTTGGTTGACCCAGACTATCCCCAATGTTTCCGGGACCTGTTGGTAAACCAGTTCCTAGGGATGGACACAGTGGACCATGTGTTAGTCAACTCGTTCTATGACTTGGAGCCGCAGGTGAGTGAGATCACGATCCAGACTACTGAAAATGATATAGCTTAATCTCCGCATTTGTCTTGACACTGCATTTAAGCACTAAACCACGCTCTAACACTTTAAGGAAGCGGACTACTTGGCCTCAACGTGGGAAGTCAAGACGGTGGGTCCGACAGTGCCATCTGCATACCTCGATAAACGTATTCCGGATGATGTATCGTACGGTATCAACCTTCACACCCCAATTGCAAAGGAAAGCATGGCATGGCTTGACATCAACCCTACGAACTCCGTGTTATATGTCTCATTCGGTAGCATGGCATCTCTAGATTGTGATCAGATGGCTGAGATAGCCGAAGGTCTGTATAGCAGTAGCAAACCTTTCTTATGGGTTGTCAAGAACAAAGAGGCTCACAAGTTACCGGATAATTTGGTTGATAAAATTAAATCAAGGGGGCTCATTGTGCCATGGTGCCCACAACTAGAGGTGCTTGCACACCCCTCAGTCGGATGCTTCTTTACTCACTGTGGATGGAACTCGACGATGGAGGCACTTAGTGCTGGAGTGCCTATGGTGGCAATGCCATACTGGTCAGACCAAACGACAAATGCCAAGTACGTCCAAGATGTGTGGTGTGTTGGCATGCGTATATATCCAGATGCTAAAGGTGCGGTAAGGAGAGAGGAAGTTGAGAGCTGCATACGGGAGGTGATTGAAGGTAAAAGGTCTCAGGAGTTCAAGAAGAATGCTATCGACTGGAGTCACAAGGCAAAGAAGGCCATGGGTGAAGGTGGTAGCTCAGACATCAACATATCAGACTTCTTATCCAAATATCGGTGCTCCCTCTTGCAGTAGTACATTTATGCTGCCTTCAGAAAATAAGGACATGAAGACCATGCTTGATAACGTTTTCAGAGCAAGATTCTGTAATACAGTCTTCTTGAGAGTGTTTCATGAAGCTAATAATAAAAGTATTCCCATTTATATGCACTTGATTTCAACAGCTACCACATTGTCGAAGTTTGATCAGTTTGTTGTATGCGCAGCATTATAAATAAATTCCACAAATTTTAGTTTGAAAAACATGTGCAATACAATGGACAAGCACTCGATGAAATCCACGTTAAGTAGTTCTGTCACCGAAACTCCTTACTCGTTAAGCTAAACGAACCCAGATCGTAACCCTAGAAGGATTTATAGGAGACCTGACTATTAGAAGATGAGCACGTTGATTGAAACAGGAACTACTTAAGGAGTCGGTTACTTTTGTAACTGACTCAATCTCTAAGGAAATCTCGTGGCTGATGGGGACACCCCAACAAATCGGTTGGAGGTTCCCTTAACTGCTCTCTTTCCTTATAAATAGATGGGCACTCCCTCAATTTTGAGATTGATGGAAGATAAACTACTCAGACGCCTAAGAAGCTCTTAGGCCACCGATGAGGCACAAGGGAGAAGGTTGGAGAAGATCCTCCAAGTGTCCATTTTCTTCACTAGCGTCATCACTATGGCGTTCTCCTCCTCTGGCGAGATCTCCAGGACGTTCTCCTACTTCCCCACATCCAGTAAAGGTATTCCCAAGGTACATCCAATTCCAATCCTTAATCAAGTTCATGTTCCAGTTGCTGGATCATTAGTTTCAAGTTTGCTGGATTAACCTTTCCCTAATTAAGATCGCCCGATGGATTAGTGGCTAATTAAGATTCTGTTGATTAGCTAAATCCAACAATGGTACCAGGAGCCAGTTTGTATCACTAATCCTATCAGGTCTAAGTTAAGTAAACCCTAAGCTCAGATTCGACAGAGAAATAGAAGTATAAGATTCGGTCTAAATATTAGGGTTTCAAATTCAACTTGAATTCAAAACAAATCAGAGGGGATTAGGGTTCTAATCCCAGATCAGGATCCAATTCGGATCAAAATAAGAGTTTAATTCGAAAATAAAAAGTCAAATTCAATTGAACTCAGATTCAACACAGAATTAGAAAGGGGAACCGACAGATTCTACACACCTCAGATCGGCCTCTCTGTTCTTCTCGACATAGCCATCGTGCTCATTGTAGAAGATGGTGGGACCACCTCACCGGAGCCCTCCTCACTGAGGACCTTCGGGTAGGGGGCAGAGCCGTCGGATCTGTCAGCTTAGGGTGCCATGATGAGCCGCTCGACGGCAGCGTGCTCGCCCAAAGGTGAACACGCATGCCGCCAAGGGGGCTGACGGCGGTGGCATCGATACTAAGCCACCACAGGGTAGGGCTCGTCGGTGTGAGGACCGGAGTCATACTGGATATATGGGGTCTAGGAAACCAATGTACCTTGGGAAGTCTTTGTTGAGACTTTTTTGATTGCCTCTGGCTTTTAGCCGCAGCACAGTAGACGAAAACTCGCTCACGACATCTACACAGCGGAAAGGTGCACCATGAGTGGGAATACTATCCTAGACGATTGAATCGATTCAACTTGGGCGAAACTTGAGAAAGGTGGCTGCATACAACGTCCGTGGAGTGCACCTATGTGACTTCCAGTACGGGCGTACATGTCGTGTATTCCCGATATCTTTGATTCGAATCAGCGTCCCTCGCGGATATGAGTACCACTTGTTCACTAAGTTGTGACGTAGTTAATACTTGGACTTGAGATGAGAATTAATTACTGTTGTTATGAACATTATATTATCATTGTATTGCTATGTTGTATGTATTAGTATAGTGCTCACTAAATTTATATTTCCACCTTGGGCATGCAGCGCCGTAATGAAGCATTTCTTGTTTGATTGTGGAGTTACGATGTTGCAGGGCACAAGGTTTAAGTTGCTGCTATAAACCTGAAAATAAGGACCCACATTTAGACGAGTCCATTATGCAAATCTGCCATCCTATGTTTATGTCTTTACCCCCATGTAGAGTTTCATGTTTAGGTGAGACGGTTATGTCTTGCTGAGCCTTCGTGCTCACGGTTGATATATAAGGTTTTTTTGTGGGTACTAACCTCTGTGCTTATGATTATGGTTGTCCGATGAGACTCGGGACTCTTCGAGTGATATACTCATGTGGGGACCACGCCACTGTTGTTTGGTCTTCGTGGCTATTGAGGAGCATCTGTGGGCTGGATGACTTCTCTTTTGCTTATTAGACTTGAGTACGAGAGTAGTAATCTTATCTTCCACTGTAGTTTATTTTTATATAAACTATTTGTAAACTGAACATCTTTGTAAATTTCAGCAAATAATTTATGTAATACATGTTCCTTTACATGTGTGCTGTTGGGTGTCGCATCGCACGGCACCACCCAATACGATTCCTGGAAAGTGTGGACTCCGGTCCTCACAGCCTGGTATCAGAGCCGCATTGGGAATAACACACTAAATAAGGATCGTATTACAAGAAAAACATAGGATACGGTGAGGATACGATACTAGACCCACATAAGGACTATATTAGCATAAGTTATTAAGGTGACAAATCTAACCTTTGTGTTATTATATTCTATAACGATGCTCCTACATCAGGTAAGAGGTAATGTACGCCACCGCAAGCGGATCAATTGCGGTAAGGTCACCATGCGAGACGTAGCATGTGGTTATTTTTGTGGCTTGGCACGGAAATGTCAATGAGTCTCTGAAACTTTTCATGTTTCTGAGAACATATGACACGCAGTACCCCAACGTGCTTCAAAATTAGTGGGAGCCCCCGCTGGGTGGGACATAACCCGATGTGCCTCCTACAGGTGCAAAACTATGCAAAGACGTGGGACCCCGTCGGGTGGCAGAAAACCCGGTCATGTACCTCGAGACGTGGCTTAACTCGGGGCGGCCCGTATGGAACGATATGGGATGAATGTTTTTACTTTCATATATATTATTGTGAAATGTTCGCCCGTGCGGGCTGTGTCGTATGACACTATATGATTGATCAGTAGTTTGTGTGTAGTGACAGGTACACTAACTACGTGATCGTATTGCACTTAGAAATCGTTAGTGAGTGAACGTCATTAAGGCCACCGTTGAGACGTATGCCGGAATACCGGCTTAGAATTTTTACCTTGTGAGGCACGTAGTACCGACATATACTCCATTGATGCATTAACCACTTTTCTGTGAAATGGAACTGCTATGATGTAAAACTACTTATATTAGCTATCGATGTCTGAGTTCGAACTAAGTTTTCAAATTTGGAGTAGGTGTTGAAGTCACCAGTTTAAGAACAGAGTGTTCCGTTTCTTCTTGAAAAATACCTGACTTTAAGATACCATATCTCCCAGAAGAAAACTCTAATGAATGTGTATCTTACATGGATGGAAATTTTAGGAAGTCCTTTAAAACTTTTATGTTCAACTCATGGACTGAATTCCCCTCTAACATGTTCAAAATCTCAAAATTTCAAAATCTGCCAAACTGGACAGAAAAGGGAACCCTCTCTGGACTCCTGATTATTTTCACGATATCTCACTCTAGAAAATTCGAACCGGGTTGTGAAAGAAATTTATGGAATCCTTGTAATATTTATTACAAATTTTTAAATTGTGGCTTTTGTAAATTCTGCTGTTTTATATCTGGAAATTATGGCCCAAAATCAGCATAAACAAAGGAGATGCTGTCAAAATTTCTAGAAAAACTGTCAAATTTACAGTACCATATCATCTCAGCCAGAAATGATCTGGAGGCAAACCAATACTTTTTGGAAAATTCCTGAAGTGTACTTCAACGTTGTAGTTCACCTCAAGATCTGATTGTTCCATTTACTAGGTTAAATTTATGTTTGAGTACAAGCTGATCAGATTTCAACAGAAACTTCATCGGTTTGGTATAATTTGGTCTTGTTATGAATCTGGTCCTCGATTTCACTTCGAGAAGTGTCGTAACGGACTAGTTGTCAATACTCAACCATTTACCAGTGGAATTGAGGGTTTGACCCACTCGAACCTCTTTTCTTTTATGACCATGTTTGTGTCATATTGAAAATAAAAGTGTGTATTCGCGCAATAACGCGCATAACGTCCCGTCGCGACCAACGATAGTCGAAATGAACTTAAATCCATGGAGTTCATTATTTTGGAGATCGCTATTGTAACATTGGTCTAGGGATGATGTATTGTGTATAATGTTTATACTTTATAAATATATATTACCGTTATGCAAGTTTGGTTATCAATACACACACTATTGTTTTAATCCTAGTGTGATCTTGTAATATCACGTCTCATGTCAGATTAATGACTGTAACTGCAGAATGGTGCGCACTCGTGTAACATACGAGGTCCAAGGTTCAAGTCAGGGAGGGGATGACTCCCGAGAGCCGGAACAACCGGTGCAACCGCCACCTCCGTCCCCGCTTACATTGGCGGATGATATCGCAGCCATGCTGGGTTCGCGCGACGAGCGAACCAAACTGCTGCGAACCCTCGAGCAGATTACGTCCAATCAGGGGGGGCGTCAAGACGGAGGCAATCGTCAACCTCAGCAAGAAACATATCCGGAATTCTTGGCGACTGCACCCCCCATGTTCAGTGGTGATGGTGAACCTCTAGATGCGGTCCATTGGCTCTGCAACATTGAAGCTAAGTTTGGACTGCTACAGTGCAGTGATCATATGAAGGTTTTATATGCAGCACAACAACTACATGGCATAGCCGATGCTTGGTGGGCGAACCACATCGCCTCCTTGGCCACCGGATAGCATGTCACTTGTACAGAGTTCCGGAAGGCATTCCACGCCTATCATGTTCCTACCATCATTATGAGAAGGAAGTTTCAGGAGTTCCTTGATTTTAAGCAAGGAGATATGAGTGCTCAAGAATACTCCAAAGTCTTTACTAATCTAGCGCAATATGCGTCGGAGTATGTGAGTACGGAGGTTCAGAAGCGAGAGTATTTCTATCGGGGTCTAAGCCCCATGTTGAAAGGCAAGCTTGCATTGTTCAATCACGGCTCGTTCAACGCTATGCTTAATGTCGCGATTACGCAAGAGGATGCCACACGTGAGCGAATCACAGAGGCGTCAAAGAAGAGACTTCTTGTGCAGTACAACACGCATAGTGTTCCTTAGAAATACCGTGTGGTGTACCCATCATCGTCCGGTCAGATATGACAACCGGCTGCACAACCGAGTTCATATCGAAGTCGGCCATTTGAGGTATCAGATTTCCAACTAGCATTACATCAGCAGCAAGAACAGTCCCAAATTGTTCCAGGGGCATTTATCTCACAGCGAGATGCAAGACAATTCAGGCCTCAAGTCAGCGTGCCGTTGAATCAGTATAAGTGTTTCACATGTGATCGTGTTGGGTACTATACCAAGGATTGCCCAGAGAAGATGTTGAGCAACGGGCAAGTACCAGTAGGTTCAACGGTGTATTCAGCCCCGTATTCAACCAGAGAGGACATCTCTGCAAGCCGGAAGTGTTCAACATATAGCGATCGAGGGTGTTCCGGAGGGAGCACCGGTGTTAGCGGGCATGTTTGCTATCAAAGACATACCCGTACTCATACTCTTAGATTCCAGTGCTACCCACAATTTTATTAGTAAAGCATGTGTGGATCAACACCAATTATTCACCAATACTCCCAAGAATAGTTATCTTATAAGTTCACCGGGTGGGAGTATCTCTGCTAGTCAGATGTTCCCCGAGCAGCTCTATGTTTGGGAGGCAAGATGTATCCAAAGTTGCTGATTATATTGCATGGACAGAAGATAGAGGTAATATTGGCTATGTCGTGGTTGAACCATCACGGTGTCGTTCTTAATATCAGTACCCAGACTTTCCAAATTGACTCTCCGATACACAGACAACAAACACTGTTTTGGACAGCTTGGAGCAGGACAATGCAGCTGCATATAACACGGAAGCAACTAAACTTGAAAATATTCGGGTGGTCCGTGAGTATACCGATGTGTTTCCTGATGACTTACTGGGCATGCCGCCCGAACATGACGTTGAGTTCAAGATTGAACTTGTACAGGGAACCACACCGATCTCTCGGAGACCGTATCGAATGGAACCTAATGACCTAGCTGAATTAAAGGAGAATTTGAAAGACCTTTTGGACAAGGGTTTTATTTTCCCAAGCTCGCCACCTTGGGGCTGCTCGGCGCTGTTTGTCAAGAAGAAGGATGAAACATTGCGGTTATGCGTGGATTATCGACCGCTCAACGCCGTGACTATAAACAACAAGTACCCGCTGCCCCGCATTGACATTTTATTCGATCAACTTATTGGTGCGAGGGTGTTCCCGAAGATGGATCTTCGGTCCGGATATCATCAAATAAAAATCCGACCGGAGGATATACCGAAGACAACATTCTCGATGAGATACGGATTATACGAGTATCTTGTCATGTCTTTGGGTCTCACCAATGCTCCAGCTCACTTTATGTATCTCATGAATTCGGTATTCTTGCCTGAGTTAGACAAGTTTGTCGTGATCTTCATCAACGACATATTGGTTTATTCCAAGTCAGAGGAAGAGCATGTTGAACATCTGCATATTGTGCTGCAACGGTTAAGAGACCATAAGCTCTATGCAAAATTCAGCAAGTGTGAATTTTGGATCAGCCAAGTACCATTCTTGGGACAGATTATTTCATCTGAGGGCATCGCGGTGGACCCAAGTAAAATTGTTCAAGTGCTGAAATGGCAATCTCCGAAGTCTGTACATGAAGTCTGAAGTTTCCTCGGTTTAGCTGGATATTATCGGAGGTTCATCCCGAGCTTTTCAAAAATTGCTAAGCCGATGACGGAGCTGCAAAAAAGGGCACCAAATATATTTGGAGTTCATCTTGTGAAGAAGCATTCAAGACATTAGTACATCACCTTACAACAGCCCCGGTTCTTGCTCAGTCGGACACGACAAAACCGTTCGACGTTTATTGTGATGCATACGCCATCGGACTTGGTCGTGTTCTGATGCAAGAAGGACGTGTGGTCGTGTATAGATCTCGACAACTATGAAACCACGAGCAGCACTATCCGACTCACGACCTTGAACTCGCTGCCGTGGTATTGGCATTAAAAATGTGGAGGCATTACTTGCTTGGAAATCTTGTACACCTCCACACCGACCACGAAAGTTTCAAATATATTTTCATGCAGAAGGAGCTGAATATGAGACAACGAAGGTGGTTAGAGCTGATCAAAGATTACGAAATTGAAATTCATTACCACCCCGGTAAAGCGAACATGGTTGCCTACGCGCTTAGTCGGAAAGCTCATGTCCACGACATCACAATGGCTGAAATGGAAGATGAGGAACCAAGTCTATATGTGATTCCATATGGGGCTCTCCACAATCTTGCTCTCATTCCCACGATCCGAGAGGAAATTATTGAAGCCGAAAAGAAGGACAAGGGCATGTCACACATACGAGGAAGAGTGGACAGCGGAGAGGTAAAACGTTTTCAGAAAGATGATCACGGTACATTATGGTTCAAGGACCGGATAGTTATACCCTGAGATGTTAAGCTCCGGAAGAAAATATTGGATGAAGCTCACATGTCAAAATTTTCTATTCATCCGGGCAGCAATAAAATGTATCAAGATTTAAAGACCAATTTTTGGTGGACACGGATGAAGCGGGAAATAGCAAAGTACGTATCCGAGTGTGATACATGTCGGCGAGTGAAGGTTGGCCATATGAAGAAAGCGGGACAATTGCAACCGCTGAATATTCCGGCATGGAAATGGGAGGATGTGAGTATGGATTTCATAGTCGGATTGCCACTCATATTCTGGAAGCATGATTCGATTTGGGCGATAGTCGACCGACTAACCAAATCCGCACACTTCATTCCGGTAAACGTCGGATTCAATGCCAAGAAATATGTGGAGTTGTACATATCAAGAATGCTGTGTCTACAAGGCATTCCTCGCACGATTATTTCAGATCGAGGCTCACTCTTCGTTGCTCATTTCTGGGAGTAGCTGCACGCCTCGTTGGGTACTAAGCTGATTAGAAGCTGTGCATATCACCCACAGACCGATGGACAAACTTAGAGGGTGAACCAAGTCCTTGAAGACATGTTGCGTGCGTGTGCCATCCACTACGGTAAAAATTGGGATGATCATTTACCGTTGGCGGAATTCTCGTACAACAATGGTTATCATACGAGTATCAAGATGGCACCATATGAAGCTCTCTACGGCCGGAATTGCCGCACACCGCTGAATTGGTGTGAGTCCGGTGAGAGGGTGACGTTCGGGATTGATCTAGTCAACGAAGCCGAGGAACAAGTTCGGATCATTCAAGAAAATCTAAGAGTGGCTCCATCTAGACAGAAGAAATATGCGGACAAGCGGCGTCGCCCGCTGCACTTTGATATCGGAGATCACGTTTATCTCCGCGTATCACCGATGAAAGGAATTCATCGGTTTAGAGTAAAAGGAAAGCTAGATAACCGATTTATTGGCCCGTTTGCTATCACGGAGAAGTGCAGACCTGTGGCTTATTGATTGGAATTACAGGCATCTCTCGCTGGTATACACGACATTTTCCACGTATCTCAGCTCCAGAAATGTCTCAAGTTCACAGCTGCAGTCCACACTGACGAAATCGGCGAATTGCAACCGGATTTGACGTATCCGAAATCCGGTTCAGATTCTCGACGAGAAGACCCGAACCATGCGGAACCGCGCATTGTGGTTTTATAAAGTTTTATGGAACAACCATACCGCTGAAGAAGCGACATGGGAAACTGAAGAATATCTCCTCTCCAACTATCCGGATTTCTTATCGTCTCACATCCGGTAATTTCTCTCCTACTTTCGTCTCTTCATTGTAATCTCGGGACGAGATTCTTTTAAGGGGGGAGGAATGTAAAAGCCCTAGTTTCCATATTGCAAACTTCAGTTTGGACTAAAAATTTTGAATGATAAAAAGAATTAAAAAGGAAATGAGAAAAACAAATTTATTCAAACTCCAAATGATGGAATTCAAAAAAATAAACTTAACTAATGTTCAAATGAAGTTAACATGAATATTTGAGTTGACCAATGGATTCTAAATTTTTCCAGAGGTCTCTTTTGGTTCAAAATAATTAACTTCAAAGTTCCAAGATTTTTGAACATCATTTGCTATTTTATTTGAGACGCATAGCAAATTCAAGCATATTTGAATTCAAATTATGAATTCTGTTGAAACTTATTTGAATATAAGATTTGAACACACCATCATGATCAGCATGACTTGCTTGACTTATCCACGTAGTTTCACAATTTTTTGAGCTCATTTACTATTTTAAATTTAATTTACAATTAAACTGTACATTGAGGTGACTGGTGGGACCCACTGGTCAGCTTCTACCCACGTGCAGCCGCAAAACAGAGCCCGCTGCTCGCGCCAGCGCGAGCTTTGCATGATCCAGCGTGACGGCGCACGAGCTGCCCTCTCCAGCTCACCAGCTCGACTTCAAGGCGCCCTGATCCATCTACTACCTTCCTTGATCTTTTCCCAACCGTGAGGAACGACGTACGGCTCTCTCGCTCTCGTATCCCTCTCCTGCGTGCAAGAGCACCGCCCTCTCTGTTGTTCATTTTTGCCGGCGATTGAGCCCATGTTGCGCCGAGGTGCAAACACAGAAAAATGGCACAACCTTCCTCTCTATCTTATCCATCTATTGGTTCATTGTTTCATGCCTTGTGTTGGTTGTATATCGAGGTTTTCTCACCGCTGACGGGAAGGCCGCCGAGAGGTCCTCTGCTGCTCTGTGGAACCACATCTATGACCATTATCAAGCTTCGATCCTTTCAGGAAAAAGGTTCGCAATCATGTCTAGTTCCTGCTCGCAAATTTTCAGCTCTTGTCATAGCTTGTAGCTCGGGTATTCTGCGAAGAACCGACGCATAGTTCTTTTGCATGCCTCGGTTCTTCATCCAAATTTGGTTTGCATGTGCCATATTTCTTCTATTTGCTTAGCAAGTATCTTGTACACATTCTAGCGCACATCTTTGCCAAAAAAAGCCAAAAGGTTATCAACCACACGCATAGAAATTGGAGTTCTTGCGGCCGCCGGTTGAAAAGCCGCGGGTCACCGCCGGACTTGTATTTGCGGCCCTTTCCACCTCAATAGGAGTTCGTTTTGGTCATCCTCATGATCCTAGGATGCTCTCCGATCATTTACCGAGTGGTTTTAATCCTTGCCGCGGTGAATTCATGTTCGCTAAAACCCTAGCTCCGCCCGGCGCCATCGAGACCACTTTTCGAGCCGCCAATTGCCGTCGGGTGCCTCACCATCGACTTTCCCATCAAGTTTTAGCTGGGGGCAGCGAGTTTGGAGGGCCACCATGCCCTAGGGTGAGCTGCGGTGTGTCGCCGCTGTCGGGCGCCGCCGAGTGCTGCTCCCTGCGCCGTCGAGCGCGAGGAGGAAGACGACCGGGCTGGCGCCGGTCGTCAGCCTCTGTGGCGTGCGGCCTGGATCCGTTGCGGCCGCAGATCCGGTGCGGCCAAAGTGCGCACTATGTGACACCCGTGTGGCTTGCTCCTGATGGGCCCATTTTAAAACCCGTGGGTCCCTTGATTATTCAAATTTTCACATGTAAATTAAATTCCAGATTTAGTTTCCACTTCAAAAATCCATATCGCCTAGTAGAATTGTCCAAAAATTCCCAAATAAATTTTGTTAGAACCAGCATGAAGAATACTTTCCAGTGGTTCACTTCGAGGTGTATGAAAGTCCATAGGAATTTCTACATAGTTCAAATAAGCAAAATTCTTATAGAATTAATTCCTTCTGCTCTTTGGAAAATTACCAAATTTTTCCAGAACCTTCATTTGAATATCCTTGAACTCCAGTAAAAATTTCAGGGCCATTAGACTTTATTTACATGGTCTGATCACCTATGTATCCTCTATGCACATAAAAATAGCAAATTCATTTAGAATTTGTACAGAAACTTGTGCAAGCTTCTAAATTGAATATCTATCCGTTGAAATCTTCAAAAATTGTCAAACTAACTTTGTTGGTTTTCTATTTATCCACACAAACAAGAACTACAACCCAATCTTCATGAAAACCCCTATATTTTCCTGTAGAGCCCTTTAAAGAAAAATCATATTTGATTTTTATCCGATGATTCGCTTCATATAAAAATCTTAAATTTTGCCAAAATGTTATTTATTAAGTTTATGTATTCCTACTAAAATTTCAGCTCCATTCGAATTTATTAACCTAGTTCAATCTGGAGATTTTCCTAACTGGTCATATAATGCCCAAAAACAACAGAAGTTTTCAGTAAATTATCCAAACTTGTAAATTCAATATCTCACAGTAGGATGCTTAGAAAATTATGTAACCAATTTATTTGAGTCACTCTTGACCTCCTACAAATATAACACCAGCATTTGGACATGTCAAAGCTACAGATTGTTCCTCAAAATTCTGGGAATTGTTTATGTTCATTGAATTTTATACAACTGTAACTTCTATGAATTGATCCCAATTTTAGCCAGAGCCTCACCCAAAGTACCTAGTGTCCCCTGTAAAAATTACAGAACCATTAGGCTTAAATTAATATACTTAACTGTCTTTCCATTAAGCTATATCATAATACCAGTATTGATTAACTTGCATAATTCTTTGCATATCGATTAGTTGCCGAGCTCAAGAGGACCCCAGAGATACTTGAAGTCATCCCCCTGGAGATTAACATTGATACCATCTCGCAACCAGGCAAGCCTTGGTTTGCATTTAAGCGCTATTAATTTTTTTTTATTTGTATCACCTATGTCTAGGGTGAGTTATGTGCATTAGGGCTAAGGTGATTGAAAATCCACTTGCATGACAGGATCACCCTATGGAGTCTTTGGATAGTTGTTAAGTCATCGTGTAGACTGCTATGCTAAATGTTGTATAGGATTCGGTAGAAGTCGAGTAGTTAGAATCTACTCGCATAGCTAGGACTTTTTCACATGGGATTGGTTCAAAGAAATGGTGTAGTAATATGAATATGAGACCGGGCAGAGGCGTAAGATGCATCAAGACGTGGTCTTGGGTGCGTAGCCCTGCTTGTGTCAGTTAAGGACCGATCAGTATGCTGCCCTGCTGAGCAAGTTTGAACTGTATCGGAGTCATACTGGATATATGGGGTCCAGGAAACTGTTGTACCTTGGGAAGCCTTTGTTGAGACTTTTTTGATCACCTCAGGCTTTCTGCCGCAACACAGTAGACGGAAACTCGCTCACGATATCTTCACAGCGGAAAGGTGCACCGTGAGTGGGAATACTGTCCTAGACAATTGAATCGATTCAACTTGGGCGGAACTTGAGAAAGGTGGCTACGTACGACGTCCGTGGAGTGCACCTATGTGACTTCCAGTACGGGCGTACGTGTCGTGTATTCCAGGTATCTTTGATTCGAATCACCGTCCCTCGCGGATATGAATACCAGTTGTTCACTGAGTAGTGACATAGTTAATACTTGCACATGAGATGAGAATTAGTTACTGCTATTATGAACATTATATTATCATTGTATTGCTATGTTGTATCTATTAGTATAGTGCTCACTAAATTTATATTTTCACCTTGGGCATGCAGCATCGTGATGAAGCGTTTCTTATTTGATTGCGGAGTTACGATGTTGCGCGTCACAAGTTTTAAGCTGCTGCTATAAATCTGAAAATAAGGACCCACATTAAGGCGAGTCTATTATGCAACTCTGACATCCTATGTTTATGTCTTTACCCCCATGTAGAGTTTCATGTTTAGGTGAGACAGTTAAGTCTTGCTGAGCCTTCATGCTCACGGTTGATATATAAGTTGTTTTGCAGGTACTAACCTATGTGCTTATGATTATAGTTGTCCGATGAGACTCGGGACTCTCCCAGTGATATACTCATGTGGGAACCATGCCACTGCTGTTTGGTCTTCGTGGCTAGTGAGGAGCGTCCGTGGGCTGGACGGCTTCTCTTTCTCTTATTAGATTTGAGTACGAGTGTTGTAATCTTATCTTCCGCTGTAGTTTATTTTTATATAAACTATTTGTAAACTGAACATCTTTGTAAATTTCAACAAATGATTTATGTAATACGTGTTCCTTTACATGTGTGCTGTTGTGTGTCGCATCGCACGGCACCACCCAATGCAATTTCTGGAAAGTGTGGACTGCGGTCCTGACAGTCGGAACCCTAGGATTCCTGGCCGAAACCCTAACCCTAGCTGGGGGCCCTTTCGGCGACCAGCTGGTGGCTTCTCCTATCGATATGCTCTCCTCCGGTGAGCTCACGTGTAGGTAGGAAGGCTGCAATGACGCCGACACAAGAGTGAGTGAATTAGGGTTTTCGAATTGATTCAGACTCGTACGATTTTGTTCTGCCGACTCGTGTTACCGGCCATACGATTGCCATCTAACAGTCTGAGTTGTCCTCGGCTTGCACCGAGGGGAAGCTGTGAGGCGTCAGATCTTGATCCAAAGGCACACTCTCATCGATGCACTTAGCAGGCCGCGAGCCCACGCACAACGCATTTTGGGCTGTATGAGCCGTGTTTTCTATTTTAGTGGATTTCCTCAAAATTTAATCAGCAGACCATGTGTCGAATTCTTAACAGATCAGGACGCGCGGGCCGGTTTTGGCCTTAGCATTTTCAGGGACTTTCACTAAAATATTTAGTGGGCCTTCCAGCCCATTCTCCTCTCAGACTATGTTTTCAGCCTTTGGGCCGAGTTACCCAATGGTCCAAGCTACCCAAAATAAGTTTGTGCGTGGTGGAGCTCAGGCTGTGGGTCGAGTTGTTTCACGGGCTGCACAGGTTACTTTTATTCCTTTCTGGGAATAAAGAATTAGGGCCTCTGGGCCGCCTAAGTTTACCAGACCATTTTAATTCAGTGAGCAAACCAACTCGCGCTGTGAGCCAAGTTTCTTTTTGTCGCACCTCTTTATCATTTTTCTCTGACTTTCAATGAATTCTTAGAGTGGCCGTTGGGCCGTTTTTCGGTTTTCTCATTTTTCGGATTTTAGCAAACAGGCTTTCGGGCTAACTTTCTTTTGGCCCATGCACCATCAGTTTTCCTTTTTACAGGACTTATAAGGATCTTTTCTTGGGCTTTGGACCAAATTAGCATCGTGCCCCTTTTCTTTAGATTTCAGAATTATTTCCAGAGACTTTCAGTATGGGCTGAAAATTAATTAAATGGGTCCATAGAATTAAATTAAATAGACTAAGATTAATTTATTTATTATTATATTTTAGTTTATTAATCTATATTTTAATGTATGTTCATTGTATTGTATTCATTATTTCGATTACACTAAAATTAAGTATTTTCTCAGTTCATTAATTTTGTTGTTGATCATTGAGTAATTAAGAATGTTTATTAGGATATTTAGCTTCTGCTATGTACTAAGTTTTGCATAGTATTATTTGTTTAATAATAAATTTATGCTATGCTCTGAGTTCACTAAGTACCCATAGCAATTTTGTTAAGTAGCCAACGTGAACGATAAAATTGCTATGATCTTAGATAACTAAGTTTATTACATAGTAATTTTGATAATTACTATGTTCTTATTATTAAGTTGCATGACAATTTTGTTGAGTAGCAGACGTGAAAGACAAAATTTGCCATGATCTTAGTTATGAATGTTGTTTTTTGTTCGAGTAGCCAACGTGAAAGACAAAAACAACATTTCTATTTGACTAAGTTCTTAAGTGCATAGAAAATTTTGTTCGAGTAGCCAACGTGAAAGACAAATTTTGCTATGCTTGCTAAGTTATTTTGAATATCGTATTTTGTTAGAATGACAAAAGATGATATTTCTCCTCAGCTAAGTGATTTGAATCAGTACATAGAAATTTTTTTTCGAATACCAAACTTGAAAGACAAAATTTATAATGTTTTCTAAGATATTTCGAATGTCATACTTTGTTGAAACAACAAGAGATGATGTTTCTTTTCAGCTAAGTTATTCAAATTAGTTCATGGAAAAATTTGCTCGAGTAGTTACCGTGAAAGACAAAATTTACTATGTTATCAGATACATTATGTTTTATCAAGTAGACAACATGAAAATCAAAACATAAAATTTTAGTTCGTTTAAGTTTATGCATTCTTCTAAGTATTTCACTCAGATGATTTCTCCATACTCAGTTCAACACTGCACTCAATCTTCTTTTTCTGTCTTTCGAGATGGAGGAACTCAGTATGTTTTCTTCAAAAGGATGAGAGCATTTAGTTTAAGTACGATTTTATTCGTATTAAACAGAGTCATTAAACATGTTATGTTTGATGATTCAATTACTAAGCACACTCGGGGAGCAATTCTCAAATGTGATATTGCCTCTTGGAAGCTCCAGTACAATAAAAGGTGACTATACTAAGTTCAATACAAGTATTCCCACAAAAAAACTTACAAATAGGAAACAAATGGAGGCGTTGTGCGTGTGCACATACTTAGAATGACAGATAATTATGAATATTGTGTTTTGTCAAGTAGCAAACATGAAAAACAAAACATAGCATTTGTAACACTAAGCAAAGGCAGTGGATTTTAGAAATGCTCATTGCTATGAGCGACTAAGTATTAAAATTAGAGGAGGATACTAAGAAGAGTGTTTAGTACCACTAAAGTTGCTAATGTTCATGAAGCAAACGTAGAAGCCAAATTATGTAATCTTGTTAGTAATATAAGATGGCTTTATACTTACACTTCACTAAGTTCTTAGTTCATATTTTATCCTCTTATTAAAGGAATTTGATTTTAGTAATTATGCTTGGATGACTAAGTTTAGTTTGTCACGTTGGTGGGCTTCTAAGTAAGTTGAGTCTTGTCTTCCAGCAAGATACTTTTATAGTCCTCGCATGATGTGATAATAAAATTTCCTCTTAGAACGATTAAATATTTAGTAAGCGCATAAGAATCGATCGTGAAAACATTTTTGAAATTATGGATCTTACGATAACGCCATATTTTGAGGGGGAGAATTGAATGCTCCGTTTCTCAATCCATTATTCCTAATGGAGCTAAAACATTAGGCTGCCAAGCGTCTACATAAACACGTGACTTCAAAAGGAAAATTTGGAAATAGTAAGGACGGGCTTGTGTCTAACAATTTAACTAAGGAGACGTTGATTATGTTAATTTGTTCTCAACTGACTCAAATAAGGATTCATTCAGAATTGGTAAAATATTAGCAGCGCATTATGACTTAGTATTACATCATATTGATGTAATAATGATGCTTCTCAATTGAGATCAACACAAGAATGTCTATGTGATGGCTGAAGGGTTGTCATTATGCAAAAGGAACATATGAGATACAAGGTATCTCAAGTTCCATAAGTAAATTAGTAAGTTTGGGTTATGCTAAGTATTATGAGGACAAATTCAGTTTTCACTAAGTTTAGAACGAGAAATTGACTTTTTTTGCACTTTGTAAATGATGTTTTGCTGTTGAGTATAATGTCAATCTAGTATTAGATAACAATAATAGTAGTCCTCTAATTTCGACATTAAAGGGTATTTAGATTGTTAGGAATACATGAGAACATACTTTAGTAGTAGCATATGTATGCGAATAAATTTGTTTGCTCAGATAAGTCAAGGTTAATTAATATGGAAACCACTAAGAGGTTGACCAAAGAAAAACGGTTCCAAAGCTTTCTGCTATCGATAGCTCTAAGTTTGCTCATTGAACAACCTTGACATAGTCTACTGGGTCAGTTTTGTCATTACTAAGATCAATCTAGACCATTGGAATGAAGATGAGTATAAACTTGCAGTTCTGCAAGAAAATCAAGCCTCATGATAAGTTTAGTCTTACAATAAGAGCTATGGATCACTAAGATTAAGTTCATGCGGGATGTGTAGTAAAATCCACATAAGTTAATAACACTCACAAATAGAGCTTTATTGTGGAAAAGGCTCCAAGCCAAAGGTAATTGTATCATGATCGATGCATGCCAAATTTATGTTGAGGCCGTTGAGCAGACAAAATAATAAAACTCGAACTAAGAAGTGGTAGGCAGAGTAAATCACATAAGTTATTTGTACTTTTGAGGCAGAAAGTCAAATGTGCAGCCAAACACATTGCTGTCAGTTGTGTGTTATAAAGAAGTAAACCTAGGATCATACTAAGCATTGATTATTGAGCAATTAGATTTACGCGAATCCTCGCAGTACTGCATACAAAAGGGACTTTTACCCAATGTTTTCTGTGAACACATAACGTGCATGGGTTTATGAAAGAACCTATGATTTCCTGGATACTTAAGGGCCAAACTCAGAATTAAGTTATATTTCTAAGTGTGAGGTACATAACGTGGTCATCGAGTCAAGCAGTAAATAACGGACTGTCTTCGATGCATCGTGTCCTTTATATTGAGCATGAAGAAATATACGTAAGTTTAGGTTTATGTTAATAAGTTTTAGTTCCATGATCAAGAGGAAGATTGTTAGAAGATGAGCACATTGATTAAAAAGGGAAATAATTAAGGAGTCAGTTACATTTGTAATCGACTCAATTTCTAAGGAAATCTCCACGGTGTGTGATCGGGACACTCCAACCGAATCGGTTGGAGGCCCCCTCTACCAATCCCTTCCCTTATAAATAGATGGGCACTCCATCAATTTTGAGATTGATGGAAGATAAACTACTCAGATGCCCAAGAAGCTCTTAGGCTACCGATTAGGCACAAGGGAGAAGGTTTGGAAAGATCCTCCAAGTCTCCATCTTCTTCACCGGCGTCATCAACATGGCATTTTGCTCCTCTGACGAGATCTCTGGGACGTTCTCCTACTTCCCCACTTTAAGACCTATGTGTGCTGAATACATTGGCTTGTAGTGAATACACTTGGATTTGATGATAAAAGTTTTGAATATCACCAAAACACCTTTTTATCAAGGTCCGACTCTAGCTCCGAGCTATATCAAGGTCCGACCATAGGTCCGACTTGGTTTGGGTAGCTCCGGTTACGTTCGAAGCTAGGTTCGACTTCTTGGTAAGGTCCGACCAGCTTTGGTTAGCTCCGGTGAGCTTTATCTTTAGCTCCGGCATATATTTGATAGCTCCAGAATGCTTTTGCTAAGCTCCGACGTACTTTGTCTAGCTCTGGTTTTGGGTTGACTAGTTTTGACTAGTTCTGGTTAGCTCCAACACTAGATCCTGCTAGTTTTGTAAGCTCCGGCGGGAGCTTGGTTGTACTAGTTTTGGTAAGCTCCGGTGCTAGGTTCTACTAGCTTTTGTTAGCTCCAGCTCAAGCTCTGGGTTGCTCTGGCAAGGTCCGGAACTTGACCGTAGTGCTTCTGCTTTTCATTTGCAATGTTTCGTACTTGCTTTACATTATTGGAAAGATTGCTTAGTATTCATTTGCTAAGTTTTTGGTGCGTTTTGGTTGAAATGGATGATATCGTGTTACTGTGGTTTTGCAACATGCTTATGTGAGGTGCTCACGTAAGGTGTTGTGTTTGGAACTAACTTGAGTCAAGTCGAGGACTTGGGCTCGTATGGATTGGTTGTTTATTCATGTGCAGGTGTTGCTTGAGTTCAAGACATGGCTGGTGACGGTATCCATTGGACTAGTCTCAGGGAGGAGATGAGGTTCCAACAACCAAGTTCGGGAGGAACTATGGTTGAGATGATCAGGAGGATGCGCAGGATGATTGAATCAAAGGCAGTGCATATGAAGGTCAAAGGAAGGTGTTCGCACGTATGCATGAGGTGCATGACGTGGCAATATGCTTCTAGAGACGGATTATGGAAGGAAGATATAATCAGAAGGATCGGATCGTATCGGTTGAAGACTTAGGCTGCTAGCTGAGTCGGTTATGGCTCGGTATGGAAATATCGAGTTGGTTATGTTAGGATTTCGTGTGGGTCACGAATTTGAGTTGTTTAGGAATGTGGGATACGTTCCTATGATGTTTGGAAGTCTTAAGATTGCTTCTATCTGCGTATAGAAGAGTCCTAAGCAGTTATGGAAAGTTCCGATTGTGATCGGATTAGGATTGGAGTCCTAGTTGAGATTGGGATGGCCTAAGGGCTGGTTATATAAGCAAGGGAGCCCATAGCTCGTGGGTACGACTTAGGGGGCTGTTCCTCTTGTGTTCTATTGAATAAAATTCGTAGTTTGAAGGAACTTTTGTGCCTTGTTCGTCCGACTTGTTCCAGACAAGTTTTACTCGTCGAGTTTCTGGACAGCACTACCTTTCGTCGGTGGTTTTATCATAACTCGAGTTTTACAGATCCAATTAATGCGATTCTTTTTGGGTTGTCTTCACAACTTGATTATCTATCATCTGTCAAAATTTCACAGTCATTGGATTTGTGGTTTCTGAGCTAAACGAGTTTCTTTGCAGCATTCCAGAAACTGTTTTTCTCGGGTAGGTCAGATTGACCTTTGTTTGATCGTTAGATCATAACTTGAGTTTCTCTCGACGGATTTGAGTGATTCTTCTTGTTTTGCCTTCGTGACCTTGATTCTCTCTGATATATATCACTTTTGTCACGGTGAAACACGTTTAGATTAGTCTCGGACACGATTTCTTTTACAGATCATTTTTCTGCCTAAGGGATTGGGGTTTAATTGTTTCCGCTGCGTAAGATTTTTAAATCTACCATTCACCCCCCCTCTGGTAGCTTTTCACGTGCTCTTCGATCCTACAATTGGTATCAGAGCCACAGTGCTCTAATCTTTGTGATTTGCACATGTTTTTGACTAATCATCATGGAGAAGTACTCCGCCAAACCTTGTGTGTTTGCTGGTATTGATTTCCAGGTTTGGAAGGCACGCATGGAGGCTTTCATCCAGGCACAAGGCTTTGCAATATGGGAGAAGGTGTATAAGCCTTATGAAGTGCCACCCAATGATCAAGTCACGGCCACAAACCTATGGGACGTCGACAACAACAACAAAGCCCGAAACTTGATCATCCAAGGACTCACTCAAAGCGACTTTGATCGTGTCGCGCACCTCCGATCAGCATACGATGTTTGGAGAGCTCTCTGTGATTACCATGAAGGCTCCAACACAATCAAGGAGGTAAAAAAAGATGTGTTTCAAAAAGGAATATATGCGTTTTGAGATGCAACCAGGTGAGTCTATCGATGACCTTTTTGCTCGTTTCAATAAAATTCTCAGCAACTTACGTAGTGTCAATGTAAATTTTTCTGATGCTGAGAATGCTAGGCAACTTCTTAGTGCGTTAGACATGTCAATTTGGGAGATGAAAGTCACATCTATTCGTGAATCTACTGTCATGAGTTCTCTTATATTAGATGTACTCTACTCTGAACTAAAAACTCATGAAATTGACATCCTAGCACGTAAGAACCCAAATAAGTCTATTGCATTTGTTTCACAACGTGATATGTCTAGCTTCGGCCAATCATCATCTTGCAATACTTTTGCTTTATTGTCCTCACTAACCCTGGAGCAGATCGAAGAATTTCCAGAAGAGGAGTTGGCACTCATCTCTACTAGATTCTCAAAAGCATTGCAAAATGTGAGAACTAGAAGGAGAGGAAGCTCTAGACCTCAACGCTGTTTTGAATGTGGTAAAACAGGGCACTTTCGTACAGAATGCCCTAGGTCCGACCACCCAGGAAGAAAAACAAAGCAAGGTCTAGACCTCCTCTGGAAATTCCAACAAAAAGAAAAAGAAGGGTACCATAGGACGCAAGATGATTAACAGCTTCATCACCGCACTTCAAGAACTTAGTTCAAGTGATGTAGACTTTGAAAGTGATGAAGATGATGACGATCTGGCCAACTTATGCTTCATGGCGGGCAAAACAAGATCAAGATCAAGTCAGGAGGATGCAGAACACAACAGTGAAGACGATGAGGTATGTTCTACCTGCAATGAAATGTGTGATGCTATTTCTCGTGCAACTATTATTGTCAAGAAAAAGGACAAAAAGCTTAGGGATAATGCTGCTAAAATTGAATCACTAGAATTTGAAATTAACCGTTTAAAAACTTTGATTCCTAGTGATGATGCATGTCCCTCATGTGACTTAATCTATGAACAATTGTCCACATTAAGAAGTGCACACTCCTCCACTCTAGATAAACTTGAGTTAGAAATTGAAAAGAACAAAGAGCTTGCTGCACTTAATGATAAAAACTTGAAAGATACTAGCTGTTCTACAATTGATTTGCATTGTTCTACTTGTGATGATTGTGATAAGAAACTACAGGATGCTATGAATGAAATTTCTATATTGAACAATGCTTTACGTTCTCATGAAGTTAAATTTTGTTCCAATTGCAAACTAAAAGGAAAAACTTCATGTGAAAATTTCCTTGATCCGTCCAATAAACTTGATGACATGCATAGGACATTAGATCGGTTTTGTAATGGGAATAAGAACCTAAACTTACTGCTAAATTCTTCCAAGTCTTGCAATAATAAAAATGGTTTAGGTTTTGATTCTCATGCTCATGCTAAGGCACATCCACCTAAAATTGTAAAGTCATTAGGATGTGGTTTGATTCAAACAGTTCCTAAACAAAAAGAAGTGGTTTTCAAATCTGCAGGAGTGCTTTCTAATTCTGTTTCTAATGTTGGATGCCCATCGATACATGATTACAAAATTAAGTTTCATTGTACCTACTGTGGTAGAGATGGTCATGTCATAGATTTTTGTTATAGACTAGCTAAACAACAGAAAAGGGAAAGAATGTCTGCTAGATCTCATAACTTTCATGCTAATCCGAAAATTAGAAACATGCAACCTGATTTAATAACTCAGAAATTTGAAAAGGTAGCTTCTGGAACTTTTGGCAAGAAATCTACAAAGGCAGCTCCGGTAGTTCTGATAGCTCCAAGAGCTCCCGGATCTTCTGTTGTTCCCTCCGGAGCCTCAGTTTTTGCCTCCGGACCTTCTGCTTTTACCTCCGGAGCTACTGGTTTTCACTCTAAACTAGTAACAACTTCTAAATCAACTGTTAAGAACAGAAAACCTCAATCTTTGACTCATAAACCTGCTGTTTTATCTCAGCTTTCGCGTGTTTTTCCTACTGCACGTCGTGTGACTCAGTACTGGATACCTAAATGCCTTTTGACTAACCCCAGTATTGAGTCATCGACGTATTGTGCTTTTATGTAGGTTACACGTTTGAGGAAGGAGAACATTTGGATAGTGGATTCAGGTTGCTCACGCCACATGACCGGTAATAAAGATTGGTTCTCCTCCCTCTCTTTTGTGTCACGTGTAGAGAATGTTACTTTTGTCGATAATTCCTCAACTCCTATAATTGCTAAGGGTTCGGTTAGAGTAAATGATCACTACACTTTGAAGAATGTGGCACTTGTCAAAAATTTGAAATACAACTTGCTTTCTGTTGCACAATTGCTAGATGAAAATCTAGAAATTATTTTCAATAAAAACTGCTGCAAAGTTGTAGGTTCAAATAGTGAGCTTATTTTTAACATGTCTCGGTTTGGAAGAGTTTTTAAAGCTGATTTTGATATGTCTTCCTCTAAGCATAGGTGTCTAGTTGCTAATGATTCAAAGGACTTATATTTTTGGCATCGTAGACTTGGTCACGTAGGCTTTGATCACCTAACGCGTGTTAGTGCTCTTGATCGCATACGTGGGCTGCCTAAGCTTAAAGGGGACAAAGAAATTGTGTGCTCTTCTTGTAGACATGCTGAGATGGTTGCAGGTTCACATACTCCTCTCACAATGATCATGCCAACTGAACCAAGTCAACTTTTGCATCTTGACACCGTAGGACCTTCACGTGTTCAATCCTTCGGAGGTAAATAGTATGTTCTTGTTATTGTTGATGATTATTCTAGATACTCTTGGGTTTACTTTATGGCGTCTAAGAATGAAGCTTTTAGTCACTTTAGGACTTTATTTCTTAGATTATCAATTGATCACCCAGGATCTTTAAAGGCAATTAGAAGTGATAACGGAACTGAATTTAAAAATCAATCTTTTGATCATTTTTGTGCTGAAAATGGAATAGATCATCAACTTTCTTCCCCATATGTACCTCAACAAAACGGTGCTGTAGAAAGAAAGAACAGAACCTTAGTTGAGATGGCTAAGACTATGCTTGATTAATATCAAACTCCTAGGAAATTTTGGGCTGATGCGTTAGCAACCGCTTGTTATGTCTCAAATCGTGTTTTCTTGCGTGCTAAGCTAGGTAAAACACCATATGAGCTCCGGTTTGGACATAGGCCTAGTGTTACACACTTTCGGGTCTTTGGTTGCAAATGCTTTGTTAAGAAACATGGTAATCTTGATAAATTTGAACCTAGATCCATTGATGGCATGTTTCTTGGTTATCCATCTCATACTAGAGGCTACTGTGTGCTTTTATTAGACACTAACAAAATTATGGAGACTTGTGAAGTGTTTTTTGATGAAGCTAGCCCAGGTACTAGCTCCGATGTTGCAGGACCAGATCCGTATCCACAGGGGAGGGTATTTTTGAAGATGAAGAAGAGCCGGTGATACTGCCTGGTAGTTCCGAAGTTGACACATGTCCAGCTCCAGACATTGAACAAGCTCCGGTTATCACCTCTGCTGGTCCTGATCGTCCACAAGTAACAAGCTCATCAATCTACGATGAACCTAATGAAGAAGAAGCTTGTGAGACATTTGTTTCCCTACGTTTTTACAAAGATCATCCCCCACAACAGATGATTGGAAGCTTGCACGAACGAGTCACACGGTCTAGGTTTTGCGATCCAAACTCTTATGCTCATTCTGCTTTTGTTGCTTCTTTTGAACCCAAAGATATATCACACGCACTCACAAATGAATCTTGGATTATTGCCATGCAAGAAGAGTTAGAAAATTTTGAAAGAAATAATGTTTGGAAACTTGTACCTCCACCTCAAGGTCACACTTTAATTGGAACTAAATGGGTATATAAAAATAAGCAAGGTGAGGCTGGGGTTGTGGTTAGGAATAAGGCTAGGTTGGTTGCTCAAGGTTTCACTCAAGTTGAAGGTCTAGATTTTGATGAAACTTTTGCTCCTGTCGCTAGATTAGAAGCCATAAGAATTTTGTTAGCTTTTGCAGCATCTAAAGGTTTTAAGCTATATAAACTGGATGTTAAAAGTGCTTTTCTTAATGGCTACATAGATGAGGAGGTTTATGACAAACAACCACCGGGTTTTGAAAATCCAGATTTTCCTAATCATGTTTACAAACTGTCCAAAGCCTTATATGGTCTCAAACAAGCCCCAAGAGCATGGTATGATAGGTTAAAAACATTCTTACTTGAAAAGGGGTTTACCATGGGCAAGGTTGATAAAACTCATTTTGTGCTTAAGCATGGCAATAACCCATTATTCGTTCAAGTGTATGTGGATGATATTATCTTTGGTAGTGCTTCTCATGATCTTGTGTCCAAGTTTTCAGCAATGATGAGTTCCGAATTTGAAATGAGTATGATGGGTGAACTCACTTACTTTTTGGGGCTGCAAATCAAGCAAACCAAGGAGGGTACCTTTGTGCATCAAACGAAGTATACCAAAGACCTCCTAAGGCGCTTCAACATGGAAAAAAGCAAGCCTCTTAGGACACCAATGGGAACAGCAACAACACTTGAACTTGATGAAGATGGTGAACCCGTGTATAAAAAAGAATATAGAAGCATGATCGGATCACTTTTGTACCTCACGGCATCAAGACTGGACATACAATTCAGCGTATGTCTTTGTGCACGGTTTCAAGCTTCCCCACGTGCTTCACATCGTCAAGTCGTCAAAAGGATTCTCAGGTACTTACATGGAACTCAAGAATTTGGCATTTTTCTTCCTTCTTCCTCAACCGTTTCTTTGAAAGCTTTTTCGGATGCCGATTTTGGGGGTTGTAGGATTGATAGGAAAAGTACTTCCGGTGCTTGTCATTTTCTTGGTAATTCTCTTGTTGCTTGGTCCTCTAGAAAACAAAATTCAGTTGCACAATCCACAGCCGAATCTGAATATGTAGCTGCTGCTAGTGCTTGCTCACAAATTCTTCGGATTGTTCAAACACTTAAGGACTATGGGGTTGATCTAGATAGTGTTCCACTGTTTTGTGATAACACTAGTGCTATTTGCATTGCTAAAAACCCCATGCAACATTCTAGAACTAAGCACATTGATATTAGGTATCACTTTCTCCGAGATAATGTTGAAAAAGGAAACATTGTGCTTCACCATGTAGATACCGAACAACAATTGGCTGACATTTTTACAAAACCTTTGGATTTCACTCGTTTTTGTTACATTCGTAGTGAAATAGGGGTTTTGCATCCTCATGGCTTAATTTGAGGGGGAGTTTTTGAAACTTAGGAAGTCTATGTGTGAATCTGAAATAAAAATAATATGAGCATAATACTTCATACATATATGACTTTGTGATTCCTTTTACATGCTGAAAGTTCTTACTACATTACTCGTGTTATACATTTTGTAGTTTTTGCCATGTCTAGTAATAGGAATAATTACTTACACTAAAATTGGTCATGGTCGAACTTTCTTGCTGTTTTGAACTTGTTACATGTTCACAAGTGCTTTTAATCATTAAGAATTAATCAAGTAATCAACTCACATGTTGAGTTTTTATGAACAAATATAAATTGAGAAAAGATCAAGAGAATATGCATGCATCGCACTTCTTCTTTTGAGATAGCTTATCATTGCACTTAGATATGAACTTGGAAGAAGTTGTGTAGGACTAAAACCATGTCCTTAAGCTTCTGATTGTCAAATGACATAGGCTTGGCTTGGTTGGTTAGAATAAGGCAGATGTGCATATAATCTCTTGCAGATATCATATGATCTAAATTTGTGCTTTGAAAAATAATAAAATGCAACAACAAGTGTCATGCTTTCAGGTATTGAAATATTTAAGTTTGTGAGATCATGACTTGCTTAAATTGAAAATTACATTTGATCTCTAGCATGGCTTACACTACTTTATGTATCTCATTGATGTGATAGTGTAAGTTACTTGATAGTATGACTTGGATGAGCTTTGTTTATATGTATATGTTATAATATGCTCATAACAACTAAAGTTGGAGAGATAATTTGTTTATATATCATGACTTTCTGAATACATTGTCAAAGGGGGAGAGATAAGCATGAAGAGAAAGAGAATATGTGCATAAGGAGAGATAATATGGGACTTTTTTTGGATTTTCTTCTCATTTTACTTTTGATTTACAAAGGGGGAGAATTTGTTTTCAAAACTTTTAATTGAATAAGCCAATGTTCGGATTTTAAATGGTGTTGTCAATGCATTCATCAAGGGGGAGATTGTAAGACCTATGTGTGTTGAATACATTGGCTTGTAGTGAATACACTTGGCTTTGATGATAAAAGTTTTGAATATCACCAAAACACCTTTTTATCAAGGTCCGACTCTAGCTCCGAGCTATAGCAAGGTCCGACCATAGGTCCGACTTGGTTTGGGTAGCTCCGGTTACGTTCGAAGCTAGGTCCGACTTCTTGGTAAGGTCCGACCAGCTTTGGTTAGCTCCGGTGAGATTTATCTTTAGCTCCGGCATATATTTGATAGCTCCGGAATGCTTTTGCTAAGCACCGACGTACTTTGTCTAGCTCCGGTTTTGGGTTGACTAGTTTTGACTAGTTCTGGTTAGCTCTGGCGCTAGATCCAACTAGTTTTGTAAGCTCTGGCGGGAGCTTGGTTGTACTAGTTTTGGTAAGCTCCGGTGCTAGGTTCTACTAGCTTTTGTTAGCTCCGGCTCAAGCTCCGGGTTGCTCTGGCAAGGTCCGAAACTTGACCGTAGTGCTTTTGCTTTTCATTTGCAATGTTTCGTACTTGCTTTACATTATTGGAAAGATTGCTTAGTATTCATTTGCTAAGTTTTTGGTGCGTTTTGGTTGAAATGGATGATATCGTGTTACTGTGGTTTTGCAACATGCTTATGTGAGGTGCTCACGTAAGGTGTTGTGTTCGGAACTAACTTGAGTCAAGTCGAGGACTTGGGCTCGTATGGATTGGTTGTTTATTCATGTGCAGGTGTTGCTTGAGTTCAAGACATGGCTGGTGACGGGATCCATTGGACTAGTCTCAGGGAGGAGATGAGGTTCCAACAACCAAGTTCGGGAGGAACTGTGGTTGAGCTGATCAGGAGGTTGCGCAGGATGATTGAATCAAGGGCAGTGCATATGAAGGTCAAAGGAAGGTGTTCGCACGTATGCATGAGGTGCATGACGTGGCAATATGCTTCTAGAGACGGATTATGGAAGGAAGATCTGATCGGAAGGATCGGATCGTATCGGTTGAAGACTTAGGCTGCTAGCTGAGTTGGTTATGGCTCGGTATGGAAATATCGAGTTGGTTATGTTAGGATTTCGTGTGGGTCACGAATTTGAGTTGTTTAGGAATGTGGGATACGTTCCTATGGTGTTTGGAAGTCTTAATATTGCTTCTATCTGCGTATAGAAGAGTCCTAAGCAGTTATGGAAAGTTCCGATTGTGATCGGATTAGGATTGGAGTCCTAGTTGAGATTGGGATAGCCTAAGGGCTGGTTATATAAGCAAGGGAGCCCATAGCTCGTGGGTACGACTTAGGGGGCTGTTCCTCTTGTGTTCTATTGAATAAAATTCGTAGTTTGAAGGAACTTTTGTGCCTTGTTCGTCCGACTTGTTCCAGACAAGTTTTACTCGTCGAGTTTCTGGACAGCACTACCTTTCGTCGGTGGTTTTATCATAACTCGAGTTTTACAGATCCAATTGATGCGATTCTTTTTGGGTTGTCTTCACAACTTGATTATCTATAATATGTCAAAATTTCACAGTCATTGGATTTGTGGTTTCTGAGCTACACGAGTTTCTTTGCAGCATTCCAGAAACTGTTTTCTCGGGTTGGTCAGATTGACCTTTGTTTGATCGTTAGATCATAACTTGAGTTTCTCTCGACGGATTTGAGTGATTCTTCTTGTTTTGTCTTCGTGACTTGATTCTCTCTGATATATATCACTTTTGTCCCGGTTAAACACGTTTAGATTAGTCTCATACACGATTTATTTTACAGATCGTTTTTCTGCCTAAGGGATTGGGGTTTAGTTGTTTCCGCTGCATAAGATTTTTAAATCTACCATTCACCCCCCCTCTGGTAGCTTTTCACGTGCTCTTCGATCCTACACCCACGTCCAGTAAAGTTATTCCCAAGGTATTTCCTATCCCAATCCCTAATCAAGTTCATGTTCTAGTTACTGAATCATTAGCTTCATGTTTGCTGGATTAACCTTTTTCTAATTAAGATCACCCAATGGATTAGTTGCTAACTAAGATTATGTTCACTACGTGAGAAAGACTCATCCAAGACGAGCCCGCACGAAGAACGGAGACGAACAAACCGCTCATCTCTGTCATCACAACTCGCATTACGGAGTCAATGGAGACGCGCGGCGGGTGCGTCGCCATTCAGCATACATGCAAGACAAGCTCTAAGAAAGTGCGTCTCCTTTTTATAAGTAATACCAGATGAGCTTTAAGGAGGCCGTCTCCTTTATAAAAAAATCCCAGACTGGCACTATAGATGCTCGTCTTCTTTCTTTAAGCAATCCGAGATGGAATTTCTTCTTAGCACGTCACCGATGTATATACTCGCTGTTACATTGTCGCACTAAGAGGAGACGCACCATGTTCAATGCTCGTCTCCTATTAGATGCCACCACCTCTTGTTCACCCTACTTGCCGGCTGCATCCTGGAGCTAGCCAGGATTTGGAAGCCGCATAGCGAGTGTAGCAACATACACATACATTAACATATGTATAGCCAAATGGAGATCACACATTAAATTATATTGACCAATCAAGTAGTAACAAAGTGTCAATCGTGGTTAGAAAGTAACTAATTACACAAAGAATGCCCCTCTGTTCATCATGATTACCAAGTAACTAATTACACACATAATAACTGTCATCATCTAATCTTCTATACCATAATTGTCGAAGTGTGCACTAGGACACTTCACCCAGTACTACTAAAAAGTAGTCCACGGAGGTTCGTATTCGATTGGGACACAAAGCGAAATCAAGCACAAGATGGTGACACGGGGGAGATTTTTTGTGGTTCAGGCCGCTTGTGCATAATACCCTACTCCACGGGGTGTGTGTTGATTGTATGAGCGAGTATGAGCTTGCGTGTGTGTGAAATTGTCTGCTTTTTACCGTGCAGCGCAACCCTTTTTATATACTAAGGACTGCTCGTTACAGTTAGAACCTAGCCCAACAAGTGGCCCTGACTGTATTAACTACCCTGTACATGATATAAGTGTAATGAGGGGTGAATTGGCTGATAACATGCCTTAATAGCAGCGTTACCAGTCTTGATATTCCCCTGATCGTGCATCATTAATATGACATTAATAACGCGTTAACCGAGTCTTGTAACGGCTAATTGATAGCCCTTGAATGTCCGCCCCGTTGGATATTCCAATGTCCTCCTGTTGTTGATGTAGGTCTGAGCGTTGACACGTGAAAGCTCCAAACCTTCCCTCTACTGAGGGATAGGTCTGGTGTCGTTGGACACATGGTAGTGTCGTAGCTTCCCTGAGGAGGGAGGTAGGTCCGGCTCTGCAAGACACGTGGCAACACTAGAGCTATCCTAACGAGGGAGGCATGTTCGCTTCTTCTAGACACATGGCTCTACCAGCGCTACCCTAAGGAGGGAGGTAGGTCTGGTTACGCGGGATGTGTATCCCCTTCGTACATCTGCCACTTCGACATAGGAACTCCTCGACTTTGCTTGCGGTATCAGGGGGTACCCTGTACGCAGGGTACCGATAGTGGCCCCTCGGCCCACCTCAGGGTGAGGTCCTCAGGTAGAGGTTATGCTATCAAAGGGGGGGCATCATCGATTCCCACATTGCAACTTCAAATTCTTTTCCTGGCAGTTGGGATGGCAACACGCAGTTATGTTGTTGCCACGTGGCTTTTCTTGATATGGTGAGTGGGATCCTAGAGTGCAGATCTCACACAATTGAAGGTCATCGGTTCCCAATACGAAATTCATATTGGTTCCCGGCACAATACTTGTAGTCGTGTCAGGCTGTAGCTCTCGGGCTTCCAACTTCCCATCATGACAATGGTTAACCTGGTGTGACTTTTTTAACAAAGTGGACTCGGGCCCCCTTGTCATTGACAAGGTCATTTGAGATTCGGGTCTGGAGGCAGTTTCCATCCAAGCGTTGTGGAGGTTTACTAAAGGGAGAAAGTCCACACGGGAAGATAACTCTTTACGCTTTCATCTGATCTTGCGCTTAGAGCTCTCCGCCTCTTCAACCTTTCTTCCGCTTCTACTCCACATTGCAGTGATGCAGTTGGGTCTTCCTCATAGCCAGATCAAGAGCGATGAAGAGTTTTTGAGGGTCGGCACCTACATGGGGTGTTCGAGTGACTCCTTTAACAACTCAATTCGCCTCGGCCAGCTCTCCTTCAAGAAGGAAAGCCCTAACGAGATTGTGTACTTCACGGTGATCGCCATGGTGGAGCTCATCCTGCCATTCTCCACCTTCCTGCTGATGCTACTAGACTTCTACGACCTGCAACTCCACCACCTCGGCCCTCACTCCTTCTTGCTAGTGGCGACATTCGTCCACTTTTGCGATATGTGGGTGGGTGTGCCGCCCTGCATCAAGATCTTCGGGACCTTCTTCAAGGTCCACACAATCGAAAAAGGGAATGAGCTTCTCGGCTTCTACTACTTCGTGAAGCGCAAGAACTCGCCCTTAAAGTATTTGAAGATGCTCCCTTCTGGGAAGCAGGACGGCCGGAAGAAGGATTGGGTGGTCATCAGGGTGGATCGCCATGACATGCTGGAGCTACATGATAGCCTTCTCATCATTGACACCGATGCCTAGGAGGTGGTTCCAAAGCTATCGGAGGCATACAACCCAATCCTGATAAGGATCCAGGAGTGCGTGGAAGGAGGAGTGACTCCCCTAATGGTGATTGCCAACTTTCTGACCAACCGATGGGCTCTGCTGAAGACGAGGGAATGGCCCGCGTGGGCATTTGGTGGAGAGATGGATCCATACCGGATTGATACGGGTATCGGGTCCAATTTGGATGAAAAGGTTTTGAAGCTTCATCTCAAAAAATTGCACCACGGAGCCATTCACCCCGATCATCTGACACCTCCAGCGGAGTTCCTTCCCCTGAACATGGTTCCAGAGTTCAAGAGGGAGCTACAGAAGAAGATGCAAGCACTTTATGATCTGGGCCTTGTGGATAGGAATCAGAGCACTCCTCCAAAGGGGATTGTAATCCCCAAAGAACCTTGCACTCACGAAGGCTCTGGACCTACGCCAGTTAGTGGCAAAGGCAAAGGTCCCGCTGCTTCACCTCCCAAGAAATCAACCTCAAGCTGAGGCAAGGAGAAAGCTCCTGTCAAAGCTCCGAGTCGGAAGCGGAAGATGACAAGAAGCGACAGAAGCAGTGTGAGGGAAGCTCCAGAAGAATTGACCCCTCAGCCTCGGCTAGGGTCTGTGGTGGTAGTTCCATTTAGCTCTGGCTGGTCCTTCGGCTCCAGTGTCCACAGAGGGCGTTGGGTCTGGCAAATCGACTCTCGTCTTGGTGCCAGTGGAGGGCTCTGAGTCTAGAGTAAATCCTTCGACAACGGAGGTACCAGAGGTAGCAGCGCCGGCGGCCGCCTCAACACTTGGTTCGGGGCTTCGAGCATGCGCCACACCGACAACGACAGGCTCTAGCTCCAAGCACCCAAGAAAGATGATTCATGCCGACTGGAGCGGCAACATCCCCAGGTAAGGGCCAAACCTTCAGCTTTTTTCTTGATTTTGTTTCTTGCTTTATCTTGAATTCTCTATGTTCCGTTTCCAACGTATCAAGGAGGGAGACTGCAGCTCCAGAGCCTGCGGCAGGTGCGGAGGCTATGTAAGCTGAAGCTCCTGCCTCCGCTCCAACCCCTTCCCCAATGGTTGTTGTTGACGACACAACAGCTCTGGTGCCGACTGTCGTGGAGACAAGTCTAGTACCAGCGATCGAAGAACCCGTGGTAGTGCCGGACCACGTGAAAGAAGTACTTGAGCAAGCTTCGATGATTTCGGAGCCAGCTGTGGAGGTTCTGGCATCATTGTCGAAAATCAATGAAGCCCCAGCAAGAGTCCGAGTGCCAGTCTCAGAGGTGGCAACACTGGAGGTAACCTTGCCCGATCCTGCTCTAGAGGATCCGGCTGTTGGTGCTCCAACTTTTGAGCCGATCGATGAAGATCCGACTGCGAATCCCTCCTCGCCAGCTCCGAGAGTTGAAGATCCGGCAGCTGAACCCTCCTTGCCAGCTCCGGAGGTAGAAGTCCCAGCTGCAGGACCTTCCTTCACTGTGACAGAGATTGACGAGCTCCCGAAGATCGGCCCTAGTGATGTGGAGTTGCTGGAGAACGCGCTTCCGCTGTGGGCTCCTAATGTTAGTTTGGAAGACCCGTTGGAGCCTGCAGAGGCACCTCAGGCAGGCCTGGAGCCAATTCCCCTAGAGTTGTCAATCGATAATGCCTGCTCAAGCCTCTAACAGATCCAGCTTGCTTTTGACTATGACCACAAGTTTCTTGAAGAAGAGCACAACACCCTGAGGCGTTGGCGCAATAGGCTGCTCTTCGGAACAAAGCTAATGCAGTCTCAGCTGGCGGACCAGAAGGAGTGGGTGGAAAAAGAAAAACCCCGACAGTAGCGCCTGAACAGGGCACTAGAGGATCGAGAGGCCACCATTAAGGCCCTCAACAAGAAGACTCACGAAATTTACGAGCATGCGAAAAAATTCCCGTGAAATGGTCGACAACCGCTCGGTGAGTCTCGAAGAGTTGAGGTAAACTCTCCTCAAGCGTCGAGATGAGCTCAATAATAAGGAGGTTAGCCTCCAAGAAATAGAAGATAAGATCCAGCAGAGGTAGGATGAGCTCTCCCGGAAGCTGGCACACGGTGAACAATACTTGGCGAACCGTGTGAAGGAATTTGAAGCTTGGTGCGAACAAGAGAGGCACCAATTGTGGCGGGCAGGCCAAGATGTCAACAAAAGAGAAATTACTGTCTCTGCTTGGTAGGACAAGATGAAAGCGAAAGAGAAAGACCTTGCGGATAGGAGAAGCCGAGTACACCTCCGGGAGAAATAAGTCGCCGACCAAGAGAAGCTGCTGGCTGATCAAATTCAGCATCATGCTAAGGAGGTCGAGCGCTTCTCAAAAGAGGGCTCTGCGAAGCTTTCATCTGCAAGGAGGTCGCTAGAGGAGCTCCGGAGCTCGAGGACAACTGAGTCTCAGCAAGTCTGGGACTTCCTCGGGCGAGCTAATGAAGCTATGGTGTCTTTAGGGTTTAGTTCGGTTCGTCCGTATGACCCGGAGCCAGAGATGGAAAAGGCCCTGATATCTTTGAACTCGGCTGGCAACAAGCTGGACGCCATGGGAGACGTAATCGTCGACCAAATGGAGATAGAAGGAAAGTCCCTGGCCAAGAACGTCGCCGAGTATGTGCTGATGTGCTTGAAGAGCCAGGACCCAAATATGTCTCTAGCTCCGGTGGTCGAAGGACCCATTACCGAGGAGGATACGTCTCTAGCTCTGGGTCTTCTCCAACCCTACCCTCATTGGATGTCTCTAGCTGCCAAGGCCAACATGCAAGAAGCTTCCCAGATGTTGATATTTCCTATGCACTACTAACAATTCATCCATAGCAGTGGTGCCAGAAATGCTTGTTGGTAGGTTTTAATTCTCAGATGAACATCCGCAAGCACACGGAAACTATTGATGTAGAATTTCCCCTTTAAAGAGTAGTTCCAAAGGGTGTCCATTTATATTTTCCCAAAGGAGGCTAGATGGAAGTAAAAAAATCATCAAATGGAGAGGCTAGGTTGGCCTAGGTAGGGTTCTAGCAAGGATGGATAAAGGGTAATTGAGATAGTGACACACACAAGAGCATCCTATTCTAAGGGGATAAATGAGGTAATAGAGAAACTAGGATAAGAGTTAGGTAGATACTCCTACTATGCTTCTAATGTACATATACATAGCCTAAGTTAGTTACTAATGATTATATTAAATATGAATTCTCATGCTGAAAGTGCATCTAGGACTCCCTTGTGGGTTTTGGATGATTTATGACAAGCAATTGGGATCCTAACCTATTTGTTGAGATGAGTGCAGGCCTATGATAGGAAAATGAGCAAAATACCAAAAAGAAGGAAGGATGAGGAGCAAAGTGGAGATGAGCTCAAGGAAGAAGAGTAATAGATTATTGTGTATGGAGTGTGTTAAGGAAACTCACCCCAAGAGCTCAATAATAATTAAACACACACATTGCACATAGTTACACAGGACCGGACTAGTCCGATCACAATCGGACTAGTCTGATAACCTTTCTGCACCAGATCGGATAAGTCCGATATTTGTCGAACTAGTCCAATATATTTCTGACTAGAATCGGACTAGTCCTCCCCAGTACGGACTAGTCCTCAAAACACTTCACAAATCACGCAAAATCGGACAAGTCCAATCACAACCGGACTAGTCCGATATTCTTTCTGATGCAAATCGGACAAGTCCGATATTTGCACGGACTAGTCCGAAAAACCCTCTAATCTACATCGGACAAGTCCTCCAAGTGCGGACTTGTCATTTAATTCACTTAGGGTTTCACATGTCCAGACAGGTCCGGTGGATATCAGACTTGTCCGAAGATTTCCAGTAGCAAAATCGAACAAGTCCATTTTCAGCCGGACTAGTCCGATATTTCGGGGTAGTTAGGGTTTGCTACACAGAGCACATCGGACTAGTCCAGTGACCACCACGGACTAGTCCAAACTTTCTGAACCCTAACGGTCACTTTTAGAAACCCCATATAAATAGAGGTGCATGGCCCAATTACGAACTCTCTCGAACCCTAGCACCGTCACACCTCCCAAGAGCCTCAAAAACTACATCTCTCCACGAAATTAAGTGCAACAACGATCAATCCTATGAGGATTCACTCTAGATCATTGGAGAGACACTTGGAACATCACATTGAGCTCTTGGTTTGATTCTCCAACACACTCCTGCATTTTAATTGTAATCCTTTGAGTGTGTTTTCAGTGGAAATTTGTTTTGTAATCTAAGGGAGCTCTCAACGTGTGAGAAGGCCCCTTGAATTTGGTTATTCACCCCTTTGTGATTAGTGGAAGAGGATTGGCCTTCGTGGCGATCCAATGAGGGTAGGGTTGGAGAAGACCCGGTCCTTAGTGGACTCCTCAACGTGGATGTAGGTTGCCTTTTGTGGTAGCTGAACCACTGGATAAATCCTTGTGTTTTGTTTTGGTGCTCATCATTCTCATTCATCAATATAATCTAGGGTTTCAACAATCATTGCTCATCTTACGTTGAATTATCAAACATAAGAATTAACTGTGATATAATCTAATATATAACCGTGAAACCTTTATTTGGTTCTATTTTTCCACTGCACACATAAAAGAATCAACCTAATCGAACTAGCTTAATCAACTTAGTCCGTGAACACCGGACTAGTCCACACTTTACCGGACTAGTCCGATATCTCTGGTATTGAGCTTGTTGTTGACTGTTGTAGGATCCGACAATTTTCAAAAAGGCCTATTCACCCCCCTCTAGGCCCACATTCAATTGGTATCAGAGCCGGTTCTTCAAGAAAGAGTCTAACCACTCGAAGAGATCATGTCGGAGATGAAGGACATCCAGAAAACCAACAACCAATAAGAGGTTATCAATGACAAGGCTCAAAAGATGGAGAAGTACCTCGAAGCCATTCAAGACTTCGAGGACGACGATGAGGAGACGCTGGAGCTAAAGGCACTCCTTAGAAAGAAGGCACTTTCCAAGGGGAAAGTGAAAGTTGAAGAGAAGAAGAAGGGGAGTAGTCACACCGACTACTCTCGATATCCTTTTAATTATGATCGTTTAAATTCCAATAATAATCATTACTTATCTATCCCACTTGGAAAAGCCCCTTCGATGGAAGTGATTACTCAATGTGGAGGCAGAATATGAAAATGCATTTGATTTCCCTCAATCCAAGTCTATGGCATGTTGTATGCACAGGGATAGATATTCTGGTCGACGATGAAGAGCTCACCCCAAGCCAAGAGCAGGCCATTCATAGAAACGCTCAAGCCGCAGCTGTAGTCACCTCCTCACTCAGTCGGGACGAGTTCACCAAGGTGGATGGACTCGAAATTGCCAAGGAGATATGGGATACACTGCAAACTGCACATGAAGGAGACCGACATGTGCGTGAGGCAAAGAT
Source organism: Tuctoria greenei (assembly GCA_036927565.1). Lineage (NCBI taxonomy): Eukaryota > Viridiplantae > Streptophyta > Magnoliopsida > Poales > Poaceae > Tuctoria > Tuctoria greenei. The sequence continues at coordinate 288,373,125 of JAYESD010000001.1, forward strand.
CGAGATGATAGAAGGCGAACTAGGAAGATTCGCAATTGAGGAAGACGATTCACCCCAAGATATGTACAACCGATTAAAGACACTCGTCAACAAAGTTCGATCATATGGGAGCAAGAAGTGGAATGACCACGAGGTGGTAAAGCTCATCCTTAGAGCTTTTATGCCTCGCAATGTCACGCTATGTTCCATGATTAGAGAAAGCCCCGGATACAAAATGATGACTCCGGATGAATTGCTTGGAAAAATCATCAACTTTGAGATGATGGAAAGACAAGCAAAGCACGTCAAAGAAATTGCCGATCTCACCTCGGCTAAGAAGAAAGGGGTTGCTCTAAAGTCCACCCTCAAGCCCCTATAAAAAGAAGCAAGGGAAGCACAACTAGAGGAAGACAGTGACGACGAAAGCAGTGAGCTAGATGAAGAGGACATGATATTGTTCATGAAAAAGTTCAAGAGAATAATGAAGAAAAGACAAGGAACAAAATCAAGTGAGGGAAAATACAAGGAAAGAACGAAACCGAGGTTGAGGCGGGCATGCTACAATTGTGGTGAGTATAACCACTTTATAGTTGATTGCCCATATGAGGAGAACAAGAAGAGGACCAAAGAATCCAAGCCTCAACCAAAGAAATTCTTCAAGAAGAAGAAGCAAGCCGAACAAGCGCACATTGGGAAGGAGTGGGACTCAAACGATGAGTCCTCATCATTCGAAGAAGAAGAGATGGCTAGCGTAGCCATCGAGAGCACGTCCGAGAAATCTACACTCTTCCCCATACTCGGCGTAAGGAAGGGAAATGGCACTTGCCTTATGCCAAAAGAAGGTAAACACAAGGTAACCATCAAAACCCCTTCCATGCATTCCTACTCTAGTGATGATGAAATAAATAGTGATGATGAGGATATGCTTAGTGGACTAGATAGGAAAACTGCATCAAAAATGAAGTTTTTACTTGATCAACTTGTTGAGAAGGAGAGGTTAATTGGCCGTCAAGAGGACATGATTATCTCCCAAAAGGAGGAGTATGTCGAACTTGACAAACTTCTAGAACTTGAAAAGGAGAAGAGCAATTCACTAGAGCCTGAGTTAGCCTCAAGCAAGAAAGCTTGCTTGGAGTTAACTGACTCAAATGCTGCAATCAAGGACCAACTTGCTGACCTGACCAAGGTCAACAAGATCCTTGAAGTGCAAATTGAGTCACTCAAGCTAAGTGAACCTCCCTCCTCTTCAAGTTCACCTTCTCAACCCACTAATGCTGATTTTGCTCATACGTGCACATGTAGTAAAATTGACACCAGTTTGAAGGAGAAGATCAACTATGCACGTAGTGCATACTTGGTCCAAAGACCTCCAAATGTCAAATATGGCATTGGTTACTCTTATGGTGAAAAGCAGCATGCTAGAAGTCATAAGAATAACAAGGAGAGGATTTCCTTTGTGAAAGGAAGACCCTCTCAAACTGGTAAGTCGAAAAGTAAAAACTTGAACTCACAGAAACACCGGACTAGTCCGGTTAGTGTCCGGACAAGTCTAGTCCTCCGGACAAGTCCGGCCTACCAGACTAGCCCTGTATACAAACAACAACAATTACTCTTTAGAACCTTTGATGCCTCCTATGTGTTAATGAGAAACAAGTTTGGCAAGGTTTATGCTAATTATGTTGGGCCACGCCATGGGAACACCAAATATCATGTGTGGGTGCCCAAATGTATTGTAACTAACCTCCAAGGACCCAAGCAAGCTTGGGTACCTAAAACCAAAGCATAATTTGTTTTTGCAGGCCTATTCCTCCGGTGGATCCAAATGGGTGCTAGACAGTGGCTGCACCAATCACATGACCGGAGAAAGAAGAATGTTTGTGGAATATGAAGAGAATGAGGACCCAAACGAAGGCATCTACTTTGGAGATAATAGTCAAGGAAGGGTGCTCGGTACCGGTAAAATCGCAATATCTTCTACACACACTTTCTCATGTTTTACATGTCGAATCCTTAGATTATAACCTGCTATCCATATCTCAACTATTTGACAAAGGTTATAATTGCTTGTTCACTAACGAGGGTGTGACCGTATCTAGGAGGAGTGATGGTTCCATTGCATTCAAGGGTATGTTGAAGGGAAAGCTTTACCTTGTTGACTTCAACAAGGATAAAGCCGAGCTTGACACATGCTTGATTGCAGAAACCAACATGGGTTGGCTGTGGCATAAACGGCTAGTGCATGTTGGTATGACGAATATTCAAAAACTCCTCAAGGGCGATCACATCCGCGGTTTGAAGGATGTTGTTTTTGTGAAAGACAGGCCTTGTAGCGCGTGCCAAGCCGGGAAGCAAGTTGGAGCACCTCATCCCGCAAAGAACGTCATGACTACAACAAGACCGCTCGAACTACTTCACATGGACTTGTTTGGTCCAATTGCTTACATAAGCATCGGCGGTAAAAAATATGGTTTAGTAATTATTGATGACTTTTCTCGCTTCACTTGGGTTTTCTTTTTGCACGATAAGTCAGAAACACAACGAACACTCAAGAAGTTCCTCAAGCGAGCTCAAAACGAATTCTCATTGACAATCAAGAGTATTTGAAGCGACAACGGCACGGAGTTCAAGAACACACAAGTGGAGGAGTACCTTGATGAAGAGGGCATCAAGCACGAATTTTCAGCGCCATACTCGCCACAACAAAACGGATTTGCCGAAAGGAAGAACCAAACACTCATAGATATGGCAAGAACAATGCTCGATGAGTACAAGACCTCGGATCGATTTTGGGCGGAAGCGATTAACACCGCTTGCCACGCCGCAAATCGACTTTATCTTCATCGACTACTCAAGAAGACTTCCTATGAGCTACTCACCGGTAACAAACCAAACATTTCATATTTTCAAGTTTTCAGTTCTCCATGTTATATCCTGAACAAGAAGCCTAGGACTTCAAAGTTCGCTTCGAAGTCCGATGAAGGTTTCTTGCTTGGTTATGATTCAAACACTTACGCCTATTGTGTTTTCAACAAGGCCTCCGGACTCGTTGAAATAGCACGTGTTGTAGTGTTCGATGAGACTAATGGCTCCCAAAAGGAGCTAGTTGATCCATGTGAACTAGGTAAAGAAGAAGCTCCCTGTCAAGCATTGAAAAGAATGGCTCTTGGTGAAGTTCGACCACAAGAGCCACCTCCACACGTACATGAGGAAGATGAACCACAGGAGGAGATCAACGATCAAGGGGGAGCTTCAGCACAAGATCAACCACAAGAATACGAAGATGATCAACAAGTCAACGAAGGCAACTACTTAGGGGGAGAAGCAAATAATCATGAAGACACAACTCCTCAAGTGCCACACCCAAGAATACACCAACGCATCCAAAGGGATCACCCAATTGACAACATCATCGGTGACATCCAAAAGGGAGTAACCAATAGATCTCGCTTAGCTAACTTTTGTGAACACTATTCATTTGTATCCTTTTTGGAACCATGCAGGGTTGAAGTGCATTGAAAGATCCGGACTGGGTGGTGGCGATGCAAGAAGAATTGAACAACTTCAAGCGGAACGAAGTATGGGAACTTGTGGCAAGACCCAATGCAAACATCGTCGGCACCAAGTGGGTCTTCCGCAACAAACAAGACGAACACGAGGTAGTGATAAGGAACAAAGCACGACTTGTGGCCAAAGGGTATTCACAAGTCGAAGGTTTAGATTTCGATGATACTTTTGCTCCAGTAGCTAGGCTTGAATCTATTAGAATATTACTTGCATATGCTACTCACCATGATTTCAAGTTGTGTTAAATGGATGTAAAAAGTGCCTTCCTCAACGAACCAATCAAGGAGGAGGTGTACGTGGAGCAACCACCAAGGTTTGAAGACGAAGAGTTCCCCAACCACGTATTCAAATTGTGTAAGGCTCTCTACGGCCTCAAACAAGCTCCTAGAGCTTGGTATGAGTGTCTTAGAGATTTCTTAATTGAGAATGGTTTTCAAATATGGCAAAGTAGATTATACTCTATTTACAAAGAATTTAGACAATGATCTTTTCATTTGTCAAATTTATGTTGATGATATAATTTTTGGGTCAACTAATCAATCGTCTTGTGAGGAATTTAGCAAAATCATGACAGACAGGTTTGAAATGTCAATGATGGGAGAATTAAAGTACTTCTTGGGATTCCAAGTGCAGCAACAAAAGGAAGGGACATTCATAAGCCAAACCAAGTACACGTAGGACATACTTAAGAAGTTTGGTATGGACAAGGCAAAGCCCAAGACCCCCATGGCAACAAATGACCACTTGGATCTCAATGAAGATGGAGCTAGCGTCGACCAAAAGGTATATCGCTCCATGATTGGATCTCTACTATATTTATGTGCATCTAGGCCAGACATTATGTTGAGTGTATGTTTGTGTGCAAGATTTTAAGCCAACCCTAAGGAATGTCACTTGACAGCCGTAAAAAGGATCTTGAGATATTTAGTTAATACACCCAACCTTGGTCTTTGGTACCCAAAAGGCTCAAAATTCAATCTCATTGGTTACTCCGATGCAGATTATGTCGGGTGCAAAGTAGATAGAAAAAGCACCTCCGGCACATGCCAATTCCTAGGGAGATCCTTAGTTTCTTGGTCCTCCAAGAAACAAAATTCCATTGCCTTATCCACAGCCGAAGCGGAGTATGTTGCAGCCGGGAGCTGTTGTGCACAACTCCTTTGGAGCTGTTGTGACAACGAGAGTGCCATTAAAATTGCCCACAATCCAGTTGAGCACTCTAGAACTAAACACATAGACATAAGACATCATTTTTCGAGAGACCATTCCATGAAAGGAGACATAGCCATCTCACATGTCAATACCCAAAAACAATTGGCCGACATATTCACCAAGCCACTTGATGAAAAGCGCTTTTACAAACTCCGAAATGAACTAAATATCCTCGATGCTCGGAGTGTGGCTTGAAAAGTTGCATACCTGTATTAATTCTTCAAAATATCTTGATTGAATTGTGAAAATCACTCTCTCTCAATTTTTTCTGAAAAACTATGTCAATTACTAGATCTTGGTGAATTATGATCATTACTTGATTGTTGTATGCTTTATTGGTCATATTCATCAAGATCATTTGATTTAATTTGCCTCTCTATTCTCTATTTATGAACCTTCAAATATATATGAATGGGCTATGCAAATTTCTTCTAGTGACCATGAACTAGTCCGTGGTTACCCGAACTAGTCCGCCCATGCAGACTAGTCCGCAGAGTGCCGGTTAGGCCGTACTAGTCCGATAACACCACGGACTAGTCCGATGTTGCTCTCTCGAAGAGTTCGGACTAGTCCGGCCATCTCCGGACTTGTCCGATGTTTCGTGTCCATAACCCTAGCCGCCACCAAACCCTAATCCCTTCATCCTCCACTCTTGCTCACGCGTTCTCTCTCTTCCGCTCGAGCTCCCAAGGCGATTTCTTGCTCCCTCCATCAAAAATCTCTGCATTTGGGCGGAAATCAAGCTTGCCCTCTTGAGGATTGAAGCTAGCGGACTTGTTCGGCCTTCAACACCCTCATCTCCAAGCTTCAATCGATTTCTTCGGTAATTTTCACCCAAACCCTAGAAATCTCGTTTTTCTTCATTATTGGTCGAATAGCCTAGCATCTTTCACGATATTCATGCTACCTTAATGTACTACGTGTATGCTAGACTTGTTGTGCATTAGGAATCAGCTTTTGTCTGGACTGTTAGGTTTTTGAGGATGAACACCGGACTAGTCCGGTCCATGCACGGACAAGTCCGGTCCCCCGGACTAGTCCGTGCCTGTGCACCGGACAAGTCCGATGTTTCTGAACTTAAAACCTGATTCTTCAATTCCTCAATGCAATTCCTTGCCATCCTCTCATACCTATGCCTTGTATCATTCATCATCATTCTTGCAACTCATTCTCAGGTCATGTCGAGCTCAAACGATGAAATTTCCGACTTTGAGGCCGAGATGGACCACGAGGTGGCACCTCGGACCTCAACGAGTCTTGGCAAGAAGCACCAAGAAAGACCTACCGAGCCAGCTCCATCTCCTCCACAAGTTCGGAGGAAAGTGCTAGCGAAGAAGCCGGCCTCCAAGGTGCCAGCTTCTAGGGCTACCGCCAGTGGTGGCCCTAGCTCGGCAAGTGCCCGCCTAGCCAAAGGCAAGGGCAAAGGGATAGCGACGGGTCCAGTTGGACCATTGAAGCTGCATGCTCCCAGGGAAGGGGTCCGGGACCCCACTGAAGAAAAGTTCAACGGGAAGGCAGTGACTCGGCGGCCAAATTCAGAAACGTCGATTGGTATGGCCGACCGAAGCAAGCAGCTGATGGAAGATTCTGGTGCAACTTCCATGCTGATTTCTACAGATCGGTGTATCTACCGATGAAGACACCAGTGATGCGCAGTCAGTGGATCGACTGGGCACATCTTGAGAAGAAAAGATGCTTTGCTTTTGATGAAGTGATTGCAGCAGCTAAAAGACATGGCTTGAAGGACCTCTTTGCCTTCAAGTACAATTGGAATGATGAAGTGGTGGCTCAGTTCTATGCCACCTGCCACTTTGCAAGCGATGAAGAGGAAAGAGTGACTTGGATGACTCATGGATCCAAGTACACTATCACTTATGAATAATTTGCAAGGATGTTGCATCTTGACACCTCCAGCAATGATAATGTGGTCATCCACAATGTTGGTGTCATTGACAAGGAGAGGATGAAGTTTCTCTATGAGCCCAATTCAAAGTTCATCCCTCCTTCCACAAAGAACATGAAGCCATTCTTTGTGGTGCTAAACAGAGTCTTAAGGAAGACCATTGCTCCTAAGGATGGGGATGCAGGGAGTGTACAAGGGTACCTACGGACCCTAATGAGGGTCATAAGCAAGAACAGACAGTTTGATATGTTTGACTACATATGGAACGATATGGTTAACATCTCTAGCACCCCCAACAGGTCCTGTGGCTATGCTCCCTATCTCATGTTTATGATTGAGAAAGTCACAGGGATTGAGTTTGTCAAGGATGTGGAGCACACTTCTTTGAGGCCTCAGAAGCCTCAACCAATAAATGTCAAGGTTGCTCCCTCGCCGGCCTCCAGTCCTGAGGCACCGGCAAGATCAAGAGAAGATGCTACAGCTATCCCTACTTCTAGGGAAGCCCCTCAGAGAGGATCAGCTAGTGGGATCCTCAAATATCTGGCTGCCATATTCTCCTCCTGCAAGAAGGCCGAAGTGAAGGCCCACAAGCTCAACCAGAAAAGAAAGGAGGACATGAAGTACATAAAGGCCAATGTGAAGCAAATCTGCCAGAAGCTAGAGATCGACCCCATTGGATCTCCAGTGATTTCTAAGGACTCTGACCTGGACTTCACTGAGCTCGCGCCCTTGAACCCCTCTGAGCTTGCCTACTTTGGCATTGGGGGCTCGAGTGGCTCCGTTCCTCCTCCTTCTCCTCCTCATCAAGCTGAAGATGAAGATGACGAAGACGACGATGAGAGGACCAACAGTGAAGAGTGAAGACCCTAGGACCCTCCTCTCCTTCTTTTTGGTATCTTGATGCCAAAGGGGGAGAGATTGAGGGGGAGTCTTAGCTTTAGCTGTAGGATGCGAGGAGAGAGCTCGTTTTATGCTTCTTGTCTATTTTTGAGTTTTGCAATGTTTTAACTTTGTTCTCAAGTTAATTATGGTTCTGTGATGCAATGGTTGATCAATTTGAGAAGTATTTGTTGAAATCTGTGACTTTGCTCTTAGAATGACATATATGCTTGGTTTTGGTTGATTAGTGTCAATTATATCATTCTCATTGTCTCAATATACTTAGTTATGCATCCCACCATAAAGAATGCACATATGGATAATTCTTTCACTGCTTGATGTATTTTTTGACTCATATGTGCACACTTTATGAAAATCTCAATTTTTTATCATATTTTGTGAAATCTCAATTGGTTGTCATCAATCACCAAAAAGGGGGAGATTGAAAGTGCATCTAGGACTCCCTTGTGGGTTTTGGATGATTTATGACAAGCAATTGGGATCCTAACCTATTTGTTGAGATGAGTGCAGGCCTATGATAGGAAAATGAGCAAAATACCAAAAAGAAGGAAGGATGAGGAGCAAAGTGGAGATGAGCTCAAGGAAGAAGAGTAATAGATTATTGTGTATGGAGTGTGTTAAGGAAACTCACCCCAAGAGATCAATCATAATTAAACACACACATTGCACAGAGTTACACAGGACCGGACTAGTCCGATCACAACCGGACTAGTTCGATAACCTTTCTGCACCAGATCGGACAAGTCGGATATCTGTCGGACTAGTCCGATATCTTTCTGACTAGAATCGGACTAGTCCTCCCCAGTACGGACTAGTCCTCAAAACACTTCACAAATCACACAAAATCGGACAAGTCCGATCACAACCGGACTAGTCCGATATTCTTTCTGATCCAAATCGGACAAGTCTGATATTTGCAAGGACTAGTCCGAAAAACCCTATGATCTACATCGGACAAGTCCTCCAAGTGCAGACTTTTTCATCTAATTCACTTAGGGTTTCACATGTCCGGACAGGTCCGATGGATATCGGACTAGTCCGAAGATTTCCAGTAGCGAAATCGGACAAGTCCGTTTTCAGCCGGACTAGTCCGATATTTCGGGGTACTTAGGGTTTGCTACACACAGCACACCGGACTAGTCCGGTGACCACCACAGACTAAACCGAACTTTCTGAACCCTAACGGTCACTTTTAGAAACCCCATATAAATAGAGGTGCACGACCCAATTACGAACTCTCTCGAACCCTAGCGCCGTCACACCTCCCAAGAGCCTCAAAAACTACATCTCTCCACGAAATTAAGTGCAACAACGATCAATCCTTTGAGGATTCACTCTAGACCATTGGAGAGACACTTGGAACATCACATTGAGCTCTTGGTTTGATTCTCTAACACACTCCTGCATTTTAATTGTAATCTTTTGAGTGTGTTTTCGGTGGAAATTTGTTTTGTAATCTAAGGGAGCTCTCAAAGTGTGAGAAGGCCCCTTGAATTCGGTTATTCACCCCTTTGTGATTAGTGGAAGAGGATTGGCCTTCGTGGCGATCCGACGAGGGTAGGGTTGGAGAAGACCCGGTCCTTAGTGGACTCCTCAACGTGGATGTAGGTTGCCTTTTGTGGTAGCTGAACCACGGGATAAATCCTTGGGTTTTGTTTTGGTGCTCATCATTCTCATTCATCAATATAATCTAGGGTTTCAACAATCATTGCTCATCTTACGTTAAATTGTCAAACATAAGAATTAACTATGATATAATCTAATATATAACCGTGAAACCTTTATTTGGTTCTATTTTTTCGCTGCACACATAAAAGAATCAACCTAATCGAACTAGCTTAATCAACTTAGTCCGTGAACACCAGACTAGTCCGCACTTTACCGGACTAGCCCGATATCTCTGGTATTGAGCTTGTTGTTGAGTGTTGCAGGATCCGACAATTTTCAAAAAGGCCTATTCACCCCCTCCTCTCTAGGCCCAAATTCACATGCTAAGTGGATTAACACATTAGGCATGGGTTTACCCTTAGAAATGCTACGCGTCTCCCACCAGGAGCCTGTGGCATAGCCGAACATGGAGGATTACAAAGGACAGATAGGGCTGTCATCACCTACTGTCTATCCTAGCACCATGGTAGCATATTAAGTAATTACATTAAGAGCCTAGGCACAAGCCATCCTAAGGCAATGAACTAAATCATCGTTGAACCAATGTTAATTTATATCACAAGTGATTCATGTTAACATAATCATATCATAGCTAATTAGACTATAGTTGAGGTTTATAGTGTTTATGATGATGTAATAAGAATAGTATAGCACAATCATAAATACTATTCCTACCACATACATGGAATCCACAATCAAACAAGAAACGCTTCATCCAAGTACATGAACAATAAAAGACTAAATATATCATCTTTATTATGAATAAAGTCACAAATACAAACAGGAATATGGGAGACATACCTTTCCCCATTAGAAATTTGGAAGAGACACCTTCTATTCCTCTCCTACTTGGACTATGAACTAGAGACTCTCCTCTCTACAGCCTATACTCCTCTAAACCTATAGAGAGTAGTGGATACAATGGATGAATACTCAAGTGGTGTGTGTTAAAGTGAGGGGTCCTACTTATAGCTTGGAGAAGGGTCATTTCCCGCCACCAAAAGCGAGCGAATCAGTCACCCCTGACCTCTTCAAGCCGAAAGGAGCCAACACGTGCCGTTTGACATAATTGAGTTATATTGACAGGTGAAATTGGTATATAACAGCAATCAACACCAGACAGTTGCCTCGTTCTTTGTTAGAAACTGCAATAGCTAGGACTTTTCTCTTTGTACCTTCAACTTGTAAATCTCCAATTTTAAATGAATGAATGAAATCATTTTGAGTTCTATTTTTGTCTTTAATACATTGCCCATATATCTTGTTGGCCCCTGATAGATGTGTTCAATTTATTAAGGAGATCTACCATGAGGAACTTGACAATGTCTTGAAAACTTGTTTGCTCTGAACTCGTAGCCAATAGGATAGCTCTGAGATCTGAGATTTGCTTCCATATGCTCCAAGGACCCTTTGTTACGTCAATGGCAGGCCCTTTGGGAGGCGTCGGAGCTTGGTAGCTTCGATGACGCCCACTCTCAACGTGTAGAACATTGTCGGCGGGCCCCTTGGGAGTTGTTGAAGGTTGTTAGCTTTGACGGCACTCACTGTCAACTCATATAATGTCGACGATAGGCCCCCTAGGGTTGTTGGAGCTTGGTAGCTGTTGACGTTTCTTACGTCACAAATCATCTCTCGAAAGAGATGAGGTCCGCAAGCGCTCAAAAACTATCCGGTAGCATTTCACCCAAGAGTATTCCCAAAGGTATCATATTTATCCCAAAGGAAGGCAATGGAGTAAAGTAAACACTACTCTTATGATCAAGCTATGGGATACTAATCAATTATCAAGACAAGGGTAAGTTGATAATATATGGGTAGTGTGACACACACCTAAGCAATCCATTCTAAGGGGTAAATGGGTCCTAATGGAAGTTAGACCTAGAGTTGGGGAGTTGCTCCTATGATGCTTCTAATATACATATACATAGCCTAGGTTAGGTACTAATGAGCATGTCAATGGTGAATACTTATGCTATGTTGTACAACACACCGGGCACAAGTTTACCCCTAGCAACACTAGGCGACTCCCGCCAAGAGCCTGTGGCATAGCCGAACGTGGAGGATTACAAAGGATAGATAGGGCTGTCACCTCCTACTACCTATCTCTTCAATCTGTGGGTCTACAAGACATACAATGCTACTTACTATCCTAGCACCATGCTAGCATACTAAGTAAATATCTTATAGGCTCGAGTACAAGTACCTCTCTAAGGCAATGACTAACCTAAACATCGTTGAACCAATGTTTAGACATAGCATAAGTTATTCATATTAAATATTAACATGATCAAATCATAACTAATTACACTATAGTGGGGTTTTGTAGTGTTTATGATGATATATTAGGAGTGATATGGAATAATCATAAAGACTACTCCTACCACATACATGGAATCCACAATCAAACAAGAAACGCTTCATCCAAGTATATGAATAAAAGAAGACTAAAGATAATATCTTTATTATGCATAAAGTCACAAAGATAAGAAAAGATACAAGATCCATACCTTTCCCAACTTGGACTTGGGACTAGAGGCTCTCCTCTCTATAGCCTAACTCCACTAAGGATTAAGAGAACTAGTGTATACAATAGAATGATTCTCAAGTGGTGTGTCTTGAAGTGAGGGGTGAGGGGTCCTATTTATAGCTTGGAGATGGGCCGGTTCCTGCCACCAAAAGCGCGTGAATCAGTCACCACTGACTTCTTCAATCCGGGAGGAGCCAACACGTGGAAGTTGACCAAGTTTGGAGGAAAGACCAGGTCGGCCGACTAGGGGGGTCGTCCGACTTGGTTAGTCCTCCAAATGGTCCGTGCTTTCTCTAGGTGACTTCCAGGTGGGTCCCATCCCTTGATATGGGTGCTACACCGTTGGATGGCCTCGAATACTTCTGTTTGTGGGCCATTTGATCCATGTGGTGCCACATGTCGACGATTGATTTGCTGGGATGATATTTTATAGGATCCATCCCCTTGTTTCACTTCATTTCTATATAGAATACCTGCATGCACCAATTTCTCCAAGTACAAGTGGAAATAGGTTAAATAGAAAGGTGATGTGTGCAAGAAATGATATTTCCTTCACATAATTGAGTGATATTGACGGGTGAAATTGGTATATAATAGTCGTCAACAAACTCCCCCAAGCTTATCCTTTGCTCGTCCCGAGCAAAGTCAAGACTTTAGGTTGATGATCAGGAGTTGCTACAATATTCTATTTTTCACAAGTACCATGTGCACAACAAAATACTCTACCTAATATTGCAAAAATTAGCACGGTACTTCACCCATCTTAAGTCATTATGGGGCTTTTGCCATCTCCTATTCATGGGTGGTTGAAAGATAGAACAGCAAATGGAGCACACATACCCTAGAAAACAATTTCCACTCAAATTCCGGAGAGTCTAATTTAGACCTTAAGTACCTCAATTTGATTCTATCAAGTCTTTCCTTTATGTATAGTGTAAATATTTCCTCACCAAGGCATTTTGCCTAAATTCATCCTACCTCTACATAAGGCTTGTATTTGGAGCTTGGTAGGAAATAGAGTAGGCATATTTGCAACACATAATATTGCTAAGTAAAAAGAGCAAGGCTCAGGAGAAATCAATTCAAAACAATTAGATTCAAGACTTGTGCATGTGTGATGGAATAGAGTGGATGTGGATATTTGAGATGACTTCTTTTTTAGTGAACTCTCTTATTTTGCAGGGATGGACATGGCTACTTTTTCTTCTTTCTATTTTTCTTTCATGCTTGTGTTGTAAGCATGCGTTTTCTCTTTTTTTTTGTAGCCATATGTTCTACTCCCTTTTTTATGCAATGGATTTTGGAGAAAGTACTAAGCATGAATGATATGGAGTTTCTCTTTTTGTTGTGGAATGGTGGTATGGTGAGAATTTGCTTACTTCTAGTCTAGAAGTATAGCATGTGCAAGTGAAGCCTTGAATTCAAAAGTAATGAATAAAATCTCACATAGGTCTATACTAGTTTGACAAAGCTTCATTGGTTTCTTCATACCGTCCACCGTTTGCCACCTGCAGTGTCGGTAAGAACACTTGTAAGAGCGTGGTATGACGCTTGAGAGTGTGTGATTCCACTTCTACTTTGCCATTATCCTTTGTAGTTGATAGGGATAACATATTTTTTGTAGTCTTCTATTTGCTACTAACAATGTCAGGTAAAAGCAAGAATCATGCATTATATGCTGAGATGATTGACATGATGAAAACAACAATGGAGTTGCGCACTAAAAATCAAACATCAACCAAGGTTTCACATGACATTCAGACCACCTTTACAACACCTTCCACAAGAAGTAATTACATTCTCTCATCTCTTCCTTCTTATGATGATTTTGGTTATGATGAATATATTGCTTGGGAAATAGAGTTGGATAAAAATTTTGGACAATGGCATATGTGTGAGAGGAGAAAGATTAGAAATATTGCTAGTGTGTTAGTTGATTGTGCATTAACTTGGTGGAACAACTTAAGCGATATAGAAAAACCTCAAGCATGAAAAGATATGAAAATTCTTATGCGAGAAACTTTTGCTAATGTATCTAATTGCAAAGATGAAATACATGAACTTGAGAAGAATTTTCTTGTTGTACCTCCTCCTTTGCCTAACCTTTTGCAGGAACATGAACAAATAAATGTAGATGCAAATGAGAGTGAGGTGTTGAACAACTCTTCTGAACTTTTTGATGAATCAACTCATAATGCATTTGAATTTCTTGCTAAAAATGAGAGTAATGTTAATGGACAATGCTCTATAGTTAACCAAGGTATGACATTTTCAGATGTGCTGAGTTTTGCCACCAATCATGCTATCGATGAGCAGCAACAAGATAAACCTTTTCATAATACATCTTTACCACTAATTGATTTTCCTACTGGTTCTTACGACAAAATTGAGTTGTGTGCTGATATTTATATTGTACCTATGGTAGAACAACGGAATGAGTTTGATACTTTATCACCCACTTGTGCAGAAATTAATAATTTGATTCCCATTACTGCTGAAAATCAGGAGTTGGAATTGTTGGCTTCACTAAATACTTTGGGTTATATTGAATTTGACATTTTTTGTGATGTAGATACTGCAAAGAGAAGAATATTTTTGAAAACATAATTACCTTTGTTTACAAGAAATAGTTTTCATGCTATAGGCAAATATGAACATAGTGATATATTTATGGTGCATAAAGTTTACATATGTTCAAATGACAAAACTCCTTTTGTGCTGCAACATGGTAAAGTAAATGGATGCACTAATGTGCTAACGCTAATAATGTCTTGTCAAGTTTTTCTAGTATTTTTCCTTGCAGCAGGGACAACAAAAGCATTATTCACTGCGTTGTGCATTATGGACATCACTCATTCTACCACCAAAGCAAGACTTTTTGCTGGACATATTACCAAGCCGAGGACGACCTGTCATCAAGAAGGGGAGAATGATGAGATCATGCACATTATAAACGCACATACAAACATGGTACAATGTTTATTTGTTTGGGATCCTGGCTAAAGTGGATGTGCTCGCCTATTTGATGGAGAACATGAAAATAGTGCACTATATCGTCCACCACCTTGGCCTCCTCCTTTCATGCATACATGAAGATTTGATGGTGTTGCACATTTGGACCAACACGTGAGAGAAGATGAACTTGAGTCGAGGACGACTCCAATTCAAGAAGTGGAGGATGATGAGGACATCACTTCTATGGATACAAACAATACTCCATTGAGCATAAAAGGTGCGATCAATAGAGTTCACACATAAAAATTAATTCCAGAAATGAGCTCGTTCTTATATGTTTCCTTATATATTTTTGAGAATAGATTGCTACCTAATAATTTAATTGTGATTAGGATACATTGAGTGATTCAAGGAGTAAATGGAGGAAAGTTAGGGGTGTGGAGGACCAGAGAATACATTCGATGAAGATGGAAATTGACCCCAACTCAAAATCGTGTCCAACACGAAGTCTAGGAGCAGTTCGCACTAAAACGGTCATCCAGGACGCATACGAACTCCGTTTTGGATGTTCTACATATGAAAGGAAAGGGGGGAGGAAAAAATTCTAATGGAGCTGGTATCATGTCAAAGTTCTTTCAGAGTCAACGAGAATCGGCAAAACAAAATCGAGTTCAGGATCTGTCAGAGTGTTGTGCCACCCTATTGGGCCATGGGGCCTTTTATCAAGTCTACGTCCATTATTTTTGTATATTAGGGTTAGGTCATGAACCCACCCCTTTGGACGTCCTCTCACCTATATATACTCCATAGTAGCCACCATAAACAATTGGGTTTTGCTTAGATTAATAATATTGTCATTCTACAGTTTGTGAAACCCCAACTTCGCGATTTCAGATCGTGTCTTCTACGTTCTTGCTTGTGTTCTCGGTTGCACTTGTAAGGTTAGCCTTCTTGGCGAGGTCAATCGTGTTCAGCACGGTTGATAACCAACGGAGCGGTGGTGTAGTGATTGCAGAGGATTTTCTTTTTCTACTCGAGAGCCATATATCGTCAACGTCGAGATCTCCATCAATCGACTTATCCATTACCTATCGGAAGATCGGGACTCATCCTCCTTATCAATTGGTATAAGATTTCAAGGTTGCCTGTTAGGTAATTAATCTATCTATTACACTAGTTTTTTTCATACCTAGAGTCCACAAAAAAGTCACAAAAAAATTGCAGTTTAGTAGATCTGTTCATTACTTTGTCCAAACCATATTGAGCCTTTGCAACTTTTGCTTCCGTTTGGTTTTGTTGAGTCTGTATCTGTGGTTGAGTCATATTGCTGGTTTAGAAAGTGTTTTTGGTCTTAGTTTGAGTTTTGCATTGTGTTGATTCATCCCTTTGAATCACATCATCATGTCCAGATTAGATCCATCTCTGTCCAGTTCAAAATTTTCATCATATCTCGCTCATATAAACTCGTATTTTGGAGTTCTTGTACTTTCTTGAAATATTAAGAAGTTTTCTACAACTTTCATCTTCATAGATTTCCCATAAAATGGAGTATCGTGGTCAAAAATGCATTAGATCTGAATCTGTTCTCGACCTAGAATTTCTGAACAGTCTGTGTTTCAGGGATAATATCTCCTATTGTTCTTGTCCAAAATAGGTCTTCCATATATTGAAATTAAAGAGGAGAGATATATCTCCAATATTGACATTGTAAGTTTTTCTATTTTGAGCCTATAAGTGTGTCTATTTGTCCATGGAAGATTGAGCAGAAAATCTTTGACAGACCCATGAGATATCTTTGATTGCTTTTCATTGTGTTCTTCATTTGCAGCACATTCTGAAAAAAAGAAAGACAATAGAAAAAGGCAAGTGCAAAAAAAGATACAAAAGCCGCACAAAAAAAAAGAGGAGAAAAAAACAAAACAAAAAACAGAAGTGCTTGCATCCTTTGTGTCATCTAGTTTTGTTCCATGTCTTGCTAGCTTGAACTACTAGGAACACATTTAGGCCAGCAACTTTGACAAGTACTTTGGACACTTATTCAACTTCACTATCCGATTTTCATTGTTGCTAATCCTTGCTACATATAAAGTGATATCCAAGCTACACCTTACTCTCGAGCAGAATCGATATACCATTGCAATCATCCCACACTTCATTACTTTCTTCATACCGTCCACCATTTGCCACCTGCAGTGTCGGTAAGAACACTTTTAAGAGTGTGGTAAGATGCTGAGAGTGTTTGATTCCACTTCCACTTTGCCATTATCCTTTTTAGTTGATAGGGATAACATATTTTTTGTTGTCTTCTGTTTACTACTAACAATGTCAGGTAAAAGCAAGAATCATGCATTATATGCTGAGATGATTGACATGATAAAAACGGCAATGGAGTTGCTCACTAAAAATCAAACATCAACCAAGGTCTCATATGACATTCAGACCACTTTACAACACCTTACACAAGAAATAATTACATTCTCCCATCTCTTCCTTCTTATGATAGTTTTGGTTATGATGAATATATTGCTTGGGAAATGGAGTTGGATAAAATTTTTGTAAAATGGCATATGTGTGAGAGGAGAAAGATTAGAAATATTTCTAGTGTGTTAGTTGATTGTGCATTAACTTGGTGGAACAACTTAAGCAATATAGAAAAACCTCAAACATGGAAAGATATGAAAATTCTTATGCTAGAAACTTTTGTTAATGTATCTAATTGCAAAGATGAAATACGTGAACTTGAGAAGAATTTTCTTGTTGTACCTCCTCCTTTGCCTAACCTTTTGCAGAAATATGAACAAATAAATGTAGATGCAAATGAGAGTGAGGTGTTGAACAACTCTTCTAAATTTTTTGATGAATCAACTCATAATGCATTTGAATTTTTTGATGAAAAATGAGAGTAATGTTAATGGACAATACAGAAATTAATAACATGATTCCCATTACTGCTAAAAATGAGGAGCTTAAATTGTTGTCTTCACTAAATACTTTGGGTTATATTGAATTTGACATTCTTTGTGATGTAGATACTGCATAGAGAAGAATATTTTTGAAAACAGAATTACCTTTGTTTACAAGAAATAGTTTTCATGCTATAGGCAAATATGAACATAGTGGTATATTTATGGTGCATAAAGTTTACAAATGTTCAAATGACAAAGCTCATTTTGTGCTGCAACAACATGGTAAAGTAAATGGATGCACTAATGTACTAACGCTAATAATGTCTTGTCAAGTTTTTCTAGTATTTTTTCTTGCAGTAGGAACAACAAAAGCATTATTCATTGCGGTTGTGCATTCTGGACAACACTCATTCTACCCTCAAAGCAAGAGTTTTTGCTGGACATAAGGGCAAGCCGAGGACGGCCTGTCATCAAGAAGGGGAGAATGATGAGATCATGCACATTATAAATGCACATAAAAACATGGTACAATGTTTATTTATTTGGGATCCTAGCTCAAGTGAATGTGCTCGCTTATTTGATGGAGAACATGAAAATGGTGCACTATATCGCCCACCACCTTGGCCTCCTCGTTTCATGCATACAAGAAGATTTGATGGCGTTGCATATTTGGACCAACACATGAGAGTGTAAGACCTATGTGTGCTGAATACATTGGCTTGTAGTGAATACACTTGGCTTTGATGATAAAAGTTTTTAATATCACCAAAACACCTTTTTATCAAGGTCCGACTCTAGCTCCGAGCTACAGCAAGGTCCGACGATAGGTCCGGCTTGCTTTGGGTAGCTCCGGTTACGTTCGAAGCTAGGTCCGGCTTCTTAGTAAGGTCCGACTAGCTTTGGATAGCTCCGGTGAGCTTTATGTTTAGCTCCGACATGTTTTTGATAGCTCCGGCATATACTTGATAGCTCCGGCATGCTTTTGCTAAGCTCCGACGTACTTTGTCTAGCTCCGGTTTTGGGTTGACTAGTTCCGACTAGTTTTGATAAGCTCCGGATCCAGGATCTACTAGTTTTGATAAGCTCCGGATCCAGGATCTACTAGTTTTGGTAAGCTCCGGATCCAGGATCTACTAGTTTGGAAAGCTCCGACGCTAGGTTCTACTAGCTTTTAATAGCTCCGGCTCAAGCTCCGGGTTGCTCTGGCAAGGTCCGGAACTTGACCAAAGTGCTTCTACTTTTCATTTGCAATGTTTCATACTTGCTTTACATGATTGGAAAGATTGCTTAGTATTCATTTGCTAAGTTTTTGGTGCGTTTTGGTTGAATATGGTTGATATCGTTTCTACTGTGGTTTTGCAACATGCTTATGTGAGGTACTCACATAAGGTGTTGTGTTCGGAACTAACGTGAGTCAAGTCGAGGACTTGGGCTCGTATGGATTGGTTGTTTGTTCATGTGCAGGTGTTGCTTGAGTTCAAGTCATGGCTGGTGACAGGATCCATTGGACTAGTCTCAGGAGGAGATGAGGTTCCAACAACCAAGTTCAGGAGGAACTGTGGTTGAGCGGGTCAGGAGGTCGCGCAGGATGATTGAATCAAGGGCAGTGCATATGAAGGTCGAAGGAATGTGTTCGCACGTATGCATGAGGTGCATGACGTGGCAATATGCTTCTAGAGACGGATTATGGAAGGAAGATCTGATCGGAAGGATCAGATCGTATCGGTTGAAGACTTAGGCTGCTAGCTGAGTCGGTTATGGCTCGGTATGGAAATATCGAGTTGGTTATGTTAGGATTTCGTGTGTGTCACAAATTTGAGTTGTTTAGGAATGTGGGATACGTTCCTAAGGTGTTTGGAAGTCTTAAGATTGCTTCTATCTGCGTATAGAAGAGTCCTAAGCAGTTATGGAAAGTTCCGATTGTGATCGGATTAGGATTGGAGTCCTAGTTGAGATTGGGATGGCCTAAGGGCTGGTTATATAAGCAAGGGAAGGCCAAAGTTCGGGTAGACGACTTTGGGGCTGTTCCTCTTGTGTTCTATTGAATAAAATTCGTACTTTGAAGGAACTTTTGTGCCTTGTTCGTCCGACTTGTTCCAGACAAGTTTTACTCGTCGAGTTTCTGGACAGCACTACCTTTCGTCGGTGTTTTTATCATAACTCGAGTTTTACAGATTCAATTGACGTGATTCCTTTTGGGTTGTCTTCACAACTTGATTGTCTATCATCTGTCAAAATTTCATGGTCATTGGATTTGTAGTTTCTGAGCTACACGAGTTTCTTTGCAGCATTACAGAAACTGTTTTTCTCGGGTAGGTCAGATTGACCATAGTCTGATCTTTCGATCATAACTTGAGTTTTTCTCGACGGATTTGAGTAATTATTTTTGTGTTGTCTTCGTGACTTGATTCTCTCTGATATATGTCACTTTTGTCATGGTGAAACACGTTTAGATTAGTCTTATACACGATTTCTTTAACAGATCGTTTTTCTACCGAAGGGATTAGGGTTTTATTGTTTCCGCTGCGTAAGATTTTTAAATCTACCATTCACCCCCCCTCTGGTAGCTTTTCACGTGCTCTTCGATCCTACAATTGGTATCAGAGCCAGGTTGCTCTAATCTTTGAGATTTGCACGTGTTTTTGACTAATCATCATGGAGAAGTACTCCGCCAAACCTTGTGTGTTTTCTGGCATTGATTTCCAGGTTTGGAAGGCACGCATGGAGGCCTTCATCCAGGCGCAAGGCTTCGCAATATG
This sequence comes from Tuctoria greenei, assembly GCA_036927565.1. Classification (NCBI taxonomy): domain Eukaryota; kingdom Viridiplantae; phylum Streptophyta; class Magnoliopsida; order Poales; family Poaceae; genus Tuctoria; species Tuctoria greenei. Next base: position 288,393,498 of record JAYESD010000001.1, read on the forward strand.
GGAAAAGGTATACAAACCTTATGAAGTCCCGCCTAACGATCAAGTTACGGCTACGAACCTCCGGGACGTCGACAATAACAACAAAGCCCAAAACTTGATCATCCAAGGACTCACTCAGAGCGACTTTGATCGTGTCGCACACCTCCGATCAGCATACGACGTTTGGAGAGCTCTCTGTGATTATCATGAAGGCTCCAACACAATCAAGGAGGTAAAACAAGATATGTTCAAGAAAGAATATATGCGTTTTGAGATGCAACCAGGTGAGTCGATCGATGACCTCTTTGCTCGTTTCAATAAAATTCTCAGCAACTTACGTAGTGTCAATGTAAATTTTTCTGATGCTGAGAATGCTAGACAACTTCTTAGTGCATTAGACATGACAATTTGGGAGATGAAAGTAACATCTATTCGTGAATCAACTGTCATGAGCTCTCTTACATTAGATGTACTCTATTCTAAACTAAAAACTCATGAAATTGACATCCTAGCACGTAAGAACCCAAACAAGTCTATTGCATTTGTCTCACAACGTGATATGTCTAGCTCCAGCCAATCATCATCTTGCAATACTCTTTCTTTGTTGTCCTCACTAACCCTGGAGCAGATCGAAGAATTTCCAGAAGAGGAGTTGGCACTCATCTCTACTAGATTCTCAAAAGCATTGCAAAATGTGAGAACTAGAAGGAGAGGAAGCTCCGGACCTCAACGCTGTTTTGAATGTGGTAAAACAGGACACTTTCGTACAGAATGCCCTAACCTTTCAGGTCTGACCACCCGGGAAGAAAAACAAAGCAAGATCCGGACCTCCTCTGGAAATTCCAACAAGAAGAAGAAAGGTACCATAGGACGCAAGATGATCAACAGCTTCATCACCGTGCTTCAAGAGCTCAGTTCAAGTGATGTAGACTTTGAAAGTGATGAAGATAATGATGATCTGGCCAACTTATGCTTCATGGCGGGCAAAGCAAGATCAAGATCAAGTCAGGAGGAAGCAGAACACAACAGTGACGATGATGAGGTTACACGCTTGAGGAAGGAGAATATTTGGATTGTGGATTCAGTTTGCTCACGCCACATGACCGGTAACAAAGATTGGTTCTCCTCCCTCACCTTTGTGTCACGTGTAGAGAATGTTACTTTTGCCGATAATTCTTCAACTCCTATAATTGCTAAGGATTCGGTTAGAGTAAATGATCACTACACTTTGAAGGATGTGGCACTTGTCAAAAATTTGAAATATAACTTGCTTTCTGTTTCACAATTGCTAGATGAAAATCTAGAAATTACTTTCAATAAAAACTCCTGCAAAGTTGTAGATTCAAATAGTGAGCTTATTTTTAACATGTCTCGGTTTGGAAGAGTTTTTAAAGCTGATTTTGATATGTCTTCTTCTAAGCATAGGTGTCTAGTTGCTAATGATTCAAAGGACTTATATTTTTGGCATCGTAGACTTGGTCACGTAGGATTTGATCACCTAACGCGTGTTAGTGCTCTTGATCGCATACGTGGGCTGCCTAAGCTTAAAGGGGACAAAGAAATTGTGTGCTCTTCTTGTAGACATGCTAAGATGGTTGCAGGTTCACATACTCCTCTCACAATGATCATGACAACTGAACCATGTCAACTTTTGCATCTTGACACCGTAGGACCTTCACGTGTTCAATCCTTCGGAGGTAAATGGTATGCTCTTGTTATTGTTGATGATTATTCTAGATATTCTTGGGTGTATTTTATGGCGTCTAAGAATGAAGTCTTTAGTCACTTTAGAACTTTATTTCTTAGATTATCAATTGATCACCCAGAATCATTAAAAGCAGTTAGAAGTGATAATAGAACTGAATTTAAAAATCAATTCTTTGATCACTTTTGTGCTGAAAATAGAATAGATCATCAATTTTCTTCACCATATGTACCTCAACAAAACGGTGTTGTAGAAAGAAAGAACAGAACCCTAGTTGAGATGGCTAGGACTATGCTTGATGAATATCAAACCCCTAGGAAATTTTGGGCTGATGCATTAGCAACCGCTTGTTATGTCTCAAATCGTGTTTTCTTGCGTGCTAAGCTAGGTAAAACACCATATGAGCTCCGGTTTGGACATAGGCCTAGTGTTACACACTTTCGGGTCTTTGGTTGCAAATGCTTTGTTAAGAAACATGGTAATCTTGATAAATTTGAACCTAGATCCAATGATGGCATGTTTCTTGGTTATCCATCTCATACTAGAGGCTACCGTGTGTTTTTACTTGACACTAACAAAATTGTGGAGACTTGTGAAGTGTCTTTTGATGAAGCTAGCCCAGGTACTAGCTCCGGTGTTGCAGGACCAGATTCATATTCTCAGGGGGAGGGTATTTTCGAAGATGAAGAAGAGCTGGTGATACTGCCTGGTAGTTCCGAAGTTGACACGTGTCCAGCTCCGGACATTGAACAAGCTCCGGCTGTCACCTCTGCTGGTCCTGATCATCCACAAATCACAAGCTCATCAATCTACAATGAACCTAATGAAAAAGAAGCTTGTGAGACATCTGTTCCTCTACGTTTTTACAAAGATCACCCCCCACAACAGATGATTGGAAGCTTGCATGAACGAGTCACACGGTCCAGGTTTTGCGATCCAAACTCTCATGCTCATTCTGCTTTTGTTGCTTCTTTTGAACCCAAAGATATATCACACGCACTCACTAATGAATCTTGGATTATTGCCATGCAAGAAGAGTTAGAAAATTTTGAAAGAAATAATGTTTGGAAACTTGTACCTCCACCTCAAGGCCACACTTTAATTGGAACTAAATGGGTATATAAAAATAAACAAAGTGAGGATGGGGTTGTGTTTAGGAATAAGGCTAGGTTGGTTGCTCAAGGTTTCACTCAAGTTGAAGGTCTAGATTTTGATGAAACTTTTGCTCCTGTCGCTAGATTAGAAGCCATAAGAATTTTGTTAGCTTTCGCAGCATCTAAAGGTTTTAAGCTATATCAAATGGATGTTAAAAGTGCTTTTCTTAATGGCTACATAGATGAGGAGGTTTATGTCAAACAACCACCAGGTTTTGAAAATCCAGATTTTCCTAATCATGTTTACAAACTGTCCAAAGCCTTATATGGTCTCAAACAAGCCCCTAGAGCATGGTATGATAGGTTAAAAACATTCTTACTTGAAAAGGGGTTTACAATGGGAAAGGTTGATAAAACTCTTTTTGTGCTTAATCATGGCAATGACTCATTATTCGTTCAAGTGTATGTGGATGATATTATCTTTGGTTGTGCTTCTCATGATCTTGTGTCCAAGTTTTCAGCAATGATGAGTTCCGAATTTGAAATGAGTATGATGGGTGAACTCACTTACTTTTGGGGCTGCAAATCAAGCAAACCAAGGAGGGTACCTTTGTGCATCAAACAAAGTATACCAAAGATCTCCTAAGGCGCTTCAACATGGACAAAAGCAAGCCTCTTCGGACACCAATGGGAACAGCAACAACACTTGAACTTGATGAAGATGGTGAATCCGTGGATCAAAAAGAATATAGAAGTATGATCGGATCACTTTTGTACCTTACAGCATCAAGACCGGACATACAATTCAGCGTATGTCTTTGTGCACGGTTTCAAGCTTCCCCACGTGTTTCACATCGTCAAGCCGTCAAAAGGATTCTCAGGTACTTACATGGAACTCAGGAATTTGGCATTTTTCTTCCTTCTTCCTCAATCGTTTCTTTGAAAGCTTTTTCGGATGCTGATTTTGGGGGTTGTAGGATTGATAGGAAAAGTACTTCCGGTGCTTGTCATTTTCTTGGTAATTCTCTTGTTGCTTGGTCCTCTAGAAAACAAAGTTCAGTTGCACAATCCACAGCCGAATCTGAGTATGTAGCTGCTGCTAGTGCTTGTTCACAAATTCTTTGGATTGTTCAAACACTTAAGGACTATGGGGTTGATCTAGATAGTGTTCCACTGTTCTGTGATAACACTAGTGCTATTTGCATTGCTAAAAACCCCGTGCAACATTCTAGAACTAAGCACATTGACATTAGGTATCACTTTCTCCGTGATAATGTTGAAAAAGGAAACATTGTGCTTCACCATGTAGATACCGAACAACAATTGGCTGACATTTTTACAAAACCTTTGGATTTCACTCGTTTTTGTTACATTCATAGTGAAATAGGGGTTATGCATCCTCATGGCTTAAATTGAGGGGGAGTTTTTGAAACTTAGGAAGTCTATGTGTGAATCTGAAATTAAAATAATATGAGCATATTATTTCATACATATATGACTTTGTGATTCCTTTTACATGCTGAAAGTTCTTACTACATTACTCGTGTTATACTTTTTGTAGTTTTTGCCATGTCTAGTAATTGGAATAATTACTTACACTAAATCTGGTCATGGTCGAACTTTCTTGCTGTTTTGATCTTGTTGCATGCTCACAAATGCTTTTAATCATTAAGAATTTATCAAGTAATCAACTCACATGTTGAGTTTTTATGAACAAATATAAATTGAGAAAAGATCAAGAGAATATGCATGCATCACACTTCTTCTTTCGAGATGGCTTGTCATTGCACTTAGATATGAACTTGGAAGAAGTTGTGTATGACTAAAACCATGTCCTTAAGCTTCTGATTGTCAAATGACATAGGCTTGGCTTGGTTGGTTAGAATAAGGCAGATGAGCATATAATCTCTTGCAAATATCATATTATCTAAATTTATGCTTTGAAAAATAATAAAATGCAGCAACAAATGTCATGCTTTGAAATAGTTGAGTTTGTGAGATCATGACCTGCTAAAATTGGAAATCACACTTGCTTTCTAGCATGGCTTACACTATATTATGTATCTCATTGATGTGATAGTGTAAGTTACTTGATAGTATGACTTGGGTGAGCTTTGTTTATATGTATATGTTATAATATGCTCATAACAACTAAAGAAGGAGAGATAATTTGTTTATATCTCATAACAATTAAAATTTCTCTTTTACCTTGCTGAATACATTGTCAAAGGGGGAGAGATAATCATGAAAAGAAAGAGAATATGGGCATAAGGAGAGATAATTAAGGGGGAGAGAATTTCATTTTTTTTTCTTTTTTTACTTTTGATTTACAAAGGGGGAGAAATTGTTTTCAAAACTTTTATTTGAATAAGCCAATGTTCGGAATTTTAAATGGTGTTGCCAATGCATTCATCAAGGGGGAGATTGTAAGACCTATGTGTGCTGAATACATTGGCTTGTAGTGAATACACTTGGCTTTGATGATAAAAGTTTTTAATATCACCAAAACACCTTTTTATCAAGGTCCGACTCTAGCTCCGAGCTACAGCAAGGTCCGACGATAGGTCCGGCTTGCTTTGGGTAGCTCCGGTTACGTTCGAAGCTAGGTCCGGCTTCTTAGTAAGGTCCGACTAGCTTTGGATAGCTCCGGTGAGCTTTATGTTTAGCTCCGACATGTCTTTGATAGCTCTGGCATATACTTGATAGCTCCGGCATGCTTTTGCTAAGCTCCGACGTACTTTGTCTAGCTCCGGTTTTGGGTTGACTAGTTCCGACTAGTTTTGATAAGCTCCGGATCCAGGATCTACTAGTTTTGATAAGCTCCGGATCCAGGATCTACTAGTTTTGGTAAGCTCCGGATCCAGGATCTACTAGTTTGGAAAGCTCCGACGCTAGGTTCTACTAGCTTTTGATAGCTCCGGCTCAAGCTCCGGGTTGCTCTGGCAAGGTCCGGAACTTGACCAAAGTGCTTCTACTTTTCATTTGCAATGTTTCATACTTGCTTTACATGATTGGAAAGATTGCTTAGTATTCATTTGCTAAGTTTTTGGTGCGTTTTGGTTGAATATGGTTGATATCGTTTCTACTGTGGTTTTGCAACATGCTTATGTGAGGTACTCACATAAGGTGTTGTGTTCGGAACTAAAGTGAGTCAAGTCGAGGACTTGGGCTCGTATGGATTGGTTGTTTGTTCATGTGCAGGTGTTGCTTGAGTTCAAGTCATGGCTGGTGACAGGATCCATTGGACTAGTCTCAGGAGGAGATGAGGTTCCAACAACCAAGTTCAGGAGGAACTGTGGTTGAGCGGGTCAGGAGGTCGCGCAGGATGATTGAATCAAGGGCAGTGCATATGAAGGTCGAAGGAAGGTGTTCGCACGTATGCATGAGGTGCATGACGTGGCAATATGCTTCTAGAGACGGATTATGGAAGGAAGATCTGATCGGAAGGATCAGATCGTATCGGTTGAAGACTTAGGCTGCTAGCTGAGTCGGTTATGGCTCGGTATGGAAATATCGAGTTGGTTATGTTAGGATTTCGTGTGTGTCACAAATTTGAGTTGTTTAGGAATGTGGGATACATTCCTAAGGTGTTTGGAAGTCTTAAGATTGCTTCTATCTGCGTATAGAAGAGTCCTAAGCAGTTATGGAAAGTTCCGATTGTGATCGGATTAGGATTGGAGTCCTAGTTGAGATTGGGATGGCCTAAGGGCTGGTTATATAAGCAAGGGAAGGCCAAAGTTCGGGTAGACGACTTTGGGGCTGTTCCTCTTGTGTTCTATTGAATAAAATTCGTACTTTGAAGGAACTTTTGTGCCTTGTTCGTCCGACTTGTTCCAGACAAGTTTTACTCGTCGAGTTTCTGGACAGCACTACCTTTCGTCGGTGTTTTTATCATAACTCGAGTTTTACAGATTCAATTGACGTGATTCTTTTTGGGTTGTCTTCACAACTTGATTGTCTATCATCTGTCAAAATTTCACGGTCATTGGATTTGTAGTTTCTGAGCTACACGAGTTTCTTTGCAGCATTACAGAAACTGTTTTTCTCGGGTAGGTCAGATTGACCATAGTCTGATCTTCCGATCATAACTTGAGTTTTTCTCGACGGATTTGAGTAATTATTTTTGTGTTGTCTTCGTGACTTGATTCTCTCTGATATATGTCACTTTTGTAATGGTGAAACACGTTTAGATTAGTCTTATACACGATTTCTTTAACAGATCGTTTTTCTACCGAAGGGATTAGGGTTTTATTGTTTCCGCTGCGTAAGATTTTTAAATCTACCATTCACCCCCCCTCTGGTAGCTTTTCACGTGCTCTTCGATCCTACAGAGAGAAGATGAACTTGAGTCGAGGACGACTCCAATTCAAGAAGGGGAGGATGATGAGGACATCACTTCTATGGATACACACAACACTCCATTGAACATACAAGATGCAATCAATAGAGTTCACACACAAAAATTAATTCCAGAGGTGAGCTCATTCTTATATGTTTCCTTACATATTTTTGAGAATAGATTGCTACCTAATAATTTAATTGTTATTAGGACACATGGAGTGATTCAAGTAGTAAATGGAGAAAGGTTTAGGGGGTCGAGGACCAGAGAATACGTTCAATGAAGATGGAAACCGACCCCAACTCAAAATCGTGTCCAACTCGGATTCCAAGAGCAGTTCGCACTAAAATGGACGCCCAGGACGCATACGAACTTCATTTTGGACTATCTACATATGCACGGAAAGGGGAGAGGATAAAATTTCTAATGGCACTCATCGAAACAAAATCGAGTTCATAATTTGTTAGGGTGTTGCGCCATCGTATTGGGCCATTGGGCCTTGTATCAAGTATAAGTCCATTATTTTCGTATCTTAGGGTTAGGTCACGATCCCAACACCCTCTTGGATGTCCTTCCACCTATATATACTCCATAGTAGCCGCCATAAACAATTAGGCTTTGCTTAGATTAATAATATCGCCATTCTACGGTTTGTGAAACCTCAACTTCGCGATTTCAGATCGTGTCTTCTACGTTCTTGCTTGTGTTCTTGGTTCCACTTGTATGGATTAGCCTTCTTGGCAAGGTCAATTGTGTTCAGCACGGTTGATAACCAACAGATTGGTGGTGTAGTGATTGCAGAGGTTTTTCGTATTCTACTCGAGAGCCTCAGATCATCAACGTCAAGATCTCCATCAATCGACTTATCCATTACCTATCAGAAGATCGGGACTCATCCTCCTTATCGAGTAGTAATTTGTAAACTAGGTACTTAGGAAAATTGAAACAGAGCAACTATTCATCATTTCATCTATGTGAATTCCAAACCATTCTTATCACACATCTTTTATTTTATTTTGAAAGCAAATCTACTCTACTTATTTTTATGTTTTTTTATGCAAGATGTATGATGGGTGAATGGAAAATAAATATGCAAGGGGTGTGATACAAGTTACCTCAAGTGGGGTCCTCCCCCAAGCTTGTTATTGTTCAAGGTCCGCGATAGGGGCTGAAACCCTAACAACGAATGTAAGCTATGAGGTTTGCCTACCCTTGTTGCAGCATGACTTTGATATTGGAGGGGTTGAGTGATGTTGGGTTGCCTTTCATGGGTTCCACGAGTGTGGTCGAGGAGAGTGTTGTCGATGTCTCTTATCCACACCTCAAGGTTCCCATAGGTTATATGTACTTGGTTTTTCCATGGCAAAGGTAATGATAACCTTTATCTACAAAGGAATGACGTGCACTCAACATGGTTGAGTGTGTTCCGTCATTCTTTGGCTAAGGTGTATCATACCTTTTTGCCATATGGGAATAACTTGCACCTCTCATGCATTGGGTGTGATCTGTCATTCCTTGGCTAAGGTAATGATAACTTTTAGCCACAAAGGAGTGACATGTACCCAACATGTGTTGAGTATGATTCGTTATTACTTGGCTAAGGTACAACAAACCTATAACCACAAAGGGATGACATGCACTCAACGGGTTGAGTGTGATCCTTTGTTCCTTGGCTAAGGTATAAAATACCTTCTGGCCACATAGGAACATCTTGCCCCCAATATACATTGGATGTGATCTTGTCATTCCTTGGTTAAGGTGCATCATATATTTTAGCTACAAAGGAATAACTTACACCCAATGATGGTGGAAATTCCCTTGAGCTTGAATGAGTGCTTAGAATAGATGAGAGCATAATGCTCCCACATATTCTTAACAACCCATTGGTTGCTCAAAGAGGGTTTCCATGTCAAATCTCCAGCCTCGTATAGTTATGGTTGACCTTCGGGCTTAATTTTCGATAGGTAGCAACCATCCTAATTTACTCCTTGGCCAAGAGATATTGATATGTAATCCTCTTAGGGTTTCCAACAATAGGATCTTTGAATGCCTGCATAAATATCTTACTCTTGCAAACTTCCTCTCTATGATAGAGAGGGATGGTTAGCTCCCGATATTTGTACAAATGAATTTTCGGGTTAGGTAACCGAATTTTCATTTGTATATATGGGGAAGATAAAAATCAAAGATGTATTGGGTCTACCAAGTGTATCCATGAACAATGTGTGAATCATTGCTAGGAGTGGGGCTTTATAGATAAATCAAGTTGAACATTTTCTAAAGCTCCTACTCATAGCAATGCAAATGATATAAAAACACTATATGGATCCCTTCATCTTGTAAAATTTCTAACCATCATAGTTTTTTTTACAAGAGCAAATATTTATCATGTGGTTCATGGCAAGCAAGATTCTCAATTTTATCCTCCTGCACATTTTTAATTTCTTGCCTCAGAATTTTAAGTTTAGTGATCTATGCATGAATGAGTTTCAAATCAAAATTATGGACATCTCTATTCCTAGGTTGCTACATACCAATTCAACCATTAAGTCATTCCATAAGCATTACCTAGGCAGAAAAGGTCTAGGTCATTCCATAAGCATTACACTTATGAAATTCTAGGAACTTGTTTAAATTTATTTTCCCATGTAAGGTGACATTCCTTTTTGAAGAATAAAAAAGAATAATGTTATCAATTACTCTCGTGAGGATGCATAGGAATTGAATGATGAGAAGGTGTAGACCTTCCTTACCAATGTAAGCAAAAATAATTCAAACCTAATGCAATTTCAACGATAGAAAATTTTAAACTTGTACATCAATTGAAGAGCATTCTTGGTTGAAGGTCGTTGTGTGAAAAACTCACGACCATGGGTTTTGGTGTAGCCTTCATGTTCAATGCCAAGTTGAGGTTGGAGTTGAATGGGCTTCATCTTGCTTCTCCATTGAGCCACCATCTTGAGCATTCTTCCACCATGAACTCAAAATGAGATCGATGGATGAATATGCACTTGATGGGGTCTTCCAACCTATTTACAAATTTTGACTTGGCTGCACTAAAATCAAGAACAAACAAAACAACTCGAAAATGGGTTGCGTTACCTCAAAAGCCTGTTGTACCCTTTGCCAAATTGTTTTGCCCAACTTGAAACAACTTGTAAATGCAATGAATATTAGGGGAAATATTTTTTTGTTTGAATTAGGTAGATGAATTCAAGTGGTTATGACCAAGGTTCATATCCATATAAATTTATTTCCTAATTCAAAATTTTTGTTTTAGGAAGGTTGGAAACTTTACTTTCCAACATGCAAGTGTGGAAATTCAAACATGCTAAATGCAAATGCAAGATTCGATGGGAAATTCAAATATGCAATTTGGGAAATCAAATATGAGATAACTACCAATTAACTATTGGCAATGACTCATCGAATTTCGAAAGTTCGATGAGTGGGACTTACCTCCGTCCGGTTTAGTGCGATGATTTGGTGTCCAACCCTGGTGTTGAAGATGTGGAGAACTTCTCTTGCTTGTCATGCCAAATCTCCTTCGGCATGTCATTTGGACATGTGGGCCACATGGTGGCCCGAGCCTCTCCATCATCTTGATGAAGACTTTTTGATGTAGTGACGGCTTTTTCCTCTTGAAGATATTCTCTTGTGAGCATGATGAGGCTTGTCCTTCTTATAGGGGTGTCACTTCGACCTTCTTGATATTCCTTAAGGTCAACCCATACTTTGATCATGGATCAAAAGCTTCCTTGGACATGATGACATGTGGACTCCACAATCAAACAAGAAATGCTTCATCCACAATGTCACTTGCCCTAGGTTTTATGGGCTTGGTAGAAGGGTAGGAATCCTAACTAGTGACTGTGGGATATCTTGGATCTAGAATGCACATTACGTTTCATCTCCTTGGCCAAGAGCTTCATGTAAATGTTGCCTTGATTTCTTGCTTGGCCATGGACAATATACTTTAAGGTAGGATAGTTGAACTTAAATCCCTTGAAATCCCCATAGCCTCATTGATTACAAGGGTGATGTTGATTCACCCTTGACCTCCTTGTAGGTGATAGCCATTGGAGTTGTGTTTGGAAGGAAGAATCCCCATGGGTCTTAAGGAAATGATTCCCCAAGTGGCCCATGTTTGATATGTATTTTCACAAATCATCTGAATATCCATGGTTTGGATAATTTCAAACACATCTCCATTGGCTTGATTTTCATGATACTTCAATGGGAGGCGTAGTTCCTTAGGTAGCATGTTAACCATGTGAAGTGGTGTGCATGCCAAGCTAAGGGAACTAGAGCATTCTTCAATCCACCCCTTGAGTAGAGACCATATTCTCATCCATAATGAATGTGAATAGGGCTTCTCCAGCTCCAGCACAAAGGTGGTCATGGATTGGTGGACCAACCCATGGCATGAATGTTGGATGAGGAGCTGACTATCCACCCTATGGTGGAGGCAAACCAATAAGAACTCATGGATCCTCCCCCAAGCTTGGGGATGGATGACTTTGGTTCCTACTGGAAGCTAAAATTCTTCCGCAAAAGGAAATGGTGTTGCCTAGCAGACATTTGTTGAGGTACGCCTTCAATCATCTTGCAGTTGAGCACTGGCGTCCTCGTTGGCCATCCCATGAAATGGGTTAGCCAACACCACCTTGTTTTCACCACAAAAGGAGAAAACAAACAAGGGTAATCCTGTCTAATAACTATTAGTATCTATAGCTGAATCACAAGTGATAGCTATCCTTCACTTCCTTTGCCTTCCCCGGCAACGGTGCCAGAAATGCTTGTTGACATTTCTTACGTCACAGATCATCTCCTGAAAGGGATGAGGTCCTCAAGCGCACGAAAACAATCGTGTAGCATTTCACCCAAGAGTATTCCCAAGAGTATCGTATTTATCCCAAAGGAAGGCAATAGAGTAAATTAAACACTACTCTTATGATCAAGCTATGGGATAGTAATCAATTATCAAGATAGGGGTAAGTTGATAATAAATGGATAGTGTGACACAAACCTAAGCAATCTATTCTAAGGGGTAAATGGGTCCTAATGGAGGTTAGACCTATTGTTGGGGAGTTGCTCCTATAATACTTCTAATATACATATACATAGCCTAGGTTAGGTACTAATGAGCATGTCAATGGTCAATACTTATGCTAAGTTGTTCAACACATCGGGCATGGGTTTACCCCTAGCAACACCAGGCGACTCCCGCCAAGAGCTTGTGGCATAACCAAACGTGGAGGACTACAAAGGACAGATAGGGCTGTCACCACCTACTGCCTACCTCTTCAATCTGTGGGTCTACGAGACATCCAATGCTACTAACTATCCTAGCACCATGCTAGCATACTAAGTAAATACCTTAGAGGCTCGAGTACAAGTACCTCTCTAAGGTAATGACTAACCTAAACATCGTTGAACCAATATTGAGACATAGCATAAGTTATTCATATTAACATGATCAAATCATAACTAATTAGACTACAGTGGGGGTTTGTAGTGTTTATGATAATAGATTAGGAGTGATATGGCATAATCATAAAGATTACTCCAACCACATACATAGAATCCACAATCAAACAAGAAACGCTTCATCCAAGTATATGAATAAAATAAGACTAAAGATAATATCTTTATTATGCATAAAGTCACAAAGATAAGAAAAGATACATGAGCCATACCTGTCCCAACTTGGACTTGGGACTAGAGGCTCTCCTCTCTATAGTGTAACTCCACTAAGGACTAAGAGAACTAGTGTATACAATACAATGATGCTCAAGTGGTGTGCCTTGAAGTGAGGGGTAAGGGGTCCTATTTATAGCTTGGAGAAGGGTCGGTTCCCGCCACCAAAAGTGTGCGAATCAGTCACCACTGACTTCTTCAAGCCGGGAGGAGCCAACACGTGGAAACTAACCGAGTTCAAAGGAAAGACCAGGTCGGCTGACTAGGAGGGTCGGCCAACCTGGTAAGTCCTCCAAACGGTCTGTGCTTTCTCTGGGTGACTTCCAGGGGGGTCCCATCCCTTGATACGGGTGCTACACCATTGGATGGCCTCGAATACTTCTGTTTGTGGGACATTTTATCCATGTGGTGCCACATATCGGCGCTTGATTGGCTGGGATGATATTTTATAGGATCCATCCCCTTCTTTCACTTCATTTCTGTACAGAATACCTGCATGCACCAATTTCTCTAAGTACAATTGGAAATAGGTTAAATACAAAGGTGATGTGTGCAAGAAATGATATTTCCTTCACATAATTGAGTTATATTGAGGAGTGAAGTTGGTATATAACAACCGTCAACAGTAGCTTCAACGGTGCCCACTGTCAACGCGTAAAACTTTGACAGCGGGCCTCCTAGGAGTTGTCAGAGCTTGTTACCTTCGACGGCACCCACTGTCAACTCATAGAACATCGACGGCGGGCCCCCTGGGGGTTGTGGGAGCTTGGTAGATTTGACGGCGCCCACTGTCAACGCGTAGAACATCAATGGCGGGCCCCCTTGAAGTTGTCGGAGCTTGGTAGCTTCGACGGTGCCCACTGTCAACACGTAGAACGTCAACGGCGGGCCCTCTAGAGGTTTTTGGAGCTTAGTAGCTTCGACAACGCCCACTGTCAACGCTTAGAATGTCGACAGCGGACCACTGGGGGTTGTCGTAGCTTGGTAGCTTCAACGGCACCCACTGTCAACGCGTGGAACATCGACAGCGGGCCCTCCGGGGGTTGTCGAGCCATTTGCTCCGGTAGCATCCACCATCAGCCATGTCGCTTGCCCTCAATTGTCCATTTTTCCTGTGCATAAGAGACAAGTGAAGTAGTAAAATTTGTCCTATTGTCAATAGTTTTATTGTGGTTTATTATCCTTGTTTGAACTTTAGGTCTCAATTAATTCTTTGAAAAACATAAGTATTCTAATAAATTTCCAAAAATCTGTATGCCTTCCGGACTCCCTTACTAAGACTTGCTGGAATAGGTAGAGCGGCGTACTTAGGATGCTTGACCAGGCTAAGTCGATAGCGCACTCCAGACCTGTGTTGGCTTTGGTTTTGAGGTGAGTAGACCATCTAGCAATAATCGGGATATAATGGGAAATCACCAAAAAGACCTACAAATTTCTCATGAATTTTTAGGACCTTACTTCATTCGGATTGCATAACATCATTATTGACAAGAAGGTATAAAATGAAACGATCTTCTACAAATGAAATGCACGTGGAGTTTGTATGTATAAAATGTTTCTCATTAAGGCCCAATTAATAGGGGAAGACATGGACACACTTAAAGTACATGACCAAGTTAAGTGTGCTATTCATCTTGATCTAACCCAGGGAAGATAAATACACACCTAAAGTATAGGACCAAGTTAAGTGTGCTAGGATCCTCCCGACTCTGTCCATAGACTCTAAGAGATAAAACTTATACAAATACACACTCACCTCCGTGTAACTAAGTGTAGAACTTATGGAGGTGCTCAATGTTCCAGGGGTTGGGAAGTGGTATCCCATCTTGTCGCCAAGCGAACTCATCCGGGGCGGGAAACTTTGATAACCCGGAAAGGACCTTCCTAGCTGGAGGAGAGTTTGTTCATCCCTTCTCGAGTCAGTATTCATTGCAGCAGCACATCACCTTCTTCTAACTGCCAGTTGCGCATGAACCTTTGATGATAGCGCTGGAGCTCCTTATGGTATCGCGTGTTCCAGGCAGTTGCTTGGCACCTTGCCTCGATGGCAAGGTCTAGGTCTTCACGACGGAACTGGTCCTGAGTGGCTTCATCGAAGGTCCGGACCCTGAGAGAACCCATGGTGATATCCAGAGGAAGCACTGCTTCAGCTCCGTACACCAGGAAGAAAGGTGTTTCTCCTGTGGCCTGACTCTGTGTAGTCCAGCTCACCCACAAAGTAGACGGGAGCTTCTCTATCCAGTTGGCGCTATGCTTCTTCAAGCGCTCATAAGTGCGCGTCTTGAGTCCCTTGAGTATCTCTGCATTTGCTCTCTCGGCTTGGCCATTGCTTGCTGGATGTGCTACTGAAGCGTAGCTAACTTGTATGTTGAGATCTTCACAGTACTCTTGGAATGCTGCACTTGTGAATTGGGTTCCGTTATCAGTGATGACTCTGTTCAATACTCCAAATCTGCAGACAATTGACTTGAAAAACTTGATGCCTGATTGCTTGTTGATTGTCACAACTGGAGTAGCTTCCGGCCACTTCGTGAACTTGTCGATGGCGACATACAAGAATCGATACCCTCTGATAGATTTCGGGAGAGGTACCAAAATGTCCATCCCCCACAAAGCAAATGGCCATGTGGGAGGTATCATCTGCAGTGACTGAGCTGGTGTGTGGATTTGCTTCGCATGAAACTAGCACGCTTAGCACTTCTTGACCAACTCAACTGCATCCTGGAGTGTAATAGGCCAATAAAAGCCAGGCCGAAAGTCCTTACCGACGAACATGCGAGAAAACGTGTGGTTCCCGCACTCGCCTCCACGGATCCCCGCGAGGAGCTCACGGCTTTCTTCCCGGGAATGCACCGCATTAGAATGTCGTTGGCACCACATCGGTAGAGATCCTCTTCTACCAGCATGTTTCTTTTGGCCAATCTGACAATTCAATCAGCAGATATACTGTCTGCAGGAAGGATGTTGTCATTCAAGTAGCTCCAGACCTTCGAGATCCATGCATAGGAGCTTACATGAGCTTCTGGATCTTGCATGCTTGGTTGCTCGGAGCTTCTTGTAGCGCCTATGATCCTTGATGGACGCCATGGTAATAGGGCCACCGAGACCGCTAGCTTTGTGGTGCTGGTCGCGCCCCCCTCACTCAGTTCGGTAGGCTGAGCGGCAGGTGATGACAATCTCCTGACAAAAACTCCATCAGGAGCTTGAGCTCTGGTTGAAGCCTTCGTCGAGAGGTCATCAGCTTCAATGTTGTTGAGACGCTGGACATGGCGGAGATCGAGGAGGTGGAAGTCCTTCTACAGCTTCTGGACTTCCAGTAAATAAGCAGCAAGGTGATGGTTGTTGCAACCGCATTCACCTTTGACTTGCTTGATGATGAGTTGGGAGTCACCCTTCACTAGAAGCCGCCGAACGCCATATGATAGCGCCACCTTGAGTCCGAAGATAAGTGCTTCATATTCCGCCATGTTATTGGTTGCCTTGAAGTCAAGGCGTACCATGTACTTGACCTTCTCCCTGGTCGAAGCGAGGAAAAGGATTCCAGCTCCACCCCCCTGCTTCTGCATAGAGCCATCAAAGTAGAGAGTCCAGTGAGGCTCAGTGAAGACCGAGACCTTAGGTTTTGACTTCTGCTCATCAGGGGCACCTGGGATTGATGAAGAAGGTGTCCACTCCACAACGAAGTCAGCCAGCGCCTGACTCTTGATCGCATGTCGAGGCAGGAATTCAAGGTCAAATTCTACCAACTCCGCTACCCTTTTGGCAATATTTCATGTGAAATTGGGATTATCTAAATAGCTCGCAGTGGATAAGAAGTTACCACTGAAATATTGTGGGCTTTGAAGTAGTGATGAAGCTTCCTTGAGGCAATAAGCACTGCGTACAACAGCTTGTACCTCAATATGTTGAGTCTTGGCATCATGCAATACTTCGTTGATGAAGTACACCAGCTGTTGGACAGCTCGGACCCTCTCAAAGGGATCCGAAGCTTCTTCTTCATCAACCCGGACCCTTCCGGAGGGGTTGGAATCTTCTCCTTCTTCTTAAGTAGAAACTCTCTAGGATGAGGGAGGTTGATCCACAGGCACCTTTCCTTTAGGATCTGTGCCTGGGGGTTGGGACCCAAACTCGCCTTCAGGTAGCTCCGGACCCTCATGAAGGGGTCTAAGATCCTGAGTTGAAGATGTTTCTGGTCTCTCCGCAACCATAACAATGCTGAAAACCTCCGTAGTTGCAGCGATGTAAAGTAGAAGAGGCTCACTAGGCTCCGGAGCTACCATGATTGGTAGTGTCGTGGGGAGTTGCTTGAGCTCCTAGAATGCCTTCTGTGCTTTTTCATACCAATGGAATGGTCCAGACTTCCTAGCATCCACTCTGCCAGCCTTGAAATGAATCGGCTGAGCGAAGCTGAACACCCAACTAGCTTTTTGATGTCCTTGACATGGGCCGGAGGCCACATCTCTTCAATGGCTTTGATTTTTGCCAGATTTGCCTTAATTCCTCGGTGAGTCACCAAGAAACCAAGGATCTTCCCGGAGCTAACCCCGAAGACACAATTGTCTGGGTTGAGCTTCGTGTGCGTCAGGCGTAACTTGTCGAAGTTAGCTTGAAGATTTTACGGGAGTGAATCCTGGTTCTTCACCTTTAGGACGATGTCATCCACGTAGACTTCCGCCAAGTCCCTAATCAGCTCCCCATAGGTTTTGTACATGGCTCGCACAAAAGCTGAGTCAGCATTTTTAAGACCAAAAGGCATAGCCGTGTAACAGTACAACCCATCTACTGTAATGAAGGCAGTATGCTCTTCATCTTCCTTAGACATTAGAATTTGATGATATCCAGAATATGCATCTAAGAAACACAGTAATTAACACCGGAGGTAGAATCTACTATCTGATCTATTCTAGGTAGTGGAATGGGTATTTTGGGCATGCCTTATTTACGGTGGTGTAGTCGATGCACATCTGAAGCTTCTTGCCGGCCTTTGGTACGACAACTGGGTTCGCCAACCACCGTGGATGATGAACCTCCCAGATGAATCCAGCGTCGAGCAGCTTCTTGACGTCTTGTCTGATGAAGTTTTGCCGCTCAACTGATTGCTTTCGGGGCTTCTGTTGTATTGGCTATGTGTCGGGGTAGATCGTCAGATGGTGCTTGATCACCTCCCTGGGGATCCCAGGCATCTTTGACAATTGCCATGCAAACATGTCGAGATTTGCCCGGAGGAAAATGACGAGCGCGAGTTCCTATTTGTCACCCTAGCCTCCCGAAACACGGGTGGTCTGGTTGGCATCAGAACCAATTTGGAAGACTTTGACAGGAGCATCGGTGTCGTCACTTGGTTGCAGATGAGGTGTAGAAGATGAGCCATGCTAATGTGAACTCAGAGGTTGAGCAGCTTGCTCCTTTTTGGACCCTTCTGCTTGCACTGTAGCAAGCACATGAAGTTCTTCCAGCGCAGTTACTCCAGCAGTGCGATCCCATCAGATCTGGAGAACAACTGTCAGAGTTGGCATCTTCAACACCAAGTAGCTGTAATGAGCTACGGCCATGAACCTGTACAAGGTTGGCCTACCTAGGATGGCATTGAAGGGAAGGCTGATGTGTGCCACATCGAATACCAGCTTCTCGGACGTATAATTATCCTGAGTCCCAAAGGTCACCGGAAGAGTAATCGATCCGAGAGGAGTGATGGATCCTAGACCTACTC
Organism: Tuctoria greenei; assembly: GCA_036927565.1. Classification (NCBI taxonomy): domain Eukaryota; kingdom Viridiplantae; phylum Streptophyta; class Magnoliopsida; order Poales; family Poaceae; genus Tuctoria; species Tuctoria greenei. The sequence continues at coordinate 288,412,025 of JAYESD010000001.1, forward strand.
TGGAGAAAGGACCTGAGGGCCGGAGGTTCAAGATGTTGAGACAGAGCTTCACAAAATCTGCGAAGCTAAGGAGATTGAGCGTCGCACCTCCATCCAACAAGAAATGATAGAGTTGGATGTTATTGATAGTTTGAGAGACCATCAAGGGTAACTGACTAGATCTGGTCATGTTCTTTGAGCAGTCCAAAGAATCAAAGGTGATGGCAGTGTCCATCCACTTTCGATGAAGCTTCGCCTTGGTAGTAGGAGCTGCAACAGGCATCTCCCGACGCATAGTCTTCAGGATGCGCCGAGAGGTGATATCCTAGGACCCTCCATATATCATATGAAGAGTCTTCCGATGCTCATTGTCAGAGGTGTCAGAGTCGTCGTCAACAGTGTTGTAGACCACCTTTAACGCCTTCTTGGCATCTTGGAAGCCTCGCTCCTGATCTGACGGAGCTTCACCAACTTTTTGCTTTCCTTCCCATTGGTGGAAAGTAGGTTCTTCTTGACACTTGTTGGTGCGTTCAACAAGCCTTTTGACCTCGCGACATTCTTCAAGATTTTGGGTTGTTGATTTGTTAATCGGACACCACATCTTTTCACTGTCGCCGTCTTCGGACGATGGTCGAGGTCATTTGTCGGGTAGGTCCCCGACCACTAGGTGCTGTAGCAGCGGCAACAGTTGGTGTTTTGGCCAATGACTTCTTCTTGCCATTGGACTTTTTCTTCTTTTTTCCACTACTGGAGGCAGAAGCTTCAACTTTGGAGGAAGACTTACCAGCCTTCGCAGCTGGTTTGGAGTGCATTTCACGACCCTTCGCAGCTCTGGCGTATTTATCTGCCAGGCTGAAGAGCTCCGTGACGCTGCTGATGTTTTTGGTTGCCAGCTTCTCCAACATCTTCTTATCTCGAACCCCCTGTCAAAATGCAATGACAACAAAAGCATTTGAGATTGAAGGGATGGTGTTCCGTACCTGAGAAAACCGCTGGATGAATGATCGTAGCGACTCTCCTGATTTTTGTTGTACGGCAAACAGGTCCAGCTCCGTGCCTAGCCGGGTGTAGGACCTCTCGAAGTTGGCAGTGAACTGGCGACATAGCTCCTTCCAATAGTAGATGGAGTCAGGAGGTAGACTCATGAACCAGGACCCTTTAGTCCCGGTTAGAGCCACGGGGAAGTAGTTGGCCATCACAACCTCATTGCCTCCAGCTGCGAGGATGGCAGTCGAGTAAATTGAAGAGACTCACGATTGTCCCGTTGTATTTCTCCATCAAATGAGGCCGGAAAGGTGGCCACTCGACCATGCAAAGATGCATGGCTAGAGCTGAACATCCTCCCCCCACTCTCAAGGGAGAAAGGTTTTCGTGATCAACTCATCTCTCGCGAGCGCGCTCAATGTGGATGTGACTGTCCTGCCTCATGTAGCGGTGGTCGAGCTCCGACCAGAGGACACGGGAGCCTCGTTGACGTATGAGTGCGGCGAGCCCTAGAGGGCAGTGATGTCGCATGCTGGGAGGGCGCATGTCTCCTGTGCTGCAACGCCTAAGGACCAAGTCTACCATACAAGGTCCTGTTCTTGAAGGTGACTACCCAACATGGGGCGGACCTTGGTTGTTGATGGCATTGGCTGCAGCTGCAATCAAATGATCTACATCTGCGCGCCATTGTTCCATCGCACCTGGAGGAGCTCCTGGCGCTGGAGGATGCTAAAGCAGAGTACGCGTTGCATTCAGTGCGTTCTCAGGGTTGTTTGTCGATGCACAGACCAACGCGAACACACTATCCTGCTGATATGGTGGAGGTGGTAGTGGAACGACACCCGCCGGAATCACAATGTTGGTTGCTGCACGTTGGAGGGAATTCCTCCAATAGGCTGGATAGCCGGTCCGTTGGATGAAGCTGCGGCGGAGTTCACCATCTTGAGATCTTGAAAAGCTGAAAGCTCTCCTACCTGGTGCGCCAAATGTCGAAGTGTGCACTAGGACACTTCCTCTGGTACTACTAAGGAGTAGTCCGCGGAGGTTTGTATTCGGTTGGGTCGCAAAGTGAAATCAAGCAAAAGATGGTGACACGGGAGATTTTACGTGGTTCGGGCCGCCTGAGCATAATACCCTACTCCACGGGGTGTGTGTTGATTGTATGATCTAGTATGAGCTTGCGTGTGTGTGAAATTTTCTGCTTTCTACTGTGGAGCACAACCCTTTTATATGCTAAGGACTGGCCATTACAGTTAAAACTCAGCCCGACAAGTGGCCCCGACTGTATTCACTACCCTGTACACGATCTATAGTGTAATGAGGGGTGAATTGACTAATAATGTGCCTTAACAGCTGTGTTATTAGTCTTGATATTCCCCTGATCGTGCATCATTAATATGGCGTTACTAACGCGTTAACCAGATCTTGTAATAGCTAATTGATAGCCCTTGAATGTCCACGCCGTTGGAGATTCCGCTGTCCTCACGTTGTTGACGTAGATCCGAGCATTGACATGTGGAAGCTCCAGAGCTTCCCTCTACTGAGGGATAGGTCCGGTGCCGTTGGACACGTGGCAGTGTCGGAGCTTCTCTGAGGAGGGAGGCAGTTCCGGCTCTGTAGGACACGTGGCAACACTGGAGCTATCCTAACGAGGGAGGCATATCCAGCTCTTCTAGACACGTGGCTCTACCGGAGCTACCCTAAGGAGGGTGGTAGGTCCGGTTACGCGGGATGTGTATCCCCTTCATACATCTGCCACTTGGACATGGGAACTCCTCGACTTTGCTTGCGGTATCAAGGGGTACACAGTATGTAGGGTACCGACAGTAATGAAAATTCTCCCTTTGGATCAATGACTTCATTAACAATGAGCTTGCATAGCCTCTCTCTAATGCGCTCTTGAAGGCGGTTTTGTAGTTCTGCCAAATGATAAAATGAGAATTAGCAAAATATTAAAAGTAGAGTAAAATAATTGCAGTTACACATACATTGCAATTCGCCAGCTCTCCAAATACAACCATGCTGAAGAAGACATGGAGTAGACTGTTGTCTAGCCTCGTCAGTCTGCTGCTGATGCTCCGACTGAGACATCCTTAAATTCAATAAAATCACTGAAATCATATAAAAAATTATCAAATTGCAGTAATATTCATACAAACAGTCAAATCAAGGAGCAAATATCTGAAGGCTTAGGAACAAATTTACTGCAAAATAGTATTTTTGTTGGTTAGGGCTCGATCATACCAATTATCGTGGTCGGGGTCGACGGCGGCGGCACGCTCTAAGAGAAGGGTCGAGGCGGCGACATGCTCTAAAGACAGGGATGATTAAACGTCAGCGTGCTCTAGGAACGAGGTAACGGAGGCGCCAGAGCGGCAGTTCTTCAACTCTCTAATGACAGCAATCCAACGGTGTTGGGAGTGTCGTGGTTGCCCAAAATTTGAAACATTTACTACCACTATTGGAGAAAATTTGGAAATGTGTTGGTAACAGCTTGATCATACCGATTACTGAGGTTGGGGTCGATGGTGGCGGCATGCTCTGAGGGCAGGGTCAAGGCAGCGGCGTGTTCCGGGGACAGGGACAATCATACGCCGGCGTGCTTTTGGGACAAGGATGCGAAGGCGCCGGAGCAGAGGTCCCTCAACTCTCCGCTGACCGCAGTCCAAAGGTATTGGGAGAGAGCGCATAAACTCATACCAAGGTCGGGGTCTACAGCGGCAACGCGACAATGACAAAAAGCGAGTTGTGGAAGAGGGACAGAGCCGAAATGATCCGAGTGCAGGTTTCAGGCGGTTGTGTGCTCTGTGGATGAGATGATCAGGCGGCAGCGTGCTCCGAGGATGGGATAATCTTGTGATGGCGTGCTCCAGGGACGAGGCGGCCAAGGTGCCGGAGCTACAGTTTCTAGGTCGAGAGAGTGCGAAAATTTCGCGAAGTGCTGGGAGAGAGTGCGTGAGAGCTAAAAATAGCTTAGGTCAACAATTGGAGACGAGCTTCTATAATGCCCGTCTCTCATTCGCGCGTCTCCCTTTTTCCCACTCGCACGCATTTCATTGTGAGCGTACGTTGTCACTCGCATGCAGAGTTAACATCATGAGTGTTTGTTGCCACTTCATGCACAAAGATAATAAATGTGCATCGTTGCCACAATGAACATAGAACCACAATCACATTGCAATTCAGAAATAAACATTTGCAACTAACTGAACATTTCAGAGTTTATATTGTGTGCCCTCTAAACTATACATTTTTAGACTTATATTCCCATGAAGCTCCCATCGATCGATCTAAATTGTACCGTCGAGCTTGCTCCCGAACACATCTCTTATATTCCTCTGGATCCTGAAAATATTGACATTCTTTAAATTAAAATGTCAAATGAGGAACGATGTATAACCTAGGTCGCTCACTAACACAAAGTTACTAACCTTGATAAGTAGATTATAGCAATCATTTTCAACATCAGACGCATTTGGTTGATGAAACAAACGCTGAACTTCAAGTAGTAAAATTTTGACAGTAAAACTATGTTGCCACCCCTACGAAATATCAGTTTAAGCAACATAAGAAACCACTTCGAATAAGTTCGACAACAATTACTAATTATTTGAATAAAATAAGTCTATCTTCCATTCTCTTGATCAAGTACCCCAAGGCAGAGTGCTCCTGAGCAATGGACATGCGGGTGGAAGAAACCTGGTGGAAAGGCGCATCTTGGAGGTACATTGTAGAGCTACATACAACCATGCGACCGGTGTGCCATATGTACATATATGGGGGTGGTCCTTGTGCCATGCCAAGCGCTCTTCCTTGAGTCGGTCGTGCGCCAAGTCGATATCCAATTTCTCAGCCATGAACTACATAAAAAGTGGAATATAAGCAGCGTAGAATAGGAGGGAGTAGCAGCGACAAGGATGGTACATGGTGAGGATGGTGACGACGACGACGGCGATGGCGGATAGAGAGTTGGTCAAAAAGGCGGCGATCGCACTGGAGAAGCGCGATCCGAGGAGGAGGAGTTGCGGAGAAATTAATTAATCCCGATGGTGCAGAGACGGGCGAGACAAAAGCGCATCTTCCATTGATGACAAAGGGAGACGGGCGAGATAAAAGCGCGTCTTCCAGTCATGACAAAGGGAGACATGTGGACCGAGGAGGAGGAGGTGCGAAACTTGATTGCGGCCATGGTGGTGCAGAGACACATGTGACCTTTCGTTTCCCTGAGGGCGAGCGGTTTTGAAGTGCCCCATCATCCATCAATGCGCACGAAATGAATCGCTCCATCGTCAACTCTACAAAGACCTCATATAAGGTGCGCCATTAGTTCTCCAGAAGCGATTATCTCCTTTTGCATCCGTTTGTCCTTTTCTTCGTCTTCTCCGGGCTGATGACCCACCATGGCCAATGTTCCGCCGCCAAGCCTGCCGAGGGAGCCACCCTTCAAGAAACAGTGTTGTGACTCCCCCGAGAGGCTCAAAAATGACATGCGCCTCATTATGGCGCGAGAGGCGTATGAAAGTGCATCTAGGAATTCCCTTATGGGTTTTGGATGATTGATGACAAACAAATGAGATCCTAATAAATTCGTTGAGATGAATGCAGGTCTACAAAGACTAGAACTTATGATGCACTCAAAAAAGTGAAAATGAGGAGTGAGCAAAGGAAAAGCTCAAATGATCAAGGAAGCGCAAAGTAGATATCAAATAGAATGTGTGTGAGATACACATCCCAAGAGATTATATTTTTGCGTAGAGGATAAGGGCTAAAATCAATTCATAAAGCAATACACTGAAGCACCAGACTAGTCCGTTCACCAGTGGACTAGTTCGATCAACTTACTGTCCTCACTTGGACAAGTCCGGAGCAGCACCGGACGAGTACGTTAAACTCACTGACCTCACTTGGACAAGTCCAGACAAGTGCTGGACAAGTCCGTTCAACTTCCTGTTACTCACTCAACACATATCACCATGCACCGGACAAGTCTGTCCAGTTGCGAATTAGTCCAATTGAGTCTCTAGACTCATCATGGACTAGTTCGATTACCCTTCTGTTCCAATACAGACAAGTCTGGTACACCTCATTCAAATTAGGGTTTCAGATGTGCTGCACAATTCACGCAAATTTTGTACATCACAACGGACTAGTCCGGTCCTCACAGCGGACTAGTCCGGCCGTCGAGATCCCTCCCGGTAACTTTTTTGGAAACTCTGTAAATAGGTGATCCATGATCCTACAACACACAATACCGTACACAACATTGAACAACTAAGAACCCTAGTACTGCCACTTATCCCAAGAGCACAGAAACACCTCTCCCCACACATCTAAAGCACTTAAAAGTTAAATCTTTTGGAAATCTAGATTTGGGATAGGGAGATCGTCTTCTACGCATTGCTAAGCTCTTGGGGTTTGATCTCTTATACACTCTTGCATATCTTGTAAATCTTTTGATTCTATTCGATCAGTTTTCTATCTATAATTTTGTAGGAGCCCTCGACGTGTGAGGTTCCCCTCCGACATGGTGATTGCCCCCGTGATAGTGGAACTCAAGTTGGTCTTCGTGGTCACTTGAAGAGCTAAAGGGTTGATTGAGATTCTGCTCTGTGTGGCATCCTCAACGAGGAAGTAGATCTCTTTGGTGAGATCAAACCTCGGTAAAAATCCTTGTCTCTTGTGTTGTTGATTTTTACTTTTGCAATAATCATCATCTAGGGCATAGAGTTGATCAAACTAGTAACTTGTGTCAATTTTGTATTCCACAGACAAATCAATCAGTCTAGTACTTACTTAAGTTATTAGAATAACAAATTACATTCTGCTGCTATATCATTTGTGAAATCTGCATAAACACTTGATATTTTCGTAGTACTTCTAGCACATCGGATTAGACCATACACTGCACCGGACAAGTCCGGTTCCTCCTGTATTTGATGAATTTGTTAAGTGTTGCAAGAAAAGTTCTCAACGCCTATTCACCCCCTCTAAAACACATTCAGCATACAACAGTACGTCTTGCGCCATGAGTTCCTTGGCTCTGAGTACCCTTCTAGAGTTTACTGGAATGGGTACCACCGACCACTACCTGTACACCCTCATGGGTGTGGCCAATCGTTTTGACACTTTGTTTGAGATGATGGCCCACGAGATCGGTGCCGAGGGCCGCACTAATCTAGTGGCGGCGATGGCGAGGAACCTCGGTCTCCAGGTTGCACCGCTGGAGTAGACGGTCCAGGCTCCTTGTGCACAGGCTCCTGTTGCACCATCGGAGTCGCCGATGGAGCCGCTATCAAAGGCGGAGGAGGAGGAGTAGGATTTAATTTTCCTTTTGTTGTTTTTAGTTGATGTTGTTTTTTCTTTTCTTATGTCTTCTTGTACTTTTTCTTACGTTTTGTAATATATTGTATTAATGAATGAATTATCTATTTTCATCCATGTGAATGAATATTATCTTGTGTGTTCAACTATGTGAATGATTGAACGTGTGGTGTGTTCATCGTGTTCCTCAAGAATGGCAATTTCATAAGGAAGGATTTGATTATTTTTTGGATTTAAATTGGACTACAGTGAAGGTGATCAACATTGGAATGACAATTTATTAAGTTATCAAGTGAATGTTCTCTAATTCATTCAGTGAATGTGTTCATGTCTGTGTGATATCAAGTGAACCGAAGCAAAATGTAGAAAATCACAAAGCCAAAGGGACGAGCTTTTTGCAAAGTCCATCTCATTTCCTTTCTCAAATAGGAGATGTTCTTTGTGCTAAGCTTGTCTCCCTTTTGTAAGAGGAGAGGGCACGTTTCAGATATTTTTTTTTAAATGAGATGCACCTTATAGTAGCTCGTCTCTCTATAGATGGAATGAGAGACGAGCCCGCTTCCATGACAAAAAGAGACACGCCCAACCGGTGGGTATGGGAGACGTGGCCGCTTTGATGATAAAAGGAAACAGACGCCAAGAAAAGGCCGTATCCTTTATTTTACTAATTTGAGTCAACCTCCAGTTAGGCTCGTCTTCTTTTTGCCAGAGAAGCGGGCGCGTCTGTAACACCCTCATTTGCATGCATCATGCCCTGCATCTATCATTAAACATGTCTAACATTAATCCACATAAAAAGGAATAATTTTAAAATGAATTTAGCCACTTAAGAATTATGGAAAGTGCGTACTAGTCCGATTTCTCTCTAACTTCAAACGGACTTGTTCGTTTTGTTGCAGACTAGTCTGTTTTTCCCTCTAGACACTTTTGGACTTGTCTGGTCCTGTGCGGACTAGTCCGGTGTTCCAATTCCTTGGAAATTTTGCTAAATCCCTGGTCTTGTCTGGACTAGCCCGGTATTCCAGCGGACTTATCTGTTTTCCCCGCTGACTAAAGTCGGACTTGTCCGATTTTGTCCAGACTTGTGTGTTTTTCCCCTATGGATAAGTTCAGACTTGTCCGATGTCCAGTCCGTACTTGTCTGATTTCCCTCTGTCCAACTTCGGACTAGTTTGACCCTTTTCGGACTTGTCCGATAAATCGCGACTCTGAGTTGATCTTTTGTTTCACAACTTGTTTTTGGGTTTTACCTTAGGTGGCCTAGGGACGTCGTGCCTAACTCTTTTAGAGCCCATGTGGGACTCCAAACCGACCCCTACTCATCTCAAACTTGAAATCCATCTAACCCTATCCTCCACCTCTATATAAGCAACCCCACCCCTTGGCCTGGCATCTATTTGCCACTTTTCTACCACAACCAAACCCTAGTTCGTGAATAGCGGCCACCAAGGAGGGAGAAGGAGATCTAGAGCAAGGAGAAGAAGAGGAGGAAACGAAAGAGGATCAAGATCTCCATTAACTTCGCATTCTTCATCAACAATCCACCATCAAGTTCTTCATCAACCCTAAACCATCAAGATCCAAGTGTTGCCTTCAAGATCCTTGATTCATTGGAGTTCTAAACACCTGGTATACCTTCTACTTCCCCTTCCTTACGTGAATTCAACCCCAAATCTCCAAACACGCATCGATCTTGAAAACCCTAATCGGATGTTCTTGCGCAGTGCGGACTTGTCCGGTCCCAAGCGGACTTGTCTGATTTTCCTGGTTAAATTGTGTTTAATTAATTCTAAAATTGTTTTCAATTCCAAACCTGTATAAACTTATTAGAAGCTATTAGAACTAGTTAGTAAACACTAAAAGCAACTTATTAACAAGTTCCACCTTTCCTTTGCATTAATCATGCATGTCATGTCATATTGAGTAATATATGTGCATTTATTGATTGTGTTTCTTGTCTTGTATGTTTATTGTGAGGATTAGACGGATTTGCGCTAGTGAGTTCCGCGGAGGATCTACAACACCAAGAGTTTGAAGGCTTTGACCCGAACCAATCCCAAGAGCAAGGAAAGTGTCCTGGAAGCATATTGATCCTATTTCCGACAATAAATGTATTGTTTTCAAAACTGCATGCTTGAGTCCACTTGATGGGAATCCTATGGTAGGAAGTTTACTAGCATTGTATAAACACCCTTGTCACCTGGAATTCATGGTAGAGATCGAGATGGGCTTTTTACCCTTTTTGCTTCGCTTAATTAATTGGGATGGGAACACTACTATACCACTTAATTTACTTATGTATTTATGAGATTATAATTAACATGAACTGGTTAATATGATGTGGTAATGGGTGATCTAAGCAAGCTTGGTATGCAGATGGGTTGGATGTTATGGTGGTTCGCTTGCTTTAGATCTAAGGACCGGTAGATGCGAGAATAAGCCAGGACAACAGTGCCACCACGAGGCAAAGTATGGGTGCGGCGTAACTGATTAATTAGGGCTTTGCCAGTGCTATTTGGACCATTAAGGATGCTCGGGGAAGGGGTAGTCATATTTGATTTGTTGATGATTGGTGGGACTACCCTAGGATCCGAATGGCTCAAGAGGGGGCCCTTAGTTGAAGATGTGCTCAGTTGGAGGCATCACCACCGGTGAAACCTCAGTGGGGTCTAAATAGGCTAGTAATCCCTTTGTAAAGGCTATTTTGTGATCTCTTGGCCATACACCTAAGGAAGTGTAATTGGCGTAAAGGAGGTTCTTTATTCGCCGACGGGTGATGAAATCACGAACACGTGGGTAAAGTGGTACAAACTCTACAGAGTCTAATAAAACTATCATGATAGCTGTGCTCCCGGTTAAGAGCACCTGGATGACCTACATGATTAGAGGGAAATTGGGATTTGGGATGGTTGGTTGGTTATGGTTGGATGGTTACGGTTAATAATGGTTATGGCTGGTTATGAACTAAGTTCTGATATTGATTATGGTTAATGGTAATGGCGAAATCTGGTATATGGATGATGGTAATGAAATATGGACTGGTACTATGATATTACTTATGGTATATGATGGGTTTACTTCACATACATATAATATATTGCTTTCCAAATGTTTTTATGTACTTTTCTGCACTTAGCCTTTATTATTGTCGTCATTTGAATCAGCTACATGTCATACTTTCCACACTTGCTGAGTACGACATGTACCCAATCTTGCAATTCCCCCACCAACAGTTGCAGGTCAGGATTGGGAGTACTAATGCGAAGTTCTAGGCCGTGTCTGCCGTTAGCTTGCCTGTGGTGTTGATTGGAGCTGTGCTATCCCTTATACCCTATTTGATTAGCTGCATAGTTGCTTAATTAGTTTATTTCCGCTGCATTAGTTCAACTTGTCGTTAATATTCATTAGAGCTTGTATTCGAGGATATTATGAATTGTGTAATAGAAGTGCTTAATTAATCTTGTTCTGTGGTAATTTTCTGTATATCCTTTTGTGAATGCACTCGTGTATGTGTGTTGAACATCCTGGGCACACATATGCATTCACTTGGTTCATTTTCGGAACCAGATGTCACAAATTTGTATCAGAGCCACGGGTTGGCTGTAGGACGCAGCCTAGATAGAATGGACACTTTAGAGCACATAGGAGCACTCAGGAATCGATGTGTTTTTGCTTGGTGTATTGTTTGCTATATATTGGTTGCTTGTGTTCTTAATAGAGGATTTTGGAATGCTTTAGCATTGCCATGTCCACCTAGGCTAGTATAGTTAGTTGCTTAGTTCCATATACCTTGATGCATATAGTTGGGGACGTTTCTAAATTCTTATCTCTTGCTTTTCTTCAGATGGTGAGGACTCGCATCCAGAGGGATGGAAATGATGAGGAGGAGAACAATGAAGCACCTCAGAACAACAATAGACAAGGACCTGCTTAGGGAGCTATCAACATTGAGCAGCTTTTGGTTATGCAGAACCAGCTCATACAAACAATGATACATACTATGGGACAGCTACAGGCTGGTAACGTCAACAATCAGCCCAACATGCCTCCACCGCCACCCCACCTCCTCATAACCGGTTGGGAGAGTTTATGAGGACTAGGCTGCCAACCTTTGCTCAAGCCGCTGACCCTATGGATGCTGATGATTGGCTCAAGTCCGTGGAGAAGAAGCTAGCTATTGTCCAATGCAGCGACCGGGAGAAGGTTCTATTTGCTTCTCATCAACTAGTTGGATCAGCTGTCGATTGGTGGGATTCGCTATGCAATGCTCATGAGAATCAAGAGAGGATCACTTGGGCTGAATTCAAAGAGAGCTTCCGTTCTCATTATGTGTCCGAAGGTGTTATGATTTTGAGGAGGCAATAATTTAAGAAATTGAGGCAAAAAAGATCGAGTGTGGGTCAATACCTCAATAAATTCCAGAGGATGTGAGCCGGGACAACCGGAAGTAATACTTGTTCATGAGAGGCTTGAACAATGAAATTCAAGTGCAATTGCTCAATTGTGATTATGCCAACTTCCAGAAGCTTGTGGACAAAGCAATTGTTGTGGAGAACAAGGTCCGTAAGATGGAGCAAGACAACAAGAGGAAGGCGCCATATCAAGGACAACAACAAGGAAGTAATGTGCGCCCTTGCTTTGCACCACCTAATGCGCCATACTACAGCCTTTCTGTGCCTGCTCATCGCCCTGGATTTGCACTGCGCCTGTCGAAGGGTCAATGCGACACTTCCCCCGGATTTGCTAAGGAGCAGCCCGCGGAGATTCTTGTTTGGCGGGGCTTAGGCCTCAAACTAGTGTTCTAGCGTAAGAGTATGAGACAAGTGTTTTTACGTGGTTTGGGCTGCAAGGAGCGTCACACCCTACTCCATGGTGGATTGTATTGCTTGGTGAGTGTGTATGCGTATGTGAGTGTATCGGGGATTCTGAGTTTGGCCCTGTAGGATAGAAGAGCACGTGAAAAGCTACCAGAGGGGGGTGAATGGTAGATTTAAAAATCTTATGCAGCAGAAACAATTAAATCCCAACCCCTTTGGCAGAAAAATGATCTGTTAGAGAAATCGTGTGTGAAACTAATCTAAACGTGTTTCACCGTGACAAAAGTGATATATATCAGAGAGAATCAAGTCACGAAGGAAAAACAAGGGGAATCACTTAAATCCGTCAAGAGAAACTCAAGTTATGATCGAAAGATCAAACAAAGGTCAATCTGTCCTACCCGAGAAAAACAGTTCTGGAACGCTGCAAAGAAACTTGTGTACATCAGAAATCAAAAATTCAATGACCGTGAAATTTTTACAGATGATAGATAATCAAGTTGTGAATACAACCTAAAAAGAATCATGTCAATTGAATCTGTAAAACTCGAGTTATGATAAAACCACAGACGAAAGGTAGTGCTGTCCAGAAACTCGATGAGTAAAACTTGTCTGGAACAAGTCAGACGAACGAGGTACAAAAGTTCCTTCAAACTACGAATTTTATTCAATAGAACAAAAGAGGAACAGCCACAAAGTCGTTCCCCACGATCTTTGGCCTCCCTTGCTTATATAACCAGCCCTTAGGCCAACCCAATCTTAGCTAGGACTCTAATCCTACTGAAATCATGAATCGGAACTTTCCATAACTGCTTAGGACTCTTCTATACGCAGATAGAAGCAATCTTAAGACTTCCAAACACCTTAGGAACGTATCCCACATTCCTAAAATAACTCAAATTCGTGACCCACACGAAATCCTATCATAACCAACTCAAATCTTTTCATATTTGAGTCAAACCCGACTCAGCCTCAGCCTGAGTCCATAATCTAGTCAGTTGGACCTTTCTGACCAATTCTTTACGTCCACATCTCTTCATCACGCCTCAGAACCATGTAGCCACGTCCATGCACTCCTTGCACATGTGCAAACATTTTCAAACAACGTCCACGATACCTTCATATGCATTGTTCTTGATTCAAACATGTTGCGCAACCTCCCAATCAACTCAACCACAATTCCTCCTGAACTTGGTTGTTGAACCTCATCTTCTCCCTAAGACTAGTTCAATGGATCCCGTCACCAGCCATGTATTGAACTCAAGCAACATCTGCACATGAATAAACAACCAATCTTTACGAGCCCAAGTACATGACTTGACTCAAATTAGTTCCGAACACAACACCTTACGTGAGCACCTCACATAAGCATGTTGCAAAACCACAGTAAAACGATATCAGCCATATTAACCATAACGCACCTAAAACATAGAAAATGAATACTAAGCAATCTTTCCAACAATGTAAAGCAAGTTCGAAATATTTCACAGTAAAAGCAGGAACATTACGATCAATCACAGGACCTTGCCAAAGCTAACCGGAGCTTGAGCTGGAGCTTACCAAAGCTAGTACAACCTAGCGCCGGAGCTTACCAAAGCTAGTCAGAACTAGTCATCCCAAAAATCGGAGCTAAAAAAACATGCCGGAGCTAACCAACATAAGTCGGACCTAGCAATACATATTAGAGCTTAACAAAGACATGTCGGAGCTATTAAAGACTTGCCGGAGCTAAAGACAAAGCTTACCGGAGCTTACCCAAAAACATGTTGGATCTAGACAAAGTAAGTCGGACCTATTGTCAGACCTTGCATAAGCTTGGATCTAGAGTCGGACCTTGCTAAAAAGATGTTATGGCAGCATTCAAAACTTTTATTGTCAAAACCAATGTATTCAGCACACATAGGTCTCACAATCTCCCCCTTGATGAATGCATTGGCAACACCACTTAAGATCCGAACATTGGCTTATTCACATTAAAAGTTTTGAAAACAATTTCTCCCCCTTTGTAAAACAGAAATAAAATGAGAAAAAAATTATCTCCCCCCTGAGAAGAATTGTGCCAAAAACAATTGTGAATATGTGCAATGTGTAATCAATGTCTCCGCCTTGCATATTTGTTTTTAAAAAATCACATATTATCTCTCCCCCTTTGACAATGTATTCAGCAAGGTTCAAAAGAGAAATTTTAATTGTTATGAGCATATTATAACATATACATATAAAACAAAGCTCATCCAAGACATACTATCAAGTAACTTACACTATCACAACAATGAGATACATAAAGTAGTGTAAGCCATGCTAGAGATCAAATGTAATTTTCAATTTAAGCAAGTCATGATCTCACAAACTTAAATATTTCAATACGTGAAAGCATGACACTTGTTGTTGCATTTTATTATTTTTCAAAGAACAAATTTAGATCATATGATATCTGCAAGAGATTATATGCGCATCTGCCTTATTCTAACCAACTAAGCCAAGCCTATGTCATTTGACAATCAGAAGCTTAAGGACATGGTTTTAGTCATACAAAACTTCTTTCAAGTTCATATCTAAGTGCAATGATAAGCCATCTCAAAAGAAGAAGTGCGATGCATGCATATTCTCTTGATCTTTTCTCAATTTATATTTGTTCATAAAAACTCAACATATGAGTTGATTACTTGATTAATTCTTTATGATTAACAACACTTATGAACATGCAACAAGTTCAAAACAACAAGAATGTTCGATGATGACCCGATTTAGTGTAAGTAATTATTCCAATTACCAGTCATGGCAAAAACTACAAAATATATAACATGAGTAATGTAGTAAGAACTTTCAGCATGTAAAAGAAATCACAAGTCATATATGTATGAAATACTATGCTCATATCATTTTAGTTCATATTCACACATAGACTTCTCATGTTTCAAAACTCCCCCTCAATTTAAGCCATGAGGATGCATAACCCCTATTTCACTGTGAATGCAAGAAAACGAGTGAAATCCAAAGGTTTTGTAAAAATGTCAGCCAATTGTTGTTCGATATCTATATGGTGAAGCATAATGTTTCCATTTTCAACATTATCACGGAGAAAGTGATACCTAATGTCAATATGCTTAGTTATAGAATGTTGCACTGGGTTTTTAGCAATGCAAATGGCACTAGTGTTATCACAAAATAGTGGAACACTATCTAGATCAACCCAATAGTCCTTAAGTGTTTGAACAATCCAAAGAATTTGTGAGCAAGCACTAGAAGCATCTACATATTCAGATTCGACTATGGACTGTGCAATTGAATTTTGTTTTCTAGAGGACCAAGCAACAAGTGAATTACCAAGAAAATGACAAGCACCGGAAGTACTTTTCCTATCAATCCTACAACCTCCAAAATCAGCATCAGAAAACGCTTTCAAAGTAATGGTTGAGGAAGAAGGAAGAAAAATGCCAAATTCTTGAGTTCCATGTAAGTACCTGAGAATCTTTTTGACGGGTTGATGATGTGAAGCACGTGGGGAGCCTTGAAACCGTGCACAAAGACATACGCTCAATTGTATGTCCGGTCTTGATGTCGTGAGGTACAAAAGTGATCTGATCATGCTTCTATATTCTTTTTGATCCACGGTTTCACCATCTTCATCAAGTTCAAGTGTTGTTGCTGTTCTCATTGGTGTCCGAAGAGGCTTGTTTTTGTCCATGTTGCACGCCTTAGGAGGTCTTTTGTATACTTCGTTTGATGCACAAAGGTACCCTCCTTGGTTTGCTTGATTTGCAGCCCCAAAAAGTATGTGAGTCCTCCCATCATACTCATCTCAAATTCTGAACTCATCATAGCTGAAAACTTGGACACAAGATCATGAGAAGCACAACCAAAGATAATATCATCCACATACACTTGAACGAATAATGAGTCATTGCCATGCTTAACCACAAAAAGAGTTTTATCAACCTTGCCCATGGTAAACCCCTTTTCAAGTAAGAATGCTCTAGGGGCTTGTTTGAGACCGTACAAGGCTTTGGACAGTTTGTAAACATGATTAGGAAATCTGAGTTTTCAAAACCTGGTGGTTGTTTTACATAAACCTCCTAATCTATGTAGCCATTAAGAAAATCACTTTTAACATCCATTTGATATAGCTTAAAACCTTTAGATGCAACAAAAGCTAACAAAATTCTTATGGCTTCTAATCTAGCAACAGGAGCAAAAGTTTCATCAAAATCTAGACCATCAACTTGAGTGAAACCTTGAGCAACCAACCTAGCCTTATTCCTAACCACAACCCCATCCTCACTTTGTTTATTTTTAAACACCCATTTAGTTCCAATTAAAGTGTGACCTTGAGGTGGAGGTACAAGTTTCCAAGCATTATTTCTTTCAAAATTTTCTAACTCTTCTTGCATGGCAATAATCCAAGATTCATTAGTGAGTGCGTGTGATATATCCTTGGGTTCAGAAGAAGCAACAAAAGTAGAATGAGCATGAGAGTTTGGATCGCAAAACCTGGACCGTGTAACTCGTTCGTGCAAGCTTCCAATAATCTATTGTGGAGGATGAATTTTGAGAACCCGGATGGTAGTGGACACTTCACAAGCTTCTTCTTATTCATGTTCATCAAAAATCGATGAGCTTGTGACTTGAGGAGGATCTGAACCAGCAATGGTGGTCGTCGGTGCTAGCTGTGAATCAAAATCAGGAGCTCGAGCAATATCATTAGCTGCTGAATTTTCGGGCAGCAGCTCCACCTCTTCCCCATCTTCAACGAAAATGCTCTCCCCCTGCGGATATGAATCTGGACCTGCAATGTTTGAGCTAGTATCTGGGCTAGCTTCATCAAAAGACACTTCACAAGTCTCCACAATTTTTTTAGTGTCAAGTAAAAGCACACGGTAGCCTCTAGTATGAGATGGATAACCAAGAAACATGCCATCAATGGATCTAGGTTCAAGTGTATCAAGATTACCATGTTTCTTAACAAAGCATTTGCAACCAAAGACCCGAAAGTGCGTAACACTAGGCCTACGTCCAAACCGGAGCTCATATGGTGTTTTACCTACCTTAGCGCGCAAGAAAACACGATTTGAGACATAACAAGCGGTTGCAATCGCATCAGCCCAAAATTTCCTAGGAGTTTGATATTCATCAAGCATAGTCCTAGCCATCTCAACTAAGGTTCTGTTGTTTCTTTCTACAACACCGTTTTGTTGAGGTACATAAGGTGAAGAAAATTGATGATCTATTCCATTTTCAGCACAAAAGTGATCAAAAGATTGATTTTTAAATTCAGTTCCATTAAATTCAGTTCCGTTATCAAAAGAGTGATTAAATATCCTGGGTGATCAATTGATAATATAAGAAATAAAGTTCTAAAGTGACTAAAAGCTTCATTCTTAGATGCCATAAAGTAAACCCAAGAGTATCTAGAATAATCATCAACAATAACAAGAACATACCATTTACGTCCGAAGGATTGAACACGTGAAGGTCCTACGGTGTCAAGGTGCAAAAGTTGACCTAGTTCAGTTGTCATGATCATTGTGAGAGGAGTATGTGAACCTGCAACCATCTTAGCATGTCTACAAGAAGAGCACACAATTTCTTTGTCCCCTTTAAGCTTAGGTAGCCCACGCATGCGATCAGGAGCACTAACACGCGTGAGATGATCAAAGCCTACGTGACCAAGTCTACGATGCCAAAAATATAAATCTTTGGAATCATTAGCAACTAGACACCTATGCTTAGAGGAAGACATATCAAAATCATCTTTAAAAACTCTTCCAAATCGTGACATGTTAAAAATAAGCTCATTGTTTTAATTTACAACTTTGCAGCAATTTTTAGTGAAAATAATTTCCAGATTTTTATCTAGCAATTGTGAAATAGAAAGCAAGTTGTATTTCAAATTTTTGACAAGTGCCACATCCTTCAAAGTGTAGTTATCATTTACTCTAACCGAACCCTTAGCAATTGTATTTGACGAAGAATTATCGGCAAAAGTAACATTATCTACTCGTGACACAAAAGAGAGGGAGGAGAACCATTCTTTGTTACCGGTCATGTGGCGTGAGAAACCTGAATCCACAATCCAAATGTTCTCCTTTCTCAAGCATGTAACCTACATAGAAGCACAATACATTGATGACTCAATACTGGGGTTAGTCAAAAGGCATTTAGGTATCCAGTACTGAGTCACACAACGTGCAGCAGGAAAAACACGCGAAAGCTGAGATAAAACAGCAGGTTTATGAGTCAAAGTTTGAGATTTTTTATTCTTAACTACTGACCTATAAGGTGTTCCTTGTGTAGCACAAAAATCAGTAGCTCCGGAGGCAAAAACAGAAGGTCCAAAGGTAAACTTTGAATGTTTTTGACACATAACAGCTGGTTGCATGTTCCTGGCATTCGGTTTAATATGTGCAGCAAATTTTGCATTAAAGTTATGAGATCTAGCATCATTCTTCCCCTTTTATGTTGTTTAGCTAGTCTATAAAAAAATCTATGACATGACCATCTCTACCACAGTAGGTACAATGAAATTTAACTTTGTGTTCATGTCTAGATGAGCAAGCAATATTTTTATTTGAAACCGAATGAGACAACACTCCTGCAGATTTGAAAACCACTTCTTTTTGCTTAGGAACTGTTTGAATCAAACCACTTCCTAATGACTTTACAATTTTAGGTGGATGTGCCTTAGAATGAGCATGAGAATGAAAACCTAAACTAGTTTTATCATTACAAGACTTGGAAGAATTCAGCAGCAAGTTTAAGGTTCTTATTCCCATTACAAAACTGATCTAATGTCCTATGCATGTTATCAAGTTTATTGGACAGATCAATGCAATTTTCACATGATGTTTTTCCTTTTAATTTGCAATTGGAATAATATTTAACTTCATGAGAACGTAAAGCATTATTCAATATTGAAATTTCATTCATAGCATCTTTTAGTTTCTTTTCAAGATCATCATAACTAGAACAATGCAAATCAATTGTAGAACAAGAAGCATCTTTTAAGTTTTCAATGTCAAGTGCAGCAAGCTTTTTGTTCTTTTCAATTTCATGTTCAAGTCTATCTAGAGTAGAGGAATGTGAAGTTCTTAATGTGGACAGTTGTTCATAGATTGAATCACACGAGGGACAAGAATCATCACTAGGAATCAAGGTTTTCAAACGGTTGATTTCAGATTCTAGTGATTCAATTTTAGCAGCATTATCCCTAAGCTTTTTGTCCTTTTTCTTAACAATAATAGTTGCACGAGAAATTGCATCACACATTTCATTACAGGTAGAACATACCTCATCATTGTCACTGTTGTGTTCTGCATCCTCCTGACTTGATCTTGATCTCGTTTTGCCCGCCATGAAGTATAAGTTGGCTAAATCATCTTCATCTTCGTCACTTCCAATGTCCACGTCGCTTGAGCCAAGTTCCTCAATTGCGAAGATAAAACTGACCAGTTGGCGACCTGTAAAGCCCTTCTTCTTCTTCTTCTTAACATTTGCTGAGGAGTGCTTCGTCCTTGATTGTTTTTCTTCTCGGAAGTAGAACCTAAAAGGTTAGGGCATTCTGTACGAAAGTGTCCAGTCTTACCACATTCAAAGCATCGTTGATGTCCAGAGCTATCTCTCCTTCTAGTTCTCACATTTTGCAATGCTTTTGAGAACCTAGTAGAGAGAAGTGCTAGCTCCTCCTCTGGAAATTCCTCGATCTGCTCTAGGGTTAGTGAGGACAACAAAGCAAGAGTATTGCAAGATGATGATTGGCCGGAGCTAGGCATATCACGTTGTGAGACAAATGCAATTGACTTATTTGGGTTCTTACCTGATAAGATGTCAATTTCATGAGTTTTGAGTTTAGAGTACATCACATCTAAAGTAAGTGTACTCATGACAGTAGATTCACGAATAGATGTAACTTTCATCTCCCAGATTGACATGTCTAATGCACTAAGAAGTTGCCTAGCATTTTCAGCATCAGAAAAATTAACGTTGACACTACGCAAGTTACTGAGAATTTTGTTAAAGCGAGCAAAAAGATCATCGATGGACTCACTGGGTTGCATCTCGAAGCGCATGTATTCTTTCTTGAACATGTCTTGCCTTACCTCCTTGATTGTGTTGGATCCTTCGTGATAGTCACAAAGTGCTCTACATACATCGTATGCCGATCGGAGATGTGCAACGCGGTCGAAGTCGCTCTGAGTGAGTCCTTGGATGATCAAGTTTCGGGCTTTGTTGTTGTTGTCGACGTCGCGTAGGTTTGTAGCCGTAACATGATCATTAGGTGGCACTTCATAAGGCTTGTACACCTTCTCCCATATTGCGAATCCTTGCACCTGGATGAAAGCCTCCATGCGTGCCTTCCAAACCTGAAAATCAATACCAGCAAACACACAAGGTTTGGTAGAGTATTTCTCCATGATGATTAGTCAAAAACACGTGCAAATCAAAATGATTAGAGCACCGTGGCTATGATACCAATTTTAGGATTGAAGAGCACGTGAAAATCTACCAGAGGGCGGTGAATGATAGATTTAAAAATCTTACGCAGCGGAAACAATTAAATCCCAACCCCTTCGGCAGAAAAATGATCTGTTAGAGAAATCATGTGTGAAACTAATCTAAACGTGTTTCACCGTGATAAAAGTGATATATATCATAGATAATCAAGTCATGAATAAAACACAAGGGGAATCACTCAAATCCGTTGAGAGAAACTCAAGTTATGATCGAAAGATCGAACAAAGGTCAATCTGTCCTACCAGAGAAAAACAGTTATGGAACGCTACAAAGAAACTCGTGTAGATCATAAACCACAAATCCAATGACCGTGAAATTTTGACAGATGATAGATAATCAAGTTGTAAAGACAACCCAAAAAGAATCACGTCAATTGTATCTGTAAAACTCGAGTTATGATAAAACCACCAACAAAAGGTAGTGCTGTCCAGAAACTCGACGAGTAAAACTTGTGTGGAACAAGTCGGACCAACAAGGCACAAAAGTTCCTTAAACTATGAATTTTATTCAATAGAACACAAGAGGAACAGCCCCAAAGTCATTTCCCACGAGCTTTGGCCTCCCTTGCTTATATAACCAGCCCTTTGGCCAACCCAATCTCAACTAGGACTCTAATCCTACTCAAATCATGAATCAAAACTTTCCATAACTGCTTAGGACTCTTCTATATGCAGATAGAAGCAATCTTAAGACTTCCAAACACCTTAGTAACGTATCCCACATTCCTAAAACAACTCAAATTTGTGACCCACATGAAATCCTATCATAACCATCTCAAATCATTCCATATCTGAGTCAAACCCTACTCAACCGCAGCCTGAGTCCATAACCTAGTCGGTTGGACCTTTCTGACCAATTCTTTACGTTCACATCTCTTCATCACACCTCGGAACCATGTAGCCACGTCCATGCACTCCTTGCACACGTGCAAACATCTTCCAACGACATCCACAATACCTTCATATGCATTGTTCTTGATTCAAACATGTTGCGTAACCTCCCGATCAACTCAATCACAATTCCTCCCGAACTTGGTTGTTGAACCTCATCTTCTCCCTAAGACTAGTTCAATGAATCCCATCACCAGCCATGTTTTGAACTCAAGCAACACCTGCACATGAATAAACAACCAATCCGTACGAGCCCAAGTCCACGACTTGACTCAAATTAGTTCCGAACACAACACCTTACGTGAGCACCTCACATAAGCATGTTGCAAAACCACAGTAAAACGATATCAGCCATATTAACCAAAACGCACCAAAAACTTAGCAAATGAATACTAAGCAATCTTTCCAACAATGTAAAGATGGTTCAAAACATGTCACAGTAAAAGCAGGAACATTGCGATCAAGCACCGGACCTTGCCAAAGCTAACCGGAGCTTGAGCCAGAGCTTACCAGAGCTAGTACAACCTAGCGTCGGAGCTTACCAAAGCTAGTCGGAACTAGTCATCCCAAAAATCGGAGCTAGAAAAATATGTCGGAGCTAACCAACATAAGTCGGACCTAACAAAACATATTGAAGCTTAACAAAGACATGCCAGAGCTATCAAATACTTGCCGGAGCTAAAGACAAAGCTCACCGGAGCTTACCCAAAAACATGTCGGATCTAGATAAAGTAAGTCGGACCTATTGTCAGACCTTGCAGAAGCTCGGAGCTAGAGTCGGACCTTGCTAAAAAGATGTTATGGCATCATTCAAAACTTTTATTGTCAAAGCCAATGTATTCAGCACACATAGGTCTCACAGGTCCTTATATCGATGGCGATTCGGGCCTTTTATAGTCAAGGTCGGACGCCTTACAAGTGGGTTCCCAGGGCCCGATAGGTGGTCCCGGGGCGATCTTATCCTAAAGATCTAAGGCTTCATCTACAAGCTTGCTCTGACCGTGGACGTGAGGTCTCGCCGCCTTGCCGCCCTGGTCGTCAGTAGCCCACGCGCCGTTCCTGACATTGGCAGGGAATGTCCCATCCAACCGTCTTTGGCGCCGTAATCTACCCACTTGGCAGAGATAGGCCTACGCTCCTTTATTGTGATGCGATTAGTCGCAGCGGTACCTGACATTAGGCGTGCGCCGCGCCATGCATCTGGGGAAGTCGCGTATCTTCAAGGTTTGATGGAGACAAGGCGCACAAACCTCTTAACTTTCCTACTATCTGCTCAGGGCAAGTGGACTGACCATGTGGCCATCGGGGAGCTCTTCGCCATGGTGGAGGCCACTCCCATCTTGTGGGCCACGTCGCAGCTTGGGAGCTCACCTATGTGGGGGAGGCTAGGTCTCGACTTTGTGGGCCACGTGGCAGCTTGGGAGCTCACCTTCATGGGGGAGGCCAGGTCTCGACTTCGTGGGCCATGTGGAAGCTTGGGAGCTCACCCCTGCGGAGGAGGTCGGGTCCCGTCCTGCTGGACATGTGGCTGCCTGGGAGCTTGTTGTTAAGGTGGAGCTGAGCTCCCCCCTTTTGGATGTCTCGTGGGCACCCCCGACTTCCCATCTGCGGCTGGCGGGTCCAGGTTTCTTTGAACACGTGGCGCCCTCGGACCCTGTCCCTGTTGGGAGGCGAGGCACCTTGGGGGCTCTAGCTTGTGCGCGAGGGTATCCAGTATGTTGGGTACCAACAGTGGCCCCTGGGTCCACCTTAGTGTGAGGCGACGAGCCCAAGGGTGGGGCCTTATGCTATTTTCCCGCGCAGTTTTTTAATTTTGTCTTGATCAGTCGAAGCGGTGCGCTCTTCTGCTGCTGTGACCATGCATCCCTCTCTGGTTGAGGGGTCGTGGCGATGGGATCTTTGCTCACTTCAACGTTATCGCGACGATTCCCAAGGCGCCTGCTGCACTTCTGCTGCTTTCACTTCCGTCTTTATGGGAACCGCCGGGTTGCCTTCTCTGGCGGGGAACTGCACGGGCCGGCTTTCCTGACGGGGGACCTAGGCCTGCACGTCATGGATGCCGTGTTACGAGCCAATGATTTGGAGCCCGCTCGAATTTGCACGGTGCGCCCAAACGCCACTAGGGTGCTTTAAAAAGGTACCTTTGTGGGTAATGGAGTTTCCTTTCTTCTGCATGTCCCAAGCATTTGAGCCTTCAACTCCCTCCTTGTGTGTCTGCCCATTCTTGAGGTTCCCAACCCTTTGCTCCAATGGACTCAGCTTTGCCTCCTTCCCGTATGGAGGATGTCTCACGCGTGAGGCGGCTTTTCGGCTTGGCGGACAAGGAACGACAGTATCTGATCCGTCCCGGCTCCTTGCCACTGGAGTTGGGGGAGAAGGAGATCGTCTTCTTCCAGGCGTATGCATACTCCGGGTTCGTCCCTCCTATTTCCTCCTTTCTGGTGACACTCTTGGATGTCCTTGGGCTCCAGCTCCATCATCTGTCACCGAACTCTCTGGTGGTGGCGGCGGTGTTCTCGCATTTCTGCGAGATGTTCGTCGGGTTGTGCCCATGCGTGTCGGTGTTCTGGCAGTTCTTCATGCTGAGGTGGACCGGGAAGAAGAACAAAGCCATCTTCCTCGGCGGCTTCTGCTTCCAGTATCGGGGCAACAACCCCTTTAAGTACATTACTTCGCTCTCCTCGACGAAGTGGCCCGGCTGAAGGAGCGACTGGGTGGTCGTACATGCCGATGCCCATGATCGTATGGTCCTGCCCACCAGCTGGCCGGCGATTAGGAAGGCGGCCTGGGAGGAATGCCCGGAGCTTGAGACGGTGTACACGCTGGTGATGGAGAGGATTCGATTCCTAGCGGACCACAGCCTGTCGGAGTTGTCGGTGATGGCCGACTTCATTTGTCGTCGTCTGGCCCCTCTCCAGCATCATTGCCGCCCAACATGGATCTACTTCGGGCTCCAAGATGGTACCATGTTGCTGAGGGGTCGCGACATGGAGACAACCCCAGAGGAGGTGTTTGAAGCAATGTTCAAGGTGTGCGAAGACCTGGTATCAGGCAACGTCTTCAACCTTCCGCAGGCTTGCCCACCGCTTTGCACAGATTGGGACCTTTGGATGAAGGTTCTGAAGGAGGTGCCCAACTTGGACGCGATTGGTCTTGCGCCGCGGCAGGATGGCGATGAGAGTCGGGGCCTGGCCATCGTCGACTCTTCAGAGGAGTCCGCACCTTCTTCAGCCTCCAAAGCCTCCGGGGTAGAGGAGGTACCCGCTGCTGGGGGGAAAGGCAAGGCAATGGTCCCCAACGTAGGTAAGGGGAAGGCACCGGTCCCTGACGTAGGCAAAGGGAAGGCCCTGGTGGTCAAGTTTCTTGAAGGATAAACGCCCTCGGTCGCCACTGAGGGCACTGCCATAGGTGGCCTTCGCTCCAAGTCAGCGTCCACCGGCGCGCCTCTCTTTAGTACCTGGCATCGGCGGTTCTTCGGTGGGAGGCCCGACCCATCAAGCGGCGGCTCCACCGTCATTGGCGGTCAGCACGTCATCCAACATCCCCGTCGCCTGCGTGGTCCAGGGTGCCATAGGGGACTGCGGCAGCATCACACCTACGGAGCCTCAGGCAAAGAGGCCTCGAGCCGACATCATCGGCAGCTCGGGAGGTGGCTCTATCAAAGTTTGTGGAAGAACACTGGCGCTGTGCGGCGGCACTACTGGTGGATTTGGCGAAGGTCTTGCCAGGATGGAATTGCCCATTACACCATTGCCAAGGCCCACGACTTCAGGGTCGCCGAAAGTGAAGGCTCGCTAGAGCTTTCGGGGACGTCGGTAAGGCATTCTTGCCAACGTTTTCTCTATTTTCTCACCTGCCTGTGTTGATTAGTCAGGGCTTGATCTTCATTTGCAGGGTTACATCAGCTGTTGTGAGGCCCCTACCGCCGGGGGTAGTGCTCGGAAGTGCTTTGAAGGCGACCGAGGATGCTACGGCTGTGCTGGCAGGGCAACCTACCAAGCTTGTTCAGGGGAGTGCTGCTCCGGCGACTGTGCCCAGTGTGGGTAGTGAAGCATCTCTGGTTACATTTCTAGCTGTCGCGCCAGGGGCACCTCCGTACGTCGTGGCAGAGGCCATGTCAGAGCCGACTCCAGGGGCTGAGGGTCTGACCTCCAGGGCCGCTGATTCGGTAGGCAACTTTTTGAGCAGTGGTGGCCCTGCTGTGGGATCTTGCACCGCAAATCCTGCTCAGACTCCAAAGGCAAGATCCCCAGTGCTGGTGGCCTCGCCTTCACCGCTACAGGAGGAAGGGGTCCCCGAGATGATCATCGGACGACCTTCTTCCCTAACTTCGGTGCAGATGGAGCGGCTTTCTAACATCATCATCTTGATGCAATCCAGCATCCTTTAGCTGCAATCCAACCTCCGCCGGGCGCAAGAGGCTCTTGCCACAGAGTGGTAGAAGTTGCATGTCAAGGGCGAGCGCCACCGAGGTTGGGAGGATCTCTTGAGTTCCATGATTTCCGAGGCAAAGGCAAGGTACCAGAAGGAGAGCAAGGAACTGGAGGTGAGGCACTGCTTGGAGAGGGCCTCAGACGCCTTGACCCAGAAGATTCTGGCCGACGCCAAGGCAGCCAATAACGCTGCTGACGCCCGCCTGCGCGCTCTTGCTGCCGGTCAAGAGGCCCTGAGTCTTCAGGAAGCCGACGTTGACAAGAGGGAGGCTCCTATCGCCGAACAAGAGGTGGCAGTGCAGGTGATGATGGCCCGGGCTAAGGCCGATCGGGAAAGATTGCAGTCCCACCTCGAAGACCTTGAGCTTCGGGAGAGTAATTTGGCGCAGGACTGGGCGCAACACCTAGCTGAGCATCAGGAACTCCTCCTGCACAATCTTGACGTTCAAGCCCCAAAGCAGGCAGTAGAGCGTCGCGGTTGGGAGCTTGATCTGCGGGAGCATCAGCTAGCTCAGCGTCTGGAAGCCGAGGGTAGGGCGGCGGCGGAGACGGTAGCATCCCATGTCTTGGTGTGCTACCGGAGCTGGTACCCTGATCTGCCACTAGAGCAAGTTTTTGAAGGCCCTTGAGGAACGCGAGGTGACAGTAGTGGCGGAGGTTTAGGAAGCTGCCCAACATGTCGTAGCGGAGTTCAGTCGGGGCTCAGGATGGTAGATTGTTTTTTGTATTAGTGGTTCACCCTCCCTCGTAAAGAATTCCTTAATGAATCCGAACTTGTGTTTGGCTTCTTGCATTGTCTCTGTGCTTTTCAACTGTTGCTCTAAGTCCTTAGCTACATAGCGATTTGCAGAACCTTTGTTGAGCTCGTTGGCTTCTCATGACCAGCAAATTGCACAATTGACATGGCCGAAGTGTCGTCTGTTGATTTTCTGGATGTGGATCCCCTTAAAGGCCCCTTGGTAGATGTGGTTAGTTGGCTAAGCACATCTACTACTTGATCGTCCATTTTTGTCTTTGGAAATGTTCGGACTAGTCTGACACATATCAGACTAGTCCGTTGGTGGTGAAACCCTTAGTGAATTGGGGACAAGTTCGCACTTGGAGGACTTTTCCAATTTTAGTCAGAAGGTTTTTGGGACTAATCCGGGCATATATCGGACTTGTCTGATTGGGGTCAGAAGGATATCGTACTAGTCTATTGCGATATCAGACTTGTCCGATTTCGTGCATAATTGTGAAGTGTTGAGGACTAGTGTGCAGTGGGGAGGACTGGTCTGATCTTAGTCAGAAAGATATCGGACTAGTCCGTGGTGATATCAGACTAGTCCGGTCTGTGTAAACCTGTACTGTGCAGACAAGTCCGCACTGGGAGGACTTGTCCGATTTTGAATAGAGAAATATCAGACTAGTCCGGGGTATATCGGACTAGTCCGGACCTGTATGAATTTGTGTAGTGAGAGTGATTAAAATTAGCTTGAGCTCTTGGGGTGTGTTTCTCCTACACACTCCATACACCAAGATTCTTCTATTCATTTCTTGAGCTTTTCCAACTTGATTTCTCACTCTCCTTTCCTTTTTTACGCTTTCTCCATGTTTTCATTAAAACCTGCGCTCATCTCAACTATTTGGTTAGGATCTCATTTGTTTGTCATAAATTAACCAAAACCCACAAGGGATGCCTAGATGCACTTTCAATCTCCCCCTTTTTGGTGATTGATGACAACTAATTGAGATTTCACAAATATGATAAAAAATTAGAATTTTCATAAAGTGTGCACATATGTGTTTGGAACAAATTAATCATGACAACATAAGGCATATGTGCACTCTTTATGGTGGGGTGCAAAACTAAGTGTGTGTGAGCAATAATTGTGATGAGAATGAAACAATTGACATAATTACCTCAACATCAAGCATATATGTCAATTTTAGAGCATAAGCACATATTATAGTAAATCATCATCACAGATTTCATAAATATAATTTAGAGGCATAAGCATAGTCATAGCACCACATCGCATGTCCAATAGAATAAGAGAGCATAGAGTTTTACAACCCAAAATAAACACGAATAGAGCTCTCCTCTCGCAACCTACAGCTAGGATCTAGTGGCTCCCACTCAATCTCTCCCCCTTTGGCATCGAGCCACCAAAAAAGAGGGAGAGGAGGGATCTAGATGACTCATTCCTCACTATCGGTCCTCTCATCGTCTTCATCTTCGGGCTACGGAGGAGGAGGAGGAGCGGATCCACTCGAAGTGCCCCCAATGTCAAAGTAAGCAAGCTCGGAGGGAGTCAAAGGTCCAATCTCAGTGAAGTCAGATGTGGATTCATCCAAGATAATTTCAGATCTGATGGGCTCAATCTCCAGCTTCTGATAGATTTGCTTGACATTTTGCTTTATATATCTCATGTCATCCTTCCTTGCCTTGTTCAGCTTATGTATTTTCACATCGGCTTTCTTGCATGAGCCAAAGATGGCAGCCAAGTATTTCAATATTCCACTAGGAGACTCTTTTTGAGGAGGGGCCCTAGTGGTGGGAGCAGTCCTTGTATCTCCTTGAGCTCTCCTCGGAGCCTCTTCACTGGACACTGGAGATGGAGCAGCTAGGAGAGTAGCTTGGGTAGGCTTCTGAGGCCTCAGAGGAGTGTGCTCCACATCCTTCACGAACTTGATCCCTGTGACTTTCTCAATCATAAACATCAAGTAAGGTGCATAGCCACAAGATCTGTTCGGTGTGCAGGAGATGTTCACCATGTCATTCCAAATGTAGTCAAAAACATCAAACTTCATGCTTCTTATTCTCACCTTCATCAGTGTCCTTAAGTATCTTTGGACACTTCGTGCATCTCCATCTTTTGGAGCTATGGTCTTCCTCAGCACCCTGTTGAGAACCATGAAGAAGGGCTTCATGTTCTTGGTCGATGGAGGGTTGTACTTCAGACTAGTATCATAAAAGAACTCCATCTTATCCTTCCACAAGACACCAATGTTGTGGATAGTTAGCTCATTCTTGCTGTAGGATCGAAGAGCACGTGAAAAGCTACCAGAGGGGGGGGGGGGTGAATGGTAGATTTAAAAATCTTACGCAGCGGAAACAATTAAACCCCAAACCCTTCGGCAGAAAAACAATCTGTTGAAGAAATCGTGTGTGAGACTAATCTAAACGTGTTTCACTGTGACAAAAGTGATAGATATCATAGAGAATCAGGTCATGAAGACAACACAGAAAGAATCACTCAAATCCGTCGAGGAAAACTCAAGTTATGATCAAAAGATCAAACAAAGGTCAATCTGCCCTACCCGAGAAAAACAGTTCTGGAACGCTGCAAAGAAACTCGTGTATATCATAGACCGTAAATCCAATGACTGTGAAATTTTAATATATGATAGATAATCAAGTTTTGAAGACAACCCAAGAAGAATCACGTCAATTGGATCAGTAAAACTCGAGTTATGATAAAACCACCGATGAAAGGTAGTGCTGTCCAGAAACTCGACGAGTAAAACTTGTCTGGAACAAGTCGGACGAACAAGGCACAAAAGTTCCTTCAGACTACGAATTTTATTCAATAGAACACAAGAGGAACAGCCCCAAAGTCGTCTCTCACGAGCTTTGGCCTTCCCTTGCTTATATAACCAGCCCTTAGGCCAACCCAATCTCAACTAGGACTCCAATCCTAATCCGATCACAATCGGAGCTTTCCACAACTGCTCAAGATTCTTCTATACGCAGATAGAAGCAATATTAAGACTTCCAAACACCTTAGGAACGTATCCCACATTCCTAAACAACTCAATTTAGTGACACACACGAAATCCTAACATAACCAACTCGATATTTCCATATCGAGCCATAACCGACTCTGCCGCAGCCAAAGTCTTCAACCGATACGATCCGATCCTTCCGATCAGATCTTCCTTCCATAATCCGTCTCTAGAAGCATATTGCCACGTCATGCACCGCATGCATACGTGCGAACACCTTCCTTCGACCTTCATATGCACTGCCCTTGATTCAATCATCCTGCGCGACCTCCTGACCCGCTCAACCACAGTTCCTCCCGAACTTGGTTGTTGGAACCTCATCTCCTCCTGAGACTAGTCCAATGGATCCTGTCACCAGCCATTACTTGAACTCAAGCAACACCTGCACATGAACAGACAAACAATCCATACGAGCCCAAGTCCTCGACTTGACTCAACGTTAGTTCCGAACACAACACCTTACGTGAGAACCTCACATAAGCATGTTGCAAAACTACAGTAGAAACGTTATCAACCGTATTCAACCAAAACGCACCAAAAACATAGCAAATGAATACTAAGTAATCTTTCCAATCATGTAGAGCAAGTACGAAACAGTGCAAATGAAAAACAGAAGCACTTTGGTCAAGTTCCGGACCTTGCCAGAGCAACCCGGAGCTTGAGCCGGAGCTAACAAGAGCTAGTAGAACCTAGCGCCGGAGCTTACCAAAACTAGTAGATCCTGGATCCGGAGCTTACCAAAACTAGTAGATCCTGGATCCGGAGCTTACCAAAACTAGTAGATCCTAGATCCGGAGCTTACCAAAACTAGTCGGAACTAGTCAACCCTAAAACCAGAGCTAGACAAAGTACGTCGGAGCTTAGCAAAAACATGTCGGAGCTATCAAATATATGTCAGAGCTAACAAAGACATGCCGGAGCTAACCAAAGCTAGTCGGACCTTAGCAAGAAGTCGGACCTAGCATCTAACGTAGCCGGAGCTACCCAAATCAAGTCGGACCTATCGTCGGACCTTGCTGTAGCTCGGAGCTAGAGTCGGACCTTGATAAAAAGGTGTTTTGGTGATATTTAAAACTTTTATCATCAAAGCCAAGTATATTCACTACAAGCCAATGTATTCAGCACATATAGGTCTTATAATTTCCCCCTTGATGAATGCATTGGCAACACCATTTAAAATCCGAACATTGGCTTATTTTCAATAAAAGTTTTGAAAATAATTTCTCCCCATTTGTAAATCAAAAGTAAAAAGAGAAGAAAATGAAAATCTCTCCCCCTTTTGAAAATGAAAATCTCTCCCCCTTTATTATCTCTCCTTATACCCATATTTTCTTTCTCTTCATGCTTATCTCTCCCCCTTTGACAATGTATTCAGCAAGTCATGAGCATATAAACAAATTTTCTCTCCAACTTGAGTTGTTATGAGCATATTATAACATATACATACAAACAAAGCTCATCCAAGTCATACTATCAAGTAACTTACACTATCACATCAATGAGATACATAAAGTAGTGTAAGCCATGCTAGAGATCAAGTGTGATTTTCAATTTTAGCAGGTCATGATCTCACAAACTCAACTATTCCAAACCTGAAAGCATGACACTTGTTGCTGCATTTTATTATTTTTCAAAGCATAAATCTAGATCATATGATATTAGCAAGAGATTATATGCGCATCTGCCTTATTCTAACCAACCAGGCCAAGCCTATGTCATTTGACAATCAGAAGCTTAAGGACATGGTTTTAGTCATACACAACTTCTTCCAAGTTCATATCTAAGTGCAATGACAAGCCATCTCAAAAGAAGAAGTGCGATGCATGCATATTCTCTTGATCTTTTCTCAATTTATATTTGTTCATAAAAACTCAACATGTGAGTTGATTACTTGATTAATTTTTAATGATTAAAAGCATTTGTGAGCATGCAACAAGTTCAAAACAGCAAGAAAGTTTGACCATGACCAGGTTTAGTGTAAGTAATTATTCCAATTACTAGACATGGCAAAAACTACAAAATGTATAACACGAGTAATGTAGTAAAAACATTCAGCATGTAAAAGGAATCACAAAGTCATATATGTATGAAATACTATGCTCATATTGTTTTAATTTCAGATTCACACATAGACTTCCCAAGTTTAAAAAACTCCCCCTCAATTTAAGCCATGAGGGTGCATAACCCCTATTTTCACTACGAATGAAACAAAAACGAGTGAAATCCAAAGGTTTTGTAAAAATGTTAGCCAATTGATGTTCGGTATCTACATGGTGAAGCACAATGTTTCCTTTTTCAACATTATCATGGAGAAAGTGATACCTAATATCAATGTGCTTAGTTCTAGAATGTTGCACGGGGTTTTTGGCAATGCAAATAGCACTAGTGTTATCACAAAATAGTGGAACACTATCTAGATCAACCCCATAGTCCTTAAGTGTTTGAACAATCCAAAGAATTTGTGAGCAAGCACTAGCAGCAGCTACATATTCAGATTCGGCTGTGGATTGTGCAACTGAATTCTGTTTTCTAGAGGACCAAGCAACAAGAGAATTACCAAGCAAATGACAAGCACCGGAAGTACTTTTCCTATCAATCCTACAACCCCCAAAATCAGCATCCGAAAAAGCTTTCAAAGTAACAGTTGAGGAAGAAGGAAGAAAAATGCCAAATTCTTGGGTTCCATGTAAGTACCTGAGAATCCTTTTGACGGCTTGACGATGTGAAACACATGGGGAAGCTTGAAACCGTGCACAAAGACATACGCTGAATTGTATGTCCATCCTTGATGTCGTGAGGTACAAAAGTGATCCGATCATACTTCTATATTCTTTTTGATCCACGGATTCACCATCTTCATCAAGTTCTAGTGTTGTTGCTGTTCCCATTGGTGTCCGAAGAGGCTTGCTTTTGTCCATGTTGAAGCGCCTTAGGAGATCTTTGGTATACTTCGTTTGATGCACAAAGGTACCCTCCTTGGTTTGCTTGATTTGCAGCCCCCAAAAGTAAGTGAGTTCACCCATCATACTCATTTCGAATTCGGAACTCATCATTGCTGAAAACTTGGACACAAGATCATGAGAAGCACAACCAAAGATAATATCATCCACATACACTTGAACGAATAATGAGTGATTGCCATGCTTTAGTACAAAAAGAGTTTTATCAACCTTGCCCATGGTAAACCCTTTTTCAAGTAAGAATGTTTTTAACCTATCATACCATGCCCTAGGGGCTTGTTTGAGACCGTATAAGGCTTTGGACAGTTTGTAAACATGATTAGGAAAATCTGGATTTTCAAAACCTGGTGGTTGTTTGACATAAACCTCCTCATCTATGTAGCCATTAAGAAAAGCACTTTTAACATCCATTTGATATAGCTTAAAACCTTTAGATGCTGCAAAAGCTAACAAAATTCTTATGGCTTCTAATCTAGCGACAGGAGCAAAAGTTTCATCGAAATCTAGACCTTCAACTTGAGTGAAACCTTGAGCAACCAACCTAGCCTTATTCCTAACCACAACCCCATCCTCACTTTGTTTATTTTTAAATACCCATTTAGTTCCAATTAAAGTGTGATCTTGAGGTGGAGGTACAAGTTTCCAAACATTATTTCTTTCAAAATTTTCTAACTCTTCTTGCATGGCAATAATCCAAGATTCATTAGTGAGTGCGTGTGATATATCTTTGGGTTCAAAAGAAGCAACAAAAGCAGAATGAGCATGAGAGTTTGGATCGCAAAACCTGGACCGTGTGACTCGTTCATGCAAGCTTCCAATCATCTGTTGTGGGGGATGATCTTTGAAAAAACGTAGGGGAACAGATGTCTCACAAGCTTCTTCTTCATTAGGTTCATTGTAGATTGATGAGCTTGTGACTCGTGGACGATCAGGACCAGCATAGGTGATAGTCGGAGCTTGTTTAATGTTCGGAGCTGGACACGTGTCAACTCCGGAACTACTAGGCAGTATCACCGGCTCTTCTTCATCTTCGAAAATACCCTCCACCTGAGGATAAGGATCTGGTCCTACAATACCGGAGCTAGTACCTGGGCTAGCTTCATCAAAAGACACTTCACAAGTCTCCACAATTTTGTTAGTGTCAAGTAAAAGCACACGGTAGCCTCTAGTATGAGATGGATAATCAAGAAACATGCCATCAATGGATCTAGGTTCAAATTTATCAAGATTACCATGTTTCTTAACAAAGCATTTGCAACCAAAGACCCGAAAGTGTGTAACACTAGGCCTATGTCCAAACCGGAGCTCATATGGTGTTTTACCTAGCTTAGCACGCAAGAAAACACGATTTGAGACATAACAAGCGGTTGCTAACGCATCAGCCCAAAATTTCCTAGGAGTATGATATTCATCAAGCATAGTCCTAGCCATCTCAACTAAGGTTCTGTTCTTTCTTTCTACAACACCGTTTTGTTGAGGTACATATGGTGAAGAAAATTGATGATCTATTCTATTTTCAGCACAAAAGTGATCAAAATATTGATTTTTAAATTCAGTTCCATTATCACTTCTAATTGCTTTTAATGATCCTGGGTGATCAATTGATAATCTAAGAAATAAAGTTCTAAAGTGACTAAAAACTTCATTCTTAGACGCCATAAAATACACCCAAGAATATCTAGAATAATCATCAACAATAACAAGAGCATACCATTTACCTCCGAAGGATTGAACACGTGAAGGTCCTACGGTGTCAAGATGCAAAAGTTGACATGGTTCAGTTGTCATGATCATTGTGAGACGAGTATGTGAACCTGCAACCATCTTAGCATGTCTACAAGAAGAGCACACAATTTCTTTGTCCCCTTTAAGCTTAGGCAGCCCACGTATGCAATCAAGAGCACTAACACGCATTAGGTGATTAAAGCCTACGTGACCAAGTCTACGATGCCAAAAATATAAGTCCTTCGAATCATTAGCAACTAGATACCTATGCTTAGAGGAAGACATGTCAAAATCAGCTTTAAAAACTCTTCCAAACCGAGACATGTTAAAAATAAGCTCACTATTTGAATCTACAACTTTGCAGCAGTTTTTATTGAAAATAATTTCTAGATTTTCATCTAGCAATTGTGAAACAGAAAGCAAGTTGTATTTCAAATTTTTGACAAGTGCCACATCCTTCAAAGTGTAGTGATCATTTACTCTAACCGAACCCTTAGCAATTATAGGAGTTGAAGAATTATCGGCAAAAGTAACATTCTCTACACGTGACACAAAAGAGAGGGAGGAGAACCAATCTTTGTTACCGGTCATGTGGCGTGAGCAACCTGAATCCACAATCCAAATGTTCTCCTTCCTCAAACGTGTAACCTACATAAAACCACAATACGTCGATGACTCAATACTGGGGTTAGTCAAAAGGCATTTAGGAATCTAGTACTGAGTCACGTGACGTGCAGCAGGAAAAACACGCGAAAGCTGAAACAAAACAGTAGGTTTATGAGTCAAAGATTGAGGTTTTCTGTTCGTAACAGTTGATTTAGAAGTTGTTACTTGTTTAGAGTGAAAACCAGTAGCTCCAGAGGTAAAAACCGAAGGTCCGCAGGCAAAAACTGAAGCTCCGGAGGGAACAACAGAAGATCCGGTAGCTCTCGGAGCTATCGGAACTATCGGAGCTGCTTTTGCGGATTTCTTACCAGAAGGTTTGGAAGCTACCTTTTCAAATTTCTGACTCACTAAAGCAGGTTGTGTTTTTCTAATTGCATGAAGATTATAAGATCTAGCAATTTTTCTTTCCTTTTTCTGTTGTTTAGCTAGTCTATAACAAAAATCTATGACATGACCATCTCTACCACAGAAGGTACAATGAAATTTAACTTTGTGTTCATGTCTAGATGAGCAAGCAATATTTTTATTTGAAACCGAGTGAGGCATCACTCCTGCAGATTTGAAAACCACTACTTTTTGTTTAGGAACTGTTTGAATCAAACCACTTCCTAATGACTTTACAATTTTAGGTGGATGAGCCTTAGCATGAGCATGAGAATCAAAACCTAAACCAGTTTTATCTTTGCAAGACTTGGAAGAATTCAGCAGCAAGTTTAGATTCTTATTCCCATTACAAAACCGACCTAGTGTCCTATTCATATCATCAAGTTTCTTAGACAAGTCTAGGCAGTTTGCACATGAAGTTATTCCTTTTAGTTTGCAGTTGGAACAATTTTTAACTTCATGAGATCGTAAAGCATTGTTCAATATAGAAATTTCATTTATAGCATCTTGTAGTTTCTTATCAAGATCATCACAAGTAGAACAATGCAAGTCAATTGTAGAACAGCTAGCATCTTTCAAGTTTTTATCATTAAGTGCAGCAAGCTCTTTGTTCTTTTTAATTTCTTCATCAAGTCTATCTAGAGTGGAGGAGTGTGCACTTCTTAATGTGGACAGTTGTTCATAGATTAAGTCACATGAGGAACAAGAATCATCACTAGGAATTAAGGATTTCAAATGATTAATTTCAGATTCTAGTGACTCAATTTTAGCAGCATTGTCCCTAAGCTTTTTGTCCTTTTTCTTGACAATAAAAGTGGCACGGGAAATAGCATCACACATTTCATTACATGTTGAACATACCTCATCATCATCACTGTTGTGTTCTGCTTCCTCTTGACTTGATCTTGATTTTGCTTTGCCCGCCATGAAACATATGTTGGCCAGGTCATCATTCTCTTCATCACTTTCAAAGTCTATGTCACTTGAACTGAGCTCTTGAAGTGCGGTGATGAAGCTGTTGATCATCTTGCGTCCTATGGTACCTTTCTTCTTCTTGTTGGAATTTCCAGAGGAGGTCCGGACCTTGCTTTGTTTTTCTTCCCGAGTGGTCGGACCTGAAAGGTTAGGACATTCTGTACGAAAGTGTCCTGTTTTACCACATTCAAAACAGCGTTGAGGTCCGGAGCTTCCTCTCCTTCTAGTTCTCATATTTTGCAATGCTTTTGAGAATCTAGTAGAGATGAGTGCCAACTCCTCTTTTGGAAATTCTTCGATCTGCTCCAGGGTTAGTGAGGCGAACAAAGCAAGAGTACTGCAGGATGATGATTGGCCGGAGCTAGACGTATCACGTTGTGAGACAAATGCAATAGACTTGTTTGGGTTCTTTCGTGCTAGGATGTCAATTTCATGATTTTTTAGTTTAGAATAAAGTACATCTAATGTAAGAGAACTCATGACAGTTGATTCACGAATGGATGCTACTTTCATCTCCCAAACTGACATGTCTAATGCACTAAGAAGTTGTCTAGCATTCTCAGCATCAGAAAAATTAACATTGACACTACGTAAGTTGCTGAGAATTTTATTGAATCGAGCAAAGAGGTAATCGATAGACTCACCTGGTTGCATCTCAAAATGCATATATTCCTTTTTGAACATATCTTGTTTTACCTCCTTGATTATGTTGGAGCCTTCATGATAATCACAGAGAGCTCTCCAAACGTCGTATGCTGACCGGAGGTGCGCGACACGATCAAAGTCGCTTTGAGTGAGTCCTTGGATGATCAAGTTTCGGGCTTTGTTGTTGTTGTCGACGTCCCAGAGGTTCGTAGCCGTAACTTGATCGTTAGGCGGGACTTCATAAGGTTTGTACACCTTTTCCCATATTGCGAAGCCTTGCGCCTGGATGAAGGCCTCCATGCGTGCCTTCCAAACCTGGAAATCAATACCAGCAAACACACAAGTTTTGGCGGAGTACTTCTCCATGATAATTAATCAAAAACACGTGCAAATCACAAAGATTAGTGCACCGTGGCTCTTATACCAATTGCAGGATCGAAGAGCACGTGAAAAGCTACCAGAGGGGGGGTGAATGGTAGATTTAAAAATCTTACGCAGCGGAAACAATTAAACCCCAAACCCTTCGGCAGAAAAACGATCTGTTGAAGAAATCGTGTGTGAGACTAATCTAAACGTGTTTCACCATGACAAAAGTGATAGATATCAGAGAGAATCAGGTCACGAAGACAACACGGAAAGAATCACTCAAATCCGTCGAGGAAAACTCAAGTTATGATCAAAAGATCAAACAAAGGTCAATCTGCCCTACCCGAGAAAAACAGTTCTGGAACGCTGCAAAGAAACTCGTGTAGATCATAGACCATAAATCCAATGACCGTGAAATTTTAATATATGATACATGATCAAGTTGTGAAGACAACCCAAGAAGAATCACGTCAATTGGATCAGTAAAACTCGAGTTATGATAAAACCACCGACGAAAGGTAGTGCTGTCCAGAAACTCGACGAGTAAAACTTGTCTGGAACAAGTTGGACGAACAAGGCACAAAAGTTCCTTCAGACTACGAATTTTATTCAATAGAAAACAAGAGGAACAGCCCCTTGCTTATATAACCAGCCATTAGGCCAACCCAATCTCAACTAGGACTCCAATCCTAATCCGATCACAATCGGAGCTTTCCACAACTGCTCAAGATTCTTCTATACGCAGATAGAAGCAATCTTAAGACTTCCAAACACCTTAGGAACGTATCCCACATTCCTAAACAACTCAATTTAGTGACACACACGAAATCCTAACATAACCAACTCGATATTTCCATATCGAGCCATAACCGACTCTGCCGCAGCCAAAGTCTTCAACCGATACGATCCGATCCTTCCGATCAGATCTTCCTTCCATAATCCGTCTCTAGAAGCATATTGCCACGTCATGCACCGCATGCATACGTGCGAACACCTTCCTTCGACCTTCATATGAACTGCCCTTGATTCAATCATCCTGCGCGACCTCCTGACCCACTAAACCACAGTTCCTCCCGAACTTGGTTGTTGGAACCTCATCTCCTCCTGAGACTAGTCCAATGGATCCTGTCACCAGCCATTACTTGAACTCAAGCAACACCTGCACATGAACAGACAAACAATCCATACGAGCCCAAGTCCTCGACTTGACTCAACGTTAGTTCCGAACACAACACCTTACGTGAGAACCTCACATAAGCATGTTGCAAAACTACAGTAGAAACGATATCAACCGTATTCAACCAAAACGCACCAAAAACTTAGCAAATGAATACTAAGTAATCTTTCCAATCATGTAGAGCAAGTACGAAACAGTGCAAATGAAAAACAGAAGCACTTTGGTCAAGTTCCGGACCTTGCCAGAGCAACCCGGAGCTTGAGCCGGAGCTAACAAGAGCTAGTAGAACCTAGCGCCGGAGCTTACCAAAACTAGTAGATCCTGGATCCGGAGCTTACCAAAACTAGTAGATCCTGGATCCGGAGCTTACCAAAACTAGTAGATCCAAGATCCGGAGCTTACCAAAACTAGTCGGAACTAGTCAACCCTAAAACCGGAGCTAGACAAAGTACGTCGGAGCTTAGCAAAAACATGTCGGAGCTATCAAATATATGTCGGAGCTAACAAAGACATGCTGGAGCTAACCAAAGCTAGTCGGACC
The DNA here is from genome assembly GCA_036927565.1 of Tuctoria greenei. NCBI lineage: Eukaryota > Viridiplantae > Streptophyta > Magnoliopsida > Poales > Poaceae > Tuctoria > Tuctoria greenei. Next base: position 288,451,167 of record JAYESD010000001.1, read on the forward strand.
TTAGCAAGAAGTCGGACCTAGCATCTAACGTAGCCGGAGCTACCCAAATCAAGCCGGACCTATCGTCGGACCTTGCTGTAGCTCAGAGCTAGAGTCGGACCTTGATAAAAAGGTGTTTTGGTGATATTTAAAACTTTTATCATCAAAGCCAAGTATATTCACTACAAGCCAATGTATTCAGCCCATATAGGTCTTACACTTGCCAGTGTCTTCTAGGTGAAGCAGTCTTGCAAAGTCATCATAAGTAATAGTGTACTTGGATCCATGTGTCATCCAAGTCACCATGTCCTCTTCATCACTGGCAAAATAGCATGTGGCATAAAATTGAGCAATGATTGCATCGTTCCAGTTTTACCTGAAGGCAAATAGGTCCTTCAGTCCATGCCTCGCTGCAGCCTCCACCACTTCATCAAAGGCGCCGCAACTCTTCCTTTCAAAATGATTCCAGTCAATCCACTGGCTACGGACAACCGAAGTCTTTATTGTGAGGTACACAAAGCTATAGTAATCCGCGTGAAAATTACTCCAGAATCTGGCATCGGGTGTCTTCTTGGATCTACTGTAACAATCCACCATTCTGAGCTTGGAAGTCGTATCGCTTCCCTTACCATTGAACTTCTCGTTGGCGGGGTCCATGTTCCCCTGTCTTGGTGCATTCATCTTGAGAGGGCCGATCGGGCCCGAGGCAATTCCCTTTCTCTTGCCCTTAGCTTGCCGAGGAGCTGCCGAGCTAGAGCCAGCTGCATCCTTGACTTTGGATGCAGGCTTCTTTGCTAGAACCTTGCACCGCACCTGAGGTGGAGAAGGTGCCGGCTCGGAGGAACGCTCTTGGCGCTTCTTCCCTTGGCCCGTTGAGGACAAAAGCAAAGAGTCTTGGTCCATCTCGGGCTCATAATCGGAAATCTCATCATTGGAGCTCGACATTGTCCTGAGAAGGGATTATACAATGTATGATGAGAATTGATGGCAAGAAAGTGCATTGAGTAGTTGGAAATTAGGGTTGAGTTCAGTTTAAAATCCGACTTGTCCAGTGTTCAGGTACGGACTAGTCCGGGAGACCAGACTTGTCCGTACGGGGACCGGACTAGTGTAGTGTTCATCAGCTCAATCCCTAACTAGACGATCAATGGTGATTCCCAATGCAAAATAGCTTAAGATAGATGTAATACAGCAAGGAGGCATATATTAGCTAGAAGAAAATAAGATATTTGATCCAAAGCGAAAGAAAATGAAGTTTCTAGGGTTTGGGAGAAAATTTACCAAGATTATTTGATTCTTGAATATGGAGCAGTTGGGGTTGCAGACAAGCCTATGGTCTTCAATCCCCTAGCAATGGAGATCGATTTCCACCCAAACTTGAAGGGATTTGATGGAGAAATCGCCAAATCACCTTGGGGGCTCTCGAGTGAAGAGAGAGAATGTGAGGTGAGTTGTGAGGGTGAAGTAGATTAGGTTTTGGCGGCGCCTAGGGTTATGGAGTCAAAAAATTGGATTAGTCCATGGTCGGCCGGACTAGTCCGGATTACCGGACCTCTGCGGACTAGTCTGCATTGTGCGGACTAGTCGGGTGACCACAGACTAGTCCGTGGTCACCATAACAAATATAAATAGCCCATTCGTATATATTCGAAGGTTCTTATAGAGAAAATAGGGGGCAAATCACACAATAATCTTGATGAATATGATCAGTAAACATACAACATTCAAGCTATGACCATAATTCACCAAGATCAAGTAATTGAAATAGTTTTTCATATAAAATAGAGAGATGATTTTCATAACACAATCAATGGATTTTGAATAAGCCATACAGGTATGCAAGTTTTCAAGCCACGTTTTGAGCATCTAGGATATTTAGTTCATTTCGGAGCTCGCAAAAACATTTTTCATCAAGTGGCTTGGTAAAGATATCGGCTAGTTGTTTTTCAGTGTTGACATGGGAAATGGCTATGTCTCCTTTCATTGAGTGGTCTCTCAAAAAATGATGTCGGATGTCTATGTGTTTGGTCCTAGAGTGCTCAATGGGATTATGGGCAATTTTAATGGCACTCTCATTATCACAAAGAAGTGGAATACGACTCATATTATAACTGTAATCCCTTAGAGTTTGTCGCGTCCAAAGGAGTTGTGCACAACAACTCCCTGCTGCAACATACTCTGCTTCGTCCGTGGATAAGGCAATGGAGTTTTGTTTCTTGGAGGACCAAGGAACAAGGGATTTACCTAAGAATTTGCATGTACCTGAGGTACTCTTTCTATCTACTTTGCATCTGGCATAATGTGCATCGGAGTACCTAATGAGATTGAATTTGGAACCTTTAGGGTACCAAAGGCCTAGGTTGGGTGTATGAACTAAATATTGCAAGATTCTCTTGACGGTTGTCAAATGACATTCCTTAGGATTGGCTTGAAATCTTGCACACAAGCATACACTCAACATAATATCAGGCCTAGATGCACATAAGTAAAGTAGGGATCCAATAATGGAGCGATATACCTTTTGATCCACGGTTGGTCCGTCTTCATTGAGATCCAAGTGTCCATTTTTTTGCCATGAGAGTCTTTATGGGCTTCGCCTTGTCCATTCCAAACTTTTTGAGTATGTCTTGAGTATACTTGGTTTGTCTTATGAACGTCCCTTCCTTTTGTTGCCTCACTTGGAATTCCAAGAAGTATTTTAGCTCTCTCATCATGGACATCTCAAACCTATCTGTCATAATCTTACTAAATTCTTCACAAAAGGATTTGTTAGTTGAACCAAAGATAATGTCATCAACATAAATTTGAAAAATAAAAGGATCATCGTCAAAATGCTTTGTGAACAACGTAAAATCAACTTTGCCAATTTCAAAACCATTTTCAATTAAGAAATCTCTAAGGCACTCATACCAAGCTCTAGGATCTTGTTTGAGGCCATAGAGAGCCTTACGCAGTTTGAACACGTGGTCGGGGAACTCTTGATCTTCAAATCCGGGGGGTTGCTCCACGTACACCTCCTCCTTGATTGGTCCGTTGAGGAAGGTGCTTTTCACATCCATTTGATAGAGCTTGAAATCATGGTGAGTAGCATATGCAAGTAATATTCTAATTGATTCAAGCCTAGCTACGGGAGCAAAGGTTTTCTTGAAATCCAAACCTTCGAATTGTGAATATGTGACGCCTAGTTCCGAAAAAAACCAAGCTAACACATATGTGTGCCCAGGATGTTCACCACACATACACGAGTGCAATCACAAACGACATACAGAAAATTACCACAGAACAAGATTAATTAACTAAATTTTATTACACAAACCATATTATCCTCGAATACAAGCACTATCGAATAATAATGACAAGTTCAACTAATGTAGCGGAAATAAACAAATTAAGCAAACTAAGCAACTAAGCAGCATAAGCAATAGGGTATATATGCGCAGCTCCAATCAACACTAGAGGCAAAGCTGACGGTAGTCACGGCCTAGACCTCCGCATTATCACCATTAAACTCCAATCCTGACCTGCAACTGTTGGGGGATTGCAAGAGTGAGTACATGTCGTACTCAGCAAGTGTGGAAAGTATGACATGTGGCTTATTCAAATGATGACAATAATAATGGCAAAGTGCTGAAAAGTACATTAAAACATTTAGAAAGCAATATATTATATTTATATGAATCAAACCCATCATAATCATAAGTAATATCATAATACCAGTCCACAATTCGCCATCCTCATCAATAATTCCAGATTTCACCATTTGCCAATAACCATATTCAATACCAGAATTTAATCCATAACCATAATACCAACCATAACCATCCCAAATACCATCCCAATACCGAGTTCCCTCTAATCATGGAAGTTGTCCAGGTGCTCATAACTGGGAGCACGGCTATCATGATAGTTTTATTTAACTCTGCAGAGTGTGTACCTCTTTACCCACGTGTTCGTGATTTCATCACCTTTCGATGACTAGAACCTCTATTATGCCGTCTCACACTTCCATCGGTGTGTGTCCAAGAGATCACAAAATAGCCTTTACAAAGGGATTACTAGCCTATTTGGACCCCACTGAGGTTTCACTAGTGGCGATGTCTCCTACAGAGCGCATCTTCAACAAGGGCCCCCTCTTGAGCCATTCGGATCCCAGGGTAGTCCCACCACTCATCAACAAACCCAATCCGACTACCCCTCCCCCGAGCATCCATAATGGTCCAAACAGTATTGGCAAAGCCCTAATTAATCAGTTACGCCGTACCCATACTTGGCCTCGTGGTGGCACTGTAAACCTGACTTATTCTCGCATGAACCGGTCCCTAGATCCAAAGCAAGAAAACCACCATAACATCCAACCCATCCACATACCAAGCTTGCTTAGATCACCCATTACCATATCATTTTAACCAGTTCATATTAACCATAATCTCATCCATGCATAATTAAATTGAGTGGTATAGTTGTTCTCCCATCCCAGTTGATTAAGCGAAGCAGAAAGGTAAAAAGCCCTTCCTAACTCCCTACCATATATTCCAGGTGACAAGGATTGTCAACAAAACTAGTAAACTTCCTACCATAGAATTTCCCATCAAATTGACACAAGCATGCAGTTTTGCAAACAAAACATTTATTTTAAAAACAGGATCAATATGCTTCAAGGACACTTGCCTTGCTCTTGCTGTTGATTAGGGTCAAATCCTTCAAACTCTTGGTGTTGTAGATCCTCCGCGGCACTCTCTAGCGCAAATCCGTCTAATCCGCACAATAAACATACAAGACAAGAAACACAATCAAAGAGTGCACAAATATTACTCAATATGACATGACATGCATGATTGATGCAAATGCAAGGTAGAACTTGTTACTAGATTGTTTTTAATGATCACCAACTAGTTCTAATAGCTTTTAACAAGTTTATAGAGGTTTGGAGTTTATTAGATCAAATTTTAGAATTAATTCAACCCAATTTAACCAGGAAGACCAGACTAGTCCGCTAGGGACCGGACAAGTCCGCACTCTGCGAGATCATCAGATTAGGGTTTTCTAGATCGACGTAAATTTGGAGATTAGGGGTTGAGTTCACGTAAGGAAAAGAGAATAGAAGGTATACCAGGTGTTTAGGACTCCAATGAATCAAGAAACTTGGAGGTAACACTTGGATCATGGTGATCTAGGGTTGGTGATGAACTTTGAGGTGAATTGGTGATGAAGAATGAAAGCTTGGTGGAGATCTTGATCCTCCTTCGTTTCCTCCTCTTCTTCTTGCTTGAGATTTTCTCCTCCCTCCTTGATGGTGGCTCCCCACGAACTAGGGTTTGGGTGGGTGGAAAAGTGGCAAATAGATGTCAATCCAAGGGGTGGGGCTGTTTATATAGAGGTGGAGGCTAGGGGTAGATGGATTTCGAGTTTTCGGAGGAGTAGAGGCCAGTTTAGAGACCCACATGGGATCTAAAAGAGTTAGCCACGACGTCCCTAGGCCCACTTAACGTGAAACCCAAGAAACAAGTCGTAAAAAAAAAGATCAACTCGGAGTCACGAAATATTGGACAAGTCCGAAAAGGACCGGACTAGTCCGAAGTCGTCCAGAGAGAAAATCGGACAAGTCTGGCCAAACATCGGACAAGTCCGACTTTAAACAGAGAGGAAATCGGACAAGTCCGCTGGAACACCGGACTAGTTCGGAAAAGTCCAAGGACTTAGCAAATTTTCAAGGATTCTTGGAATATGGGACTAGTACGCACAAAATCGGACAAGTCCAAAAGTTTCCAGTGTCAAAAATCGGACTAGTCCGCAGCAAAAACGGACAAGTCCATTTTTAGCCAGAGAGAAATCAGACTAGTCCTCAGCAAAATTGGACTAATCCGCACTTTCCTGCATTTTAAGTGCTATTTTGTTCCAAATCAATTTTAAATGCTCCGAATCAATTTCAAACTCGTTCCTCTTTATGTGGATTAATGTTAAACATGTATATGAATGTATGTAGGGCATGATGCATGAAAATGAGGGTGTTACAAACCTACCCCCCTTAAAATGAATCTCGCCCTCGAGATTCGACGCGGAAGAGAAGAGATAGGGAAATTCCTTCTTGACATCATCTTCCAATCCCCACGTTGCTTCTTTTTCTATGTGGTGCTTCCATTGAACTTTACACCATCTAATGACCTTGTTCCTTGTGACCCTCTCCTTAGTTTCCAAGATTTTGACCGGTTGCTCGGCATAAGTCAAATCTTCCTCTAATTCCAATCCTTACATTGGTACTTGTTCTTCCGGTACTCTCAAACACTTCTTGAGCTGGGAAACATGAAAGATATCATGGACATCCAAAAGATGAGCTGGCATCTCCAACTTATGCGCTACTTCTCCTCTTTTGTCCAAAATCTTGAATGGTCCAATATAACGAGGTGCGAGCTTGCCCCTTATGTCAAACCTCTTATGACCTCTCATTGGTGACACCTTGAGGTAAACAAAATCTCCCACTTCAAAGGCTAGTTTCCTTCTTCTATTATCCGCATAGCCTTTTTGCCTTGATTGGGCAGCCCTCAAGTTCTCACGAATTATTTGGACTTGCTTTTCGGCTTCTTGCAACACATCCGGACCAAATACTTGAGTTTCTCCTGCCTCATTCTAGAATAAAGGTGTCCTACACTTCCTCCCATAAAGTGCTTCATATGGTGACATCTTCAAACTTGCTTGGTAACTATGTATGAAAATTCCGCGTATGGCAAGCTTTTGTCCCAACTTTCCCCATGCTTTAAAGCACAAGCTCTTAACATGTCCTCCAGAATTTGATTGGTCCTCTCGGTTTGTCCATCCGTTTGAGGATGATATGCTGAACTAAAATTCAACCTCGTTCCCAAGGCTTCATGCAATTTTTTCCAAAACCTGGAAGTGAATTGTGAACCTCTATCTGAGACTATATTCTTAGGGACTCCATGTCGACACACAATATGCTCCATGTATATTTCGGCCAATTGTGCAGCTGTATACTTGGTCTTCACAGGGACAAAATGAGCTGACTTGGTTAAGCGATCCACAATTACCGAAATTGAGTCATACCCGGACTGAGTACGTGGTAACCCAACTATGAAGTCCATACCGATTTCTTCCCACTTCCATTCCGAGATCTTCAATGGTTGCAATAATTCGGCTGGCCTTTGATGTTCCGCCTTGACTCATTGGCACACATCACACAATGCTACATATTCTGCTATGGCCTTCTTCATGCTATCCCACCAATAGCAAGTCTTCAAGTCTTTGTACATCTTTGTACAACCAGGGTGAATCGAGTACGGCGAGTCATGTGCCTCTTTTAATATCGTCTACCGAATATGCTTCACATTAGGCACAACGATTTTCTTTCCAAGCCATAAGGTACCATGTTCGTCTTCATCAAATCTGAATTCTCTCCCTTCCTCGATCCTTTCCTTGATTTCCTTGATCTCCTCATCTGCGGTTTGTGCCTCTCAAATTTCTTGCTCCAAGGTTGGGTTTAACTCCATCATCTCCATCTCATTTACAAACCCAAGGTTCAACCGTTCAAACTCCTTGCATAACTCGGATGGTAACTCTCGAACTGTGAGTTGGTGACTTACTCCCTTTCTACTCAAAGCATCAGCCACTACATTGGCTTTTCTCGGATGATAGTTGATCCCCAAATCATAATCTTTGATGAGCTCCAACCATCTTCGTTGCCTCAAGTTCAGATCCGTTTGTGTGAAAATATACTTCAAACTCTTATGATCCGTATAAATATCACACCTATGTACAAGAATGTAGTGTCTCCAAATCTTCAATGCATGTACCACGACCGCGAGTTCCAAATCGTGCGTGGGCTCATGTTTCTTCAATTGTCTTGATGCGTAGGCGACCACTTGACCTTCTTGCATCAATACACATCCAAGTCCTTGTCTTGATACGTCGCAATAAATGTCAAAACTCTTGCTTACATCCGGCAATACCAACACTGAGGCTGTTGTCAACTTGTTCTTTAACTCCTCAAAACTATTCTGACAAGCTTGAGTTCATTGGAACGCCTTTCCCTTCATTAGCAACTCCGTCATAGGCTTGGCTACCTTGGAAAAGTCCTTGATGAATCTACGGTAATATCCAGCCATCCCAAGAAAACTCCTTATTTCCTTGACATTTTGCGGTGGTTCCCACTTCAACACGTCTCTCACTTTTCCGGGGTCAACCGATACTCCTCCTCCTGAAATTATATAACCCAAAAATGACACCTCCCTCAACCAAAACTAACACTTGTTGAACTTGGCATACAATCGATGCTCCCTCAATTTCTACAACGTAAGCCTCAAGTGTTACTCATGTTCTTTCTCATCCTTCGAGTACATCATAATGTCATCAATAAACACCACAACGAATCTATCCAAGTACTCCATGAAGACCTTATTCATGAGGTACATAAAGTAGGCAGGCGCATTTGTCAATCCAAATGACATCACGGTGTACTCATAAGATCCATACCGTGTCCTAAAAGCTGTCTTGGGTATGTCCAATGGTCTAATCTTCATTTGAAAATATCCCGACCTCAAGTCAATCTTAGAGAAGACACAAGCACCCTTCATATGATCAAACAAGTCTTCTATGTTTCAAGGTGTACTTGTTCTTGATTGTTACCTCGTTGAGAGCTCGGTAATCCACGCACATCCTTTGGGATCCATCCTTCTTGTCCACAAATAGAACGTGCGCTCCCCAAGGTGAAGAAACTAGGGCGAATAAAACCTTTCTCTAGTTGCTCTTAAATTTTCTTCTTGAGCTCCGCTAATTCCAAAGGAGGCATCCTATACGGCCTCTTAGCTATAGGTGCAGTTCCAGGTAATAAATCAATAACAAACTCAAAGTCTCGATCAGGTGGCATACCTGGCAACTCGTCTGGAAAAACATCCAAAAATTCACACACCACCGGAATCTCCTCAATTGCGGCACCGTCCATATGATTCAACTCCAATTGCTTCGGTGCGGTTTGAGATGCTTCAAATTCTACGGTGATCCCTTCTTCATTGGTCAACTTCACCGTCTTCGTGGCACACTCAATAACTCCATTGTGCTTCCTCAACCAGTCCATACCAAGTATAATGTCTAGTCCTTGAGAATCCAAAACAATGAGGTTGGCGGAGAAGTCTACCCCCCTTATTCTAAGGCTTACTTTTAGACATACTATATTTGTCCTCATCTCTCCTCCAGGAGACTTAACCAATAGAGTAAACTTCATATGAGAGATAGGCAAACTATATTTGGCAACATACTTCGATGCAATGAATGAATCCGATGCTCCAGAATCAAATAACATAGTCGCGGAGTTGGAGTTGGCGAGAAACATACCAATGACCACGTCATCCGCTTGTTGAGCATCCTCCGTTGAGACATGGTTCACGTTGCCACGAGCGAAATTCTGCTGTCCACGGCTTCCTTGTGGCGCTCCTCCATTGGGTCTTGGGTTTTGCCTCGGCACATTGCTTTCTTGACCAAGGCCTGACTTAGGATATTGATGTGCAAAGTGTCCAACTTCTCCACAAGTATAGGACTTCTTAACTCCACCAGAATTATTGGGACGAGCTTGGTTTTGAACATTAGCACCAGGAAAATTAGCATGAGGCGCATAAGGCATTGGAGGCCTAGGTGCTTGCATGACAGGGCGCTGCTGCACAAACTGAGTTGGGCGCGGTGCATAATTAGGGCGCTGGGCAGGAATAGAGGAGCTGTAATAGGGCGCATTGGGCGGTGCAAGGCTAGGGCGCACATTACTTACTTGTTGCTGTCCTTGATATGGCGCCTTCCTCTTGTTGTCTTGCTCCATCTCACGGATCTTGTTCTCAACCACAATTGCTTTGTCCACAAGCTTCTGGAAATTTGCATAGTCACAATTGAGCAATTGCACTTGGATCTCATTGTTCAAGCCCCTCATGAACAAGTATTGCTTCCGGCTGTCCCGACTAACATCCTCAGGCGCATATCTTGAGAGTTGAGTGAACTTATTGAGATATTCACTCACGCTTGATCTTCCTTGCCTTAAATTCTCAAATTCTTGCCTCTTCAAGATCATAACTCCCTCCGACAAATAATGAGAACGAAAATTATCCTTGAATTCGGCCCAAGTAATTCTCTCTTGTTTCTCATGAGCATTGCAATAAGAATCCCACCAATTCGCTGCTGCTCCAACTAGTTGATGAGAAGCAAACAAGACCTTCCCCCGGTCACTGCATTGGACAATAGCAAGCTTCTTCTCCACGGACTTGAGCCAATCATTCACATCCATAGGGTCAGCGGCTTGAGCAAAGGTCGGTGGCCTAGTCCTCATAAACTCTCCCAACCGGTTATGAGGTGGTGGGGGTGGCGGTGGAGGCATGTGGGGCTAATTGTTGATATTGCCAGCCTGCAGCTGTCCCATAGTTTGTATCATGGTCTGCATGAGCTGGTTTTGCATGGCCAAAAGCCGCTCAATGTTGATAGCTCCATGAGCAGGTCCTTGCCCATTGTTGTTTTGAGGTAGTCCATTGTTCTCCTCCTCACCATTGCCATCCCTCTGGTTGCGTGTCCTCACCATCTGAAGAAAAGCAATAGGTAAGAATTAGAAAACGTCCCCAACTATATGCATCAAGGGATATGAAACTAAACAGCTAGCTACACTAGCCTAGGTGGACATGGCAATGCTAAAGCATCCCAAAATCCTCTATTAAGCACACAAGCAAACAATATATATAGCAAACAGCACCCCAAGCAAAACTCATCGATTCCTGAGTGCTCCTATGTGCTCTAAAGTGTCCATTCTATCTAGGCTGCATCCTATGGTCAACCTGTAGCTCTGATACCAATCTATGACGCCCGGTTCCGAAAAGAACCAAGCTAACGCATATGTGTGCCCAGGATGTTCACCACACATACACGAGTGCAATCACAAACGATATACAGAAAATTACCACGGAACAAGATTAATTAACCAAATTTTATTACACAAACCATATTATCCTCGAACACAAGCACTATCGAATAATAATGACAAATTCAACTAATGCAGCGGAAATAAACTAATTAAGCAAACTAAGCAGCATAAGCAATAGGGTATATATGCGCAGCTCCAATCAATACCACAGGCAAAGATGACGGTAGACACGGCCTAGAACTCCGCATTATCACCATTAAACTCCCAATCCTGACCTGCAACTGTTGGGGGGATTGCAAGAGTGAGTACATGTCGTACTCAACAAGTGTGGAAAGTATGACATGTGGCTTATTCAAATGATGACAATAATAATGGCAAAGTGCTGAAAAGTACATTAAAACATTTGGAAAGAAATATATTATATTTATATGAATCAAACCCATCATAATCATAAGTAATATCATAATTCCAGTCCACAATTCACCATCCTCATCAATAATTCCAGATTTCACCGTTTGCCAATAACCATATTCAATACCAGAATTTAATCCATAACCATAATACCAACCATAACCATCCCAAATACCATCCCAATACCGAGTTCCCTCTAATCATGGAAGTTGTCCAGGTGCTCATAACCGGGAGCACGACTATCATGATAGTTTTATTTAACTCTGCAGAGTGTGTACCTCTTTACCCACGTGTTCGTGATTTCATCACCTTTCGATGACTAGAACCTCTATTATGTCGTCTCACACTTCCATTGGTGTGTGGCCAAGAGATCACAAAATAGCCTTTACAAATGGACTACTAGCCTATTTAGACCCCACTGAGGTTTCACCGGTGGCGATGTCTCCTACAGAGCACATCTTCAACCAAGGGCCCCCTCTTGAGCCATTCGGATCCCAGGGTAGTCCAACCACTCATCAACAAACCCAATCCAACTACCCCTTCCCCGAGCATCCATAATGGTCCAAACAGTATTGGCAAAGCCCTAATTAATCAGCTACGTCGCACCCATACTTGGCCTCATGGTGGCACTGTAAACATGGCTTATTCTCGCATCAACTGGTCCTTAGATCTAAAGCAAGCAAACCACCATAACATCCAACCCATCCACATACCAGGCTTACTTAGATCACCCATTACCATATAATTTTAACCAATTCATATTAACCATAATCTCATCCATGCATAATTAAAATGAGTGGTATAGTTGTTCTCCCATCCCAGTTGATTAAGCGAAGCAGAAAGGTAAAAAGCCCTTCCCGACTCCCTACCATATATTCTAGGTGACAAGGGTGGTCAACAAAACTAGTAAACTTCCTACCATAGGATTTCCCATCAAATTGACACAAGCATGCAGTTTTGCAAACAAAACATTTATTTTAAAAACAGGATCAATATGCTTCAAGGACACTTGCCTTGCTCTTGCTGTTGATTAGGGTCAAAGCCTCCAAACTCTTGGTGTTGTAGATCCTCCGCGGCACTCTCTAGCGCAAATCCGTCTAATCCGCACAATAAACATACAAGACAAGAAACACAATCAAAGAGTGCACAAATATTACTCAATATGACATGACATGCATGATTGATGCAAATGCAAGGTAGAACTTGTTACTAGATTGCTTTTAATGATCACTAACTAGTTCTAATAGCTTTTAACAAGTTTATACAGGTTTGGAGTTGATTAGATCAAATTTTAGAATTAATTCAACCCAATTTAACCGGGAAGACCGAACTAGTCCGCTAGGGACCGGACAAGTCCGCACTCTACGAGATCAGCAGATTAGGGTTTTCTAGATCGACGTAAATTTGGAGATTAGGGGTTGAGTTCATGTAAGGAAAAGAGAATAGAAGGTATACCAGGTGTTTAGGACTCCAATGAATCATGAAACTTGGAGGTAACACTTGGATCTTGGTGATCTAGGGTTGGTGATGAACTTTGAGGTGAATTGGTGATGAAGAACGAAAGCTTGGTGGAGATCTTGATCCTCCTTCGTTTCCTCCTCTTCGTCTTGCTTGAGATCTTCTCCTCCCTCCTTGACGGTGGCTCCCCACAAACTAGGGTTTTGGTGGGTGGAAAAGTGGCAAATAGATGTCAATCCAAGGGGTGGGGCTGTTTATATAGAGGTGGAGGCTAGGGTTAGATGGATTTCGATTTTTGGTAGGAGTAGAGGCCGGTTTAGAGTCCCACATGGGCTCTAAAAGAGTTAGGCACGACGTCCCTAGGCCCACTTAACGTGAAACCTAAGAAACAAGTCGTAAAACAAAAGATCAACTCAGAGTCGCGAAATATGGACGAGTCCGAAAAGGACCGGACTAGTCTGAAGTCGTCCAGAGAGAAAATCGGACAAGTCCGACTTTAAACAGAGAGGAAATCGGACAAGTCCGCTGGAACACCGGACTAGTCCGGAAAAGTCCAAGGACTTAGCAAATTTTCAAGGATTCTTGGTATATCGGACTAGTACGCACAAAATCGGACAAGTCCGAAAGTTTCCAGTGCCAAAAATCGGACTAGTCCGCAGCAAAAACGGACAAGTCTGTTTTTATCTAGAGAGAAATCAGACTAGTCCTCAGCAAAATCGGACTAGTCCGCACTTTCCTGCATTTTAAGTGCGGTTTTGTTCCAAATCAATTTTAAATGCTCCGAATCAATTTTAAACTCGTTCCTCTTTATGTGGATTAATGTTAAACATGTATATAAATGTATGTAGGGCATGATGCATGAAAATGAGGGTGTTATAGAATACCCTTTGGCCACAATTTGTGCCTTATTCCTTGTCACCACCCTGTGTTCATCTTGCTTGTTGCAGAAGAACCATTTGGTGCCAACGACGTTGAACTTGGGTCTTTCGACGAGTTCCCACACCTCGTTCCGTTTGAAGTTGTTAAGTTCTTCTTGCATTGCCACCACCCAATACGGATCTTTCAATGCATCCTCAATCCTGCGCGGTTCCAAAAAGGATACAAAATAGTAATGCTCACAAAAGTTAGCTATGCGAGATCTAGTGGTTACTCCCTTTTGGAAGTCACCGATTATGTTGTCGATGGGGTGATCTTTTTGGACGCATTCATGTACTCTTGGGTGTGGCACTTGTGGTCTTGTATCTTCGTGATCATCTTATTCTCCCCCCTGGATGGTTGCCTTCATTGGTGTGTTTATCATCTTTGTGTTCTTGAGGTTGATCTTGTGTAGAAGCTCCCCCTTGATCCATTACCTCGCTTGTGGTTAATCTTCTTCATTTTCATTTGGAGATGGCGCCTGTTGTCAAACATCGCCCAACGCAATTCTTCTCAATGCTTGACATGGAGCTTCTTCTCTATCTAGCAAACATTGATCAACTTGCTCTTCTCGAGAGCCATTAGTTTCATCGAACACTACGTCACATGCTACTTCAACAAGTCCGGAGACCTTGTTGAAGACACGATAGGCGTAAGAGTTCGAATTATAGCCAAGCAAGAAACCTTCATCAGACTTCGAAGCGAACTTTGAAGTCCTAGGCTTCTTGTTCAAAATATAACATTTAGAACCAAAAACTCGAAAATAGGAAATATTCGGCTTGTTACCGGTGAGTAGCTCATATGACGTTTTCTTGAGAAGTCGATGAAGATAGAGTCGGTTTATGGTGTGACAAGCGGTGTTAACCGCTTCCGCCAAAAAATGATCCGAAGTCTTATACTCATGAAGCATTGTCCTTGTCATCTCTATGAGGGTTCGGTTCTTCCTTTCCGCTACTCCGTTTTGTTGAGGGGAATACGATACTGAGAATTCATGCTTTATCCCTTCTTCGTGTAGGTACTCCTCAATTTGGGTGTTCTTGAACTTCATGCCATTGTCACTTCGTATGTTCTTGATCTTCAATGAGAACTCATTTTGGGCACGCTTGAGAAACTTCTTAAGGGTTCCTTGAGTTTTTGTCTTATCATGCAAAAAGAAAACCCACGTGAAGCGCAAAAAATCATCAACAATTACTAAGTCGTATTTGTTACCACTGATGCTTATGTAAGCAATTGGACCAAATAGGTTCATGTGAAGTAGCTCGAGCGGTCTTGTCGTTTTCATGACATTCTTCGCGGGATGAGTTGCTCCTACTTGCTTCCTGGCTTGGCACGCGCTACAAGGTCCGTCTTTCTCAAAAACAACATCCTTCAAACCTCGAATGTGATCGCCCTTGAGGAGTTATTGAAGATTCCTCATACCAACATGTGCTAGCCGTCTATGTCACAGCTAACCAATGTTGGTTTTTGCAATCAAGAATGTATCAAGTTTGGCTTTATCTTTGTTGAAATCAACAAGGTAAAGCTTTCCCCTTTAACACACCCTTGAATGCAACTGAGTCATCACTCCTTCTAGAGACGGTCACATCCTCATTAGTGAACAAGCAATTATAACCCTTGTCACATAATTGAGATATGGACAAAAGGGTATAATCTAAGGAATCAACATGCAAAACATGAGAAAGCGTGTGTTGAGATGATATTGCAATTTTCCCGATACCGAGCACCCTTCCTTGACTATTGTCTCCGAAATAGATGCCCTCACTTGGGTCTTCATTTACTTCATACTCAACGAACATCCTTCTTTCTCTAGTCATGTGGTTGGTGCATCCACTACGTAGCACCCATTTCAATCCAACAGAGGAATAGGCCTGCAAAAACAAGTTATGCCTTGGTTTTAGGTACCCAAGCTTGCTTGGGTCCTTTGAGGTTAGTTACAAGTGATTTGGGAACCCAAACATGGGACTTGGTGTTCCCATGGCATGGCCCAACATATTTGGCATACACTTTACCAATGTTGCTTTTCATAAGAACATAAGATGCATCAAAGGTTCTAAACAAAAGTTGTTGCTCATATGAATTAGAATGTTTGGATTTGTCAACATTATTAGCCTTTCTAGCTTGAGGGGAGTTTCCCTTGATAAAGGCAATGCGCTCCTTGTTATTCTTATGACTTCTAGCATTTTGCCTTTCACCATAAGAATACCCAATGTCATATTTTACATTAGGAGGTCTTGTGGCCAATTATGCACTGCATGCATACTTGATCTTCTCCTTGTCAAATATTCCACTATGGGCAGGATGCTTGTCCTTTACCAAGTTTGACTTATCCTTCAAGTTAGCTTCAATTGTAGCACACGTACAAGTAGTAGCAGTTTCAGATTTTAGGTGTTGAGAAGGTGAGCTCGAAGAGGATGAAGGGTCACATTGCTTGAGGGACTCAACTTGTACTTCAAGAATCTTGTTAACTTTGGTCAAGTTAGCAAGTTCATCCTTGATAATTACATTTGAGTCGCTTAACTTGCAAGCTTCCTTGCTTGAAGCTAACTAAAGCTCTAGTGACTTGCTTCGCTCCTTTTCATGTTCCAGGAGCTTTTTGATCTTAAGATACTCCTCCTTTTGAAGGATGATCATATCTTCTTGGCGATCAACAAGCTCCTCATTATCAATAAGTTTATCCATTAATAATTTCATTTTTGTGGTAGTTTTCTTATCTAGGCCAACAAGCATATCTTCATTGTCACTATTGGCATCACTATCGCTAGAGTAAGAATGCGAGGAGGAAGATTTAGAGGTTACCTTTCTTTTACCTTCCTTCGCCATGAGACAGGTGTCGTTGTCCTTCCATGCGCTGATAGTTGGGAAGAGGGTCAACATCTTGGTCATCTTCTTGATGTCTATGCTAGCCATCTCCTCTTCCTCTTCGGACGAGGACACATCATTTGAGTCCCACTCCTTTCCTTGGTGCGCCTGCCCAACTTGCTTTTTCTTCTTGAAGAACTTCTTAGGTTGAGGCTTTGCTTCCTTGGTCTTCTTCTTGTTTTCTTCATAAGGGCAATCAACTATAAAGTGGTCATATTCACCACAGTTATAGCATGCCCGCCTCAACTTTGGTCTTGATTTATCTTTGTATTTCCCTTCGTTTTGTTTACCCCCTTGTCTTCTTTTCATCATCCTTTTGAGTTTCTTCATGAAGAGGATCATGTCTTCTTCATCTATGTTGCTTCTCTCATCATCACTATCTTCTTCTTCTTGAGTCTCTCGAGCTTCTTTTTGATAAGGGCTTGCAAGTGGATTTCAAAGCGACCCCCTTCTTCTTTGCCTAGGTGAAGTCGGCAATTTCCTTTACATGTTTTGCTTGCTTCTCCATCATCTTGAAATTGATGATCTTCCCAAGCAATTCATCCGGGGTCATTTTCTTGTACCCGGGGCTTTCTCTAATCATCGAGCACAAGGTAACATTGCGAGGAATGAAAGCTCTAAGAATGAGCTTCACCACCTGTGACACCCGGTTCCGAATATGAACCAAGCGTAACGCATATGTGTGCCCAGGAAGTTTATCACACATATACGGTTGCATCACTAACGATATATAGAATTTAACCACGTCTCAACTATTAAGTAAGTACTTTATTACAATAATCCAATGGTTCACAAATGACAAAACTCTAATTAATGTAGCGGTAAATAAACTAAGCAGCACGACTCCATTCCACTGGCAATTAACAGCGGTACGCAACCTAGTACTCCGCGTGATCCTTAGGGTACTCCCAATTATCTCCAGTAGCTATTGGGGGGGGGGGGATTGCAAGGGTGAGTACGTGTCGTACTCAGCAAGTGTGGAAACAGATGACAATGACATGTGGCTAAACAAATGATTGGAATAAAATGGCTAATTGCAGAAAAGTACATTTCATAAACATGTAAAAGCAGCCTATCATGTCTATGTGAGTTTATTTCCCTTCATGACCCAAGTAATTATCATACCATAAATCCAACAATTCTTATTTACCATCGCAGTCCATTAATACCAGCCAACCGTTAATCTAATACCATATGCCAATTCTATATTCTCTCATGCACGACTATACTCAAGTGACAAACCAAAACCATACCAACCATCCCAAAATTCCAAGTCCAATTCTAATCATGGAAGTTGTCCAAGTGCTCTTAACCGGGAGCACGACTATCATGATAGTTTTTAACGCTCTGCAGAGGTTGTACCACTTTACCCACATGTTCGTGATTTTGTCACCTTTCAATGACTAAGAACCTCTATGTTGCCCTGTCACACTTCCGTTGGTTTGCGGCCAAGAGATCACAAAATAGCCTTTCAAAAGGGGCTACTAGTATGTACGGGCCCACTAAGGTTTCACCGGCATGCTTGAATCTCCATTCTCCCACCCACGGGCCCCCTCGTGTGCCATGCGGATCCCAAGGCAGCCCTCCTCGACTCCCATTCCCCGCGCCATCCAATGGTCCATACAATACTAGTAGCGCTCCTGATTATTCAACTATGCCGCACCCATACTTGGCCTTGTGGTGGCACTGTTTTCCTAGCATATTCTCGCATGAACCGGTCCTTAGATATATGGCAAGCAAAACCACTGTATCATCCAACCCATTCCACAAAGCCATGCTTGCTTAGCTCTCCTAAATTCCATGTTTCTAAATTAATCATCATCTTATTACCATCCCAAGTCCTCATATTTAGAGTTGTCAACCACATTATTTATGTTACCCATAACCCATGTAGCGATGCGGTGCAAAAAGAAAAGTACCCATACCCGACTCATCATGTATATCCTATCGACAAGGGGTGGCAAACAACGCTAGTAAACTCCTACATATGGGTTTCCCATTATATTGACACGAGCATGCAAGTTCGCAAACAAAATGTTTAATAAAACGGGATCAATATGATCAAGGACACTTGCCTTGCTCCGAGGGATGGGGTTGCTCAAGCGCTTCAAAGTCTTGGTTTTGGAAATCCTCGTATGCGGCCTCTTGAGCACGTCCCTCTACGAGTGATCACACATACAAGAAAATACATACAAATCATCATAATGCACACAAATTAATCAACATGCAATGACTTGCATGCATGCACAATTCAATAATTAATTAACTATGGTTGTTTATTAATTAGATGCAACTAGTTCATACGTGTTCATATGAGTTTACGGGGGTTTTAGCGGGGATTAATGTTGCTGAAAATAAAAAGATGGTGCTACTACGATCAAATTACGTCTATTAGATTCAATACGTTCGCTAAAACTTGCATCAGAAAACGTATCTTACCAAAGATACGGTGGCTTTGAAGATCGCGGGATGGGGACGATGCGTAGACGAAGTAGATGGCGTGAGGGTCCTCCGGCGGCACGACGACGGCGACGCGACGAACTCCGGCAGACGACGGCACCCTCCTCTTCTCTTCTTTTTTTTTCCCCTCTTCTTCCCCTAGCGGCGCAGCCTCTGGTGCTTCTGTTCTTTTCTTTTACCGAGCTAGGGTTTTTTCTCTCTGGAAGGCGGCGCTGCTTCTGGCGTTGAGGGAAAATATGAAGCCTACGGGTTCTTATATAGGCGGTGGCAAAGAGTCAATACCGACTCGTACCGGGGCTAGCGGCCGACTCGGTCTAGCACAGGGCGCGGGCGTGGTCGAACGGGCTTAGTCACGCGGGCAGCAGGGCGTGCTGGCGCGTGCGCCCCGACGCGGAGCGAGCTGCGCAGGCGCGCTGCGCGCGGGGGCGCTCGGGCGGGTCAACACTGGCTGGGCCGGCTCGGCCTGGCCAGCAGGCGGTGTTGACTTTTTTTTCTTTTTTTCTTGTACATATACAAATATTATTATATATTATTATTATATTATATATTTTTTATTTATATATATATATATTTTTTCATTTGTTTCTTCAGGTTTCACAAATACATATTATAAATAAATATATATATATATTACTTTTGTATTTGTCCCGCAATACATGTTTTATATTTTTATTTTCTTTTTCTTCCTTTGCTACACATGTTTGCACATGTATTTTTTATATTTTATTATCTTTCTTTTATTCTAATAATGTTTAATGCATGAACATGTATGCAATGCATGATCAAAAAATTGAGGGTGTTACAAACCTACCCCCTTAATGTGAATCTCGCCCTCAAGATTGGACAGTGTGGAGAAAAGATGAGGGAATTCTTCCTTCGGATCTTCTTCACGTTCCCACGTAGCTTCGGCTTCCATATGGTGTTTCCATTGCACTTTGCACCAACGGATCCTCTTATTCCTCGTGACCCTTTCCTTCACGTCCAAGATCTTGATAGGTTGCTCAACATAGGACAAATCCTCCTGAAGTTCTAACTCGTCCATCGGCACTTGTTCTTCCGGCACCCTGTGACACTTCTTGAGTTGAGAGACGTGACACACGTCGTGTACATCGCAGAGATACGCCGGCAGCTCAAGTCGATATGCTAGTTCTCCTCGTTTGTCCAAAATCTTGAATGGTCCAATGTAACGTGTTGCCAATTTTCCTTTGACGTTAAACTGTAACTGACCTCGGATAGGTGACACTTTGAGGTATACAAAATCTCCAACTTCGAAAGTCAGACTCCTTCGCCTATTATCCGCATAACCTTTCTGTCGAGATTGGGCAGCCTTTAAGTTTTCCCGTATTATTTGAACTTGCCTTTCAACATCCTGTAACACATCAGGACCAAATACTTGATTCTCTCCGGTTTCATTCCAAAACAAGGGTGTCCTACACTTCCTTCCGCATAACACTTCGTAGGGTGACATTTTCAAACTGGCTTGGTAGCTATTGTTGTACGAGAATTCAGCATACGGCAAACTTTTATCCCAACTTTTCCCATGCTTTAAAGCACAAGCTCTTAACATGCCTTCTAAAATTTGGTTGGTCCTCTCGGTTTGTCCATCTGTTTGAGGGTGATATGTCGAACTGAAGTTCAACCTTGTTCCCATTGCTTCATGCAATTTCTGCCAAAATCTGGAGGTAAACTGAGAACCTCTATCTGAACCTCTATCCGTGACTATCTTCTTCGGTACTCTGTGTCGACACACAATATGCTCCATGTATATTTTAGCCAACCGTGCAGCTGTATATTTGGTCTTCACAGGGACAAAATGAGCTGACTTGGTTAAGCGATCCACAATTACCAAAATTGAGTCGTAACCGGACTGAGTACGTGGTAACCCAACTATGAAGTCCATTCCAATTTCTTCCCACTTCCATTCCGGGATCTTCAGTGGTTGCAATAATCTGGCTGGCCTTTGATGTTACGCCTTCACTCATTGGCACACGTCGCACAATGCTACATATTCAGCTATGTCCTTTTTCATGCCAGCCCACCAATAGCATGTCTTTAAGTCCTTGTACATCTTCGTACAACCGGGATGAATTGAGTAAGGTGACTCATCTGCCTCCTTCAATATTGTTTCCCGAATATGCCTAACATTAGGTACCACAATCCTCTTTCCAAGCCATAAGGTACCCTATTCGTCCTCATCAAATCTGAATTCTCTTCCTTCTTGGAACTTTTCCTTAATTTCCTGTATTTCCCTGTCCTTGGTCTGTCCTTCCCGTATTTCCTGCTCTAATGCTGGGTTGACTTCCATTGTTCCCATATCATTTATGAATCCAAGGTTCGACTGTTCAAACTCCTTGCATAACTCGGATGGCAGCTCTCGGACTGTGAGTTGGTGGCTTACTCCTTTTCGGCTCAAAGCATCGGCCACTATGTTGGCCTTCCCTGGGTGATAGTTGATTCCCACATCATAATCCTTGATGAGCTCCAACCATCGACGTTGCCTCAAATTCAGATCTGTTTGCGTAAATATATACTTGAGACTCTTGTGATCCGTATAAATCTCACATCGGTGACCAAAAACATAATGTCTCTATATCTTCAAGGCGTGTACCACGGCTGCGAGTTCAAGGTCGTGTGTAGGATAATTCATCTCATGTTTCTTTAGTTGCCTCGATGCATAAGCTACCACTTGGCCTTCTTGCATGAGCACACATCCTAATCCTTGTCTTGACACATCACAATATATATCAAAACTCTTTCTCACGTCTGGCAATAATAACACCGGTGCGGTTGTCAACCTTTTCTTTAACTCCTCAATGCTATCCTGACAAGCTTGAGTCCATCGGAATGCCTTCCCTTTCATGAGTAGTTTGGTCATAGTCTTGGCTATTTTGGAGAAATCCTTGATGAAACGGCGGTAATATCCAGCCATTCCAAGGAAACTCCGAATTTCCTTGACATTCTGTGGCGGTTCCCACTTAAGCACATCTCTCACTTTCCCTGGGTCAACTGATACTCCTCCTCCAGAAATAATATGGCCTAAGAAAGAAACTTCCCGTAACCAGAATTGACATTTACTGAACTTGGCATACAACTGGTGTTCCCGTAGCTTCTGCAATGTAAGCTTCAAGTGTTCCCCATGTTCTTCCTCGCTTCTCAAGTATATCATAATGTCATCGATGAACACTACGATGAACTTATCCAGATATTCCATGAAGACCTTATTCATGAGATACATAAAGTACGCAGGCGCGTTCGTCAATCCAAATGACATGACGGTGTACTCATAGGACCCATATCGTGTCTGAAATATTGTCTTGGGTATATCCGATGGTCTAATATTCATTTGGAAGTATCCTGACCACAAGTCGATCTTGGAGAAAATACAGGCACCCTTCATTTGGTCGAACAAATCCTCTATACGGGGCAGTGAGTACTTTTTCTTAATTGTCACTTCGTTGAGAGACCTATAGTCCACACACGTCCTCTGGGTTCCATCCTTCTTATCTACGAAGAGCACTGGTGCTCCCCACAGGGATGAGCTTGGGCGTATAAAACCCTTCTCTATCTGCTCTTGAATTTGCTACTTGAGCACTGCTAATTCCTTAGGAGGCATCCTATACGGCCTCTTAGCTATAGGTGCAGTTCTGAGTATCAACTCAATAGCAAATTCTATGTCACGATCAGGTGCATACCTGGCAACTCATCTGGAAATACATCTGGGTACTCGCAGACGATCGTAATGCTTTCCAATGTCACACCTTCCATGTGATTCAACATCGCTTTCTCTCTTGCAGGTTGGGCTGCCTCAACTTTGATGTGTGTACCGTGTTCACTTCAACTGCACAATCCTCTCGGCACATTGAATGACTCCATTATACTTGCTCAGCCAGTCCATTCCAAGTATTATGTCTATTCCTTAGGAGTCCAAGACTATGAGGTTTGCAAGAAAGTCTACCCCCCTTATTTTAATGCTTACTTTCAGACATACTATATTTGTCCTCATCTCTCCGCCAGGAGAACTTACTAGCATAGTTTGCTTCATATGAGATATAGGAAAATTGTACTTGGCAACATACTTTGATGAGATGAATGAATGAGATGCTCCCGAATCAAATAAAACAGTCGCGGGGTTGGAGTTGGCGAGGAACATACCAATCACGATGTCATCCGCTTGTTGGGCTTCATCAGTAGAGACATGATTCACATTGTCGTGAGCAAAATTCTGCTGTCCACGGTTGCCTTGTTGTGCTCCTCCATTTGGTCGCGTGTAATTTGGCCTTGGTGCATTGTTCATCGGTCCATAGTTTCTTCTGGGGCATTGACTTGCAAAGTGCCCGACCTCTCAACACACATAGCATGTCTTACCGCCCGTAGCATTAGGGAAGCTTGGGTGCATCTGATTTTGAGCATTTGCCGCCATGTTTGGACGTGACGCAGGTGGCACAGGATAGCAAGTCGCTTGCATGGCGGGGCGTTGCTGCGGTTGCTGATTTGGGTGCGGTGGATAAGCAGCACGGTATGCAGGAGCAGATGGGTTGTAGTATGGTGCATTTGGTGGTGCATAGCGGGGGCGAACATTGCCTCCTTGTTGCGGTCCATGATGTGGCATCTTCCTCTTGTTGTCCTGCTCCATCTCACGAATCTTGTTCTCAACCACAATAGCCTTGTCAACTAGCTTCTGGAAGTTTGCATAGTCAATATTGAGCAACTGGACTTGAATTTCATTGTTGTGACCCCTCATAAACAGATACTACTTCCTACTATCCGTGTTGATGTCTTCTGGAGCATATCTTGATATTTGAGTAAAGTTATTGAGATACTCACTCACGCTCATCCTTCCTTGCCTGAGGTTTTTAAACTCTTATCTTCTCAGTATCATAACTCCCTCAGGTACATAGTGGGAACGGAAACTCTGCTTAAACTCGGCCCAAGTGATTGCCTCCTGATTATCATGAGCGTTGCAAAGAGCTTCCCACCAGTCAGCAGCTGCTCCAACTAGTTGATGTGATGCAAAGAGAACCTTCTCTCTATCAGTGCACTAGACGATAGCAAGTTTCTTCTCAACGGACTTCAGCCAATCATCAGCTTCCATTGGGTCCGTGGCTCGTGCAAAGGTAGGTGGCCTGGTCCTCATGAACTCTCCCAAATGGTTGTGGTGTGGTGGGGGTGGTGGTGGTGGCGGTATATGAGGCTGATTGTTGTTGCCAGCTTGCAGCTGTCCCATTGTCTGTATCATGGTCTGCATGAGCTGGTTCTGCATAGCTAACAGCTGTTCAATATTGATAGCTCCATGAGCATGTCCCTGGTTGTTCCGAGGTACTTCATTGCGCTCCTCCTCATCGTTGGCATCCCTCTGGTTGCGAGTTCTCACCATCTATTGGCGATAGAAAGGTGGAGACAGAAGAATTTAGAATTTGGAAAGAAACACCCTAACTATATGCATCAAGGTATGTGACACTAAACAATCCTTTATTAATATAGACCTATATGAGTATGTGGACAAGTGACGAAGCATCCCACAACTCTCTACTAAGCACACAAGCACTCAAGCAAGCACTAATCAAAATTCTGCACAGCACACTATTTAAAACTAGTACAATTCTAAGCGTTCTTATTACAAAATACTCATAGGGGACTTAATTATCTAATTGTGAGGCGGTGAGGGAGTCCTTGGCTACGCGGATGTGATGGGGTTGCGCCATGGTGATGTAGGGGACCAGATTCTCATGGGTGACCACGGCTCTCCTCTTGCTTCACATCCATTCATCTCCAAGTTGGCTTCTAAACGAGCTAGCTCCTTGCGAAGGTAGTGAATCTCCCCTTGTGCGGTTGCATAGCGATTGCCCATGTCCAATAATGTCTTTTGAGACCTATCCATTGCTGTAAGATTGTATGAAGCTTCTTGTGGTCCATTTATCCTCCCTGTACCACTCTCCCGCTGAGGGTGCATCTCAAACGTGGTGTTCTCATGCTCAAAGCGGCGAGTATGGCACAAACTTGTGAGTGCCGCCCATGCAGCATCATCCATAGCATCCTTTTGAGTAGACATCGAGGTGGGAGCATAATGCCGTGAGACCACTTTGTTGAGGTAGAAGATGAGAACATCAGCATGCCATTCATCACGCCCGGGACGAGAGACCCTCTTCACGAAGTAGTTAGCACACATGCAATGGGGATAAAGGAATTCCGTCAGTTCCCGCGATGCATGTCCTCCATCGGTTCTGGTAGTACAAATCTCCTCAACTTGGAGAAACTGGGGGTTGTTGTGTCCATTCTCATTCGCACCGGGTTGTGGTCCCCCTCCATTTTCACCTCTGTTGTCCTCCTCATCTGAAGCTGGCACGTAGTACTCCTCATTAGGATCCTCATCCATGTTCTCCTCAAATGGCTCATACTCCTCCGGATCCTCCCCCATAGTGTTTGACTGGTTAGCTTCCTCCTCCTCGGGCTGGATGTTCCCCTCCTCTTGCTTCTGCTCGTCAAGCTCAATGGGGTTAAGTCCACTTCCAAGGGGCGGCGGACAGGTGCTCTTGCGGGCTGCACTCCTAGTGATCAGCATCTATAGAAAACGAGAATACATTAGAGGAAAGAATAATAGAATATAAATCTGAAAATTGCAGCAGCTAAAATAACGGAAAAAGAGTGGTGCATCTGTCCCAAAAGAATGAAAAAGAGAGGGAGAAAATGCAGCAGCCAACACATTAATTTTACCCACACATAGCAGCGGCAAAACACACACTTTACGCGGAAATTCAAGCGGCAAAAACACCATTGTCTTATGTTGTTCGCTGCTGTAAATTGCATTGGAAACGCAGCGGCAATTGATACTTTTTGCAGCTAAAAATAAAGAAACAAAACAGCAGCAAAAATTTTTGAAAATCGCAGATTAGAAGAGTGTCCCTAAGTGCTCTAGAGTGTCCATTCTACCTAGGCTTGCGTCCTACGGTCAACGCGGCTCTGATACCACTTTGTGACACCAGGTTCCGAATATGAACCAAGCGTAACGCATATGTGTGCCCAGGAAGTTCATCACACATATACAATTGCATCACAAACGATATAGAGAATTTAACCACTTCTCAACTTTTAAGTAAGTACTTTATTACAATAATCCAATAGTTCACAAATGACAAAACTCTAATTAATGCAGTGGAAAATAAACTAAGCAGCACGACTCCATTCCACAGGCAATTGACGGCGGTACGCAACCTAGTACTCCGCGTGATCCTCAGGGTACTCCCAATTATCTCCAGTAGCTGGTGGAGGGGGGAATTGCAAGGGTGAGTACGTGTCGTACTCAGCAAGTGTGAAAATAGATGACATGTGGCTAAACAAATGATTGGAATAAAATGGCTAACTGCAGAAAAGTACATTTCTAAACATGTAAAAGCAGCCTATCATGTCTATGTGAGTTTATTTACCTTCATGACCCAGGTAATTACCATACCATAAATCCAACAATTCTTATTTACCATCGCAATCCATTAATACCAGCCAACCATTAATCTAATACCATATGCCGATTCAATATTCTCTCATGCACCACTATACTCAAGTGACAAACCAAAACCATACCAACCATCCCAAAATTCCAAGTCCAATTCTAATCATGGAAGTTGTTCAGGTGCTCTTAACCGGGAGCACGGCTATCATGATAGTTTTTAACACTCCGCAGAGGTTGTACCACTTTACCCACATATTCGTGATTTAGTCACCTTTCGATGACCAAGAACCTCTATGTTGCCCTGTCACACTTTCGTTGGTGTGCGGCCAAGAGACCACAAAATAGCCTTTCAAAAGGGACTACTAGTATGTACGGGCCCACTAAGGTTTCACCGGCAGGCTTGAATCTCCATTCTCCCACCCACGGGCCCCCTCGTGTGCCATGCGGATCCCAGGGCAGCCCTCCTCGACCCCATTCCCCGCGCCATCCAATGGTCCATACAATACTAGTAGCGCTCCTAATTATTCAGCTACACCGCACCCATACTTGGCCTTGTGGTGGCACTGTTGTCCTGGCATATTCTCGCATGAACCGGTCCTTAGATCTAAGGAAAGCAAAACCACAATATCATCCAACCCATTCCACAAAGCCATGTTTGCTTAGATCTCCTAAATTACATGTTGCTAAATCAATCATCATCTTATTACCATCCCAAGTCCTCATATTTAGAGTTGTCAACCACATTATTTAAGTTACCCATAACCCATGTGGTGATGCGGTGCAAAAAGAAAAGTACCCATACCCGACTCATCATGTATATCCCGTCGACAAGGGGTGGCAAACAACGCTAGTAAACTCCTACGTATGGGTTTCCCATCATATTGACACGAGCATGCAAGTTCGCAAACAAAACATTTAATAAAACAGGATCAATATGATCAAGGACACTTGCCTTGCTCCGACGGATGGGATTGCTCAAGCGCTTCAAAGTCTTGGTTTTGGAAATCCTCGTATGCGGCCTCTTGAGAATGTCCCTCTATGTGTGATCACACATACGAGAAAATACATATAAATCATCATAATGCACACAAATTAATCAACATGCAATGACATGCATGCATGCACAATTCAATAATTAATTAACTATGGTTGTTTATTAATTAGATGCGACTAGTTCATACGTGTTCATATGAGTTTACGGGGGTTTTAGCGGGGATTAATGTTGCTGAAAATAAAAAGATGGTGCGACTACGATCAAATTTCGTCTATTAGATTCAATACGTTCACTAAAATTCGCATCGGAAAACGTATCCTATCGTAGAAGCGGTGGCTTTGAAGATCGTGGGATGGGGACGACGCGTAGACGAAGCAGATGGCGCGAGGGTCCTCCGGCGGCACAACAACGGCGACGATTTCCAGCGGACGACGACACCCTCCTCTTCTCTTCTTTTTTTTCCCTCTTCTTCCCCTGGCGGCGCAGCCTCTGGTGCTTCTGTTCTTTTCTTTTACCGAGCTAGGGTTTTTTCTCTCTGGAAGGCGGTGCTGCTTCTGGCGTTGAGGGAAAATACGAAGCCTACGGGTTCTTATATAGGCGGCGGCAGGGAGTCGGTACCGACTCGTATCGGGGCTGGCGATCGACTTGGTCGGGCACGGGCGCGGTCAACCGGGCTCGATCACGCGAGCGGTGGGGCGCGCTGGGAGCGCTGGCTCGTGGGCCCTGGCGCGGGAGCGAGCGGCGCAGGCGCGCTACGCGTAGGGGGGCTCAGGCGGGTCAACGCTGGATGGGCCGGTTCGGCCTGGCTAGCGGGCGGTGTTGACTTTTTATTCTTTTTTCTCTTTTGCATATACAAATATTATTATATATTGTTATTATCATACATATATATATTATATTTTTTATTTATATATATATTTTTCATTTGTTTCTTTAGGTTTCACAAATACATATATATATATATATTATTACTTTTATATTTGTCCCCTAATACATGTTTTATATTTTTATTTTATTTTTCTTCCTTTGCTACACATGTTTGCACATGTATGTTTTATATTTTATTATCTTTTTTTATTCTATTAGTGTTTAATGCATGAACATGTATGCAATGCATGATGCAAAAATTGGGGCTGTTACACCACCTCGTGACCGTTCCACTTCTTGCTTCCATATGCTCGAACCTTGTTGATGAGAGTCTTCAACCAGTTATACATGTCCTGCGGTGACTCATATTTTTCTATGGTGAATCTTCGCAATTTGCCTTCAATCATCTCAATCTTAGCTTCTCGCACATGACGATCACCTTCATGTGATGTTTGTAGCGTATCCCATATTTCCTTAGCAATTTCGAGTCCATCCACCTTGGTGAACTCGTCTCGACTCAAAGATGATGTGATCACCGCTGCAGCTTGAGCATTCCGATGAATTGCGTGCTCTTGGCTTGGTGTTAGCTCTTCATCGTCGTCTGGGATATATATACTTGTACACACTATGTGCCACAAATTGGGGTTAAGTAAGATTAAGTGCATTTTCATGTTTTGCCTCCACATAGAATAATCATTGCCGTCAAAGAATGGGGATTTTCCTAAAGGAATTGATAAATAATGGTTATTATTAGAATTCAAACGATCATAATTGAAAGGATATCGGCTGACTACTCCCCTTCTTCTTCTTTTCATCTTTGACCTTTAGTTTGCCTTTGGAGAGAGCTTTCTTCCTTAGGAGCGCCTTGAGTTCAAGCGTCTCCTCATCATCGTCCTCGAAGTCTTGGATGGTATTGAGGAGCTGCTCCAACTTCTGAGCCTTTTCATCTTCAACCTTTTGATCTTGGTTGAAGTTCTTGTGCACATCCTTCATGTCCGACATTTTCTCTTCGAGCGTTTAGTTGCTTGTTGAAGAGTCCTGCTCTGATACCAATTGAATGTGGCCTAGAGGGGGGTGAATAGGCCTTTTTGAATTTTAGTCGGAACCTGCAATACTCAGCAACTTGATCAAATACTTATAAATCGGACTAGTCCGGTAGTGTGCGGACTAGTCCGGTGCATGCGGACTAAATCGATCAAGTTTGATCAATGATCTCGTTCCAAGTACTCTACGCAGCGGAAATTAAGATGTAACTAGATTATGTTGCTTCAATTAAACTAAAGATAGCACAAGGTAACCTTAGTTTCAAGTTTTGACATAATTTGACTAAGATCAATTAAACCCTAGATGCAATGAACAATAAGCACAAAGTGAAGACACATGATTTTTATCCCGTGGTTCCGTTCCCACAAAGGCAACCCACATCCATGTTGAGGGGCCCATGAAAGGACCGGGTCTTCACCAACCCTACCCTCGTCGAATCGCCATGGAGGCCGATTCTCTTCCACTAATCACAAAGGGGTAAGAATAACCGTGTTCAAGGAGCCTTCTCACAAGTTGAGGGATCCCTAAGATTACAAATCAAAACACCACCAAGACACACTCGTAAGATCTGCAATGAAACAATAAGAGTGCATGAGAGAATCAAACCTAAGAGCTCAAAACTTGAGGAATCATGTCTCTCCTTTGATCTAACGTTAATCCTCAAGGATTTGATCTTTCTTGTGTTGGATTGTGTGGAGAGACGTGTTTTCTAGGATCTTGGAGGGTTTGATGGTGCAGGGGGTCAAGAAATATCATAGTTGGGTCGTGCACCTCTATTTATACTAGGGTTTCCAAGAGTTATCGTTAGGATTTTCAAGATCCGGACTAGTCTGTGATGGACTCCGGACTAGTACGGTGTGCGGCATGTGGGAAACCCTAAGTGCCCCGAATTATTGGACTTGTTTGGCCAGGGGCGGACTAGTCCGTTTTTGTTTCTAGAAATGTTCGAACTAGTCCGGTGGTGGTGAAACCCTTAGTGAATTGGGGACAAGTCCGCATTTGGAGGACTTGTCCAATTTTAGTCTGAAGGTTTTTTGGACTAATCTGTGCATATATCGGACTTGTCCGATTTGGGTCAGAAGGATATCAGACTAGTCCGTGGTGATATCGGACTTGTCCGATTTCGTGCAAAACTGTGAAGTGTTGAGGACTAGTCTGCACTAGGGAGAACTAGTCCGATCTTAGTCAGAAAGATATCGGACTAGTCCGGTCTGTGTAAACCTGGACTATGCACACAAGTACGCACTAGGAGGACTTGTCCGATTTTGAACGGAGAGATATCGGACTAGTCCGGGGTATATTGGACTAGTCTGGACCTGTATGAATCTTTGCAGTGAGAGTGATTAAAATTAGCTTGAGCTCTTGAGGTGTGTTTCTCCAACACCCTCCATACACAAAGATTATTCTATTCATTTCTTGAGCTTTTTTCAACTTGATTTCTCACTCTCCTTTCCTTCTTTACGCTTTCTCCATGTTTTCATTAAAATCTGCGCTCATCTCAACAATTTGGTTAGGATCTCATTTGTTTGTCATAAATCAATCAAAACCCATAAGGGATGCCTAGATACACTTTCAGTTGATGTTCTAGGGCATCGACGGCAGACCCCTTGTGAGGTGTCGGAGGTGGATGCTCTGGTGTTGTCCACCATCTTCGTGTAGAAGTTGACGGCAGGTCCCTTGGAGATGCTAGAGCTGGATGCTCTGTTCGTTTGTCCTGCATATAGGAAGAGGGGGGCTAGCCTTTTTCGTCGGATATACCTATTCCTCTCCTTAGCTCTGCCATGTCTTACAGTCCTGGACTGACGTACAAGGCTTGGGTAATTCGATGCATCGGTGCTCCAAGGTCCGGCTCCTGTCATCTTTAGGGTGTGAGCTCTCTGGTTCCAGTACTCAGCTGTAGCGCTAGGATGTAGGGTGTGTTTTCTTAGGGTGCAGGACAAAGCTAAGCAATTTGCACCCCCCTGGACCTCCTGCTCGTCACAGACTTTCATGGGGAACCTTTTGGTGCCACGGGTCCCTAATGATGAGAGCAGCCGGGAGAACCTTTCACACACTACAGGTACCTCAAGTTGACCAGCATGTAGCTGGATTGTATGACTTTTAGCTAGGACGAGTTACAGAGTATGTGACGGTGAATATGAACGTAACACATGGTAAACGAGGTTATCATGGCATGATCTTAAAATTAATGCTTAATTAAATGAACAAAGTATTTAAGAGGCCTTTAAGTAAAACAATGAATTTCTGATAGGAGTTTGTAGGAGGAGACAAGCTTTTACAAAATAGGGCAACAGCTTGCCTCCGGATGACGAGGGAGGCAGGGTGCACAGGCTTAGGGTTTGGAACCAAGCTAAGCTTACTGCACACTCTGGACCTGACCCTCCCGGCGCTCGGTTGTATTAGAGCTTCTCCTAAGCCCTACAAATCTTTCACATTGTTCTGCTAAGCCTAGTATTTACAATAGGGGCGCCCCAATCTCCATGGGTAGCTGCGATTGTTGGTCGGCAACCTTGCTGTCAACAGCTACTTAGAGGGGTGATGAGCGAGTTATCCCTATTTCCCGCCTTGACTGCCCGTCTTGCGAGTGTTCTGAGCAAAGCCGTCACTGGGCTTGATAGATCTAACGAAGGTGTCGGTGCTGTCAGGGGGCTGCAACTCAGGCGCGGCGGGTGCTCTGCGCTGACGCGAGCTTGGCAGAGGTCGACTCGATCCAGCATCGCCCGGGACAGGTGTTGGGTCTGCAGTGAGTGCTTGGAGCTGCTCTAAGGCTAACACTGCAGCGGTGCGATCTCCGCGGATCCTGAGGAGCCGGAGGGGGTTGGCATATTTTGGATGAGGTAGCCGTTGTGGGCTACAGCGATGAACTAGTAGAGAGCAGGCCTACCGATGATCGCGTTTAAGGGGAGGCTGACATCAGCGACGTCGAAGAGGATGCTCTCCGTCTTGTAGTTGTCAGGTGTCCCGAAGGTCACCCGCAGGTGCATGTTGCCGTACGGGATGATGCTCCCAGGTCACACCCCCGAGAATGGGCTCGAGGGGGCAAGCTTGGACACCGGGATCTGCAGCTGCTCGAATGCTGCTCGGCTGAGGAGGTTGAGGCCGGCCCCGCCATCTATCAAGATGTAGTGGAGCTTGACGTTGGCTATGGTGGGGGCGACTAGGAGAGGTATTACCCCTGCCCTGGCCATGTTCTTGGGGTAGTCAGAGGCGTCGAAGCTGATCCGCATCTCCTTCCAGCGGTGAGGCTGCGCCGGAGTGGGTACAGGGGCTATCAAAGCCACCACACGACGAAGGGTCTTGACCGCGTTCTAGGACGCGGGATCCCAATACCCTCTGAAGATGATGTGGAGGGTCTTGCGATGCTCATTGTTGCTGCTCATGTCGGGGTCCTCATCTTGGTGGACCACTTTGACGGCCCGCTCTTGCTTCTGGTACTCCAGCTCCTCGTCATTGTCGACCTTGGGTTCGACCTTCTTCTTGCCCTCCCGTTGGTGGAAGGGGGCGCCGTCCGGGCACTGTTGCGCCCGTTCTTGATAGCTTTCGGCGCACCTTTTTATCTCCCAGCACTCACTCGTGGTGTGTTCACGAGTCTTGTGCACCGGGCAGGGCTCGACATCTTCGTCAGTGGCTGGTGCCTGACGAGGACGTTTCTCCGGGCGTGGCGACTTGCCTCCTCCAGTTGCGGCTGCTGCCATGACGAGGGATCCATACAGCAGCATGTTCTGGCCGCCACCCTAGTTCTTATTCTTCTTTTTGCCACTACCAAGGGTAGCGGCTCCTTCTCCAGTTCGGCCAGCCCTGCCCGTTCTGGGGGCGGGCTAAGCATGCCAGTCGCGACCTTCTGCCGCTCTGGCACACCGATCGATGATGGAGAAGAGCTCAGAGACATCTTGCATGTTGTGCGTGGCTAGTTTCTCGAGCATCTTGCGGTCTCGCACTCCCTTGCGAATGCCACTATGACAGAGGCATTTGGGATGTTGGGAATGGAGTTGCGTACCTGGGAGAAACGATGGATGAATGATCGCAACATCTCCTTGGTTGTTGTCGCACGGCGTGGAGGTCGAGCTTGGTGCCGGGGCGCATGTAGGAGCTGTCGAAGTTCGCCATGAACTACCGGCACAACTCATCCCAAGAGGTTATAGAAACCTCGGGAAGGTTCATCAGCCATGAGCGGGCTGACCCAGTCAGGGCGACTGGGAAGTAGTTCGCCAGGATGGTCTCGTCCACTCCCGCAACAAGGAGCTTCGTGGTGTGGATCTGTAGGAACTCTGCTGGATTGATGCTTCCGTCGAACATCTCCGGGATATGTGGACAGAACTTGCGCGGCCACATCGCGAAGCGGAGTTGCGAATCCAACGCCGCGCAGCTTCCTACGGGCTTCGTCGGAGAGGCAGATCGGACAGCATACCCCAAGGGGGTTTGCTGCACGACGTGGCACTGGTTGTGCCATGTGCTGCTGCAACGGTATTGGTTGTGCCAAGTACTGTTGCTGCACACCCTGCGGCACCGAGTACTGTAGGGGAGTTGTCGAGCCGACGTGCTCCTGATCAGGTGGCAGAGGGTTTACCTGCGGCGCACCTTGGACGGAGGATGCCTCGTGAACAGGGCATTGAGTACCATATTCGGCGTCGAGGTTGCGCCACCTCTCTCGCTGCCGCTCGCTGATGACACAACCGTCCATGTCAGCTTGACGACGGTCAAGCTCGGCCCTGAGGTCCTCCGTGGGGAGTCGGCCAACGCTCGTAGGCTTGGATGAGCAGGAGTTGGCGGTGTGATGATCGATGGACGGCGTGCGTGATAGCGACATGAGGTGCCTTCCCCTGTTGGGGGAGTTGATGGCTGCGACGACGAAGTGGTCGATGTCTTGGACCCACTGCTGAGCTGCCCCCTAAGAGGTGCTCAGCAACGGTGGGTGGTGGAGGAGAGCTCTAGCCGCTACCAAAGCGCTCTCCAGGCTCGCTGTTGGGGGAGCTGACTGAGTCGGGGCGTGTCCTTGCGTGCTATCTTGGCCAGCCGTACCTGCACGGGGGTGAGACAGACCAAAGAGTGTCGCTCGAGCGACGGATCTGGTCACCAGACGACGGCCTCGGAAACCGCCTTCCACGGGCCTGAGGAACACCATGGTGGTGAAAGCGCTACAACTTTTGTTGAGGGAAAAAGCCCCTACCTGGCGCGCCAAATGTCAAAGGGTCAATGCGACACTTCTCCCGGATCTGCTAAGGAGTAGCCCGCGGAGGTTCTTGTTCGGCAGGGCTTAGGCCTCAAACTAGTATTCTAGTGGAAGAGTATGAGACAGATGTTTTTACGTGGTTTGGGCCGCAAGGAGCATAACACCCTACTCCATGGTAGATTGTATTGCTTGGTGAGTGTGTACGCGTATGTAAGTGTACCGGGGATTCTGAGTCTGTTTCTTGTATCGATGGCAGTTCGAGCCTTTTATAGTCAAGGTCGAACGCCTTACAAGTGGGGTCCCAGGGCCCGACAGGTGGTCTCGGGGCGATCTTATCCTAAAGATCTAAGGATTCTTCTTCAAGCTTGCTCTGACCGCAGACGTGAGGACTCGCCGCCTTGCCGCCCGGGTCGTCAGTAGCCCATGCGCCGTTGCCCATAGACAGGGAATGTCCCATCCAACTATCTCTCGTTCCATAAGCTACCCATTTGGCGGAGTTGGATAGGCCTGCGGCGCCTTTACTGTGATGTGATTAGTCGCAGCGGTACCTAAAATTAGGCATGCGCCATGCCATGCGTCTGGGCAAGCCGCGTATCCTCAAGGTTTGATGGAGACAAGGTGCACCGCCCTCTTAACTTTCCTACTATCTACTCAGGGCAAGTGGACTGACCATGCGGCCACCGAGGAGCTCTTTGCCATGGTGGAGGCCACGCCCGTCTTGTGGGCCACGTGGCAGCTTGGGAGCTCACCTCCATGGGGGGAGGTTAGGTCTCCACTTCGTGGGCCGCGTGGCAGCATGAGAGCCCACCTTTGTGGGGGAGGCCAGGTCTCAACTTTGTGGGCCACGTGGAAGCTTGGGAGCTCACCCCTGCAGAGGAGGTCGGGTCCCGTCCTGCTGGACACGTGGCTGCCTGGGAGCTTGTTCTCAAGGTGGAGCTGAGCTCTCCACTTTTGGATGTCTCGTGAGCACCCCGGACTCCCCATCTGAGGTTGGCGGGTCCAAGTTTCTTTGAACACATGGCGCTGTTGGATGCTGTCCCTATTGGGAGGTGAGGCACCTTGACGGCTCTAGCTTGTGCGCGAGGGTGCCCGATATGCTGGGTACCGACAGCGCCCAACTTAGTTTGTGCAGCAACGACCTATCATGCAAGCACCTAGGCCTCCAATGACTTATGCACCTCGTGCCAACTTTCCTGGTGCCAATGCGCAAAACCAAGCTCGTCCCAATAATTCTAGTGGAGTTAAGAAGTGATATACTTGTGAAGAAGCTGGACACTTTGCGCATCAATGTCCTAAGTCAGGCCTTGGTCAAGGAAGCAATGCGCCGAGGCAAAACCCAAGACCCAATGGAGGATAGTCACAATGTAACACCCTCATTTTCATGCATCATGCCCTACATAAATTCATATATATGTCTAACATTAATCCACGTAAAAAGGAACGAGTTTAAAATCAATTTGGAACAAATCACACTTAGGAATTCTAAAAAGTGCGGACTAGTCTGATTTTGGTGCGGACTAGTCCGATTTCTTTCTGACCTCGCTCGGACTTGTCCATTTTTCTGCGGACTAGTCTGTTTTTCCTCTGTAC
Organism: Tuctoria greenei; assembly: GCA_036927565.1. Lineage (NCBI taxonomy): Eukaryota > Viridiplantae > Streptophyta > Magnoliopsida > Poales > Poaceae > Tuctoria > Tuctoria greenei. The sequence goes on from JAYESD010000001.1 coordinate 288,487,255, forward strand.
ACTTTCAGACTTGTCCGGTCTTGTGCGTACTAGTCCGGTGTTCAAAGAATCCTTGAAAATTTGCTAAGTCCCTGAACTTGTCCGGACTAGTCTGGTGTCCCAACGGACTAGTTTGTTTTCCTCTCTGACTAAAGTCAGACTTGTCCGATTGTAGGCCAGACATGTCCTTTTTTCCCCTCTGTATAAGTTCGTACTTGTCCGATATCTAGTCTGGACTTGTCCGATTTTTCTCTGGACATTTTCGGACTAGTCCGGTCCTTTTTGGACTTGTCCGATATTTCGCGACTCCGAGTTGATCTTTTGTTTCGCGACTTGTTTCTTGGGTCTCACATTAAGTGGGCCTAGGGACATCGTGCCTAACTCTTTTAGAGCCCATGTGGGACTCTAAACCGGCCTCTACCTATCCCAAACTCGAAATCTATCAAACACTAGCCCTCCACCTCTATATAAACAACCACACCCCTTGGCTTGACATCTATTTGCCACTTTTCCACCCCACCCAAACCCTAGTTCGTGGAGAGCCACCATCAACAAGAGAGGAGGAGATCCCAAGCAAGAAGAAGAAAAGGAGGAAGCGAAAGAGGATGAAGATCTCCATTAAGTTTCGTTCTTCATCCCCAATTTATCTCCAAGTCCATCATCAACCCTAGATCATTCAAGATCCAAGTGTTTCCCCCCAAGATCTTTGATTCATTGGAGTCCTAAACACTTGGTATACCTTCTATTCTCTTTTCCTTACGTGAATTCGACTCCTAACCTCCAAATTCACGTCGATCTAGAAAACCCTAATATGCTAATCTCGCGCAGTGCGGACTTGTGTCAATTTTGTTGCAAAACTGCATGCTTGTGTCAATTTTATGGGAACCCTATGATAGGAAGTTTACTAGCATTGTTTAACCACCCTTGTCACCTGGTATTTATGGTAGAGAGTTGGGAAGGGCTTTTACCTTTTGCTTCGCTTAATTAATTGGGATAGAAAAACAACTATACTACTTAATTATGAATTAATGAGATTATGGTTAATATAAACTTGTTAATATGATATGGTACTGAGTGATCGAAGCAAACCTGGTATGTGGATGGGTTGGATGATATGGTGGTTGCTTGCTTTAGATCTAAGGACCGGTTCATGCGAGAATAAGCCACGACTACAGTGCCACCACGAGGCCAAGTATGGGTGCGGCATAGCTGATTAATTAGGGCTTTTCCGGTGCTATTTGGACCATTAAGGATGCTCGGGGAAGGGGTAGTCGGATTAGGTTTTTCGATGATTGGTGGGACTACCCTAGGATCTGAATGGCTCAAGAGGGGGCCCTTGGTTGAAGATGTGCTCAGCTGAAGGCATCGCCACTAGTGAAACCTCAGTGGGGTCTAAATAGGCTAGTAATCCCTTTGTAAAGGCTATTTTGTGATCTCTTCGCCACACACCAAAGGAAGTGTAATTGGCATTAGGGAGGTTCTTTAGTCGCCGATGGGTGATGAAATCACAAACACGTGGGTAAAGTGGTACAAACTCTGCAGAGTTTAATAAAACTATCATGATAGTCGTGCTCCCGGTTATGAGCACCTAGATGACCTACATGATTAGAGGGAAATTGGGATTTGGGATGCTTGAGAATGGTTATGGTTTGATATGGTTATGGCTATGGTTGGTTATGGATTACCTATGGTATTGAATATGGTTATTGGCAATGAGAAATCTGGAATATGGATGATGTTAATGAATATGGATTGGTATTATGGTGATCACATGGTTTGTGAAGGGTTTATTTCAAATACATATAATATATTGCTTTTCCAAAGTTTTTATGTACTTTTCAGCACTTAGCCATTATTATATCTGTCATTTGAATTAGCTACATGTCATACTTTTCACACTTGCTGAGTACGACATGTACTCACCCTTGCAATTCCCCCCAACAGTTGTAGGTCAGGATTGGGAGTTTAATGATGATAATGCGGAGTACTAGGCCGTGTCTACCGTCAGCTTGCCTGTGGTGTTGATTGGAGCTGCACTACCCAATTGCTTTTTGCCTAGTTGCTTACTTAGTCATTCTGCTGCATTGGTTAAACATGTCATTAATATTCATTAGAACTTGTATTCGAGGATATTATGAATACTGTAATAAAAGTACATATTTAATAGTTTGAGCAGTGGTAATTGTTTGTATATCGTTTGTGATGCACTTGTGTATGTGTGTTGAACATCCTGGGCACACATATAATGCACTTGGTTCATTTTCGGAATCGGGTGTCACAAATTTGTATCAGAGCCACAGGTTGATCGTAGGACACAACCTAGATAGAATAGACACTTTAGAGCACATAGGAGCACTCAGGAATCAACGTGTTTTGCTTGCAGTGTTGTTTGCTATATATTGTTTGCTTGTGTGCTTAATAGAGGATTTTGGGATGCTTTAGCATTACCATATCCACGTAGGCTAGAGTAGCTAGTTGTTTAGTTTCATATCCATTGATGCATATAGTTGGAGACGTTTCTAAATTCTTATCTTTTGCTTTCCTTCAGATGGTGAGGACTCGCAACTAGAGGGACGACAATGATGAGAAGGAGAACAATGGAGCACCTCAGAATAATAATGGACAAGGACCTGCCCAAGGAGTTATCAACATTGAGCAACTATTATCTATGCAAAACCAGCTTATGCAGACTATGATACAGAGTATGGGACAGCTGTAGGCTGAAAATATTAACAATCAGCCCTACATGCCTCGACCGCCACCCACACCTCCTCATAACCGGTTGGGAGAGTTTATGAGAACTAGGCCACCGACCTTTTCTCAAGCCGCTGACCCTATGGATGCTGATGATTGGCTCAAGTCCGTGGAGAAGAAGCTAGCTATTGTCTAATGCAGTGACCGGGAGAAGGTACTATTTGCTTCTCATCAACTAGTTGGAGCAGCTGCGGATTGGTGGGATTCCTTATGCAATGCTCATGGGAATCAAGAGAGAATTACTTGGGCTGAGTTCAAGGAGAGCGTCTATTCTCATTATGTGCCAGAGGGAGTTATGAACTTGAAGAGGCAAGAATTTGAGAACTTGAGGCAAGGAAGATCAAGCGTGAGTGAATAGCATGAAAAGGGACAGAGCTGAATATGTAGCTTTATGTGATGTGTGCCAGTCAAGACAGAACACCAAAGCCCAACTGGATTATTGCAACTATTGAAGATTCCGGAGTGGAAGTGGGAAGAGATCGGTATGGAATTTATAGTTGGATTGCCACGTACTCAGTCCGGTTATGACTCAATTTGGGTAATTGTGGATCGAAAGACCAAGTCAGCTCATTTTATTCCTGTCAAGACCACCTATACCACCGCGAAGCTAGCAGGGCTATATATGCAGCACATTGTATACAGACATGGGGTACCAAAGAGGATAGTCTCGGATAGAGTTTCTCGATTTACCTCCAGATTTTGGTAGAAATTGCATGAAGGTTTGGGAACAAGGTTAAATTTTAGTTCAGCATATCACCCTCAAACGGATGGACAAACTGAGAGAACCAATCAGATTTTAGAGGATATGTTAAGAGCTTGTGCTTTGAAGCATGGGAAAAGTTGGGACAAGAGCTTGCCATATGCAAAATTTTCATATAACAATATTTACCAAGCAAGTTTGAAGATGTCACCATATGAGGCACTATATGAGAGGAAGTGTAGGACACCTTTATTCTGGAATGAGATAGGAGAAACCCAAGTATTTGGTCCGGATGTGCTGCTAGAAGCTAAAAAACAAGTTCAGGTTATTCGCAAAAACTTGAGGGCTTCTCAATCAAGGCAAAAAGTCTATGTGGACAATGGGAGAAGGAAATTAGCCTTTGAAATAGGAGACTTTGTTTACGTCAAGGTGTCACCCATAAGAGGTCATAAGAGGTTTAACATAAGAGGCAAGCTAGAACCTCGATACATTGGGCGATTTAAGATTTTGGACAGAAGAGGAGAAGTAGCGTATAAGTTGGAAATGCCAGCTCATCTTTCAGATGTTCATGATGTGTTTCATGTTTCCCAGCTCAAGAAGTGTTCAAAGGTACCAGAAGAACAAGTGCCAATGGAAGAATTGGAATTAGAGGCAGATTTGACTTATGCTGAACAACCGGTTAAAATCTTAGAAACTAAGGAAAGAGTCACAAGAAAGAAGGTCATCAGATGGTGTAAAGTGCAATGGAAGCACCACAAAGAATCAGAGGCAACATGGGAGCTAGAATATGATCTCAAGACGGAATTTCCCTATCTTTTCTCTTCCGCGTCGAATCTCGAGGGCGAGATTCATTTTAAGGGGGTAGGTTTGTAACACCCTCATTTTCATGCACCATGCACTACATCTATCACTAAACATGTCTAACATTAATCCACATAAAAAGGAATAAGTTTAAAATGAATTTATAGTTTAACCCCACTTAAGAATTTTGGAAAGTGCGGACTAGTCCGATTTTGGTGCGAACTAGTCCGATTTCTTTCTAACTTTAAACGGACTTGTCCGTTTTGCTACGGAAAAGTCTGTTTTTCCCTATGGGCACTTTTGGACTTGTCCAATCCTGTGCGGAGTAGTCTGGTGTTCCAATTCCTTGGAAATTTTGCTAAGTCCCTGGACTTGTCCGGACTAGTCCAGTATTCCAACGGACTTGTCCGTTTTCCCCTCTAACTAAAGTCAAACTTGTCCGATTTTGGCTAGACTTGTTTGTTTTTCCCATCTGTATAAGTTCGGACTTGTCCGATGTCCAGTCCGGACTTGTTCGATTTCCCTTTTTCCAACTTCGAACTAGTCCGACCCTTTTCGGACTTGTCCGATAAATCGCGACTCCGAGTTGATCTTTTGTTTCATGACTTGTTTCGGGTTTTACCTTAGGTGGGCCTACTCTTTTAGAGCCCATGTGGGACTCCAAACCGACCCCTGTTCATCTCAAACTCGAAATCCATCTAACCCTAGCCTCCACCTCTATATAAACAACCCCACCCCTTGGCTTGACATCTATTTGCCACTTTTCCACCACACCCGAACCCCAGCTTGTGAATAGCCGCCACCAAGGAGGGAGAAGAAGATCTAGAGCAAGGATAAGAAGAGGAGGAAACGAAAGAGGATCAAGATCTCCATCAACTTCTTGTTCTTCGTCAACAATTCACCATCAAGTTTTTCATCAACCCTAGACCATCAAGATCCAAGTGTTGCCTCTAAGATCCTTGATTCATTGGAGTTCTAAACACCTCATATACCTTCTACTTCCTCTTCCTTACGTGAATTCAACCCCAAATCTCTGGATTCGCATCGATCTAGAAAACCCTAATCTGTTGTTCTTGCGCGGAGCGGACTTGTCCGGTCCCTAGTGGACTAGTCCGATTTTCCTGGTTAAATTGTGTTGAATTAATTCTAAAATTGTTTTGAATCAATTCCAAATCTGTATAAACTTGTTAGAAGCTATTAGAACAAGTTAGTAAACATTAGAAGCAACTTATTAACAAATTACACCTTGCCTTTGTATTAATCTTGCATGTCATGTCATATTGAGTAATATATGTGCATTTATTGATTGTGTTTCTTGTCTTGTATGTTTATTGTGCGGATTAGACGGATTTGTGCTAGAGAGTACCGCGGAGGATATACAGCACCAAGAGTTTGAAGGCTTTGACCCGAACCAATCCCAACAGCAAGGCAAGTGTCCTTGAAGCATGTTGATCCTGTTTTCGACAATAAATGTATTGTTTTCAAAACTGCATGCTTGAGTCAATTTGATGGGAAGCCTATGGTAGGAAGTTTGCTAGCGTTGTATAACCACCCTTGTCACCTGGAATTCATAGTAGAGAGTCGAGATGGGCTTTTTATCCTTTTTGTTTCGCTTAATTAATTGGGATGGGAAAACAACTATACCACTTAATTTACTTATGTATTTATGAGATTTTGGTTAACATGAACTGGTTAATATGATGTGGTAATGGGTGATCTAAGCAAGCCTGATATGTGGATGGGTTGGATGTGGTGATTCGCTTGCTTTAGATCTAAGGACCGATTCATGCAAGAATAAGCCAGGACAACAGTGCCACCACGAGGCCAAGTATGGTTGTGGCGTAGCTGATTAATTAGGGCTTTACCGGTGCCATTTGGACCATTAAGGGTGCTCGAGAAAGGGGTAGTCGGATTTGGTTTGTTGATGATTGGTGGGACTATCCTGGGATCTGAATGGCTCAAGATGGGGCCCTTGGTTGAAGATGTGCTCAGTTGGAGGGATCTCCACCGGTGAAACCTTATTGGGGTCTAAATAGGCTAGTAATCCCTTTGTAAAGGTTATTTTTTGATCTCTTGGCCATACACCTAAGGAAGTGTAATTGGCGTAAAGGAGGTTCTTTAGTCGCCGACAGGTGGTGAAATCACAAACACGTGGGTAAAATGGTACAAAATCTGCAGAGTCTAATAAAACTATCATGGTAGTTGTGCTCCCGGTTAGGAGCACCTGGATGACCTACATGATTAGAGGGAAATTGAGATTTGGGATGGTTGGTTGGTTATGGTTATGATTAATAATGGTTATGGCTGGTTATGAGTTATATTCTAATATTGATTATGGTTAATGGTAATGGTGAAATCTGGTATATAGATGATGGTAATGAAATATGGACGGGTACTATGATATTACTTATGTTATATGATGGGTTTACTTCACATACATATAATATATGGCTTTCCAAATGTTTTTATGTACTTTTCAGCACTTAGCCTTTATTATTGTCGTCATTTGAATCAGCTACATGTCATACTTTCCACACTTGCTGAGTATGACATGTACTCACTCTTGCAATTTTCTCACCAACAGTTGTAGGTCAGGATTGATAACGATGATAATGCGGAGTTCTAGGCCGTGTCTGCCGTCAGCTTGCCTGTGGTGTTGATTGGAGCTGCACTATCCCTTATACCCTATTTGCTTAGTTGCATAGTTGCTTAATTAGTTTATTACTACTGCATTGGTTCAACTTGTCATTAATATTTATTAGAGCTTGTATTCAAGGATATTATGAATTATGTAATAAAAGTGCTTAATTAATCTTGTTCTATGGTAATTTTCTATATATCCTTTTGTGAATGCACTCGAGTATGTGTGTTGAACGTGCTGGGCACATATATGCGTTCATTTGGTTTATTTTCAGAACCGGATGTCACAGCGTCTCAATTACTTACTTAACTGAGACGCTCCTTAAAGTAGAACATCTCGTTCTACCCTCAACCGAGTCAGCTCTAATCCTCGCTGATGCGGACGCGTCTTTTTTTTATCGGAGACAAAGATCTTTGAGCACGTCTCCGACATTTGTGTCCTATTTTATTAGCTAAATCCAACACTGACTCTTAAGCTAAACGAACTCAGATCGCAACCCTAGAAGGATTTTATAGAAGCAGGGGAAGTCCATCTGACGAGAAATTGCAAGTAGCTACAGAACATTGTTATCCAAATATGTTAGTCTTTTAGATGGTCGATTGATATCCAGTCACGAAACTAGTTTGCAGTTGCAGTTCAGCCATGTTCGTATGAGCTCTGTTCATCGTTCGCAAGCAGGCGAAACACGCGCATGTGGGCAACAAGCCAACAAGGGCAGGCATAACCCCGACAAGTTGGCGGTCATGAGGCGGCGCCGATGACGCATCGCGTTTGGTGGATCGTCCCTCGTCACCGGTGACATTTGGATGGTGTGATCGTATCCGTCATGTGTGCTAGCCAGCATCAATGCGACGCGTCGTGTTCGGGAGGTTTAGTTGGCTTGCTTGCCGGCCGCGCTGTCTTATAAGGCGGCCAGAAGGCCACATCGCCGGGTGCAGCAACCTCGGGGGACACTAATGCCCGCGCTTTTATTTTTTCCTGTACAGTAGCAGAAACGACAGCTGCTGCTGTGCAATATAGCTTCTGGTGCAATTCTGCAATTATTTGCTTTCAACTTTTGCATTCACATCTTACCGTAACTCGTACCGTAACTGTACTTTTATATATAAATTTCTCCAGCAGCCTGTGAGTAGATGGAGAAATTTATGTGTAAAAGTGCAGTTATCGTAAGATGAGAATCCAAAAGTTGTGAGCAAAGGATGGCGCCAGATGCAAGATTGCACAGCAGTCGTTGCGAGCAGAAACAGCAAAACAACGTTGATCACTGAACGCGAACAAGAGCTCGGCAAGTGTCTCGCCGACGCTGACAGTAGAGATGAGCCGAGAGGCGTCTGAACTACGATGAATAAAAATTGAAGGGCGAGGGCGGCCACCAAGAAGCAAGCGCACGAATAATAAATTCATCCACCACGCATGATCGACGCGTGTGAGGATCCATACTGCAATTACGGAAGCTTGCATACTGCAAATGACATATTTTTTCTGATATGTACTCCCTCCTTAAATTTTTAATTGTCATTAGGGCAGCATGTCCAAGGTCATTTGTAGTTTAGATCTTTGTCGGGAATGACAAATAAAAAAATAGGGAAGGAGTAATATACTGCTGATGTAAAATGCATATTTAGATGTTTTATGATCAGCTATTAACCAATAAAGTTGGTTCTTAGCTATTACAATAAACAAATTTTATGTTACCTTCGAACAACCATGGACAGGTCAAACCCAATATGACAGGTCTCAATATCTTTGCAAGGCATACAAGATGTTTTAGGGTGTGTTTAGTTTGAGGGATATGGTGTGACCGGACGGGACGATCTCATTTTTCTATTGGTTGGTTCGATGACAGGTAGGATGGAATCATCCCTCAATGAGGAATATTCTCTCCAGATGCGAGACAGACTCATCTCTCTAAAAACATACAGACGAGTCCATCCCACCTCCGCTACGTGTGCGTTGATCACCGCTCTATCTCACATCATCTTCACAAGCATCTGACTCATACCACAATACAAACAAAGAGACGGGATCATTCCATGCCACATCATCCTCCAAAGCAAACAAAAAGCAGGGACCGTTTCACCTCTTCAAACAAACAAATAATGGGATCATCCCATCCTTAAAAACTGAGATGGATCCGACCCATCTCTCTTTATCTCCGAACCAAACATATCCTTAAATTTTCAATTAGGGCTCTAATACAACTTGTTGGAGTACGATCCGACTCATCAGATCTGTGAGCTCTTGCCATCAGCATATGTCCAATCGAGCTACTATCTACAGAGGCCAAAATGGAACAAGAGCCAACATTCTCGGGAACCTCAACTTTTTTTCAGAAAGGCCACGTAAGTCTGCATCCAATTATAAGCAGAAAAAGTTTTGGATCAGTGATGCATACATAGAGCATTACAAGTATAGTGTTACATATTTGAGTAGAGCAAAGCGGTTAAGTGTTTTTCCCTAACTCAAAACCTAAGGTACTAGTCTAATGAGTGAAAACTTTTTAGGCTCTGTTTGGCACAGCTTCTCAGTCAGCTTCTCTATAAATTTAACTACTTGAACCTTCAAACGCGTAGCTTTTGGTACCACTTCTCACAGAAGCACTTCTCAAAATGTACTAGCTGCCAGCTTGCCACAAAAAAGGCCTTCCACCAGCTTTTACCCGCTTCTGCAGAACAGGTGTACAAAACTACCCCTGAACTTCAATAAAAGTTACCCGCAATTGCCATTATATAAAAACCTTCCTCCCAGCGTTTCCCTCCTGACTCCTTCTTCATTCCTTCCATCTTCTGCCGCGCCTCCTACCCGTCCACCATCATCGACTAGCGGCCGACCACTACGTAAGAAAGGCTCATCCGAGACGGCCCTAATGAAGAAGGGAGACGAACAAATTGTGCATCTTCGTCGTCGTGTCTTGCATTACATTGTCATCAAAGACGTCTTACAGTGCATCGCTGTTTATCCTAAGTGCAAGACATGCTTAAAAGAAGTTTGTCTCCTTTCTTTGTGTCATAACAGATGATCTTTACGGGGTCATTGGAGACGCGGGTGGCGCATGTCGGTACCCTGTAGACGAGGTACCCTCGCACACAGGATGAAGACACCGAGGCATGTCCAGAGCCGCCACATGTTCCATAGATACCAAGACATCTGCCTCCCTCAAGATCGAGCTCCGGTGCTGCCACATAAGCCTTGAAGATGGGACTTGGTTCCTCCGGTGTGACGGGCTCCTGAGACACTACGTGTAGGGACGGGACCTCACCCAACCTTGGGGGAGCGCCGCCGTACAGCCACATGGCACGGAGCGCCAGGACCAGCACCCCCCACGAGAAAGGGCTTGGAGCTGCCACGTCCCCTAACGAGCCCTGGAGCTGCCACGCGTCATGGAGGACAAGGTCGACCTCCCCAGCGAAGATCAGCCCCGACGCTGCCACGTGTCCTGCAGCTCACCTCGGACGGTAAGATGCGGGAGTCAAGGAATGGTGTGCCCTGCTCAAATCAAACATTGAACACGCGCACCCACCTCCGACGCACAACGCGGAGCACGCTAACAGTCAGAGGCCACTATGACCAATCGCATCAAAGTGAAGGCGTTGCAGGCCTATCCCACTTAGCCAAGTGGGTTGCTCGCGATAACAAGACAGGCTGACGAGACACCTTCTGCCACCGTCAGCAACGGCGCTTGGGCTACTGACAAGAGAGGCGACAAGACGACAAGTCTTCACTGCCTCAGCCAGAGCAAGCTTATGTGAGAAGCCTTAGATCTTTAGGATAAGATAGCCCCAGGACTACCTGTCAAGCCCCGGGACCCTGGTTTTAAGGTGTTTAGCCTTGTCTATAAAAGGCCCGAACCGCCACTATTACAAAGGACCGAAACATCACACATGCATACACACATACTAGTAATACCACCCACCGTGGGGTAGTGTGTTATGCTCCTTGCGGTATGAACCACGTAAAAACCACTGTGTCATACTCTCTTCCGATAGAACACTTGATTGAGGCCTAAGCCCCACCGAACAAAGAACCTCCGTGGGCTGCTCCTTAGCAGATCCGGGGGAAGTGTCACATTAACACTTCGACATTTGGCGCGTCAGGTAGTGGTTTTTTCTCTCAAAAAAGTGGTAGCGCTTACACCACCATGGTGTTCATCAAGCCTTCGAGTAGCGGCAAGATCAAGCCGCAAAAGGTCGACTAGCATGTCGAGTTCCAGAGACCAGAACGCGCCGTGGCAGCAGTTCACCAGGCGGTGAACTGCGATCTCAACAGCAATCGCGAGCGTCGAAAGGCGCTCCACGTTATCTGTGGAGGATCTTGGGAACCCGCATCCAGAAGAGCGATCAAGACCCTGCACCGGGCAATGGCCTCAACAGCCTCTACTCATGCCCTAGCATTGCATCACAGATGGATGGAGACTCCAATGTGCTTCAACGCCTCCGACTGCCCCGAGAACATGGCGGGAGCCAGGCTTCTGCCCCTCCTTATTGCCCCCACCATAGCCAACATGAAGTTCTACCACGTCCTGGTAGATGCTGGAGCCGGCCTCAACCTCATCAGCCATGTGGCCTTTGACAAGCTGAAGATCCCCGTGTCCAAGCTCGCCCCATCGATACCATTCTCGGGGGTAGGACTGGAGAGTGTTACCCCGTACAGCTGCATCCACCTCCATGTGACCCTCGAGACACCCGAGAACTTTAGGACGGAGAATATCCTATTCGACATCGCGAAGGTTAGCCTCCCTAACCACGCCATTATTGGTAGGCCAGCCCTATACCGGTTTATGGCTGTAGCCCACTACGGCTACCTCGTCCTCAAGATGCCGACATCCTCCGGCGTCCTCAAGATCTGCGGAGATCGTGCTACTGCGGTGACGGCTTTGGAGAAGCTCCGAGCGCTGATAATGGCCCCAACCCCTATCCTGAGCGATGATGGGTCGAGTAAGCCTTCACTAGACCTACGCGCATGCAGTCACACCGCTGCACCACGAGTGCAGCCCTCCAACGACAACGACGTGCCCATCAAGACAATCCAGATTGGCTCTGATGCTGCTCAGACCACCTGTATCGCGGGGAGTCTGGACAACGAGCAGGAATCGGCGCTCACTGCTTTCCTGCGAGCTAACGTCAACGTCTTTGCCTTGCAACCGTCGTAGATGCCTGGCATCCCCAAGGAAGTGATCGGGCACCACCTGAAGATCTACCCCGACGCCCGGCCACAACAACAGAGACCCCGTAAGCAGTCCATCGAGCGACAGAACTTCATCCGCGAAGAGATCAAGAAGATACTCGATGCTAGATTCATACGGGCGGTCCACCATCCCAGATGGCTGGCCAATCCTGCTGTTGTCCCCAAGGCCAGCGGTAAGCTCCAGATGTGCATCGACTACACCAACCTCAACAAGGCATGTACTAAAGATCCTTTCCCTCTCCCTAGAATAGATCAAATCGTAGACTCAACCTCCGGATGCGATATGTTGTGATTTCTAGGTGCCTACACTACAAGGATTCCTACCGGTTGCGACGATTGTACTGCAACAAATACTAAATCGTTGCAGTAAGCTTGGCTTTTTGCCACGATACACTAGTTCGTGGCACTAGGATCTATCGCCACGGAACACAATCGTTGCATTAGGATCTGTTGCCATGAATCACTAGTTCGTGGCGTCAGGATGCTAACGCAACGGACCACAATCGTTGCATTAGGATCTGTTGCCACGAATCACTAGTTCTTGGCGTCACGATGCTAATGCCACAGAACACAGTCGTTGCATTAGGATCTGTTGCCATGAATTACTGGTTCGTGGCGTTACAGGATCTATCGCCAAGGACCACAATCGTTGCATTAGGATCTGTTACCACGAATTACTGGTTCGTGGCGTTACAGGAACTATCGCCACGGACCACAATCGTTGCACTAGGATCTGTTGCCACGAATTACTGGTTCGTGGCGTTACAGCTTTATTGCCACGGAACACAATCGTTCCATTCGGGTCTATTGCCACGAATTACTAGTTCGTGGTGTTACAGCTTTATTGCCATGGAACACAGTCGTTGCATTATGATCTGTTGCCACGAATCAGCAAACAGTTGCATTTAGACCATAATGCAATGAAATAGAATCGTTGCTTTAGGATGTGTTGCCACGATACTCTGGTTCGTGGCGTTAGTATCAATGGCCACGGACCCCAATCGTAGCAATTAGGATGTGTGGCCATGATTCACTTTTTCGTGGCATCAGGATGCTAATGCAACGAAATACAATCGTTGCATTAGGATCTTTTGCCACGAATCAATAGTTCGTGGCGTCAGGATGGTAATGCAACGGACCACAATCGTTGCATTAGGATCTGTTGCCACGAATTACTGGTTCATGGCGTTACAGGATCTATCGCCACGGACCACAATCATTGCATTAGGATATGTTTCCACAGATTACTGGTTCGTGGCGTTACAGCTTTATTGCCACGAAACACAATCGTTGCATTAGGATCAGTTGCCATGAATTACTGGTTCATGGTGTTACAGCTTTATTGCCACGGAACACAGTCGTTGCATTAGGATCTGTTGCCACAAATCAGCAAACAGTTGCATTTGGACCGTAATGCAACGAAACAGAATCGTTGCATTAGGATGTGTTGCCACAATACTCTGGTTCGTGGCGTTACAGCTTTATTGTCACGGAACACAATCGTTGCATTAGGATCCGTTGCCACAAATTACTGGTTCGTGGCGTTACAGCTTTATTGCCACAGAACACAGTCATTGCATTAGGATCTGTTGCCACGAATCAGCAAATAGTTGCATTTGGACCGTAATGCAACAAAACAGAATCGTTGCATTAGGATGTGTTGCCACGATACTCTGGTTCGTGGCGTTAGTATTAATGGCCACGGACCCCAATCGTAGCAATTAGGATGTGTGGCCACGATTCACTTTTTCATGGCGTCAGGATACTAATGCAACGAAACACAATCGTTGCATTAAGATGTCTTGCCACAATTCACTGGTTCATGGCGTCAGGATGCTAATGCAACAGACCACAATCGTTGCATTAGGATCTGTTGCCACGAATTACTGGTTCGTGGCGTTACAGGATCTATCACCACGGAACACAATTGTTGCATTAGGATGTGTTGCCACGATACTCTAGTTTGTGGCGTTAGTATCAATGGCCACGTAACCCAATTGTAGAAATTAGGATGTATGGCCACGATTCACTTTTTTGTGGCGTCGGGATACTAATGCAACGAAACACAATCGTTGCATTAGGATGTCTTGCCACGATTCACTAGTTTGTGGCGTTAGGATCTATCGCCACGGGACCACAATCGTTGCATTAGGATCTGTTGGAATGAATTACTGGTTTGTGGCGTTACAGGATCTATCACCACAGAACACAATCGTTGCATTAGGATGTGTTGCCACGATACTCTAGTTCATGGCATTAGTATCAACAGCCGCGAACCCCAATCGTAGCAATTAGGATGTGTGGCCACGATTCACTTTTTCGTGGCGTCAGAATACTAATGCAACGAAACACAATCGTTGCATTAGGATGTCTTGCCACGATTCACTGGTTTGTGGCGTTAGGATCTATTGCCACGGGACCACAATGGTTGCATTAGGATGGAGCTACATGAAGTTGCATCCGAGGACACGGCTTGTATACTCCCATTCAGTGCTTCCATGCGTGCTCCTACTTAAGTGTTATGATTTTATTGGCCCTTTCATTTACCTAACATAATGTTTGATTTAACTTCAACCAATTAGATGATCACACATAAGCGCGGAGTACGCATGGAAGCACAAACGGGAGCACCGAAGTTGCATCCCCAGATGGTTGCCACGTACATTCACGCTCCAAATCTTACAGCCAAGGGCGCACTGCACGGTTCCCGCGACTGTACCACCCTACCCTGATGATTGCCACGTACGCGAGCGCACCGAATCTTGCAGGGCGCACGGGCACACATGAACTCCACGTCCGAACTTTGCTCAGCGATCTGAATAACTCAGCGCTCAACGTGCACGATCGATCATCATGCGCATGAATAATATTATGAAATTATCAACTTTGATGATTCAATAATCTCAATCAAGTTTCATCCAACCTACCAACGAAAAATTGGATCATCCAGTCCATCCAACCAAACGTTAATTTGGATGATCCAAGACATAAAGAAATGGATGATCTATCTCCAATTGAACTTTGACGTCAAAACAAACGCAATTGATGACTGAGCACTTTGTCACATGTCACTAGAGTGTATGCACAAATGACAAATACACGACCTCAACACCGGGTTTAGGGTGCATCGTGGACTAACCACATGACCCGACCAAACACTCATGTAATTACCATACACCTGCAAAAGCAACCATCTGGCCGCATCCACCAACGCATCCCGACCCTGCGAAAGGATGACGAGCAGCGGCAGGTGAACATGTTGCAGCGGCAGCGCAATGGAAAACGGTGGCAGCGGACGGTGACGTACCTGGATGTTGGCGTAGTCGACCTCGCACATCTTCCGCGAGTTGTTCACCTTCCGCGGCGAGCTGAACCACACTGGCAGGAACTCCTCAGTTTCGCAGTCGAAGCATGACTTGGAGAAATGGGCCACCAACACATCCCGACCCTGCGAAAGGATGACAAGCAGCGGCAGGTGAACACCATGCAGCGGCGGCGCAATGGAAAACGATGGCAGAAGACGGCGATGTACCTTGATGTTGGCGTAGTCGACCTCGCACATCTTCCGCGAGTCGTTCACCTTCCAACGGAAGCCATGCAGGTGCTTCGTCCACAGCCAAAACGCCGCATCTGGCGATGTGACGTTGACAAAGCAGTAGCCCTTGTTGGCCTCGGACCTTGGCAAATGCAACAAACGAGGTTAAGTATCAATCAGTAAAAGACCGGAGCTTTATTAGTATAATCATATATTTCAAGGCAAAGGCGTGGTACTTGAAGTCAAATGGAACGTAAATAAAATCGTAAAACCGACTTGATGCGGCCGACTACAATTTTTGCGTTCTCCTCAGCACAGTGCTAATCAATGATGTTCATTAATTTTTGCCTCCTGACAACTCAGTGCTGGACTAACGACGCTGATGATCCGCAACATACTCAACGATGTAAAACATCAGGTATTAAAGCATCAACAACGGCTAGCAGCAAGATGATTTAAAAGTATGTTGCAGATCATCAGCGTCCTCAGTCCAGAAGCAGGGTAGAAGTAGCGCCGTGGCTGCCGCGAACTCGAGAACGGATGAGGAGAAGGATCATCGCCAACGGATCAAGGGGACAGAAGCTACACGACCGCTATGGGCCATGAGCCTTCCCCTCGATCCGTTCTCGAGTGGCGGGCCGGCGGTGGGGGCGCAGGGGCGGCGGGCCAGCGGCGGAGCCGGGGGCGTGGCGACGGGGGCGCGGCAGGCGACGTTGTGCGGTAGGGCCGCAGAAAATTTATTTCCGCCCGCCTAGGCCCAGAGCTGGGCCTGCCTTTAAGACCATCCGCAGTGGTTCACGGTAAAGCGGTGATGGGAAGCTAATAGCAAAGTACCTATATTATAGGGACTCCTTTCGAGTTTATCCTTTTCATCTATATTATTGGCAGGTATCTTATCCTGATTCATATTATTTGGTACGACTTTATCTTTATCAGAAGTCGAATCAATCTTATCAGAAGAATCATTCATCTTTGCTGATGAAGTTGCCTTCTGCTTAACATATTACAAGTCCATATTCCAGATTATTACCATCATCAATAACCATAATACCGTCCCAGAACCAGAACCAACCATATTATCAACCATAATCATAACCATAAACATCCCAATACCAAGTTTCCCTCTAATCATGGAAGTTTTCCAGGTGCTCTTAACCAGGAGCACGACTATCATGATAGTTTTAATACTCTGCAGTGTTTGTACCACTTTACCCATGTGTCTTTGATTTCATCACCCGTCGGCGACTAAAGAAAACCTCCATTATGTTAAAACACTATCATAGGTGTATGGCCAAGAGATCAAAAAATAGCCTTTACAAAGGGACAACTAGCATGTACGGACCCACTGAGGTTTCAGTGGTGGCGATGTGTTAAACTGAGCACATCTTCAACCAAGGGCCCCCTCTTGTGCCATTCGGATCCCAGAGAGTCCCGCCAACCATATCCAATTCCAATTCGACTCCCCTTCCCAGTGTGTCAAATGATCCACTCAATACTAGCAATACCCTAAATAATCAGCTACGCCGCACCCTTACTTGGCCTCGTGGTGGCACTGTAGTCTTGGCATATTCTCGCATGAACCGATCCTTAGATCTAAAGCAAGCAACAACCATAGCATCCAACCCATCCACATACCAAGCTTGCTTAGATCACCCGTTACCACATCATATTGACCAGTTCATATTAACCATAATCTCATTAATACATAATTAAATGTATAGTTGTTTTCCCATCCCAATTAATTAAGCGAAGCAAAGGTAAATATCCCTTCCTGACTTTCTAACATGTATTCCAGGTGACAAGGGTGGATAAACAAAGCTAGTAAATTTCCTATCATAGGAATTCCCATCAAATTGACACAAACATGCAGTTTTGAAAACAAAACATTTATTTTAGAAGCAAGATCAGTATGTTCAAGGAAACTTGCCTTGCTCTTGGTCTTGGTTTGGGTCAGTCTTCAAAGTTCTAGTATTGGAGGTCCTCTACGGCACTCTCTAGTGCAAATCCGTCTAAACCGCGCAACGAACATACAAGACAGGAATTATAATCAATAAGTGCACATATATTACTCAATATGGCATGACATGCATGATTAATGCAAATGCAAAGTAAAACTAGTTAATGAGTTGTTAATGTTGTTTACCAACTAGTTCTAATAGCTTTTAACAAGTTTGGACATGTTCGGAATTGATTCAAATCAATTTAGAATTAATTCAGCAGGAAACAGATTGCAATATCGGACAAGTGCGATACAGGGTCGGACTAGTGTGCCCTTTGAAGAACCAGCGAACTAGGGTTTTCTAGATTGACGTGAATTTGGAGAAACAGGGTTGAATTCACGTGAGGAAAAGGAAGTAGAAGTTATACCAGGTGTTTAGAACTCCAATGAATCAAAGGTTTTGGAGGCAACACTTGGATCTTGACGATCTAGGGTTGATGGAGAACTTGTAGGTGAATTGTTGATGAAGAACGAAAACTTGATGGAGATCTTGATCACTTGATTCTCTTTCATTTCCTCCTCTTCTTCTTCTTGCTCGGGATCTCCTTCTCCCTCCATGGTGGCAGCTCTCCACGAACTAGGGTTTGTGGTCTTCCAATTGAGGTAGAATGATGTAAAGTCAAGGGGTGGGGTTGTTTATATAGAGGGTGGTGGGCTAGCGTTCGATGGATTTCGAGTTTGGGAAGGGTGGAGGCCGGTGTGGGGTCCCACATGGACTCCAAAAAGAGTTAGACACGACGTCCTTAGGCCCAGTTATGGTAAAACCGAAAAACAGGTCGTGGAACAAAGATCTACTCAGAATTGCGATTTACCGGATAAGTCCGAAAAGGGCCAGGCTAGTCTGAAGATTGACAGGGGGAAAACAGACAAGTCTGGACTATATCGGACAAGTCCGAACTTGGTCAGAAGAAAATCAGACAAGTCTGGCCAAAACAAGACAAGTCTGATTTTAGTTAGAGGGAAAACGGACAAGTCCGCTAGATGTCAGATAAGTCCAGACAAGCCTAGGGACTTGGCGAAATTTCAAGGAATTGGAATACCGGACTAGTCCGCAAGACTGGACAGGTCTGAAATTGTTCAAAGGCAAGAACCAGAATAGTCCACACTAAAACGGACATGTTCAAGCAAGGTCAGAGAGAAATCGAACTAGTCCGCACCAAAAATGGACTAGTCCGCACTCCACAGAACTTTTGAGTGCGGTTTTACTCTAAATTCATTTTAAACTTGTTCCTTTTTATGTGGATTAATGTTGAACATGTTTTCGAATGTATGCAACGCATGATGGATGAAAATGAGGGTGTTACAATATAGCACTTTGGTTCGCGTAGAACCACTGTTTCACTCTCCATAGAAGAGAGAACAGAAACAGCCTAAGGCGGACAACATCAGGAGATACGTCCTTTATCTTAAAAGTTATGCAGATCTCCAGGAACTGTTGCAGGTGAGCACTTGCATCCTCGTTAGCCTTCCCACAAAATGGGTTGGCTTGCACCATAGTGATAAGGCCAGTCTTGATTTCAAAGTTCACGTCTCCTGTGTTAACAGTGGGCCCAACAGGCACATTGTTAGCGGGAGCCGAAAACTCACGAAGGGTCTTTTAGGCCATTGGTGTTTCGGTTGTTGGTGCGGTTGTGCTGGCTTGCTTTGCCACTTGAAGCTTCTGAGGAGTAACGACACGAGGTGGATCTCTCAAAAGGGATTCGGGATCTTCAACAAAGTTTTCCGGCAAGCGGAAACCAGACATACACTACCCTATTTTCACAAAAAATGCGAAAACAAAGAAGGGTCATCCTTTTAAAACCTACCAGGGTCCTATCTTATTCACTCAATCGTGCAATACTTTGATTACCTTCCCTGGCAATGGCGCCAGAAATGCTTGTTGATATTTCTTATGCACTACTAACAATTCATCCCTAGTAGGGGTGCTACAAATGCTTGTTGGTAGGTTTTATATTATACATGTAAATCCGCAAGTGCACGGAAACTATCGATGTAGCATTTCTCCTTTAGGAGTATTCCCAAAGCGTGTCATTTATATTCTCCCAAAGGAAGGCTAAATGGAAGTAAAGCAATCATCAAATGGAGAGGCTAGATTATTATAGGTAGGGTTATAGCAACGATGGGTTAATTGATAAGTGGAGCTAGTGTGACATACACAAGAGCATTCTATTCTACGGGGCTAAAAGAGGTAATAGAGGGACTACGCTAAGAGTTAGGTAGCTACTCCTACTATGCTTCTAATGTACATATGCATAGCCAAAGTTAGTTACTAATGATTATATTATATATGAATTCTCATGCTAAGTGGATTAACACATCGGGCACGGGTTTACCCCTAGCAACACTAGGCGACTCCTGCCAAGAGCCTGTGGCATACCCGAACATAGAGGATTACAAAGGACAGATACGACTATCACCACCTACTGCCTTCCTCTTCAATCTGTGGGTCTACGAGACATTCAACGCTACTTTCTATCCTAGCACCATGCTAGCATATTAAGTAATTACCATAAGAGTCTAGGCACAAGCCATCCTAAGGCAATGAACTAAATCATTGTTGAACCAATGTTAATTCATAGCATAAGTGATTTATATTAACATAGTCATATCATAGCTAATTAGACTATAGTGGAGGTTTATAGTGTTTATGATAATGTAATGAGAATGGTATAGCACAATCATAAATACTATTCCTACCACATACACGGAATCCACAATCAATCAAGAAATGCTTCATCCAAGTATATGAACAATAGTAGACTAAGGATATCATCTTTATTATGAATAAAGTAACAAATACAAATAAGAATATGGAAGACATACCTTTCCCAATTGGGAAGAGACTCCTTCTACTCCTCTCCTACTTGGACTATGGACTAGAGGCTCTCCTCTCTACAGCCTATACTCCTCTAAACCTATGGAGAGTAGTCGATACAATGGAAGAATACTCAAGTGGTGTGTGTTGAAGTGCGGGTAATGGGTCCTATTTATAGCTTGGAGAAGGGTCGGTTCCCGCCACCAAAAGCGTGCAAATCAGTCATCCATGACCTCTTAAAGCCAGGAGGAGCCAACAAGTGGTGTTTGACTGCGAAAGGCACCAAGACCTATTCGGCTGACTAGGGTGGTCGGCCGACCTCGTCTTGGCTCCGTTGGGGTTGTACTTCCTCTAGGTCTCTGCTAGGTGGGTCCCAATCCTTTATATGGGTTCTACACCGTTGGACGGCCTTGGATACGTCTGTTTGTGGGCCATTTGATCCATGTAGTGCCACGTGTCGTCACTTGATTGGTTGGAATGATATTTTATAGGATCCATCCCCTTGTTTGACTTCCTTTCTGCATAAAACTCCTGCATGTACCATTTTCTCCAAGGTCAAGTGGAAATATGTTAAATATAAAGGTGATGTGTGCAAGAAATGACAATTCCTTCACATAATTGAGTTATATTGATGGGTGAAATTGGTATAGAACAGCCGTCAACAGCTATCAACTTAGACTGATCAGGCACCCTAAGTACACCACTCTACCTATATTCTGGTAGGTTCCAGTAGGGCGGGTCAGGAAGGCATTCAGACCTAAAGAGATTTAATCAGCACACTTATGTCATCATGTTAAATTCCTTAGGATCTAAAATTCAAAAAAGGATAATAAGTCACAAATAAGTTATAGATAAGAGTACAACTTTTACTACTTTTCTTGTTTCTATGTTTAGGAAAAATAAATATTCGACAGCAATTTGCTCGGTGATGGTGGATGCTGCCGGAGCACTAGCTCCGACAACCCCAAGGGGGCCGCTGTCGCCGTTCTAAACGTTGATAGTGGGCACCATCGAAGCTACCAAGCTCCAATAACCCTCAGGGGCCCGCCGTCGATGTTCTAAATGTTGATAGTGGGCACCGTCAAAGCTATCAATCTCCGACAATCCCCATGGGGCCCGCCATCGATGTTCTAAGCATTTACAGTGGGCGCTGTCGAAGCTACCAAGCTCTGACAACCCCCAGGGGGCCCACCGTCGACGTAACAAAGGGTCCCTGGAGATATCAGAGGAAAAACTCGAAACTCAGAGCTATCATACTGGCTACAAATTTGGAGCTATCGAGTTTTCAAGACATTGTCTAAATCCTCATGGTAGATGCCTTCAACTCATTGAACACATCTACCAGGGAGCCAACAATATAAAAGGCAATGTATAGAAGACACAAAAATGGATTTCGGAAGGATTTCATTCATTCAAAATCAGAGGGTTACAAGATGAATGCAAAAAAGGAGATGTCCTAACTACTGGAGTTCCAATTGAAGAATGAGCCAACTATTTGGGAAGCATCTCGAACGTTGGCCCTGGTGGCTTCTTCCTCCTCGGCAAGGGGTCCTTCAAACACTAGAGCTAAAGACATTTGGGGTCCTGTATTTTGAAACATGCCAACACATATTCGACAATGTTCTTCACCAGGGACCTTCTTTCCATCTCCAGTTCGTTGACGACCACGCCTCCCACAGCTTCTAGCGTCTTGCCGACGGAGTTCAATGCCACCAACGCTTTGTCCATCTCCGGCTCCAGATTAGCCGGACGTACCGGACTGAAAAAATGGCACCAGAGCCTCATTGGCTTGCCCCAAGAAATCCCAGACTTGTTGGGAATCAGTTGCTCTTAAGCTCCTAAGTTCCTCTAGTGACCTCCTGGCAGTATAAATTTCTGTAGAACCTTCCTTGGAGAAACGCTCAACTTCCTTAGCATGATGTTGAATCATTTCAGCCACCTGCTTTTCTTGGTCGCTGAGCTCCCTCTCTCGGAGGTGAATGTGGTTCCTCCGCTCTACCAAGTCCTTCTCCTTGTCCTTCACCTTTTCCTCTCTAGTGGAGATATCAGTCTCTCTTTTGGAGACTCTTAACCCCACCTGCCATATTCGATCCTTCTCTTGCTCGCACCACAGATTGAACGGTTCGGTGTGATCAGCAAATCTTTGCTCTCCTAGCAACAGCTTCTGGGTGAGCTCTTCCTCCCTCTTCACGAGGTCTTCCTCTTTCTCTAGAAGCTTATCCTCCTTTTGATCGAAGGCTTCCCGACGCTTGAGAATTTGCTCATTCAATTCATTGAGGCTATCAGAGTGGCTGTTGGCCCCTTCACTGGCCTCCTTAGCATGCTCATAAACCTCTAGGATCTTATCATCGAGGGCCTTAATCATGGCCTCTCTCTCATTGAGCGCGCCGTCTTACCATGCCAGCTAGGCTTTTTCCTTGGCCACTCACTCCTTCTGGTCAGCCAGCCGAGATTGAGACAGCTTTGTCTCAAAATGAAGTCTATTGTGCCAACGCCTTAGGGTGTGGCACTCTTCTTCGAGAGTCTTGCTTTCCTAGTTGAAGGCAAGATGCACCTGGTGGAGACCTGAGCAGGCATTATTGATAGACAATGCTAGAGGAATCGACTTCGAGCCCGCTTGAGGCGCCTCTATAGGCTCCAGTGGGTCTTCCAAAATTACTATCGGATCCCACGGCACGAGCATGTTCTTCAACAGCTCCACATCACTGGGGCCAATCTCCGGGAGCTCATCAATATTTATTGCGGCGGAAGAAGGTCCCGCAGCGGGAGCTTTGACCTCCAAACTGATGAAGAGGGTCCCTCAGTCGGATCTTCAACCATCGACCAAGAAGATGTAGGATCCGCAACCGAATCCTCTGGTTGCGCCAGCTCAGACGCAACCACCTCCAGGGCTCTCACTTCCGGAGCTGGTACTAAAGCATTTGCTGCAGCTTCACCCACTTCTGGCACTGATGCCGAAGCTTCCACAGCAGGCTCCGAAACTACAAGAGCTCCAACAAACACTTCTTCCACGTGGTCCAGTGCTACCATGGGATCTTCGGTTGCCAGCTCTGGACTTGTCTCCATGACATCCGGTGCCAGAGCTGTCGTGTCATCCTCCACCACCACTAGGGGAGAGGTAGGAGTCAAGGCGGGAGCTTCAGCTGATGCAACCTTCAGAGCTGCAGTAGGCACCAGAGCTGCTGTGCTTGTTCTCAACATTCTGGAAGCAGAAAGTAAGGAATTCAAGACAAACCAAGAAACAAAATCAAGACAAAAGCTAAAGAGTTGATCCTTTCCTAGTAGTATTATCGCTCCAATCGGCACAGATCTTCTTCCTAGGGCGCTTGGAGCCAGAGCCCGCCGTCGTTGGTGTGGCGGATGCTCCGGGACCCGAACCAGGAGTTGAGGCGGCCGCCGGCGCTGCCACCTCTGGTACCTCCGTCGTCGGAGGATATACTCCAGACCCAGAGCCACCAATTGGCATGGGGGCAGGAGTTGACTCGCCGGAGCCAGCGCCCTCTACAGGCACAGGAGCCGAAGGACCAGCCGGAGTTGGAGGCACGATCACCACGAACCTAAGCCGAGGTTGAGGGGTCGCTTCTTTCGAAGCTTGCCTCATAATGCTCCCATTGCTCCTTGTCAGCTTTCGCTTACGACTCAGAACTTTGACGAGAGCTTTCTCTTTGCCTCGACCAGAAGTTGACTTGTAGGGAGGTGAAGTTGCGGGACCTTTGCCTTTGCCACTGACTGGCGCAGGTCTGGAGCCTTCATGGGAGCAAGGATCCCCGGGTATACCAATACGCGCTGGAGGAGTGCTCTAAAGCTTATCCACGAGACCCAGATCATCAAGCATTGGCATCTTCTTCCGCAGCTCCTTCCTGAACTCTGGAACCATGTCGAGGGGTAGGATCTCCATAGGAGGAGTCAGATCATCAGGGTGAATGGTCCCATGGTGTAGTTTTTGGAGATGAATTTTCAAACCTCTTCATCCAAATTCGTCCCAAGACAATTGTCAATCCGATTGTGATCCATTTCTCCACTGGACCCCCATGCGGGCCACTCCCTCGTCTTCATCGGAGCCCACTGGTTAGTCAGGAAGTTGGCTATTACCATCAAAGGAGCCACTTCTCCTTCGACGCACTACTGGATCCTTGTCAAGATCAGGTTGTACTCCTCTGACAGCATCAGAACCACCTCCCAAGCGTCGATGTCAATGGCCGGAAGGCTATCAGGCAACTCCAGCATATCGTGGCAATCCACTGTGATGACCACCCAGTCCTTCTTCCAGCTGTCCCACTTCCCAGAAGGGAAAGTATTAAGATACTTGAGGGGAGAGTTGTTGCACTTCACGAAGTAGTTGAAGCCAAGAAACTCGTTGCTCTTTGCGGTTGCATGGACCGTGAAAAAGGTCCAGAAATGCTCGATGCAGGGTGGCACACCAACCCACATCTCGCAAAAGTGGACAAATGTTGCCACTAGAAAGAAAGAGTGGGGGCCAAGGCGATGAAGCTACAGACCGTAGAAGTCCAACAACATCAACAGGAAGCTTGAGAAGGGTGGGATGAGCCCCACCATGGCAAATTCCAAGAAGTAGACGATCTCATCGGGATTCTCGTTCCTTAAGGGGAACTTGCTGAGGCGAATCAAGTTGTTGAAGGAGTCGCTCGACCACCCCATGTAGGTGCGGACCCTCGACAAATCTTCATTTTTCATGATCTGGCTCTGAGGAAGTCCCAACCCCATCGTCGTAAAGTGGAGCAGAGGAGGAAGAAAGGTTGCAAGGGTGGAGAGCTTTAAGCACAAATCAGATGAAGGCGTAAATAGTTCTCTCCCTGTGCGAACTTTCTCCCTTTAGTAAGCCTCTGCAATGCTTGGTTGGAGATTACCTCCGGACCCAATCACAGATGACCTCGTCAATGACAAGGGGGCCCGAGTACACTTTGTTTAAAAGTTACACCTGGCAAACCATTCTCATGATGAGAAGTTGAAAGCCTGAGGGCGGCAACCTGACAGTGCTAAAAAGATTACACTGGGAACTGATGCAAATTTCATATTGGGAACTGACGACCTTCAATTGTGTGAGATCCACACGCCAAGATCCCACACATCCTATCAAAAAGGGCCACATGGAGATGGCATAACTCTTTGTCGTTGCCTCAACCACCCAGAAAAAGACTTTGAAGCCGCAGCATGGTAATCGAAGCTGGCCCCACCTCCGGTAGCATAACCTCACCCTAAGGGTCTCTCCCAGAGGTGGGCCCGGGGCCACTATTGGTACCCTACGTACTCGATACCCCTTGATACAATGCTCAGAGCCAAGGAATTCCTATGTGTGAGTTGAAGACTTCCGAAGGCAACACGCGTCCCGCATCATTGGGTCCGCATCCCTTGTTTGGGTAGCTCCGGAGCTGCCACGTGCCCTGCGGGGCTGGACCTACCTTCCTTCACATGGAAGTTCTGGTACTGTCACATGTCCAGCTGCCTTGTACCTAACCCCAGTAGAGGGAAGCTCTGGTGCCGCCACGCGTCAAATGGCTCCGGACCTGCCTCCCCACAGAAGGAAGCTCCGGAACTGCCACGTGTTGGACCTCCAGACCTAAGCCTGCAACAGGAAGACTATAGGATCTCCAACAGCGCGGACATTCAAGAGACTATTAAACAACCGTTACAAGACTTGATTAACATGTCATTAATTCACTATTAATGACACACAATCAGAGGACTATCAGTACAGGTAACGCCACCATTAAGGTGCGTTATCACATTGTTAATCACAGATAATACATGTAGATCATGTATAGGTGATCAATTACAGTCGAGGCCACCTGTCGGGTCAGGGCACTGTAACGGCTAGCCCTTAGCTTATAAAAGGGTTGTGCCGCACGGTAGAAAGCAATTAAGCAAATAGGAATACAAGCAACCTCAGACACTCGCCACACACCCATACAATCAACAACCACCCCGTAAAGTAGGGTATTACGCTCAGGCGGCCCGAACCACGTAAAAATCCCTATGTCATCGTCTGGATCGTGATCTTATGCATGCCCCATGCGAATACAAACCTCCGCAGACTACGCTTTAGTAGTACCATGGAAAGTGTCATTGCTACACTTCGACAATGACATATCAAAATCACCTTTAGAAACTCTTCCAAACTGAGACATGTTAAAAATGAGCTCACCATTTGAATCTACAACCCTGCAACAATTTTTAGTGAAAATAATTTTCAGATTTTCATCTAGCAATTGTGAAACATAAAGCAAGTTGTATTTCAATTTTTTAACAAGTGCCACATCCTTCAAAGTGTAGTGATTATTTACTCTAACCGAACTCTTAGCAATTATAGGAGTTGAAGAATTATTGGAAAAAGTAACATTATCTACACGTGACACAAAAGAGAGGGAGGAGAACCAATCTTTGTTACAGGTCATGTGGTGTGAGCAACCTGAATCCACAATCCAAATGTTCTCCTTCCTCAAGCGTGTAACCTACATAGAAGCAAAATACGTCGATGACTCAATACTAGGGTTAGTCAAAAGGCATTTAGGGATCTAGTACTGAGTCACACGACGTCCAGCAGGAATAACACACGAAAGTTGAGATAAAATAGCAGGTTTATGAGCCAAAGTTTGAGGATTTTTGTACCACACTACTTACCAACTAGGTGTTACATGTGTAGCACAAAAAACAGTAGGTTTGGAAGCAAACTTTGCATGTTTTTGACTCATAACAGCAGGCTGCATGTTCCTGACATTCGGTTTAGCACGTGCAACAAATTTTGCGTGAGAGTTATGAGATCTAGCTTGCATTCTTTCCTTCTTCTATTATTTAGCTAGTTTATAACAAAAATCTATGACATGTCCATCTCTACCATAGTAGGTACAATGAAATTTAACTTTGTGTTCATGTCTAGATGAGCAAGCAACATGTATATTTGAAACTGAATGAGACAACACCCCTGCAGATTTGAAACTCACTTCTTTATATTTAGGGACTGTTTGAATAAAACCACTTCCTAATGAATTTACAATTTTAGGTGGATGTTCCTTAGCATGAGCATGAGAATCAAAACCTAAACCATATTTATTGTTGCAATATTTAGAGGAATTCAACAGCAAGTTCAGATTTTTATTTCCATTACAAAACCGCTCAAGTGTCCTATTCATGTCATCAAGTTTATTAGACAAGTCTAGGCAATTTTCACATGAAGTTTTTCCTTTTTGTTTGCAATTGGAACAATATTTAACTTCATTAGAACGCAAAGCATTGTTTAAAACAGAAATCTCATCCATAGCATCATGTAGTTTCTTATCAAGATCATCACAAGTAGAACAATGCAAATCAATTGTAGAACAGCAAGCATCTTTTAAGCTTTTTATCATTGTAGGATCGAAGAGCACATGAAAAGCTACCAGAGAGGGGTGAATGGTAGATTTAAAAAATCTTACGCAGCAGAAATAATTAAATCCCAACCCCTTCGACAGAAAAACGATCTGTTAAAGAAATCGTGTGTGAGACTAATCTAAACGTGTTTCACCATGACAAAAGTGATATATATCAGAGAGAATCATGTCACAAAGACAACACAAGAAGAATCACTTTAATCCGTCGAGAGAAACTCAAGTTATGATCGAAAGATCAAACAAAAGTCAATCTGTCCTATCCGAGAAAAACAGTTCCAAAATGCTGCAAAGAAACTCGTGTAGATCAGAAATCACAAATCCAATGACCGTGAAATTTTGACAGATGATAGATAATCAAGTTCTGAAGACAACCCAAAAAGAATCGTGTCAATTGGATTTGTAAAACTTGATTTATGATAAAACCACCGATGAAAGGTAGTGCTGTCCAGAAACTTGACGAGTAAAACTTGTCTGGAATAAGTCGGACGAATAAGGCACAAAAGTTCCTTCAAATTACGAATTTTATTCAATAGAAAACAAGAGGAATAGACCCAAAGTCGTGCACCATGATATCTGGCCTCCCTTGGTTATATAACCAGCTCGAAAGCCAACTCAACTCATATCAGGACCCTAATCCTACTCTGTTCACGAATCGAAACTTTCCATAACTGCTTAGGACTCTTCTATACGTAGATAGAAGCAATCTTAAGACTTCCAAACACCTTAGAAACGTATCCCACATTCCTAAAACAACTCAAATTCGTGATCCACATAAAATCCTATCATAACCAACTCAAATCTTTCCATATCTGAGTAAAACACGACTCAACCATAGCCTGAGTGCATAACCTAGTAGGTTGGACCTTTCCGACCAATTCTTTACATCCACATCTCTTCATCACGCCTTAGAACCATGTGTCCACGTCCATGCACTCCTTGCACACATGCAAACATCTTTCAAGGACGTCCACGATACCTTCATATGCATTGTTCTTGATTCAAACATGCTGCGCAACCTCCCGATCAACTCAACCACAATTCCTCCCGAACTTGGTTGTTGAACCTCATCTTCTCCCTAAGACTAGTTCAATGGATCCCGTCACCAGCCATGTCTTGAACTCAAGCAACACCTGCACATGAACAAACAACCAATCTGTACGAGCCCAAGTCCGCGACTTGACTCAAGTCAATTCCGAACACAACACCTTACGTGAGCACCTCACATAAGCATGTTGCAAAGCATATCAAAACGATATCAGCCATATCAACCAAAACACACCAAAAACTTAGCAAATGAATACTAAGAAATCTTTCTAAGAATATAAAGAAATTTCAAAACATTGCATGATAAAAGCAGGAACATTGCGATCAAGCTCCGAACTTAGCCAACGCTAACAGGAGCTTGAGCTGGAGCTTACCAAAGCTAGTACAACCTAGCGCTGGAGCTTACCAAAGATAGTCGTACCTAGCGCCGGAGCTAACCAAAACTAGTCGGACCTAGCGCCGGAGCTAACCAAAACTAGTTGGAACTAGTCATCCCAAAAGTTGGAGCTAGAAAAACATGTCGGAGCTAACCAAGACATGCCATATCTATCAAAGACATGCCGGAGCTAAAGACAAAGCTCACCGGAGCTACCCAAAAACATGTTGGACCTAGACAAAGAAAGTCGGACCTTGCAGAAGCTCGGAGCTAGATTCGGACCTCGCTAAAAAGATGTTATGGCAGCATTCAAAACTTTTATTGTCAAAGCCAATATCTTCAGCACACATAGGTCTCACAATCGTTAAGTGTGGCAAGCTTTCTTGTCAGTTTCAAGTTCAAGTTTATCAAGAGTGGAAGTGTGCGAACTTCTTAATAAGGACAATTGTTCATATATTAATTCACATAAGGAACAAGAATCATCACTAGGAATCAATGGTTTTAGACGATTAATTTCATATTCTAGTGATTCAATTTTATTGACATTGTCCCTAAGTTTTTTGTCCTTTTTCTTAAGTATAACAGTGGCACGAGAAATAGCATCACACATTTCTTCGCAAGTGGGACATAACTCTTCATTATCGTTGTTGTGTTCTGCCTCCTCCATACTTGATCTTGAGTTGCCCGCCGTGAAGCACATATTTGCCAAATTGTCTTCATCCTCATCACTTTTGGAGTCCACATCGCTCAAGTTGTTGTCTAGTAGAGAGGAGAGGATATGGTCCACCACTTGACGTTTTGTGAAAGTCTTCTTTTTCTTGTTGTTGTTGCCATATGAAGACTTGAACTTATTTTGTTTTAATCATGGGTAGAAGGACCTGAAATGTTAGGGAAATCTGTATGAAAATGTCATGTCCTACCACATTCAAGGCATCGTTGAGAACCACCACTTCCTCTCTTTCTATTTCTCACATTTTGCAATTCTTTTGAGAACCGAGTGGAGAGAAGTGTCAGCTCCTCTTCTGGAAGTTCTTCAATTTGTTCAAGGGTTAAAGAGGACAAGAAAGCAAGTGTACCATATGATGAATATTGGCTAGAGCTAGGAATGTCACATTGAGAAACAAATGCAAGATACTTGTTGGGGTTCTTACATGATATTATGTCAATTTCATGAGTTTTTAACTTGGAATATAGCACATCGAATGTAAGTGTACTCATGATAGTGGATTGAAGAATAGATGTAACTTTCATCTCCCAAATTGACATTTCTAATGCACTTAGTAATTGCCTAGCATTCTCAGCATCTGAAAAATTAACATTGACGCTATGCAAGTTGCTAAAATTTTTATTAAAGCGAGCAAATAAATAGTCGATGGACTCACCTGGTTACATTTCAAAGCGCATATATTCTTTCTTGAACATATCTTGCCTGAACTTATTGATCGTGTTGGATCCTTCATGGTAGTTGCAAAGTGCCTTCCACACATCACACGCTGATCGGAGGTGTGCAACACGATCGAAGTCGCTTTGAGTCAATCCTTGTATGATCAAGTTGTGAGCCTTGTTATTGTTGTCGACATCTCTCATTTTCGTCCGTGACTTTATAATTTGGCAGCACGTCATAAGGATTGTACACATTGTCTCATATTGTAAAGCCTTGCGCCTGGATGAAAGCTTCCATACGTGCCTTCCAAACCTGAAAATTAATATCACTAAACACACAAGGTTATGCGGAGTATTTATCCATGTTGATTAGTCAAACACACGTGCAAATCACATATATTAGATCATCATGGCTCTGATACCAATTATAGGATAGAAGAGAACGTGAAAGCTACAAGAGGAGGGATGAATGGTAGATTAAAACTTTTACAGTGGAAGCAACGAAAAACATCTCGGCAGAAATCAATCTATTAAGAAACCGTGTGTGCAACTGATCTAAACGTGTTAAACCGTGACAAACATAGTAGATATTATAGAGAATCAAGTCACGAGGACACAACAACAAGAATCACGAAAAACCATCGAGAAAAACTCAAGTTATGATCAAAAGATCAAACAAGGATCAATATGTTCTACTCGAGTAAAAAATCAGATGTGCAACGCTGCAAAGAAAATCATGTAGATAAGAAACCACAAATCCAATGACCATGAAATTTTCACAGATGATAGACAGTCAAGTTTTGAAGACAACCAAAAATAAATCACGTCAATTAGATCTGAAAAACTCAAGTTACGATAAAGACACTGACGCAACATAGTGTTGTGCAGAAACTTGACGAGAAAAACTTGTCTGAAAACAAGTCGGACGAACAAGGCACAAAAGCTCCTCTAAACTACAAATTTTATTAACCAAAACAAAATAGGAACGTCCTAAAGTCGTATCACCATGAGGTATGGCCTCCCTTGCTTATATAACCAGCCCTAAGGTCAACCCAATCCAAACTAGGACTCTAATCCTACTTAGTTTCAACTGAAACTTTCAATAACTGCTCAAGGCTCCTCTATACGCATATAGAAGCAATCTTAAGACTTCCAAACACCTTAGAAATATACCAAACATTTATAAAACAACTCAACTTCGTGACCCACATGAAATCTAGCCAAAACAAACTTGAAACTTTCCATAAACGAACCATAACTACCTCAGCCACAGCCTGAGGTATAATCCAGCTGTTTAGACCTTTTTGACCAATTCTTTACGTCCACTTCTCTTAATAACGCCTTGTAACTATGTTGCCCTGTCAATGTACTCCTTTCACATGCACAAACACTTTGCAACAACATCCACAATACCTTCATATGCATCGTTTTCGACCCAAACATGTTGCATGACCTCCCAATCAACTCAACCACAATTCCTCCCGAACTTGGTTGTTGAACCTCTTCTTCTCCCTAAGACTAGTTCAATGGATCCCATCACCAGCCATGTCTTGACCTCAAGCAACACCTGCACATGAATAAAAAACCAATTCTTTCGAGCACAAGTCCTTGACTTGACTCACATTAGTTTGATAATCACAACACCTTATGTGAGCACCTCACATAGGCATGTTGCAAACCATAGAAAAATGATATCAATCATAACCGCCAAAACACACCAAAAACTTTGTAAGAGACTACTAAGCAAATATTTCCGTAAGTATAAAGCAAATTTGAAATATTGCAAATGAAAAACATAGCAGCCACACAATTATTTCAGCATATAGAAAGTTTGGACAGTCCAAAACAGCAGCTATGCATTATACAAGGAAAGTTCAGACATTTCAGAATGCAAAAGACGCGCAACTCATGTGCAGTAAAAGTTTGGATAGTGCGAAGTGTGTTTCTCAAGTATATTTAAAACTTTGCATGTAAACCTACACATTTAACATAATTGCCAATGTATTCAGCACATAGGTCTCACAATTAGTATTCGTTGTTATTCTTATTTTCAGTTGATGTTGTTCTTCTTTTCGTGTTTTGTAATATATGTTAGTTAAAGTTTTAATGAATTTAATGTTGGTAGCCTCTATTTGTTCTATCTTTTCTTGTTTTAAGTTAATGAACTACATATATCAATCGAATGGATGTGTTAACGATGATCGGCGAAATTGATGGCAAAGTGGACATTAAGAAAAAAGACTCCTTTTGGTGTGACTCCTCAGCTTCACAAGCAAGTTATAATTAGCACCCGCCTATGAAAAATTATTTTCAAAATTTTCTCATCATCGATTTTTGAAATTCAGAACAATCCTCTTTGAAAGTTAATATTATATATACCAATCGAATGGATGTGTTGATGATCAACGAAATTGATGGCAAAGTAAACATTAACAAAAAAGGCTCATTTTTGGTGTGACTCATCAGATTCAGAAGCGGGTTTTAATTAGCACCCCACTGTGAAAAATTATTTTCATAGACGGTGTTAACTAGATGGACCGCCTGTGATAATAAACGGCTATAAAGCCTCTCCACTGCATCCCGCAAACCTAAGGACTTTCAGCGCGCTGCAAAATTTTTCGTTTGTTGTCGAGCTTTCCCCTTCTCCCGTTGAGTGTCGTCCTCACCCTCGCCGTCCTCACCCTCGCCACCCTGACCCTCGCAGTTCTCACCTTTGCCGCTGTCACCCTGACCCCCGCCGTCCTCACCTTTGTCGTGGTCGCTCTCGCCACCGTCGCAGCCAAGCACCATCCTCACCCTCGACAAACATGTTATTACACTACGTAAGAAAGGCTCATACGAGACGGGCCCGATCGAAGAAGGGAGACGAACAAATTGTGCATCTCCGTCATCGCGCTTCGCATTACGGTGGCATCAGAGACGGGCTTCAAGGCACGTCGCCGATCAAACTAGGCGTGAGACACGCTCAAAAAAAGTGTGTCTGCTTTATTTTTGTTATAACAGACGATCTTTACGGTGTCATTCGAGACGCCGCTGGTGCGTGTAGCCCACCAGCTTACAAGCGTGACATGCCTTATAAAGCACGTCGCAGATATATTGACTATCCGAGACGCTCTATTATGTAGCGCGTCGCAGGTTCATTACTTATGTGAGACGGGCTTTATTGAAGCTTGTCTTTTTTGTGTAGGTTATCCGAGACGCTCTCTACTACAGCTCGTCACGGATTGTTTGTCAGCAACATACTGTTCATGAACATATGTATAGCCAAAATTATCACACGTTAAATTATAATGACCAAACAAATATTACCAAAGTGTCAATCGTGGTTATCAAGTATATTAATTACACAATAAAGACTGTTCATCCTGATTAAATGTAACTAATTACACACATCATAACTGTCATAATCTAATCCTGTATATCGTAATAAAAATTCTCCTGATCAATGACTCCATTGACGATGAGCCTTTATAGCCTCTAATGCTTCGATTGAGACATTCTAAAATTCAACTATAATAAACACAAGAACAAATTGGTATACAATTGTAATAAACACCAGAACTGTTAGTGAATGGAGAATAGAGCTTACTTGTAGCACATGCTGATGAGTAGGTTTAGGCCCGATCTTCCGAAAGGTATGTCGATTGGGGTGGAGAACTCGACGTTGATGATCCGCGACACTCGAGCGGTTCGAGTAGCCCTACAATCACTACACCACGGCTCCGTTGGTTATCAACCGTGCTGCACACGCTTGACCTTGCCAAGAAGGCTAATCCCTGCAAGTGCAACTGAGAACACGAGCAAGAACGTCGAAGATACGATCTGAAATCGCGAAGTTGGGGTCTCACAAACCGTAGAACGGCGATATTATTGATCTAAGCAAAACTCACCGAATATGACCGACGGCTGCAGTATTTATAGGCTACGGTTCGACCAAAACACGATTAGACGCGTCCCTAATGGACTCTTACGGGATACAAGGCCCAAAACTCAATGACTCCGGAGGAATTTTAGGTGGGACCAGAATTATTGGAAAGTTTATCTTCTCCTCTTTCCGTGCATATGTAGAACGTCAAAAACGGAGTCCGTATGCCTCCTGGGCGTCCGTTTTAAGGTGGACTCCTCCTGGACTCCGAGTTGAACTCGAGTCGGAGTTGTAAACTATTTCCATCAACTGGTGGACGTCCCAGCTGGTTCTCCACGCTCCCAAGGCCTCTTTCCTTCACTTTTTGATCTTCTCCATTATTCCTAATAACAATTAAATCATCACATAGCAATCTATTCTCAAACTCACATGCAAAAGAAGTTAGGAACGAATTCACTTGCTGATTTATTAACCGTGCTCGTGCTATTGTGATTGGTCCTTGCAGTTCAATGTGCGTCTCCGCTGTTGTGATGTCCTCATCATCCTCCCCCTCTTGAATTGGAGTCGTCCTCGACTCAAGTTCATCTTCTTCTCCCAAGTACGGTCACAAATCTGAAATGTTAAATGTAGGACTAATCCCAAAATCCGGAGGCAATTCAAGCTTATATGCATTATCATTAATCCTTTCAACAATCTTAAAAGGACCAGCAGCTCGTGGTATAAGTTTAGATTTTCTCAAGTCGGGAAATCACTCTTTTCTCAAATGTAACCACACCAAATCACTTGGTTCAAGTTTTACTTCTTTCCTACCTTTACTACCTACAATCCTATACTTCTCATTCATCATTTCAATATTTTTATTTGTAGTTTCATGCATCTTAAGAATCAATTCAGATCGTTGTGTAGCATCCAAATTT
Organism: Tuctoria greenei; assembly: GCA_036927565.1. NCBI lineage: Eukaryota > Viridiplantae > Streptophyta > Magnoliopsida > Poales > Poaceae > Tuctoria > Tuctoria greenei. The sequence goes on from JAYESD010000001.1 coordinate 288,522,633, forward strand.
ATAGTTTCAGAAGGAAGCAAAGATAGTAAATCAATAGGAGCACGGGGATTGAAGCCATACACTACCTGGAATGGACTTACCTTTGTCGTGGAGTGAACGGATCTATTGTAAGCAAATTCTATATGTGGTAAACACTCCTCCCACAACTTCAAATTTGTTTTCAAGACAGCCTGCAACATATTGGATAAAGTACGATTAACTACCTCGGTTTGTCCATCCGTTTGTGGGTGACATGTAGTTGAAAACAGCAACTTGGTTCCCAATTTATACCACAAATTTCTCCAAAAATGACTTAAAAATTTTGCATCACGATCAGAAACAATGGTATTTGGCACACCATGTAAACGAACAATTTCCGTCATAAATAAATCAGCAATGTGTGAGGCATTATCATTCTTATGACAAGGTATAAAGTGTGTCATTTTGGAAAAACGATCAACAACTACAAAAATACTATCCCTCCCCCTCTTAGTCCTAGGCAATCTCAAAACAAAGTCCATAGAAATATCCTCCCAAGGTACACTAGGAACAAGAAGAGGCATAGAAAGACCATGTGGGTTAAGGCGAGACTTAGATTTGTTGCAAGTAGTGCATTGTGACATGTAGCGCTCGACATCACGTCTCATCTTTGGCTAAAAGAAGTGTGTGGAAAGCACATCTTCAGTTTTCTTCACTACAAAATGTCCCATCAAACCTCCTCCATGTGCTTCTTGGAAAAGTAATAGACGAACGGAGCTAGCTGGAACGCATAGCTTGTTAGCACGATAGAGGAGACCCCCTCGTAGCACCTATTTATTCCAAGTTCTTCCTTCTCTACAATTTTCAAAAGCATCTTTGAAGTCCAAATCTATAGAATATAATGCTTTTATTGTTTCCAAACCAAATATTTTATGATCAAGTTGGGACAGTGTGGGGACTGGAGTCCACACATCTGAGGATCTCATTGGATGGTGCCGTGCGATGCGGCACCTAACAGCACATACAAAAAGGATACGAAAACATATAAAGTTTTCATTTCATAATAAGAAGAGTTTACAAAAGAGTGCACAATAGGGGTACACACGTAGCGGAAAATACATACTCATAATCTCACCTAACTAAGCAGGAGAGAAGACATCCATGCCCTAGGACGCTTCTCACTAGCAACAAGAACAACATTCAGTAGTGGCGTGGTTCACATGAGATTTATCTCGATACCTCGAGATCTCATGTACAACATGAATAGCAGAAAATAACCTAATACCTGCAAAAATTGTTAAAGCGAAACGTGAGCATAAGGCTCAGCAAGACTAACCCGTCTCACTAGACATATGCAGGGTGAATACTAAGCATAGGTAAGTATTAGCATAAATAGACTCGCCTACAAGTGGATCCTTATAATCATGTTTTAAGTAGCAAATGACATTCTTCAAGTACGGCACATCATAGACTCCACAATCAAACCAGAAATGCTTTGCCGATGATATGATATGCCCAAAGCACATAATGCTATTACAAGTAAAGTATGGGGAAACTGTAAACTTTTAATTGTACTATCTCTAAGCCATACAAAGTTGCAAAGAAATTATAATTCAATATATCATATTCTTCTGACTTCTTTAGTATTTACTACGTCACGACGCAGTGAACAAGTGGTACTCTATTACAGCGAGGGACGGTAATTGCAATCAGGACACACCCGGACAATACGACACATACGCACGTTCAGAAGTGTCAACGAGTACATCAGTACCTATGTAACACTTTAGTACTATTCGTATATGGCCACCTTTCACAAGAAACCCGAACGTCGAACCCGTCTCACCTCCACGAACAGAAGGTCAAAGCACGGAACACATTTGTGCCCGCCAACCGATTTACACCTTACCGTCCTCAACCCACCCCTATCAATGGTGAGTTAGTGGCCTCGACATCCTAGTTATTGAGTTACGTCAGTTTACTGGAGCCCATATATCCAGTATGTCGTCGGTACAAGTCAAGCTTGTCCATGGGGCCGCATACAGACGGGCCTTAATCGACATAGGCAGGGCTATGTGACCGAGACTCCAATTCTCATCGCTTCCTATCCATCCCCTGGCCGGTCTCAGATTCATTATATTAATCCATTGTTTATCTAACCAATCCTGTGAAATATGTTCTACATCTCTCGCGAGTAGATTCCAGCTACTCGACTTCTACCGGATCACCTACAACATTAGCATAGTAGTTCTACATGACGAGCTATCAACCTACCCAATTAACCAATGGGATTGTGGGTCATGCATCTGGAGTATTCAAGCATCCTGAACGTAATGCACAATATCAACTGAATACGTAAATGAATAAAACTGGAAAACTTTGAAAAGCTCTTAAATGTAAACTGGAGCTTGACTTAGTTTGCAACTCTATATCAATGTCACTTGTTATTGGCTTGGTCTTCCTTCGAAGAGTCCGCCATGGAACTTCAAGCTGGAACACCCTGGCCTTCTCCTCCAAGCGAAGCTCCTCAACGACCACCTACCATTATGTTCCTAAAGACATGATATGCATATAAGTACATATTGTAATATACTTTAGATTAAACAAGTTAAACAACTCTAAGACTGGTGAGACTAACTAGAAGGAAGAGGTATGCCTCTGTTGTGTGGATAAACAAAGGATGGAGTCAAGTGGTCATAGTAGTATCGAGATGTGAATTGAAAGGTGCAATGTAAGGACACATTGCAACCTGGCACTCAACACTCGACGCTATGCAACTCAAGGACAATAAAGCTGAATGGTGTGGAAGTGTTGGACTGGTAGTGTACAAGACAAAGGTCGTGACTTAGCAGTCGGCCAATGAAGTTTTTCCAACTCGTAAAGGAGTAAAGCTAGTTATAGCTGAGAAGTGTTGTCGCAGGGTTCAAGGATAGAATGAATCAAGGTGGAACCCTAGCGATACTTGGGAGTGAAGTGAGATCGACATTGCTTGGACTCAAAGAGTCATAGCAAGCCCTGTTAATCTTATGTGAGTACCAAGACAACATTGAAATGACTTTTTAGTAAAGTAGTTTCTACGGCAAGCTTCTCGAGCATCGTTCAAGTGCTTACATGACGACACTAATGTAGTGTCTTCTGCAAGATCGTCCAGGTGAGCTCGGTAAGCTACTGGGACTTGAACATGATGCGAGACCTTGCCGTGACGGCACGCTTTGCCATCTTGGGAAGATCATCTCATTGACATTCACATCGACCCGGACTCATTCATGGTGATGAGCAGTGTCCCGAACACCACCTTATGAGTCACAAGGTTAGTGATGTCGACTCAATCGTCGGTAAGCGACTCAACGAACCTGTCATCGATGAAACGGCACACCTAGTTAAGCAATTCTGCGGACGATTAAGAATCATCGTCAACACGAACAAGAAACTCTTTATCCAAGGTTCCCCTTGGTCTAGTTTTCCTTGTCGGTCGCAATGTTCTCGCATTACTCAAACACAGGTCATCGGTGATCACCAACCACCTTGGTTCGACCTGGAAGGCATTTTATCGAGCACCTTGGCTATACCTAGGACTCGATCACCCTCACATCGACTAAAACCTAATTTGGCTTGACAACCGTTGTCCGACGAGTCGTGCTTGTGTTCCAGCACCACACACATCACAAGCATCCTTCATCTCGATCCCAGAGCACGATGACGGCTCGGAACGTCACGACAACATCATGTGGTCAACGGCGTCGACGCGGCTCATGGTGGAGCATCACAAGCACGCACGGACAAGCCAATGCGACACAAAAGACAAAGAAGGTCAACTTGGGGATTTCTATAGGAATGATATCAATGCGGAACATGGACCAGAGGGCGAAGGACGACGGCAGTGACTGACCTTGTAAGCATTTTAGCAAACATCTTAGTTGTGTTCTTGATCCGGTTACTTCATCAACATTCCAAGAGCACCTTGGCACATATCTTGGGCGATTGCCACACCACAGTAGACTTGCATACATAGACTAGCATTGAACTGCAACACACTTAGTTTTTCCTTGTAACCATTTCATCGAACACTTTGGCTGCAGCACTGTTCCAACTAATCTTTGCACAAATCAGAGCTAACCGTGAATTAATTTTCGATGCTGGTGTGTCAACGACGTATTTCTGCATATCTTCTATCCCACACATCACTTGCCTTGCTGCCAGAATGCAGCTATAGAGGAGAACACCGCGACAATGTCGAGGTGGAGCAGACTAGCACGGCCACGGTGCACGGGCGACACACGACTGGCGCAGGGAGCAGGACGCGGTGAGCGGCAATGGAGCAAGGCACACTGTTGGTGTGGCGCGGCACGACGATCGTCGCCGTGGCGACGTGGCGCAGTGCGACCGATGCCGGCGAGGACGAGGAGCCGGCGGACAGCAAGGAGACAGACGGCGGGGAGCAGGGCCTGGGCGGCGAGGCGCCGCTCTGCGCGAGGCGCATGCGGCGTCGTCGGCGCAGGGGGTCGGCGTCGGTGAGGAGCCAGGCGGCACGGTGCTGGGCGACTCGGCGAGCATGCAGCGGCAGGGCACCGGCGAGGCAGAGGCGATCGAGAGGTGGGGCAGCGCCTTGGACGGACAGGGGCTGGGTGGAGGCGGAGTGCCGGAGTGAGCGGTGTGCGGTCGTGCGGTGCGGGCTAGCGGGGCGCGACACGATGCGGCTTGGCGAGCAGCGGCTGGCGCTGGCGCAACAGGGAGGGCGGCGTCGGCGAGGAGCTGAAGCAGCACGGCGGTGAGGGGAAACGAGCGACCGGCGTGGGCGCCATGGTGCGGGTGGAAGGCGGCGAGCGGGCTGACGCGGAGCAGAGGCGGCCGGCGGCAAGCGGCACGCAGGGGGCAAGCAGGCGGCCGGTGCGGAGGCTGGGGATGCGACCAGGTCGGGAGAGGAGGGTGAGCAGGAGTGGGGCGCGGGAGTGCTTCGGCGCTGCGGTGTTGGATCGAGGAAGAAACCGGAATGGAGTTCCACGGGAGTGAAGAAGAAGAAGAAGCGAAATCGCTTTTCTACCACTGGAAGCAAGCGCTGGTACATGCACGACGTCGCGGTGGCGCTCCCTGAAACAAATTGGAGGACAGCACACGTGCAGCAAGTCAGCAAGTTTGCTTGTGTCACTTACAGGTGGGGCCCACAACACTCTCCTCCCTCATTCTCCTTTCAAATTTCAAATAGAGCTAGCAACCATGCTTCAAAAATATTCAACTTTGGCCCAATGACTAAATAAAATGTGAAGAATTTTATGGTGCAATCAGATTTCAGAACTGAGCAAGTTGAAATTTTAACTCAGGTTTGAATTTGAATTCAAGCGGTGATACTTGATTCAATGAAATAAATAGTAAATCAGGTTCAAAAATCCTGAAAATTTGAAGTTAACCTTTTTGAACCAAAAGGAACCCCGGAAAAAAATTGGAGTTGATTTGGACAAGGTTAAGTACAAATTTTAGATTTGAAGTCGACTTTGATTAAACTCTCAGTACGTGTCCAATAAATGGAAAACGTGCTTCAAAAATTTGGAAACTTTACCGAGAGTCTATTTGGAATATTATAAGGTCATGGAAAAATTTACATCTGTAGATTTGAATATTGGACAGGGTCAAATGTACAGTAGCATATTCGATTTGTATTAATTTGAATATATATTTGGTACTGCAAATTAATTTTACCTAGCAATCCCCATCTATTGAGTAGCTTAAATCTTCGTGTGAACCTAGTTTGAACAGTAGCTTGATTTGAGTTTTTGAATGTCCCATTTCAGGGTTGGAATAATTCCTTTTTCTTTCTCTCTATTTTGTTTTATTTTCCTCCTTTAATTTTCACGGAAAAGGTGAATACTTGAAAATTAAGGGTTTTACACCTTAAGTTCTAATATACATTAGCAACCATGTTCTATATGTAAAATTTTAACAAGTTCCTATTTTTAGCAAACATTGGTGAACTCATAAGGTTCTTGTGAGTTTGGATTTCCAAGTCCACTTTAAAAAATTTTAAGTTCGCATTTTTGCGTTTTTGTTCTTCCGAAAAGCGGGCTTTTACAGACAGCATGGTATAACGCCTAGATAATGCATCGGCAATGATATTTTCCTTCCCTTTCTTATGCTTAATGATGTACGGAAACAACTCTATGAACTCAATCCATTTAGGATGTCGTTTATTCAGATTAGTTTGGCATTAAGATACTTCAATGATTCATGATCGGAATGTATGACAAACTCCTTAGACCAAAGGTAATGTTGCCAAGTTTGTAATACACGCACTAAGGCATACAATTCCTTATCATAAGTAGAATAATTTAGAGAAGGACCATGTAGTTTTTCACTAAAGAAAGCAATGGGTCTACCTCCTTGTATGAGAACGCCTCTAATACCAATGTCGCTTGCATCGCATTCTAGCTCAAAGGTCTTGTCAAAATCAAGAAGTTGTAGCAATGGTGCTTGTGTAAGCTTCAATTTGAGAGCATCAAAAGCTTGTTGCTGATGTTCGCCCTATCGAAATGGCACTCCCTTCTTCGTTAGCTCATGTAGAGGTGCTGCAATGGTGCTAAAATCCCGCACAAAGCACCGATAAAAACCTGCAAGACCAAGAAAACTACGAACTTGTTTGACGGTTGTTGGGGCTGGCCAGCTGGTGATTGCTTCAATTTTTGCCTCATCCATCTCAATCCCCTGCGAGGAAACGACATAGTCAAGAAACGAGACTCGATTGGTGCAAAAGACGAACTTTTCGAGGTTACCAAACAATAGTGCATCTCTCAAAACAGTAAAAACAGCACGTAAATGATCAAGATGTTCATCATATGACTTGCTGTAAATGAGGATATCATTGAAGTAAACCACCACAAATTGTCCAATGAAAGCATATAAAACCTCATTCATTAATCGCATAAAGGTGCTGGGTGCATTGGTTAAACCAAAAGGCATGACTAACCACTCATAAAGTCCAAACTTGGTTTTAAATGCAGTTTTCCATTCATCTCCTAGTGCCATTCTAATTTGGTGGTAACCACTACGCAAGTCAATTTTTGTGAAGATGATAGCACCACTCAATTCATCAAGCATGTCATCTAAGCGAGGAATAGGACAACAATATCGAATGGTGATGTTATTAATCGCTCGACAATCAACACACATGCGCCAACTACCATCTTTCTTAGAAACCAAAAAAAAAAACAGGAACAGAACAAGGGCTAAGGCTTTCACGAATGTACCCACGGTCCAAAAGATCTTGGACTTGTCGCTGAATTTCCTTAGTTTCCTGTGGATTCGTCCTGTATGCTGCACGATTTGGCAAACTTGCTCCTGGAATCAAATCGATCCTGTGTTCAATGCCTCTCATCGATGGTAAACCAGGGGGTATCTCGGAGGGAAACACATCCTCAAACTCCTGCAAAAGGTTAGCAACAGTAGGGGGCAATGCAATAGACAATTCATGAAGTGAAAACATGGCTTCTTTGCAAACTAAAGCATAGCACATCCCCTTAGCATCGAATAAATCAGCAAGTTCAGATTTAGTTGCAAGCAACGATGGTGATTTTAACTTAATAACTTGCTGTTTTTCAGATTCTAATTTTGTTGCTTTGTCATCACGAATTTTACTCTTCTCAAAATGCACAATTTCAGCAGGAGTCATTGGGAGCAAAGTGATTTTCTTTCCCTTATGCATGAGAGTATATTTATTGGTTCTACCATGATGTATAGCATCTGTATCAAATTCCCAAGGATGACACAATAAAAGAGAACAAGCATCCATAGGAACAACATAAAAATCAGCAAAATCATGGTATGAACCAATTGAAAAATGTAGTCTCGATGTTGGTGTTACCCGAACCTTACCTCTGTTGCTGAACCATTGAATGTGGTACGGATGAGGGTGTGCTCTTGTTGTCAAACCAAGTTTCTTGATGACATCCGTATTCACCAAGTTATTGTAGCTACCTCCATCAATTATAGTGTGAACATGGTAGTCCTTGACGATGAGAAACATGTGGAAGAGGTTGTGTCGTTGTAGCTTGCCATCGGTCTCCACTTTGGAGCTCAAGGCACGCTGCACAATGATGCTCCTATAGTTCTCCGTCGCCGCTGTACCAAGTACATCTTCTTCGATGTGTTCGTCATTTGGATATGTAAAGTCAGTAGCAAGAGAATATTCATCTTCAACATCCGAAGTACTATCATACCCGCCATCGTCGCGTGCTATGTATGCTCGTTTGCTCGGGCAATCTCTCATCATATGACCAAGTCCCTGACAGCGGTGACACTTAATGTCGGGAGTACGATCGGTAGGAGTGGACGACGAAGGCTTGAATGATGTCGCCTTGCTACCTTCCGGTACGCAAGAAGGTGGAGTAGCAGGTATAGTTCATTGGCCGCCATTGGATGGTGTAGTTGCTGCACGGTTGGTCGAAGATGGTGCTGTTTTGGATGGTGTAGTCGCTGCACGCGGTGTGAAGTTGCTCCTCGTGCGTTGTTGCTGTCGTTGTCAGCCCTGCAATTCTTTTTCTGCCAACATAGCAAGCTGAAACAATCTGTTAACAGTATCATATTCCTTGTAATCAACAATGTCCTGAATTTCACGCCTTAACCCCCCATAAAAACGAGCTATTTTATCATCCATGTCCTCTACTGCCCCACAACGCAGCATACCCTTTTGTAACTCTTGATAATACTCCTCTACGGACATGTTACCTTGGTCTAAGCGCTGCAATTTTTGTGAAGGTCCCGCTGAAAAGATGGAGGAACAAATCGAACATGCATAGCTTCCTTTTATTTATCCCATGTTGGAGGATCAGTTCTAGTTTTAACAAGTTCATTCCACCATATGATAGCAAAGTCCTTAAACTCACTAGTGGCTTGACAAACTCTATGTTGTTCAGGAACAAGATGGGAATTAAATTTTTGCTCTACTGTCATCTCCCAATCAAGATAAGCCTCAGCATTATAAGCACTAGAAAAAGAGGGTATAGTAAATTTCACTTTAGCAAAAGGATCATCAGGAGGACGATTATAATTATTATGATTATTACCTCCCATACCTCGACGATAAAGTGGTAGTCTTGGCTGATTATTGTGATCTTCCAGTTCATCATAAGCATTGTCTTCTTGTCTTCCAACGAGAGGCAACCGAGCCTCAAAATTATTCATCCGAAGAGCAAGGTCATCAAGTTGGAGAGTCAAGTTCGTCAATGACTCCTCCGTCGCTGCGTTGTATTTGGCAAACATATATGTCATGGTCTTCATCATATCACGTAACTAAGCATGTTGAACACATTCATCATCATTGTCTTCTCCTGCCATTGTTACTAGGAAACAAAAGACAACAAAAAAAAATATGTTATCCCTATCAACTACAGTGACAATGTGAAAGGTGGAAGAAAACAATCTCTCTCGCTCAAGCGTCTTACCACACTCTTACAAGTGTTCTTACCGACACACCAGGTGGTGTGGACGGTGAGATAAACCAATGAAGCGTGGGGTGATTGCAAAGGTACCTGTTATGCTCAAGAGAAAGGTGGAGCTTGGATGGCACAATATGGTGGCTAATAAGCAGGAAATCGTTAACATGTAAACAAAGTTAAATAAGTATTCAATGCAGGAAACTGTTGCTGGTCAACCAAGTGCTCTAGGGCCTAGCACAACACAAGGAAGTAGCAAAGTAAAAGGAAGACAAAATGATAAAACCAACAATCACAGCACAAGTAGTATAGGCCAATTGCTTTAATATGCGTGCTCTTCCCTATTTCTTTTCCTTTTTGTAATATTTTTTTGATATTTTTTCTTTACTTAGGAGCACGAAGATATGAAGCACACAAATTTGCAGCTCAATTGGATGTAATACGCGGCAGAAAATCATATGTGAAATTTTGTGTAGATGAATTTGAAAAAAAATCACCCGATTTCGAGTTCGTATGCGAAAGTTATGGTCGTTTTAAGGTAGGTTGTCCGAGTTACGTTTTTTTTTATGTTCATTCCAACTCGGTTTGAGAACAGAACTCGCAATCGGATATGAAAACAATCGAGAATTTGCACATCAACTAATGGGGTGGTGTGTGATGATTCAAGGATGAGTGGCACAAAGGTTTGTCACATAATCTAGGACTGGCAATGCAGGAGTTCACGCAAGGCGGCTAGCTAGAGTAAACCAATGAACGTGGTGGATTGGTTTGTTATTTAGGGATTGTCGAATAGGTGTCGAACAGAAAAAAAACAAGGACGGAGTACGATAACTAGGACCCAAAACACAAAGCTAAACCAGCAACAAGACTCGACCACACGAATGCAAACTCAACAATGCAAACTGAAAAACGAAACTGTAGGCACTATAGTCTGGGAAGCGGTAAAAACAATCTAAATTTTTTGTGGCTTTTCTATGGACTCTAGGTACAAAACAAAATCAATCTAATGGAAGGAAAACAAAGATACCTCACGGGCAACCTGGAAATCTGATACCAATTGATGAGTAGGTTTAGGCCCGATCTTTCGAAAGGTATGTCGATTGGGGTGGAGAACTCGATGTTGATGATCCGCGGCACAAGAGCGGTTTGAGTACCCATACAATCACTACACCATGGCTCCATTGGTTATAAACCGTGCTGCACACGCTTGACCTCACCAAGAAGGCTAATTCCTGCAAGTGCAACCGAGAACAAGAGCAAGAACATCGAAGACACAATCTGAAATCGCGAAGTTGGGGTCTCACAAACCGTAGAACGGCGATATTATTGATCTAAGCAAAAACCACCAAATATGACCGGCGGCTGCAATATTTATAGGCTAGTGTTCGACCAAAACACGATTAGACGCGTCCCTAATGGACTCTTACGGGATACAAGGCCCAAAGGCCCGATTTGGTGGCGCAGCACCGGACAAATATCTGGACTCGACTTGTTTTGACAATTCCCAATGACTCCGGAGGAATTTTGAGGTGGGACCAGAACTATTGGAAAGTTTATCTTCTCCTATTTCCGTGCATATGTAGAACGTCGAAACGGAGTCCGTATGCCTCCTGGGCATCCATTTTAAGGTGGACTGCTCCTGGACAGCGAGTTGAACTCGAGTTCGAGTTGTAAACTGTTTCCATCAACTTGTGGACGTCCCAGCTAGTTCTCCACGATCCCAAGGCCTCTTTCCTTCACTTGTTGATCTTCTCCATTATTCCTAATAACAATTAAATCATCACATAGCAATCTATTCTCAAACTCACATGCAAAAGAAGTTAGGAACGAATTCACCTGCTGATTTATTAACCGTGCTCGTGCTCTTGTGATTGGTCCTTGCAGTTCAATGTGCGTCTCCGCTGTTGTGATGTCATCATCACATGCAGTTGGTGAGCATCTACATAGCATCAGCAGAGAAATTGTTCTCATGGTAAAGGACATGGTACTGAGATGGTGTGCTTGTCCCCTAAAAAACAAACAATTTACATTCCACTGATGCTTTTGTAGCCTGATATCAAAAATTCGTGAGAGAAACACCAATTATCGCATAGGTACCTTGTCGGTACCCTAGAAACCGTACACCCCTTGAGGTTACAAAGATTTCAAAGGAAAGTCATCTACTTGGTTTGAAGACCCTCGGAGGCCCACATGTCAGACATAACCGGACCCGCTTCTCCAACATGGTTAATCCCTGGGTCGCCACGTGTACAGCCAAACCGGAGCTACCGCCCACAAGGGGGAAGCTCCGGGCCACGTACCGAAACGGCACCTCTGGACTTAACCCCAGACCAAGAGAAGCTCCGGACATGACACGTGTCGGGTAGCCCCGGAGCTACCTGTTTCCCACAACAAGCTCCGGAGCTGCCACGTGTCCAAACGTCGGACATCAGCCTCTAACCACCGGAAGACCTTGTAACGGCTCCAGATCTTCAAAGGAGAGCCAAGTACTTCAAGACCCGATTAAGTGTCATTAATGCCATATTAATGACACTTAAACGGACGATCTTAACACCAGTAACGATGCTGTTAAAGCCCGTTACAGGATCATTAAGAGCAATTAAGCGTGTATCAATACTAGTAACCGTCGGGGCCACATGTCGGGCCAGGCTAACTTGTAACGGCCTGTCCTTGTACTATAAAAGGACAGGCCGACGATACACGCGGGAGGTTCACGGACGAACTCATGCACCCCATACACTTGTCGCAAGTTCATACTGCTAATACAACACCAACACACCCGTGGAGTAGGGTATTACGCTCAGGCGGCCCGAACCACGTAAATTCTTGTGTCTCCTGTGTCAAACTCCTATTCACCTTCTTGAATCTCCGCGCGCCCACACCGAACATCAAACTCCCCTATCACTTTAGTAGTGTAGGGAGATCTGCCGGCTCTAACCGCCGACAGTTGGCGCGCCAGGAAGGGGCGCCTGAGATTTTCGAGAATGGTGAACTCAGCTGCTGGATCATCCAATGGTCAACCTGCTGCTCAGGCTGTTGGGGGCAATCCCTCCAATAGGCAGCCACCAGCAGGAGCCTCAGCACCAGCAGGAGTCACACTCCCACCACCACCGTCTTCTCCAGCAAATCGTGCTGGGCAACGTGATGGTGCGTCGGCGTCGCTTACTGCGTCGGCGAGTCATGACAACCCGGAACATGCGCTCCATGCAGCGCGTGCTCTTCTCCAACGTCCACCACCTCCGGATGCATCTCGAGATGCACTGGAGCAGTGGAGGGCCGATGTGGAGCATTTGGTCGCAGCAGCGGCCGAACGCCTCAACAACCAGGGTCCTCCTCCTTCGGGACGAGCCCTGTCGCAGCGGCGGACTTTGTCTGGAAGACTTGGTCTGCACGCCTCCAATAGCAGGAGACGTGCTGCATCTCAACAAGTGACGTCATTGCCCTCCGGGGCTCGACGCACTTATACGATATCCAGGCTTTCGACTCATGACCTCCGGGCGGAGCTTGATCGCCGATACCGCCAGCAGGATGGCCGTGTCCATATTGAGCGTGCCCGTGAAAGACGGGAAGCTCAGGACCTTTCTACTCTGGAAGGAGTAGGAGGAGGATGTTCAGCCCTAGCCATGCACCTGCGCATGGTTAGATGGCCACAGAAGTTCCGGCCTCAACTGCCGGAAAAATTCGACGGGACTGTCAATCTCACCGAATTTCTTCAGATATACTCCACTGCAATCTTGGCAGCTGGAGGAAACAAGGCCGTGATGGCCAATTACTTTCTAGTGGCCTTAACTGGGACCGCCAGGTCCTGGTTTATGAGCCTTCCACCCAACTCTATCAACGGTTGGGAGGAGCTGTGCCATCAGTTCACTGCCAACTTCGGGAGTTCATACACCCGACCAGGCACTGAACTAGACATTTTTGCGGTCGTGCAAAAAGGGGGAGAATCTTTGCGGTCCTTCATCCAGAGGTTCTCTCAGGTACGAAACACTATCCCTTCTATCTCAAGCGCTTCTGTCATTGTGGCATTCAGACAGGGCGTACGGGACAAGAAGATGTTGGAGAAGCTGGCGATCAAGGAGATCACCAGTGTCATGGAACTCTTCAGCCTGGCAGACAAATGTGCCAGAGCTGTGGAGGGCCGTGAGATGCACTCCAAACCAGCCTCGGAGGATCACAAGAAATCCTCCAAGGAAGAAGCCGCTACCTCCGGGGGTGGCAAGAAGAAAAAGAAGACCAACGGCAAGAAAAAGCCATCGGTCGGTACATCCAATGTTGCAGCTGCTGCAACTCCGGGTGGCCGGGGGCCACGCCTCGAGAAGCGACCTCGACCGTCTTCTGAAGATGGTGGCAAACCCAAAGTGTGGTGTCGCATTCACAAAACGGGCAGCCACAGTTTGGAAGACTGCCGGGAGGTCCAAAACCTTGCCGAGCGCTACAACAAGCGTCAGGAAGGATCTCCTTTCCGACAGAGGGAAGGAAAGCAAAAGGTCGACGAAGCTCCGGCTGAAGAGGAGTTAGGGTTTCAGGATCCCAAAAAGGTCCTGAAGGACGTTTACACCTCCGTCGATGATGATTCTGACGTCTCTGACAACGAGCGTCGGAAGACCATGAACACCATTTTCGGTTGCATGGGATATCATCTCTCGTCACGTCATCAAGACTATGCGGCGGGATATGGCCGCTGTAGCCCCTACCGTCAGGCCGGAACCTCATCGAAAGTGGATGGACACCTCCATCACTTTTGATGCTTCTGATTGCCCACGGAGCATGGTTGGAGCAGGTCAGCTACCTTTGATGGTATCTCCTACCATCAATAACATCCAGCTCCACCATGTCATAGTAGATAGAGGTTCGGGGCTTAACCTCATCAGCTTCGAAGCTTTCACTAAGCTTCAGCACCGACCTTCGGATCTCCATCCCTCTCGACCTTTCTCTGGAGTAGGTCCGGGGGCCATTACCCCACTCGGAGCTATTACTCTCCTCGTTACCTTCGGGACCCGGGAGAAATATCGCACCGAGAAGTTGGTCTTCGACGTCGCTCAGATCAACTTACCATTCAACGCCATCTTGGGTATACCTGCCCTGTACAAATTCATAGCAGCTGCTCATTATGGATACCTGGTGTTGAAGATGCCAACACCAGTAGGCGTTCTCCGGATCCGCGGAGATCGTACCGCTGGAGTAACTGCTCTGGAGAAACTCCACGCACTCACTACGGTGCAAGAGGAGGACTCCAGACAGGAGCAAGCTCCAGAACCCCCGAGCATTCGTCAACGAGGCTCGACCTCTGCACCCCGTGTGCAGCCTAGCAGCGACACCGACATTCCCGTCAAAGTCGTCCAAATTGGTTCCGATGCCGCTCAGACCACCCGTATATCGGGAGGATTGAACGACAAATAGGAACTCACGCTCATCACTTTCCTCCGGGCTAAGGTTGACATGTTTGCTTGGCAACCGTCACAAATGCCTGGGATCCCTAGGGAAGTGATTGAGCACAATTTGAAGATCTACCCCGATGCCCGACATGTGCATCAGAAGCCTCGGAAGCAATCCGTAGAGCGGCAGAACTTCATTCGATAAGAAGTGAAGAAGCTACTCGAAGCCGGATTCATCCGAGAAGTCTTCCATCCAAAATGGCTGGCGAACCCAGTCTTTGTGCCCAAGGCCGGCGGGAAGCTTCGGATGTGCATCGACTACACCACACTAACTAAGGCATGTCCAAAAGATCCATTCCCACTACCTAGAATAGATCAGATAGTGGATTCCACTTCCGGGTGTGAATTACTATGTTTCCTAGACGCATATTCTGGGTATCATCAAATCAGGATGTCTAGGGAGGATGAAGAGCATACTTCATTCATCAGAGTAGATGGATTGTATTGTTACACAGCCATGCCCTTTGGTCTCAAGAATGTAGCTTCAACTTTTGTACGAGCTATGTACAAAACTTTTGAAGAACTCATTAGAGACGTAGTGGAAGTGTACGTCGATGACATCGTGGTCAAGGTCAGGAACAAGGAGTCACTCCTCGACACCTTGCAAGCTGTCTTCGACAAGCTGCGGGCCACCCGCACAAAGCTAAACCCGGACAAGTGCGTGTTCGGGGTTAGCTCCGGAAAACTTCTTGGCTTCCTGGTGAGTCACCGGGCCATAGAAGCTAATCCGGCGAAGATAAAAGCCATTTAAGACATGCGGCCACCAACCCGCATCAAAGACGTCCAAAAGTTAACTGGATGTCTAGCAGCCCTCAGCCGGTTCATATCAAGACTGGCGGAACGGGCACTCCCCTTCTTCAAGTTATTGAGGAATTCCGGACCATTCCAATGGTCCGAAGAAGCAGAGAAGGCATTCCAGGAGCTGAAACAGTTCCTCACCACCCTACCAATTCTGGTAGCTCCGACCCCTGGTGAGCCTTTATTGCTTTACATTTCAGCTACTGACGAAGTCGTCAGTATGGTTCTGGTTGCGGAGAGACCGGAACTACCCCACACTCAGGAATCCAGACCCCTTCGGGAAGGTCCAGAAGTTCCTGAAAGCAAGTCTGGGTCCCAGCTCCCAGATTCGAACCTACCAGAAGTCACTTCAGGAGACCTAGACCCCTTTGGGAGGGTCTAGGACATTTCTGAAGAAGCTCCGGGTTCCTCCAGCCAGAACCCGGAGGTCCCCGAAGAGTATCTGGACCCCTCCGAGAGGGTCCGGATCAATGAAGAGGAAGCTCCGGACCCCTCCGGGAGGGTCCAGACCATTCAACGCCCGGTATACTTCATCAGTGAAGTATTACATGATGCCAAGACTCGATACCTAGAGGTGCATAAGCTGCTCTATGCAGTTCTTATTGCCTCTAGGAAGCTTCAACACTACTTCCAAGCTCACAAAGTCTCGGTGGTGACCTCCTACCCACTACGAGCAATCTTGCATAATCCCAATTCAACTGGGAATATTGCAAAGTGGGCAGCGGAATTGGCTGAATTTGATCTTGAATTTATTTCAAGACAAGCAGTCAAGAGTCAAGCGTTGGCAGATTTTGTGGCATAATGGACTCCCTCTCCATCAAACCCTGGGGGCCCCAGTGAGCAGAAGATGGAGCATCAAGCTCCAACCTTCACCGAGCCTCACTGGACCCTCTACTTCGACGGCTCCATGCAGAAGCAGGGGGTCGGAGCTGGAATCCTTCTCCTTGCACCGACTGGGGAGAAGGTAAAATACATGGTACACCTTGACTTCAAGGCAACCAACAACATGGCGGAGTATGAAGCACTCATCTACGGACTAAAGGTGGCACTGTCATATGGTGTCAAGCAACTGCTGGTCAAAGGAGATTCACAGCTCATCATCAAGCAGGTGAAGGGTGAATGCTCCTGCAATAATCTCCAGCTAGCTGCTTACCTCCTTGAAGTCCAGAGGCTTCAGAAGGACTTTGAAGTCCTAGATCTCCACCATGTTCAGTGTGCCCATAACGCTGAAGCTGACGAACTCTCGACCAAAGCGTCAACCGGAGCTCCGGCTCTTGACGGAATCTTTGTCCGGAGGTTGTCAAAGCCAACAGCTCAGCCTGCCGAACTGAGCGAAGGGGGCAAGATCAGCATCCCGAAGCTGACGGTCCCGATGGCCCTGTTACCATGGCAGCCATCAAGGGTCATAGGTGCTGCCGGGAGCTCCGAGCAACCCAGCACGCAAGACTCAAAAGCTCAAGCTAGCTCCGATGCATGGATCTCGGAGATCCGGAGCTACTTGAAAGACAACATCCTTCCTGACGATGATGTATCCACTGACCGGGTAGTCAGATTGGCTAAAAGATACACGCTGGTAGAAGGGGATCTCTACCGGCGCGGTGCCAACGGCATCCTAATGCGGTGCATCACAAGGGAAGAAGGCTGCGAACTTCTCGCAGAAATCCATGGAGGCGAGTGTGGGAACCACGCATCTTCCCCACGCTGGTCGGAAAAGCCTTTCGGCATGGCTTCTACTGGCCTACAGCGCTCCAGGATGCCACTGAGCTGGTGAAGAAATGTGAAGCATGCCAATTTCATGCAAAACAAATTCATACACCAGCTCAGCCCTTACAAATGATACCTCCTACATGGCCCTTCGCCGTGTGGGGGATTGACATCTTGGGACCCTTCCCAAGAGCTGTCGGAGGTTACAAGTTTCTGTATGTCGCCATCGACAAGTTCACCAAGTGGCCGGAAGCAACTCCAGTTGTGACAATCAACAAGCAATCTGCTATCAACTTTCTGCAATCCATTGTAAGCAGATTTGGAGTCCCAAACAAAATCATCACTGATAATGGGACTCAATTCACAAGCTCCGCATTCCAAGGATATTGCAAAGACCTCGGCATACAAGTTTGCTACGCCTCCGTAGCTCACCCAGCCAGCAATGGCCAAGCCGAGAGAGCAAATGCTGAAATCCTTAAAGGACTCAAAACGCGCACCTACGAGCGCTTGAAGAAACATGGAGCCAACTGGATCGAAGAGCTTCCGCCCACCTTATAGGCCAACAGGACATCTCAAAACCGGTCAACTGGAGAGACACCTTTCTTCCTGGTGTACGGAGCTGAAGCAATCCTTACTCCGGAAATCACCTTGGGTTCACTCCGGGTCCGGACCTTCGACGAAGCTACGCAGGACCAGCTACGGCGTGAAGACCTAGACCTCCTTGAGGAGGGAAGGTGCCAAGCAGCTGTTCGGAATGCCTGATATCGTCAAGCTCTACGGTGTTATCACCAGCGGCATGTACACAACCGACAGCTCGAGGAAGGCGATCTGGTGCTACGGAGAATACTATCCAGAGAAGGGTTAAACAAACTCTCCCCAGGCTGGGAGGGGCCCTTCCGAGTGATTAAAGTATCCCGTCCCGGAAGCGTTTGCTTGGCTACTGAGGATGGGACACCTCTCTCGAATCCTTGGAACATCGAGCACCTCTGTAAGTTCTACACTTAATACCACGGGGTGAGTCTTAAGTAACTTGGGGTGTATGTTATAGAGTCATTGTACAGAGTCGGGTAGTTCCTTCGGTAGAGCAGCCGGACCTTTCCCTAAAGGTCCGCAAAGCTCATGCAAGACTTGTCACAGTCTCAGGACTAAAAGTGCGGCTAACTACCCTAGGTCAAACGAGAAATGAAACACACTTAGCCTGGTTCCGTACCCTAAGAGTGTACTTGTTTCCCCTGTACCCCGGACCTATAATGAAAGACATCTTCATGTGAAATAGACTCCACGTGCATTTATTTTGTACAGGCTCAACATTTTTATTTTTCTCTTTCTTGTCTATAATAAAGACGTGCAATTCTTAAGAAATTTTAGTTCGACCGGTTTATATACGATTCGAGTTGTATTGTCAGTTCTTTTGGATTCAAATATCGTTCATGGCCAACTCGCCTGAAAGCCGCCAAGCCAATCTAGGGCCGGAGTGTGCTATCGACTTAGCCTGGTCAAGCACCCTAAGTACGCCACTCTACCTACACCCCGGCAGGCTGAAGTAAGGCGGGTCCATGGACAGTTGAACCTAGAAGAAAAGACAACGCATCCGGTTGTATTTAAAATTGCGTTCAACTTAAAATCTTCTTGAGAAACGTAAGCCGCGAAGAAATTATAGACAAGGAACGAATTTTACTATTTTTCTTGACTTAAGTGTGCAGGAAAAATAAAGTCTACGTTGATGGAGAAAAGCCGGAGCTAACTAAGCTCCGACTCCCGTAAGGGGGCCAGCCGTCGATGTTGAATAAAAGATGGTGAGAAGACCCCGTAAATGGAGTCTGCTGCCAACAAACCAAGTGTTGGCAAAGGTCACTGCCGGAGCTACTAAGCTCCGACACCCCGGAGGACTAACTATCGATACTCTACGTGTTGATAGAGGCCATTGCCGGAGCTATCAAGTTCCAGCGATGGACAATGCCGGAGCTTCTAAGCTCCGACAACCTCAGGGGACCTTCACTATCGAAGACTTCGGACCTAAATTCTACAAGTTCGGAGCAAATGAGTCTTCAACAAAACACAATATCCTTTTGGTACATGTTCACAATCAAATTGTGTACATCTACCAGGGGGCCAAGTGAAGATAAAGGTGTTGAAGACAAAAAGTGAAATTCGCAAAAATTTGAAAATTTGGGGATTTCATTTATATGGAGACAAGAGATTACATCTAGAGACAAGGGATTACAAAATTGAGAAAGAAGAAGAGAAAATACAAGTGAGAGCTACAGAGATGGTCCTAGACCCTATGGAAGAACTCGGAGACCTTCTGGGCGACCTCCGATACACTGGCTCGGGTAGCTTCGCCTCCTCCTTCGACGGGGCCTTCAAGCACCTGGTCCAGAGGAAATTGGGAGTTCCGGCTGGTGTAGCACGTCAGCACATACTCTGCGACGTTCTTCACCAGGGATTGCCCCTCAACCTCTAGTTGGTCCGCGATGACATCGCCCACCTTGGAGAGCTTGCTACCTGCTGCGCTCAACGCCTGCAGCGCAAGGTCCGGCTCCGGATCATCCGGGCACACGGGGCTGAAACCCATCGGCGTCAGCGCGTCGTTGGTCTTGCCCAGGAACTCCCAAATCTGTAGGGAGTCCGCAGTCCTTAAGCTCTTCATCTCTTCCAGGGATCTCCTGGCCGCCGTCAGTTCGGAATTCTCACAGGCGAGGCGCTCAACTTCTTTGGCGTTTTGCTGAATCTTTTCAGCAACCCGCCTCTCGAGTCTTCCGAGCTCCTCCTTCCGGAGGAGGATCTTGTTCCGGCGATCGACCAGGTCCTTCTCCCTAGCCTGCACTTTTTTCTCCCGGGCAACAAGGGCACACTCGTATTCGTAGAGTTCCTGCCCTCGCACCCAGGTCTTCTCCTCTTCCTCTTGACAGCACTCTTCCAATTTCTTGGTGCGCTCCTCGAGGCCCTTGTCAGCCAGAGCTAATTTCTCGGCAAGCTCCTCTTCCCACCTCAGGACATCATCCCGCAGCTCAAGGAGTTTCTGCTCTTCATTCTCAAGCCGTTTCTCCCTCTCTTCAAGTGCCTCTCGGCGCTTGATGAGTGCAGTGTTAATGACCTCCAGCCTTTCATGGCGTTCCTCGACCGCACTGTTGGCTGCTTTGGCTTGATTGTAAATTTCCTGGGATTGTGCGTCGAGGGCCCGAGTCATGCTCTCCCTGTCATCCAGCAGCTTGCCCCAGTACTCCAGACGGATCTTCTCCCGCTTGATCCACTCCTTGTCATCCGCTAGCCTCGACTGCGCGAGCTTGGTCTCGAAGTAGAGCCGATTACGCCACCGCCTAAGGGTCTGGCGCTCCTCTTCAAGAGCCTTGCTGTCGTGGAAGAAGGCCAATTGGACTTGACGCAGACTGGAGCAGGCATTGTCGATAGAAATCGATAGCGGGATAGGCTCCGGACCTGCTGGGGTCTCCTCCGCTGGTTCTAGCGGGTCTTCACATACAAAAATTCGGTCCCACTCTACGAGAGTGAACCCCTGAGCTTCCAAGGCACTAGGGCCGTCCTCCGGGATGGCCTCAGTCGCCATCGAAGAAGCCCCCGCCACCAAGTCTTCGTTCACCTCCTCGGGCAGGGGGCCAGCGACTTCGTTTGGGCACTCCGGCTCGGCCGCAGGTACCTCCGGCGTCGTCGCTTCCAGAGCAGGAGCTGCTACTGGTTCCGGCTGGGACACCTCTTCCGAGGGAGGCATGAGCTCCATCCCCTCTTCAACCACCGGTTCAGACGCCGGAAGATCTTCATCTTCAACCGGCCCCGTGACCGGAGCTCCAACAATAACTGGCTCAACGGCCGGTGCTTCGGAGGTAGCCAGCTCAACTGCCAGAACTACCTCGACTTTCGGCTCGCATGCTGGGGCTTCAGTCACCTCCAGCTCAACCGTCGGAGCTTCGACACCTTCCGGCTCCGAAGCCGGGACTACTACTTCCTCCGGCTCAACAGCCGGAGCTTCCATCATCGCAGCACCAGGACCCGAAGCTTCAACCTCCGGGGCAGGTGCTGCTGGCGTGTCTTCACTCCCGTGGTCCGGCGCTACCACGGGAACTTCTGGGGACGAGTCAAGGTCCATGACCACGACAGCCGGCGCCGGAGCTGTCGCAGCCTCAGCCACCACCTGGGGAGGCACCGGGACAGGAGCAGAAGCTCCCACGGCCTCAGACACTGTGGCTGAGGGTGGAGCCTCACTCCCCTTCTTGGGGACGCTGCAGATGATGAACGAAGAAAATTAACAAACAGTTGCTATAATCAAATAGTTAACCAAGGTAAAGATTAAAAATTACCTTGGAAGGCTTCCGCACCAGCTTGCGCGGAACCTTTTTCACGGACGTTCTGGGCTGGCCACGGTCTGTGTAGGAGCTCCGGAAGGCCCTCCGGAACCTGTCACGGCCACAGGCGTTTCCCGGGTCGAGGCTCTCCTCGATCGGGAAGAACCCCCGGACCTGGAGGCTCTCACCGTCCCAGGTGCCGGAGTCGTACGCCTGGAGCTAGCACCCCAAGAGGATCCCACCACAGGGACAGACGTGCTCCGGGAGGATCCCACTGTAGGAACGGTATCGTTCCGGAAGGACCCCACTACAGGGACAGTTGCCACGGTGGTAGAAGATCTTCCCCTCTGGGGAGAAGGAACCGAGGCGGAAGTAGCGGGCCTGATGGACCTTCCGTCGGCGTGTCGCAACTTCCTCTTCCGGCTCTCCGTCTCATCCGCCAGCTCCTTGCCCTTGCCGACGACCTCGACCCTCGGTTGTGGGGCAGGGACGGAGCCATCTTCGGGCATTCTGGGGATCGCCACCCGGGTGGTTGACCTTCTCTCGACGACACCATGGTCGTCAAGTGCGGGCATCTTCCGCCGGAGCTCCCTGCTGAACTCTACTTCCACGTTCAGAGGGAGAAAGGCCGACGGTGGAGTCAAGTCATCACCGTCGACGTCGATGCCGTGCTGGAATTTCTTGAGGTGGAACTCCAAGGTTTTTCCCACCATGTTGGACTTCAACCCGGTCTTAACCCGGTCCTCGTCCATCACGTTGTTGAGGGCCCAAGCGAGCTTCTCCCTCCTCTTCAGCGGCGCCCACCTGTTGGCCAGGAAGTTGCAAAATACCACCTGAGGAGTCAATCCTCCCTCCACGCATTGGCGGATCCTGGTTAAGGCGGGGTTGAATGCTTCTGCCAGCACCGGAGCCTCACTCCAGATCGTCGTGTCGATGTCGGGCAGACCGTCGGGCAGCTCCAACCTCTCATGCTCCTCCACCCTGACGACTATCCAATCTTTCTTCCAGTCATCCCACTTCCCGGAAGGGAACGACCGGAGGTACTTGAATGGGCACTTCTTGCGCTTCACGAAGTAGTAGAAGCCAAGGTACTCATTTCTCCGGCCGGTGGTGTGGATAGTGAAGAAGGTCCAAAAAAGTTCGATGCAGGGGGGATGCCCACCCACATCTCACAGAAGTGGACGAAGATAGACACGAGGAGAATGGAGTGAGGGCCAAGGTGGTATAGCTGCAGACCATAGAAGTCTAGTAGCATCAAGAAGAAAGAAGAAAAAGGTGGGATCAACCCCACCATGGCGTACGAAGAAAAGTACACCATTTCGCCGGCGCGCTCCTTCTCGAAGGGGAGCTCTCCGCCGGCACGGACCAAGCGGTTGAAGAAGTCCGAGGACCACCTCATGAGGGCCCGGACCTTCTTCAAATCGCCGTCGGTCTTCAAGCGACTCTCGCGCAGACCCAACTCCATCGCAGCACAGCTAGGAAAGAGAATAAGAGCGAAGCACGAGTTGGGAGTTTGAGCGCAAGATCAGATGAGAGGCGTAAAGAACTCCCGACGGTGCGCGCTTTCCTTCTTAAGTAAGCCCTCGCAACGCTTGGATGGAAACTGCAGGGAAGTCAAAGGTACCACTCAAGAATTCAACCCAACCAATGACAAGAGGGCCCGGGACCACCCCGACGATCAAGTCGAGGCTATTACCCAGGCGAACGGTTGTCATCACGAGGCGGGAAACCCAAAGGCGGCGGCCTGACAGGGCGCGCGGAACCGATATGATTTTCGTATCGGGAACCGGTGACCTTCAATTGCGTGAGATCCGCACGTCAAGGATCTCATCTGCCGCCCGAAGTGTGCCACGCGGTGGGATCTAACTGTAAATCCCTGCCAACGGCACCTTCGAAGACCCTTGAAGACCCAGTTTAAGAGTCGCAAGGATGGACCCACCTCCGACGGAATGACTTCACCCCAGTGATCTTCCTCGGAGGTAAGTCCAGGGGGCCACTGTCGGTACCCTAGAAACCGTACACCCCTTGAGGTTACAAAGATTTCAAAGGAAAGTCATCTACTTGGTTTGAAGACCCTCGGAGGCCCACATGTCAGACATAACCGGACCCGCTTCTCCAACATGGTTAATCCCTGGGTCGCCACGTGTACAGCCAAACCGGAGCTACCGCCCACAAGGGGGAAGCTCCGGGCCACGTACCAAAACGGCACCTCCGGACTTAACCCCAGACTGAGAGAAGCTCCGGACCTGACACGTGTCGGGTAGCCCCGGAGCTACCTGTTTCCCACAACAAGCTCCAGAGCTGCCAAGTGTCCAAACGTCGGACATCAGCCTCTAACCTCCGGAAGACCTTGTAACGGCTTCGGATCTTCAAAGGAGAGCCAAGGACTTCAAGACCCGATTAAGTGTCATTAATGCCATATTAATGACACTTAAACGGACGATCTTAACACCAGTAACGGTGCTGTTAAAGCCCGTTACAGGATCATTAAGAGCAATTAAGCGTGTATCAATACTAGTAACCGCTGGGGCCACATGTCGGGCCAGGCTAACTTGTAACGGCCTGTCCTTGTACTATAAAAGGACAGGCCGACGATACACGCGGGAGGTTCACGGACGAACTCATGCACCCCATACACTTGTTGCAAGTTCATACTGCTAATACAACACCAACACACCCATGGAGTAGGGTATTACGCTCAGGCGGCCCGAACCACGTAAATTCTTGTCTCCTGTGTCAAACTCCTATTCACCTTCTTGAATCTCTGCGCGCCCACACCAAACATCAAACTCCCCTATCACTTTAGTAGTGTAGGGAGATCTGCCGGCTCTAACTGCCGACATACCTTGATTCCAGCATGACTGCAGAGGTAGAAATCAAACTCAACTGGATGGCAAATGCTAGTGTCAACCACAGTTCCTGCAGTTTCAAGGGTTTGCGAATAAAAATTTATTATACATTGATAGTCCAAACAAATACATTACTTCTGCATTGAACATAGACAAGAAAGATGAATGTATACCATAATGAAAATTCTCCCTTTGGATCAATGAATTCATTAATGATGAGCCTTTATTGGACATCCTCAAATTTAATAAAATCACTTGAATGCACGCTCTAATGGCAGGGTCGAGGCGGCGGCGTGCTCCGGGGATAGGGGACGCGGCGGCGTGCTCCGGGACGAGCTGGCGGAGGTGCCGAAGTGGCGGTTCCTCAACTCTCTGATGACAGTGGGCTAGCGTGCTCTGGGGACAGGTAGAACATTTCCACTTATGTGAAGGTGGCGGCGTGCTCATACTGATTACCGAGGTCGGGGTCGAGGCGGCGGCGTGCTTCAGGGAAAGGGGACGAGGCAGCATGCTCCGGCGTGCTCAACTCTCTGATGACGAAGGTCGGGGTTGACGGCGGGTTAGGGGTCGACGCTGGCAGTGCGACAATGACGAAGAGCGAGTTGAAAAAGAGGGACGACGACAGCGTGCTCCGGGGACAGAGGACGAGGCAGCATGCTCCAACGTGCTCAACTCTCTGATGACACAAGGATCAGGGTCGACGGCGGCAACGTGCTTAGGATATGCGGTTTATAGGTTGAGAGAACGCGCGACAGCTAAAAATTTTCGCCAAATGTTGGGAAAGAGCGCGCGATGGACAAAAATTATCGGCGTAAATGGGAGACCCGCAAATTTAAGGCGCGTCTCTCATTATTTTGATGCCCCAGACACGCTGGAGTGTCCTAGATGCACCACGGTGTCCTAAATCCAGAACATTCTAGTGTTTCCAACTGGTAATTGTGCGCAATTCCTTATACTATCGTTGCAACGTGCTCAGCTTTACGAGGTGGGAAAAAAGATCTTCAGAACAAATCGGAGATGAGCCCGTGCAAGGCCCGTCTCCCTTTCGTCAGATATCAGGTATTTGAGACGCGCCTTTCTAAAGTTCGTCTCTCATGCACTCTTCACATTGCCCTCGCACGACATCGTGAACTGTTGCAGGGATAAACAAATGCAATGACATTGCAATTCACGGATTAATTGGAAATTCAGGGATAAACAAACGCAATGACATTGCAATTCAGAAATAATTTGCAACTCAATGAATTTCAAAGTTCATACATTGTGTGCCCTCTAAAGTAATTTCGAATCTAAACTTATTCCTAAAGCTCCCATCGATCAATCTAAACTGTACGGTCCAGCTTGCTCCCAGCCACGTCTCTTATATTGCCCTGTATACTGAAAATATAGAAATTCTTAAAATTGACAAATGTCGAAGGAGAATGAATAACCTATGTTGGTCACTAACACAAAGTGTCTAATCTTGATAAGTAGGTTATAGCAATCATTTTGAACATCGGGCGCATTTGGCTGATGCAGCAAATGCTGAACTTCAAGTAGTATAGTTTTGAATGTAAAATTGGTGCACCACCCCTATGAAATCTCAATTTAAGCAACATAAGAAACCAGTTCAAATAAGTTCGGCAACAATTACTAATTACATGAGCAAAATAGGTCTATCTTGAAGTCTCTTGATTAGGAATCCCAATGCAGAGTGCCCCTGAGCGATGGACATTTGGGTGGAAGAAACCACTTGGAAAGGTGCATCTTGGAGGCAACAATGGATAGTCCTCTGAGAAGGAGATTGTCAGGGGGTAGTAACCACCTTCACAGTTAGTCTACAATGGAAATTCATTGATCGGGGGACGATGGTTAAACTCATATTGTGCTTGTTCTTCATGACTTACCCCTTCTTTACCGGGGACAGTGCACTGCCACTTCAATAAATCTCCCGATTCAGGCTTCTTAGAGAAACCCTACGCAGACGAAAAAAACAAAAATAAAGTTAAGTTCATCAGTCCATTGCAGATCTACATATATACAACTATGCGATCGGTGTGCCATATGTACATACATGGGAATGATTCTTGCACCACAACAAGCGCTCCTCCTTCAGTCGGCTACGCGCAAAGCTGATACCAGCCATGAACAATGATGACGAGGAGGAGGACGGCGATGGCTACAACAACGACGACGAGGACAGCGACGATGACGACGATGAGGAAGGTGATGGTGATGAGGACGACAACGGTGATGGCGAACAGAGGAGGCGGTCGCACTGGAGTTGGTCGATTAGTAATAAAGGAGCACCAGAGGCGAAGAAGAGACGAGAGAGATAAATGCTAGACACACGTTAAGTTAAAGAGCGTCTTCCATTGTCGAAGAGACAAAGAGACGAGGAAGATAAAGGCGAGACTCGTTATAACAAAGAGAGACACGCGTTAATCTAAAGCGCGTCTTCCATAGTCCAAAGATAGATGCGCGGCATGAGGTATGCGGAGAACTTAATTTCAGTAGCGTGGTGTAGAGACGCGTGCGACGTCCGTGCGCGACCTTTCATTTCCCCGAGGCGGTATCGATGTGTCCCATCATTCCATCAATGCGCGGGAAACCAACCGCTCCCTCGACGACTCCACATGGACCTTACTTAAGACGCGCCATCACCAGTGAGTTCTCCACAAGCGCGTCGCTCACTTTGAATCCTCTTCTTTTCTTCGTCTTCTTCACCCCGACGACCCACCACCACCATGGCCGTCCTTCCGCTGCCAGGCCCTCCGAGGGAGCCACCGTGCAAGAAACTGTGCTGCAGCTCCTCTGAGAGGTTCAACACCAAGCAGCGCCTCCTTATGGCGCAAGAGGCGTACAACAATACGTCTTGCACCATGAGTTCCTTGGGTCTGGGTACCCTTCCCCAGTTTACTAGAATGGGTACCACTGGCCACTACCTCTTCGCCCCCACGGGGGTGGTCAATCGTCTCGACATTCTGTTCGAGATGATGGCCCAGGTGCTTGGCCCCAAGGGCCGTAGAAACCTGGTGGAGGCGACGGAAAGCAACCTCGTTCACGGGGTTGCACCGCCGGTGCAGCCGGCGCAGCCGGAGCAGCCGGTTCAAGCTCCTGTTGCACCGGCGCCGGAGTCGCCGGAGGAGGAGGAGGAGGAGGAGGAGGAGGAGGAGGAGGAGGAGGAGGAGAAGGAGGAGGAGGAGGAGGAGGAGTAGGAGTAGGAGTAGGAGTAGGATTTAGTTTTTCTTTGTTGTTTTTAGTAGCTTCTGTTTTGTAAATATTGTTAATAAATGAATTCTATCTTTGTTTATCTATGTGATTGAATATTATCTTGTGTGTTCTTCAACTGTGTGAATGAATGAATGTGTGGTGTGTTCATCGTGTTCCTCAGGTATCATAAGGAAGGATTTGATTATATTCAGGTATCAAGTGAGAATGTGCTCTGTCAGTGATTTGTGATATCAACGGTGAACCGAAGCAAAATGGAGAAATCACGAAGCTAAAGGTGACGTAAGGAATCAGAGACGCGCTTTCAATTAGAGCGCGTCTCTCTTTTGGCAGAGGAGAGGGAGACGTCGGTCATAGGAGATGTGTTGTGTTTTATGCGTTTCTCCCACTTTTTAGAGAGGATAGCGTGTCTCGGATACCAATTTAACTAACACGGGCTTTGTTTTAATGTGTCTCCTTATACTTTCAGCCGAGTCATGTCAGATTCTCGCTGAAGCGGGCTCGTCTCACTTAACATTATCAGAGATGTCGCCTTTTAGCGCGTCGCCCATCTTTGTCTCCTATTTGGGTTTCTTACGTAGTGTTAGGTTGTATATGCACTGGATAGGGATATGGACTGGATGCATATGCTCAATTATATCTAGAAATAAAGGCAGATAATGACATGTTTGTCGTACTTTCGGATGTTTGACTTGACAAGGTATGGAAATAAAGGAAGTTAATGATATCAGTTTTCGATTTTGCGTAAATTCTCTCAGAATGTTCATATGTGTTATCTCGTAGAGCAGACTATGGAGAATTTATCAGTCGTCCTTTATGGTTATGGTAGTGTGGAATCTAGCAGTCAAATCATTTGGAAAACTCAGATTGTAGTTTCGAAAGCTTGGTGAGAAATGGTTGCAGCTCGATCTAGATTAAAGTTTGATGGTAGAGTACTGCAGGCCCCTGAGGTTGGTTATAGTTATTTATTTTTAGATATTTTTTCAAGTTATACAATGTGGTGACAAAATATTGATGCTACAAATCTGATCATATCTTCTTTTTAAAGCTTAAAGCTGGAAATGGAAAGACATTTTCTTTCAAAGCGGAAGGTGGAACTTCAACAATAAAGTCAGAGTATATTGAGTGTATATTTGCGATTTGGTTGTATTTAATCTTTCATGGTAGATAACTTTTATTGGAATCATGTCTTTCATAGTCTGATTCGAACTAGCACTGTCAAGGACTCAAATTGCAGTTTGGAAAGCTTGGTGAAATGATTGCAGCTCGATCTGGATTAAGGGAACACACCTGTTTCTCATTCATTGCAATGTTAGGGAGAGGAAGATATGAATTGCAATGTATCAGCTATGAATATAAGATATGAGCCTGAGAGAAACTATGAATTACAATGTATAACCTATGAATTGCTATGTATAACTGAACTATATTGCAATGTAGAAACTATGAATTGCATTATATCAAACTATAATTTACAATGTATCAACTATGAATTGCATTGAATATATTATGATTGCTGTTATTTCAATTTGAGCAGGAAATTAGAATTAATAGTGTTTAATTCTGTGACAATACTTTATCACAGGCGAATGTTGTACGTGACGACCGCCTGTGATAATGCTTTATCACAGGCGGTACGTTGTACCTAAAAAACTGCTTGTAAAAAATTATTAGCACAAGCGGTTTTGTAGAAGCCGCCTGTGAAAATGGCCGATTGACCATTTTTATAAACGCTTTGTTATAGAAGATTTTGAAAACCTCTTATGATAATATGTTTATAGCCATATGAGATAAAGCTTTTTAGTAGTGTTCGGCAGGGGCCATGGTCTTTGGCGATGGGTCTGTCGCCGCCATAGCTAGACCCGAAGACGTCGTGCATCTGCATTAATTTGGTGGTGCACGGCGGCCTTGTTTGAATGCAGGGGCAAAGCTACATTCAACCATCGTGGTCTGCTATATTCGGCCAAATCAATGGAAAATAAATGTCTATCACCGTTAATCAATCTATCTGACCCCTCATGGGCTATGCCTGCCGACCCCAGTGAGCTCACACGCTGGCTTCGCCCTTGTTAGCGGGCGTGAACAATGCGTAGGTTTGTCGATAAAGCTCAAAAATCATAACTAACTCGTGTTTAATTTATTTTATGTTTGATTCAAGTTCAGCTTCAATTTGGAATGAGTCAAGCTTGAGAGCTCAATGAGCTCGAGCTTGAGAACCTCGAGCAAGCTCGTTTATTGTTATCAACTATGAGATGCATGATTAACTAAGTTATTCAATCTCCTTGTTTAAAATATTTATTAAATACGTTTTTGATACAGTTCTAGCAACAAATGGCATGTAATATGGTTCACCTTCTTACTCAATTAGTTGTGGACATGAGTTTATGAGATGCATGATTAATAATGTATGAAGATCCTAACTTGTTCATGTACTGACTCATTCTAGACTTGGTTCGAGCTCGACTCGAATTCTAAACACGAGTCAAGCTTAAGCCTGACTGTAAGCTCAAACATATATTGAGCATGAATCGACTCGAATTTTTATCAAACTCAAGTTTGCGGAGACAACAAAACTCCTTGAGTTTGAGTCGTTGACACCCCTACATGGGTGTGAGAGGCGAACGCCATACGACTGTTGTGCACAAGTATGGTGATAGTGGGGCCACAACTATATGTTGCTATATATTTGGGTCGACGTTATACAGGCTGCTACGGGTCTGCAATTTTTGACATATGGCTGAAGCACGGCTCAGCCCGGAATAGGACAGTAGCACAGACACGACCTGTATAACATGTTAAATATAAAGATAATACATAAAAAAACTAGCTGAGTATGTGGGTTCAAATCTCATCAGGAGCCTATTTTCTATATCATCCTTCAGCTGCGCCAGTAATAACAAAATACTCCCTCCACGCGCAAAAGTTTGATAGTTCTCCTAACTTCAAACATTTGAAAATGCAGGGGGGTTTTATAGGTTCGAGCATGCATGGTCGTGCTTGGATTGTACCAACAAACGCCTATCACATGTCGCTGACGATTGACGTAGAGATGTGAGACCAGGCACTACACCTAGAGTGTGATGATTTTTTTTTTGAACCGGATTACTCACTTCCATTCCTCACGGAACAGAGATCATGCTTACAAAGTTTTGGAGAGGCTACACCAGTTCCCTACACCCCTGGCTTTCTAGCGGGTCCTTGTTTACTAGGTGCCTCCAAATCCCCGATGGGGCTATCAGTTTGTATTACTACATTTTGACCAAAAAGCAGCAAATATAACAGGCCACAGTTTGCCCATATATTACATAGCCACTTCATTCAAACAACCAGTACTACTAGCTCTTCCAAAAAGTTGTTCTTGAAGACACCCATCACTTTTTCAGATGAACTTAGATGACTAGGCCTCTTTGTCACCACCCTCCATCTGAGCCATCGGCAACACCAACATCCCATTATTTTTCATTATCTTCAGTGCCTATTTTGACATGATTTCAGCCCTAGCTTTAATCTTATCCTGCATCTCTTGAGAGTAAAGTCCTGCCCAAAAATTCATTAGTGCACATGTCATAAAAACTATTTGGAATAGATGTTTAATTGTTATATTCTCAAAACAAGCTTTATTTTGTAGCTTCCATGTTGCCCAAATTATGGCAGCTAAACCCAAACAATGTATCTGTTCTTCTCCAGGTAGAACTAATTTAATCCAATCCCAATATTGGTTCAAATTCATAGGCCTAGAAGTAGTTCCAAGGCATCTAGCCACTAACCCCCGAACCACTTTCAGTGAATCAGAAGAGAAAAAAAAAGTGATCTTGAGTTTCCAAGCTACTGCAGAAACAACAAGACAAACTTCCACTCCAATTTCTTTTAGCCATAAACTCTTTTGCTAAGGTAGCTCCATTCTCAGCTAACCACAGGAATGTTTTAATTTTGGGTGTAATTCTTTCTTTCCAAATCCTCTTATGATCCTGTCCCATCTCAGCAATAGTTAATTTGTTATAAACAGACTTTACAGAAAATAAACCTGACTTGGTCCATAACCATTGTGTCCTGTCTTCAGAATCAGTCAGGACCTGCTCATTTAAAAGTTCAGCCAACCTGTATCTTTGCTCATGCAGAATTACAGGCAATGAAGGACATAACTTAATATTCAAGTTGTCAGTTGAACATTGTGCAACAGTCAACTCTTTGTTAGTACAAAATTTAAACAGCAATATATATGTCAGACATAATGGTTTATCTACTAACCATATATCAAACCAAAACCTAATATTTTCTCCATTTCCCACAATGAATTTTCGACCACTAGTATATATGTTTTGAACCTTAAGTAGATCACTTCAAATAGGGGAATCATATTGTCTATGCTTTATCAAGCCAATAGGTTTACCTTTATATATTTAGCCTGAACAAATACCTTTTTCATTTTCTATTTTTGACTACCATTTAGTTAATAGACTTTGTCGGTACCCTCAAGACCGGGTACCCCGCATACAAGAAGAAGCTCTGTACCCGGCCTCTCTGCTGAGGCGTCCTCCAGAGCTGCCACGCGTCCTTCGGCTCCGGACCCTTGCTCCCACCGAGGAGGGCTCCGGATCTGCCACGCGTCCTTTGGCTCCGGGCCCTTGATCCGACCAAGGAGAGCTCCGGAGCTGCCACGCGTCCTTTGGCTCCGAGCCCTTGCTCCCGCCAAGGAGGGCTCTGAAGCTGCCACGCGGCCTCCGGCATCGAGCCCTCGCTCCCACCAAGGAGGGCTCCGGAGCTGGATTGTGTCATCTGGAGCGGGTCGTTGCCTTCTTGTAAAGCCTACCTCCTCCTATGATTACCAAGTTAGAAGAACCACTGTCTAGCCCTATGCTTCGTTTATGTTCATTTAATTATGCATTAATTTTATGATAATCAAATCATGCTCGTTCTTGCATATTCTCTGTCATATGCTCGGGCACTCTCTCCCTGTCTCGCGCCTAGTGGAGTTATGCAATCCTCCTGCTAGCGGGTCTGCTTGAGGTTCCTGTGATGTATTTGGGTTTTTTGGTTGTTTTCCTGCTCGGGGGCCGTGGCGCCGAATGGTCACTCCCCTGAAAAGCCAACACCCATGGGAGGTCCAGAGTGTACAACCTGCTTAGCCTGGTCCTGCACCCTAAGTGTTTACACTTTGCCTCTTCAGCGCCAACAGTTGAGTACAGGGGGTCGGGCGCCACACACCCCTGAGCAGGGTGATAACCATAACCCGGATACCGTTGCACTGAATTACCCACGCACTGTAAGCCCGACTCGAGACCGTAAGACATAACGAGACTAAAAGCAGGAAGGGAGTAACCGACGAGCAAAATTTTTTACATTATGCTTTAATTTTTTGCTTACTTTTGCATATCCTCTATCATATGCCTACTTACATTTCTCCTGTCTCGTCCTAGTTGGAGTTGTGATACCGTACTAAAGGCGGATCCGCATGAGGTACCTACAATGTGTTTGGGGTTCGATGATCGTTTTCATGGTTGGAGTCCATGGTGTCGAATGGTTCTAACTCCTGAAAGGGTAATGCCAAGCTGGAGGTCCAGGGTGTGCAGCTTGCTTGGCCTGGTTTTGTACCCTAAGCATGTGCACCTTGCCTCCCAGTGCTAACAGCTGAGTACAGGGGGCCTGATGGCTCACGCCTTGAGCAAGGCAGCGATTATACCCTGGATGATGTCGCACCGAATTACCCATGCCCCGTATCTTAGCTAAGGATCGTAAGCCATAATGAAACTAAAGAGCAAGGAAGTGGTGACCGATGAGCAAAGTTACTTTTTGTCTATCGTATGTGAAGGACATATAGGGAGTTGTCATCGACATTCTACACGTCCGTCGTAGCTGCCAGTGTCGCTTCTCCGGCTTTGGCGCCCTCCAAGAGGGCCACCGGTACCGTCGACGCTTCTCCGAGCTCTAGCACCCAACAAGGGAGCTGCTGGCATCACTTATTCGAGCTCCAGCGCTCCCACGGGGACTACCGACGACGCTTCTTCGAGCTCCAGCGCCCCCCAAGGAGGTCGCTGGCGTCACTTCTCCAAGCTACGGCACCCGAAGGGGGCCACTAGCATCACCTCTTTGAGCTCCGATGTCCCCAAGGGGGCGGCTGGCGTCACTTCTTCAAGCTTCGGCGTCCCCAAGGGGGCCACAGGCGACACTTCTCCGAGTGTTGGCGTCCCCAAGGGGGCCACCGGCGTCACTTCTTCGAGCTCCAGCGCCCCCCAAGGGGGTCGTTGTTGTCACTCCTCTGAGCTTTGGCGCCCCCCAAGGGAGCCACCGACATCACTTCTCCGATCTCTAGCGCCCACCAAGGGGGCCGCCGACGTCACTTCTCCGAGCTACAGCACTCCGCAAGGGGGCCGCTGGCGTCACTTCTCTGAAGCTCCAGCGCCCCCAAGGGGCCCGCTGGCGTCACTTTTACAAAACAAGATGAACGCCCCACCTTCGAGATCATCACCTCTCCAGAGGTGGGCTCGGGGGCCACTGTCGGTAACCTCAAGACCGGGTACCCCCGAATACAAGGAGAAGCTCCGTACCCGGCCTCCTTGCTGAGGCGTCCTCCGAAGTTGCCATGCGTCCTCCAGCTCTGGATCCTTGCTCCCACCGAGGAGGGCTCCGGAGCTGCCATGCGTCCTTCGGCTCTGGACCCTTGCTCCCATCAAGGAGGGCTCCGGAGCTCCCACGCGTCCTTTGGCTCCGGGACCTTGCTCCCGCCAAGGAGGGCTCCAAAGCTGCCACGCGGCCTCCGGCATCAAGCCCTCGCTCCCACCAAGGAAGGCTCTAGAGATGGATTGTTTCCCACGACCTACAATAAGCTGTGGTCCCCGAAGAGTAAAGGGTGGTGTGTCAAGTCAAGTCGCGCATTGAAGGCGCGCGTATTGAAGCCGCACGCCTTCAACAGGCGCACGATGCTGCACACGCCCCCTGTCTGGTACCGCTACGTCCAATCACATCGTAGTGAAGGTGCCGCAAGCCTACCCCACACCGCCAAGTGGGTAGCTTACGGTGACAAGACAGATGGGATGTTCCCTGCCATCATCAACGACTACGCATAGCCACTGGCATCCGAGGCAAGACAATGTGTCTTCAAGCTGCGGTCAGGGGCAGCGTACGCAAGAAACCTTAGATCTTGTATAGGATAAGATCATCCGGGGCCACCTGTCAGGCCCTAGGCCCCACTTGTAAGCTGTCCGGCCTTGGACTATAAAAGGATTGGGCAGCCGCCGACTTAGACATCTTCCCTGGCCCGCTCGCACCAGACTCGGAATCCCCGATACACACACACACATACACACTCACCAGCAATACAATCCATCGTGGAGTAGGGTGTTATGCTCCTTGCGGCCCAAACCATGTAAAAACCAATGTCGAAGGGTCAATGTGACACTTCCCCCGGATCTGCTATGAAGCAGCTCGTGGAGGTTCTTGTTCGGCGGGGCTTAGGCCTCAAACTAGTGTTCTAGCGGAAGAGTATGAGACAGTTGTTTTTATGTGGTTCGAGCCGCAAGTAGCATAACACCCTACTCCACGATGGATTGTATTGCTTGGTGAGTGTGTATGCGTATGTGAGAGTATCGGGGATTCTGGGTCTGGTCCTCTGTATCGGAGGCGGTCCGAGCCTTTTATAACCAAGACTGGATGCCTTACAAGTGGGGCCCCAGGGCCCGAAAGGTTGCCCCGGGGCGATCTTATCCTAAAAGATCTATGGCTTCCCGCATAAGATTCTCTGAGAGTGGCAGTGGAGACTCGCCATCTTGCCGCCTTCCTTGTTAGTAGCCCATGCGCCGTTGCTGACGGTGGCAGATGGTGTCCCGTCAGCATGTCTTGTTGCCGCAAGCTACCCACTTGGCCAAGTGGGATAGGCCTGCAGCACCTTCATTGTGATGTGATTGGTCATAGCGGTGTCTGACCATTGGCGTACTCCGCGTTGTGTGTCGGAGGTGGGTGCAGACCTTCACTGCCTATCCTAAGTGGAGTGCTCCAGCTTTTAAGTCCCACACCTTACTTTCTGGGGGGTGCTGCGAGACACGTGGTAGCGCCAGAGCAGGTCCTTGCCGGGGAGGCTATCCTCGTTCCTTCGTGGCACATGGAAGCTCCGAGGCTCCCTAGGGAACGTGGCAGCTCCGCTCTCTCCTTGGAGGGAGGGCACTTGGTTCGATGCTCCAAGCTTCGTGGCAGCTCTAGAGCTTCTCCGCCGAGGTTGTGGGAGGTCTCCCCTCGACGTGTGGTGCCTTGGGAGGTCGTCTCGCCTGAGGATCTTTATCCCATCCTTCATGCCCCACGTGGGGGCACTGGGGCTGGATCTTGCGGGAGGCTGAGGTCTCAACAACTTCTAGACACGTGGCGCTACCGGACATGCCCCGGTGTCTTCATCCTATTTGTGAGGGTTCCTGATCTGCAGGGTACCGATAGTGGCCCTTGGGTCCACCTTGGGGCAAGATGGGGAGCCCAAAGGTGGAGCCCTTTCCCGCACTGGGCTTTAAATTCTGTCTTAGGTAGTTGAAGCGGTGGGTGCTCCTGCCAACATCGCCATGCGTCTTCCTCAGGTTGAGAGGTTATGGTGACGAGATCTTTGCTTGTTGTTGTTTCTCTGCGTTCTGCGGCGCTGTTAACCGCTACAGTACCCAATGCGGTTATAGCCCTTTCGTCGCCCACCTCTATGGGAGTTGTACCTGTTATTTTTCCAGGTTACTGATCGCCTGGGCCAGCGCTTCCACCCAGGGGAATAGGGCCTATCATTATGGACACCGGGTTTTGGAGTGGTGCGAGTCGGTCCTAGCCTCGCTGCACTC
Organism: Tuctoria greenei; assembly: GCA_036927565.1. Classification (NCBI taxonomy): domain Eukaryota; kingdom Viridiplantae; phylum Streptophyta; class Magnoliopsida; order Poales; family Poaceae; genus Tuctoria; species Tuctoria greenei. Next base: position 288,559,105 of record JAYESD010000001.1, read on the forward strand.
ACGTGTTGCGGGGGTGATTTAAAAAGGAAATCGTTAGGGGAATCATTTCCTTCCCTATTCACACCCTGCATCCTAAGCTTTCGCCTTTCTCCTTTAGCGCTCGATCTTCCTTACTTTGGCCAAAGATTGTTCCCTTTGCTTGCTCCAATGGCCTCCCCACTGCCCCCCTGTCTCGCCTTCGGTCAGCAGACGACCTGTTGTCGATATGGCAACAGCTTCGCTGGTCGGCATCAGAGCATGCGGGGATGATCCGCTGTGGATCTTCCACTCTTGAAGATTTGCGCGAGGACGAGACCATCCTCTTATCCTCCTACATGTATGCAAGGCTTGGGCTTCCGCTGTCGAGGTTCTTCTTCGCCGTGCCGGAGGAGTACGGTTTTCAGCTTCACCACCAGTCGCCGAACTCTATTGCGGTGATGGCGGTGTTCGTCCACCTCTTTGAGGCGTTCGTGATGATGACCACTGGGAAAAGCGAGACTACCCACGTGGGTGCCTACTACTTTTGGCACCAGGACAAGTCCACCCGACACTACATCCCTTCGCTCAAAGGGGGAAGTGGAAAACCTGGAGGGAAGATTGGGCGATCGCGCGGGTTGAGGCCCATCCTGTGCTGAAGATGCCCACTGCAGGTCCCACTGCTAATCCCACCACCTGGGAAGCATTCCAGGGGCTGCCAAAGGAGTATGTGTTGATATTGAGAAGGATCCAATTCTTGGCGAGCAAAGGTTTGACCTCCCTGATGGTGCTGGCCGATTTCTTGCGTCATCGTACCGCCCCTTTGCAAAATCATCACTATGAGGCCTGGTACTATACCGGTACTTATGATCAGTGTCGACTGGCTCCGGAAGATCTTCTCCGAAGGTGTTGGATGATTTTCTGAAGTTGGTGACCAGTGATACGATTGATGACGAGCACGTCTCCATCCCAGTCGACTGTCAGGCACTCTTCACGACCCCCGTTGAGAGGGACAAACTTCTGAGCTCGATGCCGGTGGTCAACGTGTTCGGTATCACCCGCTTGCACCCCGAGGAGACGTCGGGGGTTTTAGTGGTTCTAGCACGGTGCCGCGTCATGCTGCAAAAAAGGTCGGAGTCCTCTCGCTCGTCAAAGAAGGCAGAGGTAGGGTCGCCATCGTCCTCCGTTGGGCCGAAAGGCAGTCAGCCAATACCAGCTTCATCGCTAGGGAGACGTTCTCGCCGCCTGGCAATGGATTTCGCTATTCTTGCATCAAAGAAGCGAAAGTTGACGCGGGGGGGGGGGGGGGGGGGGCAGCACCCCAACTTCTCATTGTGATGGGGACGGATCGACCGAAGTTCCCGTCGTAGACTTGGTTTTTGATTCCTATAGCGACTCTGTTTCCGATGGGGGCGCACAGGGGTCTGCCCAGGAGACCATGCCAGCATGATCCGGTCAAGAGACGGAACCAGAGACCGGTGCCAGTCTTGCGGTCAGGCACCGATGGTTTCGATCTATCGCTCAGGGTGGAGGGCCAGGGTCACTGGAGCAGTCTGACCTGCCAGTAAGGCACATCTTCTTCCTCTGCTTCTCCCTTCTTTCCTTTCGCACATTCTGATGGAGTTTTATCCTGGCTTTTCAGTGTGTCATCAGCCGACTTGGTGCCTTTGGTGCTCCCAGGGGTAGGCTTGGTAAGCCCTGCCCTCCCCAGAGCTAGGACGGGGCCTTCCATGCTGCGTCCTACGCCCGAGGGCACCTTGGCCCCAGGTGCTGCGGACGACTCTGCGCTCTCATCCGTCGAGGCAGGTGGGGCTGAAGTGTCGCACAGCGAGGAAGCGCCAGGCGAGGGGGCGCCCGGTGAGGATGTGCCCGGAGAGGGGGCGCCCGGTGAGGATGTGCCCAGCGTAGGTGTGTCAGGCGAGTTGGTGCCTGGCGTAGAGGTTTCGGGCGAGGAGGTGCCAGGCGCAGAGGTGTCGGGCGAGGGGTTGCCCGGCGTGGAGGGGGCTACACTGGTCGTGACTGCTCCCCTTGGTGAGGCTGACCTGCCCGTCATCGAAGCCGCATCGATGCCTGACGTTATTGTCGCTCAATGCGGCGACTTACCACCGGCGACCGATGACGCTCTTGTAGTGGAGGAGGGTCTTCAGCATCAGGAAGCGGTGCAGCGGTTCCTGGAGCTCCAGCTGGTGCATCAACTGGTCCCTAGCCATTGGTGTCTGTCGTGGCATCTGTGGAGGAGGTAGAGAGGCAGTCGCGTGTGATGACGGTCCCTCTGATTCCTCTTTCTGACACTGTTGCCGCAACCCAATCCATCTTATGCTCGACTCAGACTGCTTTCGCCCGGGACTGGGATCAGCTTGTAAAGGAGCGATGTTTGGTGAAGCTGGTCGATGCCAAGAATAAGCACTTGAGGTGGAGACTCTGAAGGCCCATGCCACCGCTGATGCCCGCCTGAGGCCGTGCGAGGATCAATGTTTGGAGTTGGTCCATCGCGAGGTTGCCCTTGCGGATGCTGAACAGGACTTGGCGGCGAAGGAGGGGGAGGTCCCTCGGGGCCTGGAGGAGAAATGTTGGGCTTTGCAGGACTTAGAGCTCGCCATCAAAAGCCGGGAGGATGATCTGGAGCGTCTTTCTCGGGAGCTTGCTGATCGGGAGGAGGTTGTGCAGAGAGAGGGGGATAGCCTCCAGGTCTCCCATATGGGCGAGGCCCAAGGTGTCCGGGATTTCCTGGCCCATGCTAGAACCCCTCAGCCTTGATCCCGTGTAGCGTGGGGAGCTATCTCAAGGAGTGGCCCAGATGCTTCCTGCCCTGGAGTCCCTTTGTTCATCGTTGGGGTCGGTGAACACCGTCCTTGCAAGGTGGCTGGAGGCCGAAGGAAAGGAGCTGGCTGAGCTAGTGGCCCGCCATGTTTTGGTGTGCTTTCAAGCTGGTACCCGCAAATCCTGCTAGAATCAGTGGAGAAAGGTCCCTTTGATGAGCGGGAGGCTAAGGCTAGGGCCAAAGTCCAGGGCCTTGCCAAGGAGGTGGCTTCTTTGTTCCAGCGTAGCTGAGGCCGATGGCACCTAGGCGCCATGTTTTTTGTATCAGGGGATGACCCCATTTGTGTAAATAAATGGTCATGAATTTGGGATTATGTTGCTTTGCTTGTTGGCTTTGTCGCGTGCTTCAAAAATTTGCCCCAATTCCTTCTCTTGTGTAAGCTCTTAAAGAGCCTTTGTTGACGCTGTTAGCCTTTTAGGGACCAACGCTTGCATAGTTGACACGGCCGGTTTGTCGCTAGATGACACCCTGCCTACGGAACCCCCCCCCCCCCTGAGAGGCCACTTGGTAGGCATGGCCAGATAGTTGGGTACGCCTGCCACTTGAACGCAGGGTGTCTTCGACAGGCCCCCAACGGGCTGGGGGAGTGTGAGTGACTGGTCTCAGCGTGCCCCTTTCGGGAACGCCGGGCTTTTTCTGAGTGTTATCGACACTAGCAGGCCCCCTAGTAGGTGTTGGAGCTAGATGCTCTGGTGTTGTCTACCATCATCATGAAGTCGTCGAAGAAAGGCCCCCAGGGAGGATGCTCCGGCATCGTCCACCATCCTCGTAGAAACGTTGATGGTGGGCCCCCTAGGAGGTGCCCCAGCTAGATGCTCTGGCATCATCCAACATTGTTGTGAAGTCGTCGACGGCAGACCCCTGGTGTACATGCTATCAAAAGTGAAACCTGTTAGCAACAGGTGCGGGGATGGAGAGTTTACTCACTTATTCGCGCTTGGTGTTATCGTTGACGTTCTGGGATGTCAACGGCAGGCCCCTTGGGAGGTGCTGGAGCTGGATGCTCCGGCGTCACCCACTATGTTCGTAGGTACGTTGACGGCAGGCCCCCTGGGTGTTGCCGGAGCTGGATGCTCTGGTGTCACTCACCATGTTCGTGTGTACATCGACGGCGGGCCCCCTGGGAGGTGCTAGAGCTGGATGCTCCTGCATCGCCCACCATCTTCGTAGAAACGTCAACGGCGGGCCCCCAGGGTGGTGCCGGAGCTGGATGCTTCCTGCTTGCCCACAATGCACAGGGGAGTTCGTCGACCCATTTGGCACCATGCTTATCCAAGCTGTCATATGTGCGTGTCTTGAGGCCCCTGAGGATCTCAGCGTTGGCCCTTTCGACTTGTCCGTTGCTCTATGGATGAGCCACAGATGCATAACAAACTTTGATGCCGAGGTATTCGTAGTAGTCATGGAAAGCTGCACTGGTGAACTAGGTCTCATTGTCGGTGATGATCCTGTTCGGGACCCCGAACCTACAGACAATTTATTTGATGAACTTGACTGTGGAGTCCTTGTTGATGTTGATTATTGGGACTGCTTCCGGCCACTTGGTGCACTTATCTATGGCAACATAGAGGAACCGGTACCCTTCGACTGCCCTGGGAAAGGTCCCAGGATATCTAGCCCCCAGACCGCGAAAGGCCAGGAGGGTGGGATCATCTGCAGTGGCTGCGCTCGGGTGTGGATTTGCTTGGCGTGGAACTGGCACGCCTTGCACTTCTTGACCAGTTTGACTGCGTCTTGTAGTGTTGTTGGCCAGTAGAAACCATGTCGGAAGGCTTTGCCAACCAGCGTGCGGGAGGCCGCGTGATTCCTACACTCTCCTTCATGGATTTCCTCGAGCAAGTTGCAACCTTCCTGCTGAGTTATGCACCATAAGAGTACGCTGTTGGCACCAAGTCGTCAAAGATCACCTTCTACCAGCATGTAGCTTTTCGCCATCCTCACCATCCTCTCAGGCTGGGTCCTCCGGGAGGAGGTTGTCTTTCAGGTAGTCCCAGACCTCTGTGATCCACGCATCGGGATTGTCCTGGACTTCCAGATCTTGGGCGCCACGTGATTGGGGATCCCTGGTGATTCTCAAGAACCTTGGTAGCCCACATGGTCAAAGGGCTGCCGTGGTTGCCAACTCTGTGTGGCTGGGCTCACATTCTTCATTAGGCCCTGCTGGCCTAGCGGACCCCTTTTGGAACGGGGGCTCCTGTGGATGCCATGGTTGACAGGGCATCAGTGACAGAATTGTCGGCGCGCGGCACGTGGCAGAGATCCAAGGCCTCGAACCCAGCTTTTAGCTTCTTGACATGTATCAGATATGCCACGAGCTGCGGGTCATTGCAGCAGCACTCACCCCGGACTTGCTTGATGATCAACTGGGAGTCTCCCTTGACAAGCATCTGCTGGACACCAAGACCTCACGCAGTTGTGAGCCCGAAGATGAGATCTTCGTACTCCGCCATGTTGTTGGTGGCGTTGAAGTCGAGGCACACTGTGTACTTGGAATGCTCCTTTGTTGGCGAGGTGAGCAATACCCTGGCTCCAGCCCCTTGCTTCCTTGAGGATCCGTCGAAGAAGAGTGTCCAATGAGGTCCAGTAAGTACCAGAGCCCTGTGCTCTGGTTCACTGATCTCCCGGCCCCCTGGGTTGCTCGGTAAGGGGCTCCATTCGGCAACGAAGTACGCTAGAGCTTGACTCTTGATTGCATGTCATGGCAAGAAATCAAGCTCGAACTCCGCTAATTCAGCCGCCCACTTGGCGATTTCGCCAGTTGCGTTTGGGTTGCACAACACTGCTCCCAGTGGGAATGAAGTCACCAATGATACTCGGTGTGCCTGAAAATAATGGCAGAGCTTCCTCGACGCGATTAGCACCGCATAGAGCAGCTTGTGCACTTCGAGGTATCTTGTCATTGCCTCACGTAGAACTTCTCTGATGAAGTAGACCGGGCGTTGGATGGTCCGGGACTTTATCAGGGAATCTGACTCATCTTCTTTCCTCTGCTCTAGGTCCAACGATTCCATGTCGCCCGGGCCTAGTGCTTCCTTTGGGGGCTGGGACCCAAAGGCTTCGGGGCCCCCTAGGGGGACGCAATCATCCTCTGGGGGCTGGGACCCAGGGGCTCCTTGGTCTCTGGGGTCCCCTTGGGGGACCCGGACGTCCTTTGGGGGCTGGGACCCAGAGGCTCCTTGGACTCCGGGGCCCCCTTGTGGGGACCCAGACGTCCTCTGGGGCCTAGGACCCAGAGGCTCCTTGGTCTCCAAGGCCCCCTTGGGGGACCCGGACGTCCTTTGCGGGCTGGGACCCAGAGGCTCCTCGGTCTCTGGGTCCCCCTAGGGGGATCCAGGCGTCCTCTAGGGGTTGGGACCCAGAGGCTCCTCGGTCTCCGGGGCACCCGAGGGGGACCCAGAGGCTCCTTGGACTCCGGGGCCCCCTTGGGGGACCCGGACGTCCTCTGGGGTCTTGGACCCAGAGGTTCCTCTGTCGTTGGGGCCCCCTGCAAGCTCCAAGCCCTGGGGATCAGAATCAGCTGCAGGGGCCCCTTCCTTTCGTTGGTGCTGCTGGTGACTGGCCCGCTCTGCAACATAAACCATGCTTACCACTTTTGTTGTGGCGGCGATGTAGAGGTACAGGGGCTCCCTGGGCTCCGGCGCCACCATTATTGGCAGCGTCATCGACTGCTGCTTTAGCTCGCGGAATGCCTTCTCTGCTTCTTCGGTCTAGACGAACGGTCTGAACTGGCGCAGGAGCTTAAAGAATGGAAGGGGCCACTTATCCAGCCTAGAGATAAACCAGTTGAGCGCTGTCAAACACCCTGCAAGCTTATGTACATCCTTGATGTGGGCTGGGGGGCCGCATCAGCTCCACCGCCTTGATCTTTTCTGGGTTGGCCTCAATCCCTCGGTGTGAGACCAATAAACCGAGGAGCTTCCCAGCTTTGACTCCGAACACACATTTGTAGGGATTGAGCTTCGTGCGTGTGGTTCGCAATCTATCAAAGACTAGTGCGAGGTTCTCTAGTAATGATGTATGTGACTGGATTTTTACTACAATATCATCGACATATACCTCTACTAGGTCCCGAATGAGGTCCCCAAATGTTTTATGCATAGCTCGCACAAAGGTGGGGAGGGCATTCTTAAGACTGTAAGGCATGGAGACATAGCAGTGAAGGCCATCTACGGTTATAAATGTGGTATGTTATTCGTCCTCTCTAGACATTGGGATTTGGTGGAACCTTGAATATGCATCTAGAAAGCATAGCATATCACACCCTGAAGTTGAATATACAATTTGATCAATTCTAGGAAGAGGGAAGGGATCTTTAGGACATGCCTTGTTGAGGTTGGTGTAGTCAATGCACATTTGAAGCTTACCACCAGCTTTGGGGACGACAACCGGATTGGCCAGCCATCTGGGATGGTGGACCTCTTGTATGAAGCCAGCATCGAGGAGCTTCTTGATCTCCTCGTGAATGAAGTTTTTCCGCTCGATGGACACAGGGCATCTGTTGTTGCGGTCGTGCATCGGGGTAGATCTTCAAATGGTGCTCAATCACTTCCCTGGGGATGTCCAACATCTACGACGGTTGCCAGGCAAAGACATCGACGTTGGCTTGCAGGAAAGTAGTGAGTGACGATTCCTGCTCACTGTCCAAACTCCCCGCGATACGGGTGGTCTGAGCCGCATCAGAGCCAATCTGGATTGTCTTAATGGGAACGTCGTCGTCATCGGGGGGCTGCACTCGTGGTGCAGTGGAGCGGCTGCGAGCGCATGGGTCTGGCGAAGGCTTACTCGTCTCAGCATCACTCAAGATAGGTGCTAGGACCGTTGCCAACGCTCGGAGCTTTTCCAAGACCATCACCACAGCAGCACGATCTCTGCAGATCTTGAGGACGCCAGAAGGTGTGTCGGCGTCTTGAGGACGAAGTAGCCGTAACGGGCTACTGCCATGGACCGGTACAGGGCTGGCCTGCCGATAATGGCATGGTAGGGGAGGCTAACCTCCACAACATCAAATAGGATATTCTCTGTCCTGAAGTTCTCGGGTGTCCCTAGGGTCACCTGGAGGTGGATGCAGCCGTACAGGGTAACATTCTCTGGTCCTACCCCTGAGAACAATCTTGTCGAGGCAAGCTCACACACGGGGATCTTCAGCTTGTCGAAGGACACATTGCTGATGAGGTTCAGGCCGGCTCCACCATCTACCAAGACATGGTAAAACTTTACGTTGGCGATGGTGGGGGCGACCGGGAGGGGCAGCTGCTTGGCTCCTGCCATGTTCTCGGGGCAGTCGGAGGCGTTGAAGCTGATCGTCGTCTCCATCCATTTGTGATGCGGTGCCGGGGCATGCATAGAGGCTGACGAAGTCATTGCCCGGCGCAGGGTCTTGACCGCATTCCTGGAAGCGGGTTCCCATGATCCTCCACATATGACGTGCAGTGCTTTGCGACGCTCATAGTCGCTGTTGAGGTCGAGGTTCACAGCCTGGTGAACCGTTTCTACGGCACGTTCCGGCCTTTGGAACTCCTTCTCCACATGTTCGTCGACACGATAGTCGACCTTTTGCAGCTTGATTTCGCTGCAGCTCTCAAACTTGATGAACACCATGGTTGGTGAAAGCGCTACCGCTTTTTTGAGGGAAAATGCCCCTACCTAGCATGCCAAATGTCAAAGGATCAATGCGACACTTCCCCCCAGATTTGCTAAGGAGCTGCCCGCGGAGGTTCTTGTTAGGCGGGCTTAGGCCTCAAACTAGTGTTCTAGCGGAAGAGTATGAGACATTTGTTTTTACGTGGTTCGGGCCGCAAGGAGCGTAACACCCTACTCCACGGTGGATTGTATTGCTTGGTGAGTGTGTATGCGTATGTGAGTGTATCAGGGATTCTGGGACTGGTCCTCTGTATAGGAGGCGGTCCGAGCCTTTTATAACCAAGACTGGACGCCTTACAAGTGGGGCCCCAGGGCCCGACAGGTGGCCCCGGGGCAATCTTACCCTAAAATATATATGGCTTCCCGCATCAGCTTCTCTGAGTGTGGCAGTAGAGACTCGCCGTCTTGCCGCCTTCCTTGTCAGTAGCCCATGCGCTGTTACTAACGGTGGCAAATGGTGTTCCGTCAGCCTGTCTTGTTGCCGCAAGCTACCAACTTGGCCAAGTGGGATAGGCCTGCAACGCCTTCACTATGATGTCATTGGTCATAGCGGTCTCTGACCATTGGCGTACTCTGCGATGTGTGTCGGAGGTGGGTGCAGACCTTCAATGCATGTCCTGAGTGGAGCACTTCAGCTTTTAACTCCCGCACCTTACCGTCTGGTGGTGCTGCGAGACACGTGGTAGCGCCGGAGTAGGTCCTCGCCAGGGAGGCTAGCCCCGGTCCTTCGTGGCACGTGGCACCTTCGGGGCTCCCCAGGGCACGTGGCAGCTCCGCTCTCTCCTTGGAGGGAGGGCGCTTGGTCCGGCGCTCCAGGCTACGTGGCAGCTCTGGAGCTTCTCCGCCGAGGTTGTGGGAGGTCTCCCCTCAACGTGTGGCACCTTGGGGAGGTCGTCTCCTCTGAGGGTCTTTATCCCATCCTTCGTGCCCCATGTGGGGGCACTGGGGCTTGATCTTGCGGGAGGCTGAGGTCTCAACAACTTCTAGACACGTGGCGCTGTTGGACATGCCCCGGTGTCTTCATCCTGTGTGCGAGAGTATCCGGTCTACAGGGTACCGACAACTACCGTGTCTCATACTCTTCCGCTAGAACACTAGTTTGAGGCCTAAGCCCCACCGAACAAGAACCTTTCTGGGCTGCTCCTTAGCAGACCCGGGGGAAGTGTCGCATTAACACTTCGATAGACTTATATTAATTTTCAAAGTCCTTGATTCTTAATACACCTTTTTTGTTCTTACAGACTTTTTCCCGTTTTACTTGATAGTATTTTCTTTTGGAGTTACCACCCTGCCAGAACAATTTCCTCTCCTAGCCGTATCCATCCTATCAACGACCGTTTCAGCAGGAAGAAGCATGGACATGCCACAAGTTGGCGTATTAGAAAGAATAGCATTGATGAGCACAGTTCTGCCCACCATAGAAAGAGTACTAGCCTTCCAGGTATCTTGTTTCTTGGCAACCTTCATTTCCATGTTATGCCAATCTGCTACATGGAGTCTGCAGGCTGAAATGGGTACTCCAAGGTACTTAATAGGAAAAGAAGAAATTTGACAATTGAAAATGATAGCATATGTAACAGCAGTTTCATTGTCACCATCTAAAACAATTACTTCACTTTTATCAAAGTTAAATTTTAATTCAGACATTTGTTCATAAATTGCAAGAAGTAGTTTAATATTATATGCCTCTTGAACATTATCTTCGAAACATATAATTGTATCATCAGTGTATTGAAGAATAGCTACACCACTATTGACTAGTCTATTAGACTGACCATGTATCAAACCTGAATTCTGAGCTTTGTACTAAACAATCCTCGTTAGACAATCTGCTGCAAATTAACAATGAAGGAGACAAAGGGTCACCTTGTCTAACCTCTTTAAAACTCTGAAACTGGGGACCTATCTTATCATTCAGCTTAGCATTTAAAGTACCATTTTCAAGTATAGTTTTAATCCACATATACCATTTGGACACAACCTCTAATACTTGGACATTTTAAAAGAAAATTCCAATTAACTTTATCATATGTTTTCTCAAAGTTCAGTTTTAGGATAATTCCAATTTCATTTCTTTTTTTTTAGTTTCATGCAGAATTTCATGTAGAGATAGGATACCATTCATATAAACAATTTAATAATCATATAGGTCGGTATTGTTGGATTCTTTCCACATCTTTCGTTTTTGGTATCAAAGTAATAACCCCAAATTTATTCGGTATATTTTGAGTTTCCCTTTATGAAAATCTTCAAACATCTCAAGTATATCTTCCTTAATAAATTTACAAGATGTTTGGAAGAATTCAAAAGGAATCATATCTGGTCCAGGCACTTTATTCCTTTCCATCTTGAAAAGAGCTGTTTTAATCTGTTCTTCATCAAATTTCCTGGTAAGCATTTCCTTCTGTGTAAACTAACCTTGTCCTCTTAACTCCACAAGTTCTTCCAAAAATCAAAAGCATTTCCATTTTATTTCCAAAACAGAAATTTATAATAGTCAGTTGCATGTTTAAGTAGATTTTCATTTTCTTGTATTGTTTGTCCTTCATTAATAAATGAAAAAATAGTATTTTTTCTCTTTTTTCCATTTGCTATTCTGTGATAATATGATGTATTCAGATCACCTTTTAATAACCAGTTCTGATGGCTTATTCTAAGCCAGTAAAGTTCTTCTTCTTCCCAAAACTGAAACATTTTTGTCCTTAGTTTAATTTTTTCAATTTCAATTTCATTTAGAAATTCTCTTCTTTATCTTCAAGAAACTATAATCTTTTTTCTACTTCAATTTTCCTCTTTTTATTCTTTCATGCCGTGTTCAAATTTCATCCTTTAAGATATCTTTTAACTTTCTTTAGTTTGAATAGACTCTGGATTTTTCAACCAGGATAGTTCATAATGAAATGAGTACAGTTTTTTTTTGCTTAATTTTTAATCCCATGAAAAACTAATGGATTATGATCTGAGAGAAGTCTACTTTTCTTATCCACTACAACCCTAGGAAAGAGATCTTCCCATTCTTTGGAAACTAGAATTCTATCCAGGGCTTTTAAAGTGGGATGCTCCTGGTTATTAGACCAGGTATAGCTCCCCCGTGATATATTGATTTCTCTTAATTCATACAAATTGATAATCTCATTAAAAATATCTGAAAATCTATTTCTTGTAAATGTTTTGTTTTTTTAGATATATTTGTAATTATGTTGAAATTGCCTCCAATTAAGCAAGGTAATTTGCAATTAAAACAAAAAGCAGCAAGCTCATTAAGAATTCCTCTCTTGATTCATCATTAGGAGTACCGTATACACTTAATAAACACCACAACTTCTCAAAAATTTTATCCTAGAGAATAGTTTGACAAATGTAAATTACATCTTTCGAGGACTCAACATTAAACCTATTTCTCTTAACAGCAGTTAGAATTCCTCCTGCCTTCCCCCTAGCTAATATAATGTGACACTCAAATATATTACTATTATCAAACTTCCTCAGCAGACCAGCCTCTATTTTTTTAATTTGGTCTCTTGAAGACAAATTATATCAAAATTATATTCTTTATGCAATTCCTTTATAAATTCTATTTTTCCTATCATCACTATTCCTCTACAGTACCAAAAATTTCCTTCTCTCATTATTATTTATTATGTTTTTTGTTCTTGGATCCAGGATTTACCTGCAATCCTTTACTCCTATATGTGGATGGGGTACTCCTTGTACTTCTCCTTGGATATGTCATCCTTTGAAAACCATTATTATCTTAAGTAGTCTTAGTAATATTTGCTTCTTTGTTAGTATGCGGAGGGCTATTTAATCTACTTCCTTATCAGTCCACTCTAAAAACAGAGGTCCACTCATCTCCCTATTATCTTCTATTTCTTTAATTTCATCACATTTTATGTCATATATTTTCTTTTTGTCACACAGAGCCATCCTAGCCTTTTCTAAGTCTTTCATCGGATTAACAGACTCAAAATCATTTTAATATATTTTAACACCTATATCACAAGCAAGAGAAGTAATACTTCAAAATTTAAAACACTAAAAGAGTTGGGGTGGTGACTCTTACGTTCTAGCAGTCCCTTCAGCTTGAACCAGAGTGTGATGATGGCTTCTAAAAAATATGCATGGGCTTGTAAAAATCACCGTTATATATTCTGGATTATCTTCGAGTAGATTGTCTTTAATATTCTCGTATGGCTAGCTGCAAAATATAAATGATTTATCCTGATTCGAGCAAAAAAGGCCCTACGTGCAGAGAGAGTCTATCCGTGATCTTTGTTAGCTCAAGGTGTAGAGAACAAATACAAGCGAGCCTTGTTCGAGTACATGAACTCTAGGAAGGGTAATGCGTAAACGAAACGTGCATGTAAGTGCGTAAGTAAAGCGCTAGGTAAATGCGTAAGGAAATACGTAAGGAAATGCGTCAGTAAAGTGAATACAATGCAAATTCGCCCCACTCAAAGGACTTGGGGCTTCTTCTATAGGATGGTCGAGACGGTTCTACCTAACCGTCATTCCTTATAGTGGGGCTGAGTTGTGCAATGTTCGTTCTAGTCGCCCGGGGTGTGGAAGTTTCACTGCCTTAACTTCTCCTTTATCGCCAAGGCTGCATCGCATGTGCGGAGTACTCATTCCTTTGCAACAGATGGAACGGATTACAGATTTATCCTGCAAAGGGTCACATCGTGTGTTATATCCCTTTTGCAGAAGTTACGACACCCACCATCCTCATAAATGCTACCAACTTCCCGCCTCTTTTGAGCTCGAGCCCGAGAGGAATCGTCCGTCCGACCTCTTAGGTCAGAACTTGGGCAGGCTAGGTTTCGGATCCCGGCAGGCCGGAGCGTTTTGCGGCAGGCCCCACCTTGTGATGCAGGTTAGATATGGTTCGTAGTCAGAACCCTGTCAGACGGAGAGTGGTAGCTTTGACCGTGGCCGCGCGGACCGCGCTCGACGGTGAAAAGGGTAAATTTTTTAATTTTTAATCCATAATTTGTAAGATTATATCAATTGTAAAATAATTAAACAAAATAACCGGTGATTGATCAACCTATCGAATTAAGGATTAATGGTTAATTACAGAATTAGTAGTTCATAATAGTAATTACTTGTTAGTAACACGGTGCCTGAAATTTTATTAAATTTTAAGCGCATGACAAATAAATAGACTCGTAAACAATTAATGTGTGCCATTATCTGTTCAAAAGAGTTTACATGTCACAATTCGTCGACTATATCTAATTTTAAATTCTGGGCACTGAGATACATGACCGTGTGTAAACTAAATATGGATATATTTCATCATTTATTAGGAAGGACATTATACTGATAAATTGATAAGGTGTATCCACGGTAACTAAAGTTTTTTAAGGATTGCCGACGAAATAGAAGGGACCCCATAAATTTATTATGAATGCTAACAGGAGGACAAGATGATCAATTCTTTATAATAAATAAAAAAAATCCTAACGCTGTATGGGTGCATTCACAATAAATGATTTGTTAATTGGTGTGTACCTATCTTCAGCCTTATTCATATCTTTCTCCTGCAATTAACTTACGTTGGAAGATTATGTGCTATATATAGGAACATCAATATAAGACACAAACATACACAATCAGTTCTTCAAATCATTTGGATCTTCAAACATACAAGTGCAACATCTTAGAGATTATCAGGATCATGGCTGCAGAGAAGGTAGCTGTTGTTCTCCTTTTAATGTTTGCACTCATGTCTTCCTACAAAGTGAATGCTGCTCCAAAGATCCGACATCGTGAAATAAAAGAGGAAGTCCTGGCTACTTGTCACGAATATATCAGAGACGATGGAACACGTGAAGATCATGTACCACCAAAAGATTCAGACTGTTGCAAGGCGGTGCACAAAGTTTATAATATTAACAAATTTATAAAGTCCCTTACCAAGGATGAAAAGAAAGAAGTCGCCATATGGAGGGTCGTGTTGCTTCCGGTCTACTGCCCAAAGCCAAAGTGATTGTGTTTAAGGTAACCTCTATGGGAACTCACAATCACATTATTAGTAACAGTGCAAAAAATATCATATTGATGGATATTATCATTTTGAAGTTCTTAACTATCGATATTACACACTCTATTTATACCTTCCAATAATCCCTTTTCATGAATTTTCCAGGTGCTTGTTAGGACTCCAAACATGAAGTGGTTCTCAAAAGTATTATATGTGCAACAGCAAAATAAGGAGTTCTGATGAGAAGACATGCATCTAGTTCCCTACATAAAATAAATAAATGATAATTGTATCATTTTTGTGAGACATTAAGGAAAAGTAATTGATAACGTCACAATGTGTTTTTTCACTATCTAGATGCATGCACATACTCATATTACGAATGCACGTAAGCACACATGCCTCTGAGATTGTCAATATAAATCTCTTATTGATGTGTCGACAACGTAGACATCGCCTATCACCAAAAACAGTAACTAGCTAGAGGTAAAATGTAAACACTTGTGCTGAGCATGTTAGAAGTAGGCAATTTCTTGATTAGTTTCAGAAAATAAATCATTACGGAAACATTAATTAACATGAATAGTAGCCTTCACATCTGCAACATCATCCATAATAAAATAATTGATCAAATCACGTACGTCGCACATTCTGATCTGTAAGCAGAAGATACTGTTGTAGCAACAACAGTTCTGGTCACTGCTACAACAAGCCTCATCACAGGCGGCTCCAAACCTATTATCACATACGGCTTTTAAAACCGCCTGAAACGAAGAGTCTGTGATAATCCGCAATTTCACAGGCAGAGAAGTGAAACCGCCTGTGAAGATTAATTATCATAGGCGGTTCTTCACTTAGGCTAGCCGCCTGTGAAGACAGATTATCATAGGCGGTTCTTTACTTAGGCTAGCCGTCTGTGAAAATACTTTATCACAGACGGGTCGTGCAGCATATATAATCGTCTGTGATAAACGTCTTATCACAGACGGTTATTGAAGCATAACTAACGCCTATGATAATGAGTCTTCACAGGCGGGTATTGAAGCATAACTAACCGCCAATGATAATGTGTCTTCACAGGCGGGTTTTGAAGCATAACTAACGTCTGTGATAATGTGTTTTCACAGACGGATTTTGAAGCATAACTAACCGTCTATGATAATGTGTTTTCACAGACGGGTATTGAAGCATAACTAACCGTCAATGATAATGTTTCTTCACAGACGGTTATTGAAGCATAACTAACCGTCAATGATAATGGTGTTATCACAGACGGAGTTTACCTATATCAGCCGTCTGTGAAGACCCTTTAACGCAGACGGTTTCTACCATAACAGTCACCGCCTGTGAAAATTAGGTTATCACAGATGTTTCTTTACTTGTATCTAGCCGCCTGTGATAATTGTTTTTCACAGCCATGCCTAGCCGTTGGTTAATAACCGCCTGTGATAAGGTATAACCTATGCAGTACTACTGCTGTTATTTCTAATTTCCAGGTCAATTCAATATAATCACAGAACAAAAAACAACAATATCATCACAGAACAAAAGTCAACAATATTATCATCACAGAAGTCAATTTCACTAAAACAATATATATATATATATATATATATATATATATATATATATATATATATATATATATACGAGTTACAGATACAATTCATCTCAAAGTTTACAAGTTTTCACTAAAAACTGTTTAAATTGGCATAGTCGCAAAGTTCTAGCACATCAGCTGCTGAATCATTCTTATCAAAGAACTTCCCCTTTTTGTGCAAAATTTCGCGACGCATGAACTGACAGAGTTCGGAAGCAATCCTGTCGGCTCCTCCATCAGGAATACTTCTACAAACCGGCCATTCTTCGTTCAGATTCTTCTTATGCTGCAATATAACACATAACAAGGTTTAGAATGTGTTGGTTTGAACAATCTCAAAGTATAGATCAAAGTGAGAGTATACAGGAATTTAGTTGGTATTTTTAGAGCAGTTGTACTATGAGCAATTGAATTTTGAAGTTGGAATCAAAATATGAAAATAATGTTTCTGGTAATATTGAACAGCAGAGAATATAAGCATTAAACCATGCTAGTTACAATGAAAATGAAACACAAAAGTAAGAAAATAAGGTATCAACATTAAGGATAACTTACATCCTCACGATTGACTCTATATACGCTGGCGGTCCGAAGATGCTCGCATACATAATACCCGCATAAGACACTCCCAGCAGGCTGCTTCGGACAAGCATAATACAATTTAATGTCCAATGCATTCGTATTAGGAGGTCTCTGACCGCCAAGCTCCGCGTAAAATTGCCAAGCGCTGTAATACAAGAAATGTCATATAAGACTTGTCAACACATTCTAAATGTGCATAAATTAAAATTATTGAATAAACGTACTTTTTCAAAATGGAAAGGAAATCTTTGTAATGATCTGGTGGGTAATCGGCCGAGTCCAAGACTGTTGCCATTCCCTGCGTTGGCTTGATGAAGATCATTATGTAGTGATTACTGCAAATATACAAACACATGTGTTAACAATTACCAATAATTGCTATTTCAATGTCATGTGTCGAACTTACTCGAAGTGATACGGAGCCTTTACGAGGTCCTTGCCGTCTCTGACAAAGTTAAACATCGCATTTCAAAGGAGGACCGCTTGGCTTGGTTTGAGAAGTTAGCGGAGAGGATGGAGGAGGCGGGGCCGTAGTGTAGTTTTAGGATTTCAATCAAGTGTTTTTGTACATATTTCTTGTGTTTTGTACATATTTCAATCAAGTGTCAATGAATACTGGTGGATAATTTGAAGTTTGACATGTTGGAGTGCTTTTAAAAAAATTAAAAAATTCATACATGTATAAATTATACAAATATGTTCATACCAACAATTTTGAGTGAAGGATCTTTTTTTTATGAGATACACAAATGTGAATAATATGTGAGTAGAAATTAATTTGATATTTACCAAAACATTACAACGTCAGCTATACAAGTTTTAAAAATATTTTGTTCAGTTGGCATTATCTCAGACGGTTGTTAAGTAATACCCGTCTGAGATAAAAATCTTCTTAGGCGGTTATTAAGTAACAACAGTCTTTGAAGATATTTACTTCTTAATTAATAAACATCTTCTAAGGTGGTTGGTAAGTAAAACCCGCCTGCGATAAAGTTAAAAACTGCCTGTGAAAAACCGACGTCTATATAAGGACCCCTCACCGCAGTCAAAACGCAACCCTGGAGAATTTATATCGACGCCGCAAGGCTGTTGAATTTCCCCTGCGCCGCTCCGCCGCCCAGCCCATACTGCCGCGCCGCTGCTCAACCCCGCACCGCCACTTCTCCACCCAGCCGGCCCACCGTGCTGACACCTCCCCACCGTGCTGACGCCTCTGCAAGGTAAATGTAGTTTACTTACTTTTTCTTTGTATATTTTCATTAGCTGATAAGCTGTTAGTTTTGTGTGTTCTGGTATATGGATTCTGTCCTTTTGCATGTGTAAGGACTGTATGGATTGTGTTCTGGTATATTGATGTATGGACTATATGGATTGTTTCCTTTTTGTACCTATTATGTGACATGAATATGATGTTTAATTAACAGATGCTATTGTAATATATATAAGATGCATATGGGCCTATTTCCCGATATAACGGACCAGATCCCACCCAAACCTAGCTCATGCTGCTGGGCCTGTTTCCCCCTTTGACTCCGTCTGCCTCAAGACGTCGCCCGTCTCCTACATTAGTCGCCCTAATCATACTTGTTATGTCTCTGTAAATTCATTTTATAGAAGACCTTTAGAGAATATTTGTGGCCAAATTTTGTAAATCTGACAAAAATTCTATTATTGAAGCATGGACCGTCGAGCATGGATGTATAATATGTCAAGACCAGATCCTATGTACATTCGTAATGTTGCAAATTTTATTGAAGCATCCAAGAGACATGCGAAGTTGCAAAAGATAGATGACATATTATGTCCATGTATCGACTGCGAAAATAAGATTGCTTGGACGGATACTATAGTAATCCAATATCATTTGGTGAAAAGAGGTTTCAAAAATAACTACACAATATGGACAGAGCATGGTGAGTTAGATACACATGATGTGGATAAAGATGATGAGAGAGGCTCAGATGATGATAATGTTCATATCGATGATGGTAGTGACAATCAAGCTGGTGATGATGATGATGAGTTCGATTGTAAGGAGATGTTGCATCACATTGAACCACATGTACTGACTTCTATGGGAGCAAGCAAAGGATTAAGTAAAATGGAGACATTGCAGAATGCGGCGATAGAGCTTTTATATGATGAATCAAACGGTTGTGATAAAGAGTTTACTACATTGCGTGCAGTCTTAGAACTACTAAAGTTGAAAGCTACGCATGGATGGTCCGATTGTAGTTTCTCTGATCTTTTGAATCTTCTGGCAGAAATTCTTCCAAATCCAAATAAACTGCCCAGAAGCACTTATAAAGCAAAGAAACTTCTTTGCCCGATGGCACTAGGTGTGACAAAAATACACGCTTGTGTGAGCCATTGTATTTTGTATCACAAAGAGCATGAGCTCGCAACTAGATGCCCCATTTGTGGTGTCAGTAGAT
The DNA here is from genome assembly GCA_036927565.1 of Tuctoria greenei. Classification (NCBI taxonomy): domain Eukaryota; kingdom Viridiplantae; phylum Streptophyta; class Magnoliopsida; order Poales; family Poaceae; genus Tuctoria; species Tuctoria greenei. The sequence continues at coordinate 288,578,124 of JAYESD010000001.1, forward strand.
ACAAGAAGGACTACAATCACCAGTATGTTACCAACATGAAAAAGACTCAGAAGAATAAGAAGTTTATTATTGGTCCTGAAGGTGACGATGACGATACTTCTAGCGATGCAAACGGGAAGAATAAGAGAAAAATTCCTGCATTGGTGATGTGGTACCTTCCGGTAATTGATCGCTTGAAGCGTTTGTTCTCAAACCTTAGGGAGGCTGAACTTATGCGTTGGCATTCCGAGCAACGCAAGAAGAATGAAAAACATATACGACACCCTGGTGATGCAACGCAGTGGAAAAATTTTGATATTCAGTATCCAGAATTTGCGAAGGAAATCAGAAATGTGAGGTTTGCCTTGGGTACAGATGGAATGAATCCGTTTGGTGAAAAAAGGAGCATACACAGCACATGGCCCGTGGTCTTAACTATGTACAACCTACCGACGTGGTTGTGTCATAAAAGGAAATATATCTTATTATCTGTTCTTATCCAAGGTCCGAAACAACCTGGCATCGAAATTGATGTGTTCTTGGAACCTTTAATGGAAGATATGGCGAAATTGTGGAATGAAGGGGTACGCACATGGGATGAGTACAAGCGGGATTATTTCACGCTAAGAGCAATGATATTCGTTACCGTGCATGATTATCCCGGACTGTTTACATTATCGGGACAAATGAAAGGGAAGAAAGGTTGCATTAGGTGCGTGGATAGAACTGGATTTCTATACCTCACTTCATCCAGAAAGACGGTGTACATGAGACATCGACGGTTCTTGACAGATACACACAAGTATAGGAAGATGAAAGAACAATTTGATAACAAAATCGAAAAAGATACTGCACCAAAACCTTACAGTGGAAAACTTGTGTTTGAAATGATCAAGAACATTCATATTGCTTTCGGTAAGGGAAAAAAGAGTAAAGGAATTAAGAGAAAGAAAAGTACATCTTTTCGGATGATACAACTGACATGGCTTTCAAGAAACAATCAATTTTTTTCAAGTATCTTCCGTATTGGAAGAATCTGGAATTTTGCCATAGTATTGATTTGATGCATGTTACAAAGAATGTATTTGATAGCATCATTGGGACCTTGCTGGACATGCCGAGGAAAACAAAGGACGGATTAAATTCACGTATGGACCTAGTAAATCTTGATTTGAGACCAGAGCTTCATCCAGTAGAAAAGGCGAACGAGAAGCATTACCTTCCCCCAGCCAGCTACAACTTGACGCTAGAAGAGAAAAAAGCAATTTGCGAATGCTTGCATGGGATCAAAGTGCCCACAAGTTTCTCATCCAATATCCGCAAACTAGTCTCGATGAAAGACTTGTCTTTATTCGGTTATAATTCTCACGACTATCACATGATGATGACAGTTTTCCTTGCCATTGCAATAAGAGTAATCAAACCTGAGCATATAAAAGTTGTCATCACACGTTTGTGTTACTTCTTCAATGCAGTATCGCAAAAGGTGATAGCACGTGAAGATTTAGACTATCTGAAACATACATCGTCGAGACAATGTGCAAGCTTGAGATGTGTTTCCCACCATCCTTTTTTGATATGCAAGTACACCTAATCATACATATTGTTGATCAGATAAAAGCATTGGGGCCACTATATTTACATCATATGTTTTCGTTGGAGAGATATTTAGGAGTATTAAAAGGTTATGTGCGGAACCGTGCTCACCCAGAGGGTTCAATTATGGAAGGATACACCACTGAAGAAGTGATTGAGGGTTGCGCTGATTACATCAAAGATGGAAAATCGATAGGTGTGCCTATACCGGTACATGAGGGTAGACAATGTGGGAGAGGCAAAGTGGGTAAGAAAAGTTTTATTATTCAAGATTACAAGAATGTACACCGTGCACATTTTGGTGTACTACAACAGCTCGCAATAGCTGAGCCGTACATCGAGGAACATCAAATTGAGCTTCGTGATAAAAACCAAGACCGCAAAGAGGACTGGATCATGAAAGAGCACAGAAGATGTTTCACTGAATGGTTAATAGACAAAAATATATCATACGGAAACACTATAGAAGAGGCAACAATGAAGAAGTTAGCTTGTGGCCCATCTGCTTTGGTAACATCATGGCAAGCATATGCCATCAATGGTTACACATTTTACACTAAAGAAAAAGACGGTAAGAGTGTTGCACAAAATAGTGGTGTTCGTATTGAGGCTTATGATTCACAAGGGCAGAAGACCACATACTTCGGGTTCATAGAGGAAATATGGGAACTCGATTATGGCGAAAGAATGCTAATGCCCGTATTTAAGTGCCAATGGGTCAAACATCCTGATGGTTTGAAAGTGGACAATTACGGGTTGACACTGGTAGACTTGAATAAAGTGGGTTACAAAGATGACCTGTGGGTTCTCGCCGATAATGTTGCACAAGTTTTTTATGTTCAAGATCCAGAAACTGAGAAGTTGCACTTAGTTATTTCTGGAAAGCAAAATATTGTTGGGGTTGACAATGTGGGAGATAATGAAGAGGAATATAATCAGTATGAAGAGATGTACCTTTTCACCGAACCAGAAAACATCAAGCGCGTAGAGAGAAGCATTAAAAAGAATTTGAAACCCTATATGCGAGAGATGTCAATGCTGGAAAAAATGTATATAGCAATGCGAGATGATATATATTGTATATATTTGTATCTTCTGAAATCAACTTAGAACAATGTTGGTATATGGATTGTGTCCTTTTGCATTTGTGTACACATATGCGTTTGGACTCAATGATTTGGAAGTTTGGAAGTTTGGTCTTTCAGATAATGATGTCTCGGGCATGTAGCCGATTGAAGGAGGAGCGCTTGGCGTGGCGCAAGAACCATCCACATGTATGTACATATGGTGCACCGGTCACATGGTTGTATATACATATGTATCTGTAATGGACTGATGAACTTAACTGTAGTTTGTTTTTCCGTCTTGTTTGTTTTTGGTATTTTCAATTTCTCCGCGTAGGGTTTCTCTGCGAAGCCTGAATCGGGAGATTTATTGAAGTGGCAGTGCATCGTACCCGGTAAAGAAGGGGTAAGTCATGAAGAATAAGTACAATATGAGTTTAACCATCGTCCTCCTATTAATAAATTTCTTTTGCAGACTGAATGGGAAGATGGTTACTACCCCCTGACAATCTCCTTCTCTAAGGACTATCCCTTGGTGCCTCTAAGATGCACCTTTCTAATTGGGTTCTTCCACCCAAATGTCCATCGTTCGGGAGCACTCTGCATCGGGATTCTTGATCAAGAGACTGTAAGATAGACCTATTTTGTTCATGTAATTATTACTTATAATTGTTGTCGAACTTATTTGAACTGGTTTCTTATATTGCTTAAATTATATTTCGTAGGGGTGGTGCAGTGCTTTTACAATCAAAACTATACTACTTGAAGTTCAGCGTTTGCTGCATCAGCCAAATGTGCCTGATGTTGAAAATGATTGCTATAATCTACTTATCAAGGTTAGATGACACTTTGACTTAGTGACCAATGTAGGTTATTCATTCCTCCTTCGACATTTGTTAATTTAAATAATGTCAATATTTTCAGGATCCAGCGGAATATAAGAGACGTGTTCGGGAGCAAGCAGGACAGTACAATTTAGATTGATCGATGGGAGCTTCATCGTCGATCTACAATGAATATATCATGATTTTTGTTCAGTGTGTAAAGAAATTATCTTTGAACAATTGTAAAGCCTCTAATGGTGTATTATCACAATTAAGCCAGCCACACTGGTGATCGAGCATTTCCTACAATGCATTACTGTACTAGTATCCGCTCATCTGTGTTTTTTCCTGATACAAATTTTCCCTGCAACGACTACATACAGTTGTGATAATTGCAACGACTACATCCCTGTAATTTCAATGAAAACCGCTTGTGATAATTGAACAACTACATACATGATCTTCTCAGACCGTTGTTAACCAAGAACCGTCTATGAAGTTCATTGCATTACAGGCGGTTATTAATTAAGAACCATCAACGAAGATCATGTATTTACCCACGCGGTTGTTTTTTAAAATCCGTCTATGAAGTTCATTGCATTATAGGCGGTTATTAATTAAGAACCGTCAACGAAGATCATGTATTTACCCAGACGGTTGTTTTTTAAAATCCGTCTGTGAAGTTCATTACATTACAGGCGGTTCTTAATTAAGAACTGTCTATAAAGATCATGTATTTACCCAGGCGGTTGTTTCTTAAAATCCGCCTGTGAAGTTCATTGCATTACAGACGGTTCTTAATTAAGAACCGTCTGTGAAGATCATGTATTTACCTAGACAGTTGTTCTTTAAAATCCGTCTGTGTTGTTCTGTCATCACAGGCGGTTATTATATCATTCGTCATCACAGTTGCATATTTTTAAGGACCGCCCGTGTTTGAAAATTTGAGGCGCCTGTAAAAATGCTTTTTGTAGTAGTGGGTGGTGCTGGTGTAAACTGATCGACGAAGACAACAACGAAGATGGCAAGAAAGCAGCACCCGTTGACTTGGACGAAAGATAAGTTGTGATGAATATGAGCAATCACGTGGATCATTTCAAAAAAACCTTATTCATCTCTTCTGATGCATGATAGCAAGGACGAGTGGTTCCGGAGATCTACTATTCCAATCGCATGGTGCAAGTCAGCACTCGGACTGAAGTAGACCACATTGCACTACTACAATAAGCCTTATCGCAGGTGGCTCCAAACCTATTATCACACGCGATTTTTAAAACCGCTTGAAACAAAGAACCTGTGATAATCCGCAATTTCACAGGCAGAGAAGTGAAACCGCCTGTGAAGAGAGATTATCACAAGCGGTTCTTTACTTAGGCTAGCCGTCTGTGAAGATAAGTTATCACAGGCGGGTCGTGCAGCATATGTAACCGCATGTGATAATACAATTATCACAGGAGGGTCATGAAGGATATATAACCGCCTGTGATAATAGAGTTATCACAGGCGGATCTTGACTTACATCAAGCCACCTGTGAAGAAAGTTTATCGCAGCTGGTTTCTACCATAACAGTAACCGACTGTGATAATTAGGTTATCACAGATGTTTCTTTACCTATATCTAGCCGCCTGTGATAATTGTTTTTCACAGGCAGGTCTAGCCGTTGGTAAATAACCACCTGTGATAAGGTATAACCTATGCAGTACTACTGCTGTTATTTCTAATTTCTAGGTGAATTCAATATAATCACAGAACAAAAGTCAACAATATCATCACATAACAGAAGTCAACAATATTATCATCATAGAAGTCAATTTTACTAAAACAATATACATATGTATAAGTTACACATACAATTCATCTCATAGTTTACAAATTTTCACTAAAAATTGTTTCTATTGGCATAGTCGCAAAGTTCTGGCACATCAGCTACTGCACCATTCTCATCAAAGAACTCCCCTCTTTTGTGCAAAATTTTGCGACAAATGAATTAACAGAGTTTAGCAGCAATCTTGTGAGCTCCTCCACCAGGAATACTTCTACAAACCGGCCATTCTTCGTTCAAAATCTTCGTGTGCTGCAATGAAATACATAACAAAGTTTAGAATGTGTTGGTTTGACCAATCTCAAAGTATAGATTAAAGTGAGAGTATATTGGAATTTATTTGGTATTTTTGGAGCAGTTGTACTATGAGCAATTGAATTTTGAAGTTGGAATCAAAATATGAATATAATGTTTCTGGTAATATTGAACGGCATAGAATATAAGTATTAAATCATGCTAGTTACAATGAAAATGAAACTAAAAGTAAGAAAATAAGGTATCGACATTAAGGATAACTTACATCCTCACGATTCATTCTATATACGCCGGCGGTCCGAAGATGCTCACATACATAATACCCACATAAGACACTCCCAGCAGGTTGCTTCGGACAAGCATAATACGTTTTAATGTCCAATGCATTCATATTGGAAGGTCTCTCACCGCCAAGCCGTTCCGCGTAAAACCGCCAAGCGCTGTAATACAAGAAATGTCATATAAAACTTGTCAACACATTCTAAATGTGTGTAAATTAAAATTATTGAATAAACGTACAGTTTCAAAATGGAAAGGAAATCTTTGTAAAGATTTGGTGGGAAATCGGCCGAGTCCAAGACTGTTGCCATTCCCTGTGTTGGCTTGATGAAGATCATTTTGTAGTGATCACTGCAAACATACAAACACACGTGTTAACAATTACGAATAATTTCTATTTCAATGTCATGTGTCGAACTTACTCGAAGTGGTACGGAGCCTTTAGGAGGTCCTTGCCGTCTCTGACAAAGTTAAACATCGCATGTCTTATGTAAACTGCAACTTCTGTCCTTCTATCCTTCTTAAGTTTTGCAATTGCTTTTTCAAAATCTTTTTTTTACATGTGCTTGAACTTTGCTGAGTCTCGATCTGCTTTGACGTCGAATTGCGCCTTTGCAACCCGTGTAGAGTCAAGGATACATGTCTTGCGCTCCAACTTTTCATTATCCATATATTGCATCCTATTGAAGAAGTTCAGAATTATTATAATCTCATGAAATGCGTATGCGTGTATTAAGAAAAGCAAATACAAAATATTAGAGGAACTTACAAGCACTATACGAGTAGCAGGTTGATTTCGAGCATGCCCCGATGGAAAAGGAAATGCAGCTCTTCAAATAAAATGACTCGTCTATCTTTTCCAGTGCTCCAGAATGCATCTTTTGGAATACGAAATCTGACGCAAGAAAGACCATATTTTGTGTTGGCAAGGATGTAACACTCATGCATTATTTTGAGCGGGACAGGCTAAGTTGTACGGATGTCATGAACGGCTTCCAATTCTCAAATTCAGGAGGAACATCCTCAAGCTTGTATATTGAAACTCCTGGTTTAACTAAAGCCGTCTGACGATTATACATGACACCGTCTTCTTCCCACTCCTCGATATCTTCTAATGCTGGCTCATGAGAAGAACGAGATGCACTCGATTTTATAATATTTTCCTTCATAGTTTCCAAATACTTTGACACTTCTGATGAAGGTTTCTTATTTTCGTATGAGCTAACTTTGATAGGCACTGATGATCGAGGAGTAGTCGTCGAAAGTTGGACATTGGCTTGTTGTTGAACCCGTTGTTCAACTGATTGCTCTTTACTCCCAGCAACTGGCTCTAGTACTACTTCAAGCTGTTGCTCAACTGGTTGCTCTTTACTAGCAACAGCTTGCTCTCGGTACTGCTTGAAGCTGTTGTCCAACTTGTTGCTCTTGGATATCTTTACTAGCAAGGTTACTATCATCCTTGCTGAGACATAGGAGGAGTGGATCTTCCTGGACTGGGAGTTGATCTTCCTGGAGTTTCGCCTTAGAAGATGGAGTTGCAGTATTTCGAGATGCGACGGGGCTAGAAATTGGCTCATCGTCCAACACGATATCGCGTCGGTGCCAAAGCATTAATCGGTTGACAGCCTACCCCAGAGTCACGATCCCCTCAAGTGTGATGTGCTCTATTTCATAATCTTCATAATCATTATCAATGATCTGAAGAACTTGCACCCCAGCATAATACAACAGAAGTGGATTCCCGTTGAAGTCACGGTCAGGCTTTGCCATAGCAGTGGCAACCTGTTTGGTTTTGTTCCCTGCTCTGCCGATCGGGACAAGAAGACGACAAGATTTGTTGTTAGCAATACCATCGACAGAGAACTTATGGGTTGACCTTGAACCTGGCACAGAACCAACGCTGCTAGGGTAGGCAGTTGGAGATACTAATTGCTCCTTTTGCACCGGAACCATCATTGTACTCGGTGCCACTAATTGTCCTAATTGTCTAAGTTGTTCCATTATTTCTTGCATATTTTCTTTGACCTTTTGAGCAATCGTTTCATCAAGTGTTTTCTTAAACTTCTCACGTCTTCTATATGTGTCTTTATCTTTGGGGAAACCATCTAGCCAAGACATTTGAGAAGAGATTGCTCGAATCCGTCCATTGTGTTCAGGGTTTCCTAAGATAGCGGTAAGTTGGTCATTCTCCCTCTTCGCCTTGAAGAGACCCTTCTGTTTCTTTTCAATTACTTCTTTCATTTTATCCTCTACTTCATTCACAGAGTCGAGCTTTTCAAGTTTGCCCTCGCTGGTCAAACCTGACCGAGCAAAGACCCACCGTTGAGTTCGCTCATTGCAGCCTTCTAATGGGTGAGGATTGCCCTTACTGGTAATTTCGTCTAATATCTTATTCCATTTCTGGACATTGGGGGCATATCCGGCAGACCCCAAGCGATGATGGTATTTGTTCTTTTTTGCAAGCTCTGACCTAGTTGCACTTAGGGCTTTGGCATCAGGTATGCTCTTTTGATGAACAAACTCTTGCCACTGAGCTTCTGTGATTTTTTCCATCTTCCTCGGGCTAGGGACCTTATCGGCCTTAACATAAGCATTCATTTCACTCTTCCAGCCACGAAACTTCTTGTCGCAAGAGACCAATGTTGCTTTCTTTACAGCTTCTTATGTGCCTTTCGGGAACTTGAATTATTTCTTTATCCTTGCTCACAACTCATTATTGGTCCGCTCGGGTAATTTCCTCCAATTCTCAGTTGTGATCGGCACGAGCTCCCTAACAAGAAAACCGCATGCATTACGGTACTTGGTAACTGAATCCAGTGGTTCTTGGGGAAGCCCACCTGGACCGACCCTTGTTATGTACATGATGCGGTCCAATGGACCCTTATTGCAACCTCGTTGCCCTCGTTTCCGCTTGAGTGAAGCTGAGGATTCATCCATTGGAGAACCTTCTGCGATTTTAGGAGCCGAAGTCACCTCGTTGTCTTCGCGATTAATCTAGGTAGAAAAGAATTATAAGACATTGTATACTAGACAACCAACATTAACTTGAACTACTGAAGTTAAGATTCGTGATCCATATCTCGTCGACAAGATCATATTCCGGGTCGAGATCCTCTAAAGTCTTTTTAATTTTTATATTAGGAAAAGGATCCGATGGACTGTGAAAGGAGCCTGAACTGCTAGGGTCTTAAACTCCATATTATCTTCTTTATCGTTACTACCAGCACCAGTCTTCTTAGGGCTTTCCATGCTATAACTAATAAGAAAAAAATATAATAAATGGCATATTAACTCTACATAAAGTCTTGCATGAAGAAAAAGATGGAAGCATTCTAGGATTTGATAAGGCATTCTAGGGTTTAAGGCGACTGACCAAAAGGTTCCTATACATTGCGAGGGTGACAAGCATGTTAAAGTTGCTCACAAACAATGGCAATTTTATCTTCTTATTCTAAATAGGCATTTACTTGTATCTGTTTTTTTAGCACAAGCGATGTTCAACAGCCGTATGCGAGCACATTGCTTTGTTTGGCAAAAGGATAGCGACACCGATCTCGAAGGAGCACAACCCTGTGAGATGAAGTGTGGGACGGCTACACTCTATTTTTAGTATAGATGCTATTATTCACTCATGTTACCACCAAGTTCCCAGATTTTGAACTGAAATTTGGCAGAGCTTCCTTTGTATGTTGCTGATTTTGTCCACAATTTTCAAATAGAGAACATTGATATTTGCAGAAACAATATATTGCAAACTTGTTACACACATCCTCAGGATTCCATAAATGTAAATTATGAAGTATTTTGATGATCCTACTAGAAATTACGATCCAAACAGCAACCGAATACATAACTGTCCAGATTTTGGACTGTTACGACACCTTAAATGGTACTTCAATTTAGACCTGGTTATTGAGTGTTTTAGCCTTAGCATTGAATAGGGTATTGATAGAGGACTCTTTAAGATTTCCAGAAATGTATAGATATGCATAGGTTGCTTTTCTAATTTAAGAATTATGGCTGTTCGTTCAATGTTCAGAAATTTTGTGGCTGTTTCAGATAACTCTGTACACAGGTACTACAACTCCAGTTTCTAATTAGTTCTAAACCAAATTTGAGGTAACAATGAATAGAAAAGTTGTATAATAGCTCTTCCCCTTTCAAAAAATGTATCGAAATAGACTAGAAGAGCTTTCTACAAATAATTATGGCAAAAATTCATATGCTTGTTCATACAATTTCAATACAGTTACATCACAACTTGACAGTTTTTTGAATTCCATCGAACCCTGACCAAGTATGTCTACCCTTTTCGAATTCCCGAACCCTAACAAGGATATACAAGGTGGCGACGAGGACGGAGGGAGGCGGCACGGCTATAGAGGGTTTAGGGTTTACCGTGAAGCTTGGCGGCGACAGCAATGGCTTCGCTCGGTGTACCTGGAAGTCACGAGGGCGAAGCTCAGTGGCGATGACGAAGCTCGGCGACGACAGCGGCGAACACTTGGCGGCAAAAGAAATTTTGGCAGCCTAACGGCGTCTAAGTGTTTCGCCCGGGTTAGGTTTTTCCAACGTAGCCGAGGGGTATATATAGACTCCTATTTTCTCAGGCGGATTTTAAGTACCAACCACCTGAGAAGATGGTTACCTCAGGCGGGTTTTACTTACCAATCGCCTGCGAAGATATAATTATCTCAGACGGTTGGTAAGTAAAAGCCGCCTGAGATAAACATCTTCTCAGGCGGTTATTCAGTACCAATCGCCTGTGAATATCTTTACTTCCTCTTAATTATTATTCTTGATTAAATGTGGGCCCTTTAAAAGGCAAAATTCTACTTTCTTGTAATATTATTGATTAGTAAATGTTACCATTAAATTTCACTTTATAAATCCATTGAAATTGGTCAGAAGATAAAAAAACATATAACAATTTCTATTTTTCATTTTTCTATCTTGATGAATATAATTTTTTTTTCATTTATTTTTTCAGTGGACATTTTTGTTCATCATACCAACCTCTATGATTTTTTTTAGATTTTTTTTAAATTTTTTTGAATCAATGTGTGTTCATAATTTGATGAATGCCTCATATGTATATGAGCATTTAGTTAGAATGATGGATAATTTGAAGTTTGACATGTTGGAATGCTTTTAAAAAAATTAAAAAAATTCATACGTGTATAAATAATACAAATATGTTCATACAAACAAATTTAAGTGAAGGATCCTTTTTTTAGGAGATACACAAACGTGAATAAGATGTGAGTAGAAATTAATTTGATATTTAGCAAAACATTACAATGTCAGCTATACAAGTTTTAAAATATTTGGTTCAGGTGGTAGATGTTAATTTTATACAAATATAGAAGAAAGAATCATCGAATTTGGACTCAATTTGCAGAATCTAAACATGTTTGAGTATTTATATTGGATCTAATAAAAAAGAAGCATGGGAAAATGAAACTGAAGAATAGTATCGGACATTATCTCAGGCGGTTGGTAAGTAAAAGCCGCCTGAGATAAACTTCTTCTCAGACGGTTATTCAGTACCAACCGCCTGTGAGGATCTTTATTTCTTCTTAATTAATATTCTTGATTAAATATGGGGCATTTAAAAAGGCAAAATTCCACTTTCCTGTAATATTGTTGATTAGTAAAGGTTACCATTAAATTTCACTTCATAAATCCTTTGAAATTGGTCAGAACATAAAAAACATATAACAATTGTTATTTTTCATTTTTCTATCTTGATGAATATAATGATTTTTTCATTTATTTTTTCAGTGGACATTTTTATTCATCATACCAACCTCTATGAATTTTTTCAGATTTTTTTAAATTTTTTTGAATCAATGTGTGTTCATAATTTGATGATTGCCTCATATGTATATGAACATTTAGTTAGAATGATAGATAATTTGAAGTTTGACATGTTGGAATGCTTTTAAAAAATTCATACATGTATAAATAATACAAATATGCTCATACAAACAAATTTAAGTGAAGGATCCTTTTTTTTAGGAGATACACAAATGTGAATAAGATGTCAGCAGAAATTAATTTGATATTTACCAAAACATTACAATGTCAGCTATACAAGTTTTAAAATATTTGGTTCAGGTGGTAGATGTTAATTTTATACAAATATAGAAGAAAGAATCATAGAATTTGGACTCAATTTGCAGAATCTAAACATGTTTGAGTATTTATATTGAAATCTAAATAAAAGAGAAGCAAGGGAAAATAAAACTGAAGAACAGTATAGGACAATATCTCAGGCGGTTGGTAAGTAAAAGCCGTCTGAGATAAACATCTTCTCAGGCAATTATTCAGTACTAAGCGCCTGTGAAGATCTTTACTTCTTCTTAATTATTATTCTTGATTAAATGTTGGGCCTTTAAAAAGGCAAAATTCCACTTTCTTGTAATATTATTGATTAGTAAAGGTTACCATTAAATTTCACTTCATAAATTCTTTAAAATTGGTCAGAACATAAAAAACATATAACAATTGCTATTTTTCATTTTTTTCTATCTTGATGAATATAATGCTTTTTTCATTTATTTTTTCAGTGGACATTTTTGTTCATCATACCAACCTCTATGAATTTTTTTAGATTTTTTTTAAAATTTTTAGCATCAATGTGTAGTCATAATTTTATAAATGCCTCATATGTATATGAGCATTTAGTTAGAATGATTGATAATTTGAAGTTTGACATGTTGGAATGCTTTTAAAAAAATTAACAAAATTCATACATATATAAATAATACAAATATGTTCATATAAACAAATTTAAGTGAAGGATCCTTTTTTTTATGAGATAAGAAAATGTGAATAATATGTGACTAGAAATTAATTTGATATTTACCAAAACATTACAATGTCAGCTATACAAGTTTTAAAATATTTGGTTTAGGTGGTAGATGTTAATTTTATACAAATATAGAAGAAAGAATCATCGAATTTGGACTCAATTTGCAGAATCTAAACATGTTTGAGTATTTATATTGAAATCTAAATAAAAAAGAAGTGAGGGATAAGAAAAATAAAGAGCCTCGGGCATTATCTCAAGCGGTTTGTAAGGAATAACCGCCTGAGATAATTGTTTTCTCAGACGGTTATTAATCACCAACTGCTTGCGAAAAAGTTAAAAACCGCCTGTGAAAAACTGACGCCTATATAAAGACCCCTCGCCACAGTCGAAACGTAACTCTAGAGAATTTTCCACCGCCGCAAGGCTGCCGAAATTTCCCACCGCCGTGTCGCCGCCCAGCTGCACTGCTGCGCCGCCGCTCAGCCCGCACTGTCGCGCTGCCGCGTCGCCGCCCAGCCTGCACTGCCGCGCCGCTGCCCAGCCCTGCAGAGGCACGCCTCTGCCCAGTCCCACATCGCGCCACAAAGTACCTAAGTAAATCTCATAGTTTCCTTACTATGCAATGCATGCTACCTTTTTCTTTGTATATTTTCATAAGCTGCTAGTTTTGTGTGTTCTGGTATATGGATTGTGTCCTTTTGCATGTGTGTACAATATGCGTTTGGACTCAATAATTTGGAAGTTTGGTCTTTTAGATATTGATGTATGGACTATATTATAATAACCTTATTGTAGTTTGTACCTAGTATGTGACATGAATATGATGTTTAATTAACAGATGATATTGTAATATATATAAGATGCATGAAGTTTACCCGAACTTGTAATTGTAGTTTTATGTGTTTTCCTTTTCATATACTTGTGTGTGCGTACCTCCTGGCTGCCTCCCGTCCGCCACGCTTTCTGTTCGTCGCTGATCTTAGAGTCTTATTTGACGTTGCCGCTGCCCTCCTACGTGCCACCTCTCTCTACAACTCATATGATACAGTCTTGTTATTGTTCTGTAAATTCATTTTATAGAAGACCTTTAGAGAATATTTGTGGCCAAATTTTGTAAATCTTACACAAATTCTATTATTGAAGCATGGACCGTCGAGCGTGGATGTATAACATGCCAAGACCCGATCCTATGTACATTCATAATGTTGCAAATTTTATTGAAGCATCCATGAGACATGCGAAGTTGCAAAAGATAGATGACATATTATGTCCATGTATCGACTGCGAAAATAAGATTGCTTGGACGGTACTATAGTAATCCAATCTCATTTGGTGAAAAGAGGTTTCAAAAAAACTACACAATATGGACAGAGCATGGTGAGTTAGATACACATGATGTGGATAAAGATGATGAGAGAGGTTCAAATGATGATAATGTTCATATCGATGATAGTAGTGACAATCAAGATGGTGATGATGATGATGAGTTCGATTGTAAGGAGATGTTGTGTCACATTGAACCATATGTATTGACTTCTATGGGAGCAAGCAAAGGTTTAAGTAAATTGGAGACATTGTAGAATGCGGCGACAGAGCTTTTATATGATGAATCAAATGGTTGTGATAAAGAGTTTACTACATTGCGTGCAGTCTTAGAACTACTAAAGTTGAAAGCTACACACGGATGGTCCGATTGTAGTTTCTCTGATCTTTTGAATCTTATAGCAGAAATTCTTCCAAATCCAAATAAACTGCCTAGAAGCACTTATAAAGCGAAGAAACTTCTTTGCCCGATGGCACTAGGTGTCACAGAAATACACGCTTGTGTGAACCATTGTATTCTATATCGCAAAGAGCATGAGCTCGCAACTAGATGCTCCATTTGTGGTGTCAGTAGATATAAGAAGGACAACAATCACCAGTATGTTACCAATATGAAAAAGTCTCAGAAGAATAAGAAGTTTATTATTGGTCCTGAAGGTGACGATGACGATACTTCTGGCGATGCAGACGGGAAGAATAAGAGAAAAATTCCTGCCTTGGTGATGTGGTACCTTCCGGTAATTGATGGCTTGAAGTGTTTGTTCTCAAACCCTAGGGAGGCTGAACTTATGTGTTGGCATTCTGAGCAACGCAAGAAGAATGAAAAACATATTCGACACACTGGTGACGCAACACAGTGGAAAAATTTTGATATTCAATATCCAGAATTTGCAAAGGAAATCAGAAATGTGAGGTTTGCCTTGGGTACAGACGGAATGAATCCGTTTGGTGAAAAAGGAGCATACACAGCACATGGCCCGTGGTCTTAACGATGTACAACCTACCGACGTGGTTGTGTCACAAAAGGAAATATATCTTGTTATCTGTTCTTATCCAAGGTTCGAAACAACCCGGCATCGAAATTGATGTGTTCTTGGAACCTTTAATGGAAGATATGGCGAAATTATGGAATGAAGGGGTACGTACATGGGATGAGTACAAGTGTGAGTATTTCACGCTAAGAGCAATGATATTCGTTACCGTGCATGATTATCCCGGACTGTTTATATTATTGGGACAAATGAAAGGGAATAAAGGTTCTGTAAGGTGCGTGGATAGAACTGGATTTCTATACCTCACGTCATCCAGAAAGACAGTGTACATGAGACACCGAAGGTTCTTGACAGATACACACAAGTATAGGAAGATGAAAGAACAATTTGATAACAAAATCGAAAAAGATACTGCACCAAAACCTTATAGTGGAAAACTTGTGTTCGAAATGGTCAAGAACATTCATATTGCTTTTGGTAAGGGCAAAAAATGTAAAGGAATTAAGAGAAATAAAAGTACATCTTCGGATGATACAACTAACATGGCTTTCAAGAAACAGTCTATTTTTTTCAAGTATCTTCCGTATTAGAAGAATCTAGAATTTTGCCATAGTATTGATTTGATGCATGTTACAAAGAATGTATTTGACAGCATCATTGGTACCTTGTTGGACATGCCGATGAAAACAAAGGATGGATTAAATGCACGTATGGACCTAGTAAATCTTGATTTGAGACCATAGCTTCATCCAGTAGAAAAGGCAAACGGGAAGCATTACCTTCCCCCAGCCATCTACAACTTGACGCTAGAAGAGAAAAAAGCAATTTGTGAATGCTTGCGTGGGATCAAAGTGCCCACGAGTTTCTCATCCAATATCCGCAAACTAGTCTCGATGAAAGATTTGTCTTTATTCGGTTATAATTCTCACGACTGTCACATGATGATGACATTGTTCCCTGCCATTGCAAGAAGAGTCATCAAACCTGAGCATATAAAAGTTGTCATCACACGTTTATGTTACTTCTTCAATGAAGTATTGCAAAAGGTGATAGTACGTGAAGATTTAGACTATCTGAAAACATACATCGTTGAGACTATGTGCAAGCTTGAGATGTGTTTCCCACCATCCTTTTTTGATATGCAAGTACACCTAATCATACATCTTGTTGATCAGATAAAAGCATTGGGGCCACTATATTTACATCATATGTTTTCGTTGGAGAGATATTTAGTATTATTAAAAGGTTATGTGCGGAACCGAGCTCACCCAGAGGGTTCAATTATGGAAGGATACACCACTGCAGAAGTGATTGAGGGTTGCGCTGATTACATCAAAGATGGAAAATCGATAGGTGTGCCTATACCAGTACATGAGGGTAGACTACGTGGGAGAGGCAAAGTGGGTAAGAAAACTTTTATCGTTGAAGATTACAAGAATGTACACCGTGCACATTTTGGTGTACTACAACAGCTCGCAATAGCTGAGTCGTACATCAAGGAACACCAAATTGAGCTTCGTGATAAAAACCAAGACCGCACAGAGGATTGGATAATGAAAGAGCATAGAAGATGTTTCACTGAATGGTTAATGGACAAAAATATATCATACGGAAACACTATAGAAGAGGCAACAATGAATAAGTTAGCTTCTGGCCCATCTGCTTTGGTGACATCATGGCAAGCATATGACATCAATTGTTACACATTTTACACTAAAGAAAATGACGGTAAGAGTGTTGCACAAAATAGTAGTGTTCGTATTGAGTCTTATGATTCACAAGGGCAAAAGACCACATACTTTGGGTTCATAGAGGAAATATGGGAACTCGATTATGGCGAAAGAATGGTAATACCCATATTTAAGTGCCAATGGGTCAAACATCCTGATGGTGTGAAAGTGGACAATTATGGGCTGACACTGGTAGACTTGAATAAAGAGGGTTATAAAGATGACCTGTGGGTTATCGCCGATAGTGTTGCACAAGTTTTTTATGTTCAAGATCCAGAAACTGAGAAGATGCACGTAGTTGTTTCTGAAAAGCAAAATACTATTGGAGTTGAGAATGTTGGAGATAATGAAGAGGAATATAATCAGTGTGAAGAGATGTACCTTTTCACGGAACCAGAAAACATCAAGCGCATAGAGAGAAGCATTAAAAAGAATTTGAAACCCTATGTGCGAGAAGATGTAAATGCTGGAAAAAATGTATGATATATATTGTATATATTTGTATCTTCTGAAATCAACTTAGAACAATGCTCTATTTCAGCTTTAGAAAGCATGTTTTGAACATTATTAAATTCAGCTTCTGTTTCAAACATTATTAGATTCAGTATGTGTATATAAATTTCTTCTGACGTATGATGATCAGGCTTGCCTTCCAATAGCTCGGTTCCAAACAACATCTAGAAGCACAACTCTTGAAGCTCTTGTCAAGCTAATCCCTTCACAGCAAGCTCTTGTAGATGCAAGTAACACCCGAGACTCATCATTTGGATTGTTAAAAGCTTCAATTGAATTCTGACGATACTTCCTGTCCATTTGAGGGATTGTTTGGATAGGAGTGGATCCACTTCAATATAAGTGGTTTGAGGTGGATTGAGGAGAAAATTAGTTCATTCTTCACTTCAGTCCACTTCAATCCAATTAGATTGAGTACACCCAAATAAGCCCTAAAAGATTTCTTTCTCTTCTCTCCATTTTAAAAACTTACGAAAATGCTACTTTGTTAGTTCTAATGGCTGAATATATTGACTACAAATCAGTACTATCTCTCTTAATGCTTCACACAAGTGACGTAGCGTACAACTTCAATCACAAATCTTGTTTTTACCATTTTCATAGGAATTTGACCTTAATCTTTCAAGCATAGATTTATCAATAATTGAAACATTCTCATCAGACATGTTAATTGCAGTTACAAGTGAAGGGCGTGTCAAAGCTAACGAACTCAACGGGACTGAAGACCGTGTTGCACACCTCCGATCTGCATACGATGTGTGGAAAGCACTTTGTGACTACCACGAAGGATCCAACACGAGCAAGGAAGTAAGGGAAGACATATTCAAGAAAGAATACATGTGCTTTGAGATGCAACCCGGTGAGTCTATTGATGACCTTTTTGCTCGCTTTAATAAAATTCTCAGCAAGTTGCGTAGTGTCAATGTTAATTTTTTAGATGCTGAAAATGCTAGGCAATTGTTAAGTGCATTAGATATGTCAATTTGAGAGATGAAAGTCACATCTATTCGTGAATCTACTGTCATGAGTACACTTACTTTAGATGTACTATATTCCAAGTTAAAAACTCATGAAATTGATATAATATCACGTAAGAACCCCAACAAGTCTATTGATATTGTTTCTCAACGTGACATGCCTAGCTCCGGTCAATCTTCATCTTGTGGTACACTTGCTTTGTTGTCCTCTCTAACCCTTGAACAGATTGAGGAGTTTCCAGAGGAGGAGTAGTACTTCTCTCTACTAGGTTCTCAAAATCTTTGCAAAATGTGAGAACTAGAAGGAGAGGAAGCTCCGGACCTCAACGATGTTTCGAATGTGGTAAGACAGAACATTTTCGTTCAGATTGTCCTAACCTTTCAGGTCCTACTTCGCGGGATGAAAAGCAAACAAGGACGAAGCACTCCTATGCAAAAGATACGAAGAAAAAGAAGGGTTTTACAGGACGTCAATTGGTGAGCAGTTTTATCTCCCCACTTCAAGAACTTGGCTCAAGCGATGTAGACATTGGAAGTGACAAAGATGAAGATGATTTGGCAAACTTGTGCTTCATGGCAGGCAAGTCAAGATCAAGTATGGAGGAGGCTGAACAATACAGCGACAATGAAGAGGTATGGCCTACTTGCGAAGAAATGTGTGATGCTATTTCTCGTGCCACTGTTATAGTTAAGAAAAAGGACAAAAAGCTTAGGGACAATGCTGTTAAAATTGAGTCACTAGAATCTGAAATTAATCGTTTGAAATCTTTGATTCCTAGTGATGATTATTGTTCCTCATGTGAATTAATATATGAACAATTGTCCTCATTAAGAAGTGCGCACACATCCACACTCGATAAACTTGAGTTAGAAATTGAAAAGAACAAAGAGCTTGCTGCACCTAATGATAAAACTTGAAAGATGGTAGCTGTTCTACAATTGATTTGCGTTATTCTACTTGTGATGATCTTGATAAGAAACTACAAGATTATATGAATGAAATTTCTATATTGAACAATGCTTTACGTTCTCATGAAGTTAAATATTGTTCCAATTGCAAATTAAAAGGAAAAACTTCCTGTGAAAATTGCCTTGATCTATCTAATAAACTTGATTACATGCATAAGACATTAGATCGGTTTTGTAATGGGAATAAGAACCTAAACTTGCTGTTGAATTCTTTCAAGTCTTGCAATGATAAAAATGGTTTAGGTTTTGATTCTCATGCTCATGCTAAGGCACATCCACCTAAAATTATAAAGTCATTAGGAAGTGGTTTGATTCAAACAGTTCCTAAACAAAAAGAAGTAGTTTTCAAATCTGCAGGAGTGTTGTCTCATTCGGTTTCAAATAAAAATGTTGCTTGCCCATCTTGACATGAACACAAAGTTAAATTTCATTGTACCTACTGTGGTAGAGATAGTCATGTCATAGATTTTTGTTATAGACTAGCTAAACAACAGAAAAAGGAAATAATGATTGCTAGATCTCATAACTTACATGCAAAATTTGTTGCTCATGCTATACCGAATGATAGGAACATGCAACCTGCTGTAATGAGTCAAAAACATGCAAAGTTTGCTCCCAAACCTATTGTTTTTCATACAACACATGTAACACCTCATAAGTCAGTAGTTGGGTACAAAAATCCTCAAACTTCGGCTCATAAACCTGCTATTTTGTCTCAGCTTTCGTGTGTTATTCTTGCTGGACGTCGTGTGACTCAGTACTGGATTCCTAAATGCCTTTTGAATAACCCCAGTATAGAGTCATCGACATATTGTGCTTCTATGTAGGTTACACGCTTGAGGAAGGAGAACATTTGGATTGTGGATTCAGGTTGCTCACGCCACATGACCGGTAACAAAGAATGGTTCTCCTCCCTCTCTTTTGTGTCACGTGTTAAGAATGTTACTTTTGCCAATAATTCTTTAACTCCTATAATTGCTAATGGTTCGGTTAGAGTAAATGAACACTACACTTTGAAGGATGTGGCACTTGTTAAAAATCTGAAATACAACTTGCTTTCTGTTTCACAACTGCTAGATGAAAATATGGAAATTATTTTCACTAAAAATTGTTGCAAAGTTGTAAATTCATACAGTGAGCTTATTTTTAACATGTCACAGTTTGGAAGAGTTTTTAAAGCTGATTTTGATATGTCTTCCTCTAAGCATAGGTGTCTAGTTGCTAATGATTCTAAGGACTTATATTTTTGGCATTGTAGACTTGGTCATGTAGGCTTTTATCATCTAACATGTGTTAGTGCTCTTGATCGCATACGTGGGCTGCCTAAGCTTAAAGGGGATAAAGAAATTGTGTGCTCTTCTTGTATACATGCTAAGATGGTTGTAGGTTCACATACTCCTCTCACAATGATCATAACAACTGAACCGGGTCAACTTTTTCACCTTGACACCGTAGGACCTTCACGAGTTCAATCCTTCGGAGGTAAATGGTATGTTCTTGTGATTGTTGATGATTATTCTAGATACTATTGGGTTGACTTTATGGCATCTAAGAATGAAGATTTTAGTCACTTTAGAACTTTATTTCTTAGATTATCAATTGATCACCCAGGATCTTTAAACGATTAAAAGTGATAACAGAACCAGATTTAAAAATCAATCTTTTGATCACTTTTGTGCTAAAAATGGAATAAATTATCAATTTTCTCCACCATATGTACCTCAACAAAACGGTGTTGTCGAAAGAAAGAACAGAACCTTAGTTGAGATGGCTAGGACTATGCTTGATGAATATCAAACTCCTAGGAAATTTTGGGCTGATGCGATTGCAACTGCTTGTTATGTCTCAAATTGTGTTTTCTTGCGCGCTAAGCTAGGTAAAACACCATATGAGTTCCGGTTTGGACATAGGCCTAGTTGTACACACTTTTGGGTCTTTGGTTGCAAATGCTTTGTTAAGAAACATGGTAATCTTGATAAATTTGAACCTAGATCCATTGATGGCATGTTTCTTGGTTATCCATCTCATACTAGAGGCTATCGTGTGCTTTTACTTGACACTAATAAAATTGTGGAGACTTGTGAGGTGTCTTTTGATGAAGCTAGCCCAGGTACTAGATCAAACATTGTAGGTCCAGATCCATATCCGCAGGGGGAGAGCATTTTCATTGAAGATGAGGAAGAGGTGGAGCTGCTGCCCGAAAATTCAGCGGCTAATGACATTGTTTTAGCTCCTGATTTTGATTCACAGCCAGCACCGATGACCACCATTGCTGGTCCAGATCCTCCTCAAGTCACAAGCTCATCGATTTGTGATGAACATGAAGAAGAAGAAGCTTGTGAAGTGTCCACTCCCCTCCGGGTTCTCAAAAGTCATCCTCCACAACAAATTATTGGAAGCTTGAACGAACGAGTCACACAGTCCAGGTTTTGCAATCCAAACTCTCATGCTCATTCTGCTTTTGTTGCTTCTTTTGAACCAAAGATATATCACACGCACTCACTAATGAATATTGGATTATTGCCATGCAAGCAGAGTTAGAAAATTTTGAAAGAAATAATGTTTGGAAACTTGTACCTCCACCTCAAGGTCACACTTTAATTGGAACTAAATGGGTGTTTCAAAATAAACAAAGTGAGGATGGGGTTGTGGTCAGGAATAAGGCTAGGTTGGTTGCTCAATGTTTCACTCAAGTTGAAGGTCTAGATTTTCATGAAACTTTTGCTTCTGTTACTAGATTAGAAGACATAAGAATTTTATTAGCTTTTGCTGCCTCTAAAGGTTTTAAGCTATATCTAAAAGTGCTTTTATTAATGGCTACATAGATGAGGAGGTTTATGTCAAACAACCACCAGGTTTTGAAAATCAAGATTTTCCTAATCATGTTTACAAATTGTCCAAAGCCTTGTGCGGTCTCAAACAAGCCCCTAGAGCATGGTATGATAGGTTAAAAAAATTATTACTTGAAAAGGGGTTTACCATGGGCAAGGTTGATAAAACTCTTTTTGTGCTTAAGCATGGCAATGACTCATTATTCGTTCAAGTGTATGTGGATGATATTATCTTTGGTTGTGCTTCTCAAGATCTTGTGTCCAAGTTTTCAGCTATGATGAGTTAATAATTTGAGATGAGTATGATGGGAGAACTCAAGTACTTTTTGGGGCTGCAAATAAAGCAAACCAAGGAGGGTACCTTTGTGCATCAAAGGAAGTATACAAAAGACCTCCTAAGACGCTTCAACATGGACAAAAGCAAGTATCTTCGGACACCAATGGGAACGGCAACAACACTTGAACTTGATGAAGATGGTGAACCCGTGGATCAAAAAGAATATAGAAACAAGATCGGATCACTTTTGTTCCTCACGGCATCAAGACCAGACATACAATTCAGTGTATGTCTTTGTGCATAGTTTCAAGCCTCCCCACGAGCTTCACATCGTCAAGCCGTCAAAAGGATTTTCAGGTACTTACATGGAACTCAAGAATTTGGCATTTTTCTTCCTTCTTCCTCAACCATTACTTTGAAATCTTTTTTCAGATGCTGATTTTGGGGGTTGTAGGATTGATAGGAAAAATACTTCTGGTGCTTGTCATTTTCTTGGTAATTCACTTTTTGCTTGGTCCTCAAGAAAACAAAACTCAGTTCCACAATCCACAGTTGAATCGGAATATGTAGGTGCTACTAGTGCTTGCTCACAAATTCTTTGGATTGTTCAGACACTTAAGGACTATGGGGTTGATCTACATAGTGTTCCACTGTTTTGTGATAACACTAGTGCCATCTGCATTGCTAAAAACCCCGTGCAACATTCTAGAACTAAGCACATTGACATTAGATATCACTTTCTCCGTAATATTGTTGAAAAAGGAAACATTGTGCTTCACCATGTAGATATCGAACTACAGTTGGCTGACATTTTTACAAAACCTTTGGATTTCGCACGTTTTTGTTTCATTCGTAGTGAAATAGGGGTTATGCATCCTCATGGCTTACATTGAGGGGGAGTTTTGAAACTTGAGAAGTCTATGTGTGAATCTGAAATTAAAATAATATGAGCATAGTATTTTATACATATATGGCTTTGTGATTCCTTTTACATGCTGAAAGTTCTTACTACATTACTCGTGTTATACATTTTGTAGTTTTTTCTATGTCTAGTAATTGGAATAATTACTTACACTTAATCTGGTCATGGTCAAACTTTCTTGCTGTTTTGAACTTGTTGCATGCTCACAAGTGCTTTTAATCATAAATAATTAATCAAGTAATCAACTCACATGTTGAGTTTGTATGAACAAATATAAGTTGAGAAAAGATCAAGAGAATATGCATGCATCGCACTTTTTCTTTTGAGTTGGCTTATCATTGCACTTAGATATGAACTTGGAAGAAGTTGTGTATGACTAAAACCATGTTCTTAAGCTTCTGATTGTCAAATCACATAGGCTTGGCTTGGTTGGTTAGAATAAGGCAGATGCGCATATAATCTCTTGCAAATATCATATGATCAAAATTTGTGCTTTGAAAAATAATAAAATGCAGCAACAAGTGTCATGCTTTCAGGTATTAAAATAATTAAGTTTGTGAGATCATGACTTGCTTAAATTGAAAATTACATTTGATCTCTAGCATGGCTTACACTACTTTATGTATCTCATTGATGTGATAGTGTAAGTTACTTGATAGTATGACTTGGATGAGCTTTGTTTTATGTGTATATGTTATAATATGCTCATAACAATTAAAATTTCTCTTTTCAACCTTGTTGAATACATTGTCAAAGGGGGAGAGATAATATGGTGAATTTTTAAAGATAAGTATGCAAGGGGGAGAAATATATATAGGGAGAGAATTTGTTTTTCTTCTCATTTTATTTCTGTTTTACAAAGGGGGAGAAATTGTTTTCAAAACTTTTAATGTGAATAAGCTAATGTTCGAATTTTAAATGGTGTTGCCAATGCATTCATCAAGGGGGAGATTGTGAGACTTATGTGTGCTGAATACATTGGCGTGTACTGAATACATTGGCTTTGATGATATAAGTTCTAAAATTCTGCCAAAACATCTTTTTAGCAAGGTCCGACTCTAGCTCTGAGCTTTTGCAAGGTATGACAATAGGTCTGACTTGCTTTGTCAAGGTCCAACATGTTTTTGGGTAGCTCCGGTGAGCTTTGTCTTTAGATCCGGCATGTCTTTGATAGCTACGGCATGTCTTTGTTAACCTTCGATATGTTTTTTCTAGGTCCGACTTATGTTGGTTAGCTCCGACATGTTTTTCTAACTCTGGTGCTAGCTTGTACTAGCTTTGGTAAGCTCCGGCGCTAGGTTGTACTAGCTTTTGTAAGCTCTGGCGCTAGGTTGTACTAGCTTTTGTAAGCTCTGGCGCTAGATTGTACTAGCTTTGGTAAGCTCCGGTGCTAGGTTGTACTAGCTTTGGTAAGCTCCAGCTCAAGCTCTGGTTAGATATGGCAAGATTCGGAGCTTGATCGCAATGTTCCTATTTTTACTCTGAAATGTTTCGAAGTTACTTTACATTGTTGGAAAGATTACTTAGTATTCATTTGCTAAGTTTTTGGTGCATTTTGGTTGATATGGCTGATATCGTTTTACTGTGGTTTTGCAACATACTTATGTGAGGTGCTCACGTAAGGTGTTGTGTTCGGAACTAATTTGAGTCAAGTCGAGAACTTGGGCTCGAACGGATTGGTTGTTTGTTCATGTGCAGGTGTTGCTTGAGTTCAAGACATGGCTGGTGATGGGATCCATTGAACTAGTATTAGGGAGAAGATGAGGTTCAAGAACCAAGTTCGGGAGGAATTGTGGTTGAGTTGATCGGGAGGTTGCACAGCATGTTTGAATCAAGAACAATGCATATGAAGGTATCTGGACGTCGTTGGAAGATGTTTGCACGTGTGCAAGGAGTGCATGGACGTGGCTACGTGGCTTCGAGGTGTGATGAAGAGATGTGGACGTAAAAAATTTGTCAGAAAGGTTCAACCGACTAGGTTATGGACTCAGGTTGCAGCTGAGTCGTGTTTGACTCAAATATTGAGTGTTTTGAGTTGGTTATGATAGGATTTAGTGTGGGTCACGAATTTGAGTTGTTTTAGGAATGTGTGATACATTCCTAAGGTGTTTGGAAGTCTTAAGATTGCTTCTATCTGCATATAGAAGAGTCTTGAGCAGTTATGGAAAGTTTCGATTCGTGAATTGAGTAGGATTAGAGTCCTAGTTGAGTTTGGGTTGGCCTAAGGGCTGGTTATATAAGCAAGGGAGGCCAGAGCTCGTGTGGCGCGACTTTTGGGGCTGTTCCTCTTGTGTTATATTGAATAAAATTCATAGTTGAAAGGAACTTTTGTGCCTTGTTCGTCCGATTTGTTCCAGACAAGTTTTTGTCATTGAGTTTTCTGCACAGCACTACCTTTCTTTGGTGGTTTTATCATAACTCGAGTTTTAAAGATCCAATTGACATGATGTTTTTTGGGTTGTCTTCAAAATATGATTATCTATCATTTGTCAAAATTTCACGGTCATTGGATTTGTTGTTTTGTTCTACACGAGGTTCTTTGCAGTATTACAGATCTGTTTTTTTCTCGGGTAGGACAGATTGACCTTTGTTCGATCTTTCAATCGTAACTTGAGTTTCCCTCGACGGATTTGAGTGATTCTTGTTGTGTCGTCTTCTTGATTTGATTCTCACTGATATCTATCTCTTTTTTCATGGTGAAACACGTTTATATTAATCTCACACATGATTTATTTAACAGATCATTTTTCTGCCGAAGGGGTTGGGATTTAATTGTTTCCGTTGCGTAAGATTTTTTAAATCTACCATTCACCCCTCCTCTGGTAGCTTTTCACATGCTCTTAGATCCTACAGAAGAAAGCACAAGGCAAGGATGCTGCTGAGAGTTCATCGGGGCCCAAGGGAACTCTCAACAAGGGCAAAGGACTTGCTAGTGGTCCTATTGGCCCTTTGAAGATGAAAGCTCCTACTCACCGCAATAGACAGCCATCTAGTGCTGATTTCACTGGCAAATGGAGTGAGCTAGCTGACAAGTTCAGGAAGGTAGAAGTCTATGATCAACCCAAATAATCAGATGATCCAAGATTCTGGAGCAACTTCCATGCTGACTATTATGAGCATGTCTACTTGAAGATGAGGAATCCAGTGATTTAAAGTCAGTGGGTTGATATAACCTATATCTAGTCAAAGAGATACCAAGCTCATCAAGAGGTCCTAGAGGCATTGGAGTGACATGGACTAAAGGATCTTGTCTCTTTCCAGTGGGACTAGAACATTGAGGTCATCACTCAATTCTATTCCACTTTTACTTTTCTCATGATGACAGAGACAAAATGATATTGATGACACATGGAGCGAAGTACAATGTTACATATGAAGAATTTGTCAGAATTCTTCACCTTGAAGATTCTTTGGAGAATGACATCATCATCCATAACCTGAAGCCTCTGGAGAAAGATCAACTTGACTTTCTCTATGGTACAAGGATACTATTCAAATCTTCAACCTGAAGTACTTGAAGCCCTTCTTTGATGTTCTAAACAAGATCCTGTGGAAAACCATAGCTCCCAAGGAAGGAGATGCAGGGACTATCCAAGGGACACTCAGGACATTGATGAAGGTGATCAGCAGGAGAAGGCCCTTCAATGTCTTTGAGTGCATGTACAATGACATTATGAACACCTCCATCACTCCTAAGAGGTCATGTGGCTATGAACCCTACATCATGTATATGATTGAGAAGGTGACAAGACTTGAATTTGTCAAGGATGTGTCTCATACTAGACTCAGACCCTAGATGCCTACTATATACATTGTCCCCTCTGCTCTACCTCACCTACAGAGGAACAAATATATAAGAGAGCTCAAGAAGGAACAAGATCTGAGGCTGCTGCTCCTGCTCCTTGACCTCCCAGAGAGTCCTCCAGTGGAATACTGAAGATGCTCTCATCCATCTTTGCATCCTATCGCAAAGTGGAAATCAAGCAACACAAGGAGAGTGTGTCTAGGAAGAAGCATCAAAGATATGTGAAGGCCAATATCAAGGCAATCTGTGAGAAGCTGGAAATAGAGCCAGTGAGGTCACCTCAGATATCGGAAGACTTTGAAGAAGACATCACAGGGGTGGCACCTCTAACTGATCAAGAGATGGCTTCATTCGAACTAGTTGGCACATCTTCTCCTCCTCCTCCTCCTCAAGCACCTGAAGATGAAGAAGAAGATGAAGAGAAGACTGAGAGTGAGTGAGGCAGGGATGATGAGTGAGTCCACTCAATTTTTCCCTTTTTGGTGCCTTGATGCCAAAGGGGGGGAGATTGAAACTAGTTGTCTATTATGTAGTCATTAAGCCATTAAGGACTTGTGATCAAGGACATGTACTCATTTTCAAACTATTGTAATTTATTTTGGATGTGCTTAATTTACTTAAGGTGTGATGCTTAGTTAATGGTAATGTGATGATTGTTGCTATATCTGTCAAGCGCTTATGTATTGCTCATCACATCTTTTGGTCACACACTGTTAGGCACCCCACCATAAAGATTGCATATATGTGAGAAGTTTTTGTTACTCATTTATTATTCTCAAATATGCACACTTTATGAAAATCAATTTTTACTCTTAATTGTGAAATCTCAATTGGATGTCGTCAATAACCAAAAAGGGGGAGTTGAAAGTGCATCTAGGCAATCCCTTGTGGGTTTTAGACGATTGATGACAAACAAATGAGATCCTAATAAACTTGTTGACTGCATGTCAATTTAAATGAGATAGTTTGGTGCACTCAAAAAGTGAAAAATGAAGTGGTGAAGGAAAAGAGAAAAGCCGAACTGATGACTGAAGCGCAAAGTAGACTTAAATGTATAGGATGTGTGTGAGAGACACATCCCCAGAGCTCAAGTCTTTGCGTAGGGGTAAGGGCTTAAAATCAACCTGAAAATTCACTGAGCACTAGACTAGTCCGTTCATGGACCGGACTAGTTCATTCAACTACCTATTGTCCAAATACATTGTGCACCGGACTAGTCCGACCATTGACCAGACTAGTCCGATAAACTTTCAGGAACCACATTTCACAGTGCCCCGGACTAGTTCGATATTGTACTAGACTAGTCCATTCAAGTCTCTGTAAACCCATTACACTTAACTCCGAACAAGTCCGTCCATAGGACCGGACTAGTCCATTGAACTCTCTGATGTTCCATAACACATAGCAACAGACAAGTCCGTTATTTTACTAGACTAGTCCGTTCAACTGTCTGGAGTTCAATTATACAGGGCACCGGACAAGTCCGGACACCTACCGAACTAGCCCGGTATACCTCACACAATTAGGGTTTCTAGTGTGTTGCACATTTCATGCCGACTTTTACACAGCACACCGGAAAAGTCCGGTCCCCAGTACGGACTAGTCTGGTCGTCGGGATCCCTAACGGTAACAATTTTGGAAACACTATAAATAGGAGATCCACGAACCCACAATCAACACTTTTGATTCCTATTGTCAAACTCAGAAACCCTAGCGCCGCCACCTGTCCCAAGAGCACAAAAACACATCTCCCCACGCATCTAAAGTCCTCAAATGTGAAAATCAATTGAGTATTCAGATTTAGGGTTGGGAGATCATTGTCTACATATCATTGAGTTCTTGGGTTTGATCTCTTCACACTCGTGCTTTTCTTTGTAATCTTTTCGAGTGTATTTGATCATCTTTTCATTGTCATTCTTGTGGGAGCCCTCGACATGTGAGGTTGCCCCACAAACTCGGTGATTCCCGAGATATTGGAATCAAGTTGGCCTTGTGTGGTGACTTGATGAGGGAAAGGGTTTGAAGAGACCCGGCTATGTGTGGGCTTCCTCAACGAGGAGTAGATATCTTTGGTGAGATCGAACCTCGGTAAAAATTGGTCTCCCACGTGCTTCTTTGTTTTTGCATCTTCATTAATTAGAGCACATAATTGATCAAGCTTGTAACTTGAATTGCAGTTGCTTTTCACATGTAACTTCAAAATATTGATTGATAATTCAAGTGATTTCCGTACTAGTCCATAGCATTAAAGGAAAAGTCCAGAAAGACAACAGAGAGCAAAACCGGACTAGTCTGGGGTCCAAACTGGACAAGTCTACAACTATATAGTTTTTTAAATGTTTTTTGGTTCTAATTCATTTTAAATACGTTCCTTTTTATGTTGGTTAATGTTAAATATGTATAAGAATGGATGCAATGCACGATGGATGAAAATGAGGGTGTTATAAACTCCAACCGCCCGAGAAAGAGGTTCCGCACCGACTAGGGCTACGGATGAATCCTATAAAATATCATCCAAGCCAATCAAGCATCGACACATGGCACCACATGCATCAAATTGCCCACAAACATATGAGGCCATCCAATGGTGTAGCACCCATATCATGGAATGGGACCCACCTGTCAGTCACCTTGAGGAAGAACTAGCCGTTTGGAGTCAGGACGAGGTCGGTCAAACCACCAGATCGGCCGACCCCTTCCTGGCACCAAACGCGGTTAAACGACACGTGTTGGCTCCTCCCGGCTTGAAGAAGTCAGTGGTGACTGATTCGCGTGCTTTTGGTGGCGGGAAACAACCCTTCTCCAAGCTATAAATAGGACCCCTCACCTCTCACTTCAACACACACTACTTAAGCATCATTCCATTGTATACACTAGTTCTCTTAGTCCTTAGTGGAGTTAGGATATAGAGAGGAGAGCCTCTCGTCCCAAGTCCAAGTTGGGAAAGGTATGGCTCAAGTATCTTTTCTTATATTTGTGACTTTATGCATAATAAAGATATTATCTTTAGTCTTCTTTTATTCATATACTTGGATGAAGTGTTTCTAGTTTTATTGTGGATTCCATGTATGTGGTAGGAATAGTCTTTATGATTATGCCATATCACTCTTAATCTATCATCATAAACACTACCAACCCCCACTGTAGTCTAATTAATTAGGATATGATCATGTTACTATGAATAACTTATGCTATGTCTCAACATTGGTTCAACGATGTTTAGGTTAGTCATTGCCTTAGGATGTCATGATTCTTAAGGTATTTACTTAGTATGCTAGCATGGTGCTAGGATAGTAAGTAGCGTTGGATGTCTCGTAGACCCACGGATTGAAGAGGAAGGCAGTAGGTGGTGACAGCTCTATCTATCATTTGTAATCCTCCACGTTCGGCTATGCCACAGGCTCTTGGCGGGAGTCGTCCTAGTATTGCTAGGGGTAAATTGGTGTCCGATATGTTGAACGGCTTAGCATAAGTATTCACCATTGACATGCTCATTAGTATCTAACTTAGACTATGTATATGTATACTAGAAGCATTGTAGGAGCAACTCCCCAACTCTTAGTCTAATCTCCATAGGACCCATCTACCCTTTAGAATAGATTGCTTAGGTGTGTGTCATACTACCCATATATTATCAACTTACCCCTATATTGATAATGATTAGTGTCCCATAGCTTGATCATAAGAGTAGTGTTTATTTTACTTCATTGCCTTCCTTTGGGATAAATACGATACCCTTGGGAATACTCTTGGGTGAAATGCTACACGACAGTTTTCGTGTGCTTGTGGACCTCATCTCTTACTAGAGATGATATGTGATGTAAGAAGTGTCAACTAGCATTTCTGGTGCTGTTGCCGGGGAAGGCAAAGGAAGTGAAGGATAGCTATCACTTTTGATTAAGCTATAGGTACTAGTAGTTATTAGACAGGATTACCCTTTTTTGTTTTCTCCTTTTGTGTGAAAACAGGATATTGTTGGCTAACCCATTTCATGGGATGGCCAACGAGGATGCCAATACTCAACTTCAATATGATTCAAGGCGTACCTCAACAAATATCCGCTAGGCAATACTATGGACTTCCACGGAAGAATTTTAGCTTCCAATAGAAGACAAAGTCATCCATCCCCAAGCTTGGGGAGGCTCCAAAAGTTCTTCTCAGTTTGCCTCCACCATAGGGTGGATATTTGGCTCCTCATCCAACATTCATGTCATGGGTTGGTCCATCAATCCATGACCACCTTTGTGTTGGAGCTTAAGGAGTCCTATTCTCATTCATCATGGATGAGAATATCTTCTAGACTCAAGGGGTGGATTGAAGAGTGCTCTAGTTCCTTTAGCTTAGCATGCACACCACTTAACAAGGTGGACATGCTAGCTAACGAAATACACATCCCATTGAAGTATCATGAAGATCAATCAAATGGAAAAGTGTTTGTATGATCCAAGCCATGGATATTCACATGATTTGTGAAAATCCATGTCAACATGGGCCACTTGGGGAATCATTTTCCCAAAGACTGACGAGGATCATGTCCCAACAACAACTCTAATAGCTATCACCAATAAGGAGGTCAAGGGTGGAATCAACATCACCCTTGTAATCAAGGAGGCTATGAGGATTTCATGGGATTTAAGTTCAACTAAGCCTACCTTGAAGTATCTTGTCCATGGCCAAACAAGAAATCAAGACAACATCCACATGAAGCCCATGGCCAAGGACAAGAAATGTAAGAGACTTCAAGATCCAAGATATCCCAAAATCACTTGTTGGGATTCCTACCCTTCGACCAAGCCCATGTAACCTAGGGCAAGTGACATTATGGATGAAGCATTTCTTGTTTGATTGTGGAGTCCACATGTCACCACTCCCAAGGAAGCTTTTGATCCATGATCAAAGTATGGGTTAACTCAAAAGAACATCAAGAAGGTCGAAGTGACACCCCTAAAGAAGGACAATCCTCACCATGCTCACAAGAGAATGTCTTCAAGAGTGAGAAGTGGTCACTACATCAACAAGTCTTCATCAAGTTGACGAAGAGGCTAGGGCCACCATGTGGTCCACATGTCCAACTAACATGCCAAAGGAGATTTGGCATGTAAATCAAGAGAAGTTGTCCACATCTTCAACTCCGGGATTGGACAACAAATCATCCAACCAAACATGACGGAGGTAAGTCCCACTCATCAGACTTCAAAAATTCGGTGAGTCCTCGCCAATAAGTTAATTGGTAGTTATCTCATATTTGTTTTCCTAATTGCATATTTGAATTTACCATCAATATTTGCATTTGCATTTAGCATGTTTGAATTCTCACACTTGCATATTGGAAAATAAAATTTCCAACCATCATAAAACTAAAATTTTGAATTAGGAAATAAATTCATTTGGATATGAACTTTGGGCGTAACCACTTGAATTCATCTTCCTAATTCAACTCAAAAATATTTCCCTTAATATCCATTGCATTTGCGAGTTGTTTCAAGTTGGGAAAAATAATTTGACAAACGGCACAACATGCTTTTGAGCTAACGTAACCCGTTTTCGAGTTATTTTGTTTGTTTTCTTATTTTAGTGCAACCAGGACAAAATTTGTAAAGAGGTTGGAATGCCACATCAAGCGCATATCTCTCCATCAATCTCATTTTTGAGTTCATGGTGGAGGAGTGCTCAAGATGGTGGTCCAATGGAGGAACAGGATGAAGCTCATTCAACTCCAACCTCAACTTGGCAGGAGACATTAAACATGAAGGCTACACCAAAATTCATGATCATGAGTTTATCACACAACGACCTTCAACCCGAACTGCTCTTCAATTGAGGTACAAGTTTAAAATTTTCCGTCGTTTGAATTGCATTAGGATTGAATGATTTTTGCTTACATTGGTAAGGAAGGTCTACACCTTCTCATCATTCAATTCTTATGCATCCTCATGAGAGTAAGTGTGGGCACTACTCTTTTTGATTCTTCAAAAAGTAATGTCACCTTACTTGTGAATAAATTTAAACAAGTACTTAGAATTTCATAAGCATTGCTAAAATTGACTTAGACATTTTCTGCCTAGGTAATGCTTATGGAATGACTTAGTGGTTGAATTGGTTTGTAGCAACCTAGGAATAGTGATGTCCATAATTTTGAATTAAAACTCATTCATGCATGGATCACTAAATTTCAAATTCCTAGGCAAGGAAATTAAAAATGTTTAGGAGGATAAAATTGAGAATCTTGTTTGTCATGACCTAAATGATAAACATTTGCTCTTGTGTAAAAAGCTATGATGGTTAGGAAATTTACAAGATGAAGGGATCCATATAGTGTATTTATATCATTTGCATTGCTATGAGTAGAGATCTTTAGAAAAAATGTGCAAATTGATTTATCCATAAAGACCCACTCCTAGCAATGATTCATACATTGTTCATGAATACACTTAAAATTGGATCCAATGGATCTTTGGTCTTGTTCTTCCTCGTGAGTTCAAATGGAGAATTCGGTTACCTAACCCAAAAATTCATTTGTACAAGTATCGGAGCTAACTATCCCTCTCTATCATAGAGAGGAAGTTTGCAGGAGTAAACTAACTATGCAGACATTCAAAGATCCGATTATTGGAAACCCTAAGAGGATTCTGTTTCAACATCTTTTGGCCAAGGAGTAAAGTAGAATGGTTACTACTTATCGAAAATTAAGCCCAAAGGTCAACCATAACTATACGAGGCCGGAGATTTGACATGGAAACCCTCCGTGAGCAACCAATGGGCTGCTACGAATATTTGATAGCATTATGCTCTCAACTATTATAAGCACTCATTCAAGATCAAGGGAATTTTCACCATCATTGGGTGTAAGTTATTCCTTTGTGGCTAAAAGATATGATGTACCTTAACCAAGGAATGACAAGATCACATCCAATGTATATTGGGTGCAAGTTGTTCCTATGTGGCCAGAAGGTATTTTATACCTTAGCCAAGGAACAACGGATCACACTCAACCCATGTTGAGTGCACGTCATCCCTTTGTGGTTATAGGTATGTTGTACCTTAGTCAAGGAATAACATATCATACTCAACACATGTTGGGTACATGTCACTCCTACGTGGCTAAAGGGTATCATTACCTTAAGCCAAGGAGTGACGGATCACACCCAATGCATGAGGGTTACAAGTTATTCCTTTATAGCAAGAAGGTATGATACACTTTAGCCAAAGAATGATGGAACACACAGAACCATGTTGAGTGCACGTCATTCCTTTGTAGCTAAGGGTTATTGATTACCTTAGCCATGGAATAACCAAGTACATCCAACCTATAGAAATCTTGAAGTGTGGATGAGCGACATCGATAACACTCTCCTCAACCACACTCATGAAACCCATGTAAGGCAATCCAACATCAGCACTTAACCCTCCAATGCCAAAGCCATGCTGCAACAAGGTTAGGCCAACCTCATGGCCTACATCCGTTGTTAGGGTTTCATCCCCTAGCGCGGACCTTGAACAAGAACAATCTTGGGGGAGGACCCCCACTTGAGGTAATTTGTATCACACCCCGTATTTATTTTCCATTCACCCATCATCCATCTTGCATAAAAAACTTAAGAATAAGTAGAGTAGATTTGCTTTCAAAATAAAATAAAAGATTTGCGGTAAGAATGGTTTGGAATTCACATAGATGAAATGATGAATAGTTGCTCTGTTTTAATTTTCCTAAGTCCGTATTTTACAACTTACTACTCTCCAAAATATTGCTTTCATTGGCTAGAATTACTTTTACCTTGATTTAGAAATTATGGGTAGCAAAAGCTTAATCCATTCTAAGTTGTAGTGAGATATGATATGGTGATAGATCTGCTATTCCTAGTTTGAAAGTGAAACTTTGATTTCTGGAGAAATTCTAAAAAGACTTAAGTTACTCTCATTTGATTGGAAATACCTACCAAAGCCATATAATATATCACATTGATAGACCTTATGCATATGCTATGTGTCTTCACATTGAGCTTTGTTAAACTAGTATAGACCTATGTGAGATTTCATTCATTACTTTTTGAATTCAAGACTTTACTTGCACATGCTATACTTCTGCACTATAAGTAAGCAAATTCCCATCATATCACCATTCCACAATAAAAAGAGAAGTTCCATACCATTCATTCTTAGTAGTATCTCCATGTTTATTGCATAGAAATGGAGTAGAAGACATGGCTACCAAAAAAAAAAAAAATGCATGCTTACATCATAAGCATGAGAAAAAAAAAGAAAAAAAAAGAGAGAAAAGCAGTCATGTATCATCCCTGCAAAATAAGAGTCCACTCAAAAAGGAGTCATCTCAAATATCCACATCCACCCCTATTCCATCACACATGCACAAGTCTTGAATCAAATAGAATTGAATTGATTTCTCCTAAGGCTTGCTTTTTTGACTTAGTAATATTATGTGTTGCAAATATGCCTACTATATTCCCTACCAAGCTCTACATACAAGCCTTATTTAGTGGTAGGATGAGTGCAGGCAAAATGCCTTGGTGAGGAAATATTTCCAATACACACAAAGAAGAGACCGAGAGAATCAAAATTGAGGTACATATAATCCAAATTGAACTCTCCGGGATTTGAGTGGAACTTGATTTATAGGGTATGTTTGCTCCATTTGTTGTTCTATCTTTCAACAACCCATGAATAGGAGATGGCATAAGCCCCATAATTACTTGAGATGGGTGAAGTACCATGCCAATTTTTGCAATACTAGGTAGAGTATTCAGTTGTGCGCATGGTAATTTTGAAAAGTAGAACATAGTAGCAACTCCTGATCATCAACCTAAAGTCTTGACTCTGCTCGGGACGAGCAAAGGATAAGCTTGGGGGAGTTTGCTGACGGCTGTTATATACCAATTTCACCCGTCAATATAACTCGATTATGTGAAGGAAATATCATTTCTTGCACACATCACCTTTCTATTTAACCTATTTCCACTTGTACTTGGAGAAACTGGTGCATGCAAACATTTTACATAGAATTGAAGTGAAACAAGGGGACAAATCCTATAAAATATCATCCCATCCAATCAAGCATTGACACGTGGCACCACATGGATCAAATGGCCCACAAACAGAAGTATCTAAGGCCATCCAATGGTGTAGAACCCATATCATGGAATGAGACCCACCTGTCAGTCACCTGGAGGAAGAACTGGCCGTTTGGAGCCAGGACCAGGTCGGCCGACCCCTTCCTGGCACCAAACACGGTCAAATGACGTGTGTTGGCTCCTCCCAGCTTGAAGAAGTCAGTGGTGACTGATTCACACACTTTTGGTGGCAGGAACCAACC
This sequence comes from Tuctoria greenei, assembly GCA_036927565.1. Taxonomy (NCBI): domain Eukaryota; kingdom Viridiplantae; phylum Streptophyta; class Magnoliopsida; order Poales; family Poaceae; genus Tuctoria; species Tuctoria greenei. The sequence continues at coordinate 288,614,428 of JAYESD010000001.1, forward strand.
CTTCTCCAAGCTATAAATAGGACCCCTCACTTCAACACACACCACTTAAGCACCATTCTATTGTATATACTAGTTCTCTTAGTCCTTAGTGGAGTTAGGCTATAGAGAGGAGAGCCTCTAGTCCCAAGTCCAAGTTGGGAAAGTATGGCTCATGTATCTTTTCTTATATTTGTGACTTTATGCATAACAAAGATATTATCTTTAGTATTCTTTTATTCATATACTTGGATGAAGTGTTTCTTGTTTGATTGTGGATTCCATGTATGTGGTAGGAATAGTCTTTACGATTATGCTATATTACTCTTAATCTATCATCATAAACACTACCAACCCCCACTATAGTCTAATTAGTTATGATATGATCACGTTACTATGAATAACTTATGCTATGTCTCAACATTGGTTTAACGATGTTTAGGTTAGTCATTGCCTTAGGATGTCATGATTCTTAAGGTATTTACTTAGTATGCTAGCATGGTGCTAGGATAGTAAGTAGCGTTGGATGTCTCGTAGACCCACGGATTGAAGAGGAAGGCAGTAGGTGGTGACATCTCTATCTATCATTTGTTCCGGAGCTTGCCAAGGTGTGTGTGGAAGCCCGAAACATCGAAGGTTGTACAAGTCTTGAGCTCCACCTTGCCGGAGATGGCGAACGGAGAAGATTAGTGAAGACTTCATTGTCTCGGTGACATTGGAAGTGGCAAAACCCTTCGGTGGGTGCCACAACGTGGACGTAGGAAGATCCTTGTGATCTTGCCGAACCACGGGATAAACCTTCGTGCCCCCTAGTGTTTGCATTTCTCTCCCTTTCTTTACATTATGCAATCTTTACTTCACAAGTTATATCTACGTTGATTGCATAGTTAGAACCGCATTGGGAATTGGGCTTAAGTAGTTTGTTTTTAATTGCCTTAAAATTTGAAAGAAAGCCCAATTCACCCCCCCCCCCCTCTTGGGCGTTTCGATCCTTACAATTGGTATCAGAGCGAGGTTGCTCATAGGATCATTCTAGCTTCACCGCTAGAGAGCAAAAATGGCCAAGGTTGGGGGTTCGGTTCCTATCTTCGAGGGCAAGAATTTTGCCTATTGGAAAGCACGCATGTGCGCTTACCTTGAGGCTATTGCCCCCGAAGTTTGGGAAGCGACTCATGCGGGATTTGGAGAACTTAACTATGTGGGTGATCAAGTTAAGTGGGATGCTAAGGCTAGGAATGCTATTTATGAATGCATAAGTCAAGATGTCTTCTCTAGGATTGCTAGTAAGGAGAAAGCTTGTGAAATTTGGGCTTGCTTGATAGAAATCCATGAGGGCTCATCTCGTGTAAAGGAACTTAAATATCACATGCTCAAAGCTAAATATGATGAATTTAAGATGCTTCCTCATGAAAATGTTAATGAAATGTTTTCACGCTTAAATGTTCTTATTGAGGAAATTAACGCTCTTGACATTGCGTCTCTTGGCAAGGGACTTATTAACCGCAAGATCCTCATGCTCCTTCCCAAGCCAAAGTACAACATCATCAACTCCATGCTCCAAAAGGAATCACTTGACAACATTGAAGTTTCGGATCTCATTGGAGAAATACACGCTCATGAGATAAGTGTACTTGGGATGATGGAGCAATCATCATCAAAAACAATTGCTCTAAAGGCCTCCACCAAGAAGACAAGCTTCAAGAAGAAGAAGGTGGTTGAGCCTAGCTCAAGTGAAGAAGAGCAAGCGTCAAGTGAAGATGACGATGATGAGCTTGCCTTGATGATGAGAAAGTTCTCACGCTTGAACTCCAAGATCACCAAAAAGGGATACACCTTTGATCCCAAGAAGAAGGCATTTCTACCAAGAAGAGATGATCGCAAGATATGCTACAATTCTGGAGATCAAGGCCACATCTCCTATGATTGTCCAAAACCGGACAAAAGGAGAGAGAACTACAAAGGCAAGCAACGCAACCTTGAAGAAAGTGATGATGATGAAGAAGAAGCCAAGCCAAAACAAAGAGCCTTTGGGAAGAAGAAGCAAGACAAGGGCAAGAAGGCAAGACTCTTCCCAAAGAGGAGAAGTGGTCCACAAAAGGTGTTTATGTGTGAGGCAAATGAATGGGTCACCGACGAAGAAACAAGTGATGAAGAGAGTGAAGAAGAAGAAGAAAGCTTGGCCGGCCTTGCCATTGCCAACCATGATGACTCACCTCTTCCTCCACCACCCATGTGCCTCATGGCTAAAGGTAACACCAAGGTATGTGACGACTCTAGTGATGATGAGCTTTCCCCCGATGATTTAACTTCTTTGATTAATGAATATCATGCTATCATTAAGAGAGAGAAGAGTAAGGTTAAAACTCTTGAAGAAATTGGTGCTAAACTTGAGAGTGCTAACCTTGATTTGCTTGACAAGTATGAAAGCATACTCAAAGAGCATGACACGCTCAAATCTCATGTCAAGCAAATTGAGGAAGAAAATGCTAAAATCAAGGTAGACAATGATGATCTCAACATAGCACACCAAACTCTCTTGGAGGAGCACAACAAGCTTACTCAAGAATACCAAACACTTAAAATTGCTCATGACATGCTTGATCAAGAGTTAAAAGATGCAAAGAAACAAACTCTTAATGATAAGACATCCATTACTTCGCATGTCTCTAATGTCTTGGACAAGTCTTTGTCTTTAAAAGCTGATGCTAGGGAGAAGGACTTGTTGGAAGAAATTGAGAGTCTCCGCACTAGTGTGGCTAGACTTTCAAAAGGTGAAGTCAAGCACAAGGAAATCCTCTTCCAACAAGCGAAGGCCTTCAACAAAAGAGGACTTGGATCCTTCCCGGTGCCCAACAAAGGAAAGGTTCCCTCACCGGAGCTTAGAACAAGCTTCATCAAGGAAGTTGGTTCTTATTGCCAACATTGTGAGGTCACTAGTCACCACACAAGGGAGTGTCCTCTTCCTAACCGACCTTCACCTAAATTGCCTACTAACTACAAATCTATTTTCAATGATCGCTATTATCTTCTTAGTAAAGTGAATGGCAAGGTGAAAGCTAGGTTCATTGGCAAAGACATGAAGAGCATGAAGGGGAAGATCCCCAAGCAACTTTGGGTCCCAAAGACACTTGTATCTCACATACAAGGACCTAAGTTGACTTGGGTGCCTAAAGTCAAAAATTAACTTCATGTGTGTAGGTGAACTACAAAGCCGGAGGAAAGCATTGGGTACTCGATAGCGGGGGCACTCAACACATGACCGGCAATGATGGTATGTTCACCACCATAGAAAACCCCGGTAATCATGAACAAGTCACTTTTGGTGACAATTCTAAGGGTAAGGTAATAGGATTAGGTAAAATTGCTATCTCTAATGATTTATCCATTTCTAATGTGTTGTATGTTATGTCGCTTAGCTTTAATCTACTTTCCATTGCACAACTTTGTGATCTTGGACTAACGTGCACATTTAGCAAAAATGATGTTGTTGTGAGTAGTGAGGCAAGCAAAGAGCTAATTTTCAAAGGGTTTCGGCATGGACATCTCTACTTAGTAGACTTCTCCAACAAGAATGCTAGCCTAACCACTTGTCTTTTCACTAAGACAAGCTTGGGTTGGCTATGGCACCGACGCATAGCACACATTGGAATGAGCAAACTCAAGAAGTCATTCAAGCTTGGGATGGTGACCGGCGTGAAGGATGTGACGTTTGAGAAGAACAGGCTTTGTAGTGCTTGTCAAGTCGGAAAGCAAGTTGCTTCACACCACCCAATGAAGACAATGGTGTCAACCTCCAAGCCACTTGAACTACTCCACATGGACCTCTTCGGACCGTCCACATACCAAAGCCTTGGCGGTAACCTCTATTGTCTTGTTATAGTTGATGACTACTCTCGCTATGCTTGGACTCTATTTTTAGGTGATAAGAGTGATACTCCGGAAGTGTTCAAGACCTTCGCCAACCGTGCTCAAAGGGAATTCCAACTTCCCATTATCAAGGTCCGGAGTGACAACGGCACCGAATTCAAGAACTACAATATTGGGGAGTGGTGTGACCGTGAAGGTGTGAAGCATGAATTCTCCGCCACATACACTCCTCAACAAAACGGTGTCGTTGAGAGGAAGAACAAAACCCTCATCACTCTTTCAAGAGCAATGCTTGATGACTACGGCACGTCGGAGAAGTTTTGGGCCGAAGCAATCAACACGGCTTGCCATGCCGCAAACAGGGTCTATCTTCACCGACTACTCCAAAAGACCCCATATGAGCTTCTCATTGGGAGAAAGCCCAACATCTCCTACTTTAGAGTCTTTGGGTGCAAATGCTACATCTACCGCAAGAAAAGGCTCGGTAAGTTTGAAAGAAGATGTGATGTTGGCATATTTCTTGGTTATGCATCAAACTCAAAAGCATATCGAGTATTCAACCAAACCTTTGGTCTAGTTGAAGAAAGTTGTGATGTTGAGTTTGATGAGACTAATGGCTCCCAAGAGGAGAGTTTTGGTCATGATGAAATAGATGATGAACCTCTACGAGAAGCCATGAAGAACATGACCATTGGAGACATCAAGCTGGAAGTTGAAGAGGGTCATGATCAAGGGGGATCTTCAAGTTCCAACAACAACACCTCCATGGCGCCTCAAGTAGACGAAGAGGAGAAAGATGATCCATTGCCAACTCAAGACTCACAAGCAATACAACATAAAGATGAAGAAGAAGTCCATGATCAAGTCCAACCACAAGAGGAGCAACACGTTTCACCACCGCCAAGTGCTTCACAACCACTTATGAGGCATGGATGCATCTCCAAGGCGCATCCAATGGACCAAATCATTGGAAGTCCTTCAAGGGGCGTAAGTACTCGTTCCCGCCACGTTGCCTCATTTTGTGAGCACTACTCGTTTGTTTCGTGTGTAGAACCCACTCACATTGAGGAAGCACTCCAAGACCCAAATTGGGTGATGGCTATGCAAGAAGAACTCAACAACTTCATCCGCAATGAAGTTTGGGTGTTGGAGGAGTGACCCAAGGACAAGAACGTCATCGGAATAAAGTGGGTGTACCGCAACAAACAAGACGAGAATGGCGTTGTGGTCCGCAACAAGGCAAGACTTGTGGCCAAAGGGTTCTCGCAAGTTGAAGGACTAGACTTTGGGGAGACATTTTCTCCGGTCGCCCGGTTAGAGGCAATTCGTATTCTCCTTGCTTTTGCTTCACATCATAATATTACTCTTTATCAAATGGATGTGAAAAGTGCCTTTCTTAATGGCTACATTAATGAGCTTGTTTATGTTGAACAACCTCCCGGGTTTGAAGATCTGAGGAATCCTAACCATGTGTATAGGTTGCACAAGGCGCTCTACGGGCTCAAGCAAGCACCTAGGGCGTGGTATGAATGACTACGGGACTTCCTCATCATGCAAGGATTTAAGATCGGGAGGGTGGACACCACACTCTTCACCAAATACATCAACGGAGATTTGTTCATTTGTCAAATTTATGTTGATGATATTATTTTTGGTTCAACTAACGAAGCCTTTAGCCATGAGTTTGGCAAAATGATGTCTAGGGAATTTGAGATGTCAATGATTGGAGAGCTCAACTTCTTCCTTGGATTCCAAATCAAGCAACTTCAAGAGGGAACCTTCGTCTACCAAGAGAAATACACCAAGGACCTCTTGAAGAAATTTGAGATGGGAGATTGCAGCTCAAGAGGCACTCCAATGGCAACAAATTGCCATCTCGACGCGGATAAGGACGGTAAACCTATTGACCAAGCTCACTACCGCTCTATGATTGGTTTATTGCTTTATCTTACCACATCTAGGCCCGATATAATGTTTAGTGTATGCTTATGTGCTCGCTTTCAAGCGGCTCCTAAAGAATCGCATAAGAAGGCGGTCTTTAGGATACTTAGGTATCTTAAGCATACCCCTAGTATGGGCTTGTGGTACCCTAAAGGTACAACCTTCCAACTCTTGGGATACTCGAATTCGGACTTTGCCGGATGCCGCGTGGATCGCAAGAGTACCTCCGGTGGGTGCCACTTGCTTGGGCATTCCCTAGTGTCTTGGTCTAGCAAAAAGCAAAACTCCGTCGCCTTGTCCACGGCGGAAGCGGAGTATATAGCGGCCGGTGCTTGTTGTGCCCAAATTCTATATATGAAGCAAACCCTTTTGGACTTTGGAATTAAATTTGGTTGTGTGCCTCTCCTTTGTGACAATGAAAGTGCAGTTAAGATAGCTAGAAACCCCGTTCAACACTCCCGCACTAAGCACATTGATATTCGCCATCACTTCTTGCGGGATCATGAGGCTAAAGGAGACATCTCTTTGCAAGGTGTTAGATCCGAAGAACAATTGGCGGATATCTTCACTAAACCACTTGATGAGAAAACCTTTTCTAGACTTAGAAATGAATTCAATGTGCTAGATGCATCTAACGTCATGTAAATTGCCATGTTCATGTAAGGATGCATATCATATAGGTCTTGTCTAACTCCCAAAGGATAGGGGCGAGCTAGAAATAGTTTTCCCTGAGGAAGCCTTTGGAAGGTTTAAACTTGGCAAGATAGATTTATTTTATGCCTTGCATGATCCCTGCCATATAAACTTGCACTCATTTAATCTCCTGCACTGTAACTTGTTTGGCATTGCATACGGTAGATTGTCACAAAGGAGAACCCACCTCATGAGAAGGAGACTTGTTTGAAATGCAATATCTCAACTCATATAAGGTGGAAAGAACAAAATGTTAGGTACGTTAATGCCTAGAGGAACATGCTTCAAAGAGATAGAAGTCTCATACTCTACCTCACAAAGCATGGGCCTTACATTTTATTTGGATATTTTTCCTCCATTTTTTTCTCGGTGTTCCATTTGCATTAAGGTCTAGCCAAGTTATTGGCATACTAGTATTTTTGAGGGGTAAGGGGTTGCCCAAAAGGTCCTAAGACATGTGTTTCTCTTTAAATTGTTTGTTTGGTCAAAGGACTTATATGGGATGTTTTTGTTCTGTTGTCATCGGATTATCCGATGCCTAGGTCCTTCCCCCATCGGATCAGTAGGTGTTCAAAATCCAAGTGCCAGTTAAGTCAATATCCAAAATCGACCGATGAGTTCAAACAGAAAAACATCGGTCCATCCGATGTTCACAATTCTGAAACCTTGATGAATTCCACCGATGCTTTTCCATCTAACGTCGGACCATCCGGTGTCAACTTCCCTCTCCTGAATACCCTTACTGTTCCATTCATCCGATGATCAAAACCCTAAACGTCGGTCCATCCGATGTCTTCAGTGACTCTTTGAATATCCATACTGTACCATTCGACCGATGTCCACATCGATAAGCATCGGTCCATCCGGTGTTTAAAAAATGGCTAGGGTTTGGGACCCACTATTTAAACTCGTGCGCCGCCTTTTGTCTTCCTTCTCCCGATCTCGTCGCCGCATCCGACCGCGCCTCCATCCAGGCACTCACCTCCGCCGCCGCCGCTCACAGGCCGCCGCCGCCGGCGACCTCCGCGCCGCCGCCGCCCGTGCCCGCGCACCGCGCCTCCCTCGGCTGCCGCCGCACCCGTGCGCCACCACCGCGCCCTCCCTTCGCGCCGGTCGTGCCCAGGCCGCCGCCACCGCCTCCCAGGCCACCGTTTCCGCCTCCCAGCTCACCACCACGCCACCACTCCTGCAGCATCCACCGCCGGCCTCCTAGCACCATCACCTGACCACCGTTTCTCACTCCGCACCCGACCCCCGCGTGCTCTCTGCCGCTAGGGTTTGCCCGGTTGTGCGTCGTCTCTTTCGTCAATTCGCGCCCAGTGCTCGTGATCGCTCATCGCTAAAGATGGGTCGCGATCGCAAAGGAAAGGGCAAGGCTATCGCGGAGCCCGCCGCGAAGAAGCAAAAACTATCGAAGGGGGAGAAGAAGGCCTTGATGGCCGCTCGCACCGCCGAGGAGCGTGAGCGTGGCCGAGGGGGGGTCCCTGAGGATCCACGAGGCTCGTTCCAGGCAGCCTCCCGTGATCGACGACTCCGACGCCGAAGAGGAGCCGGTTGAGCCTCTCGTCCGCCGGCGCTCAGCCTGGATGCGTGGGGGTCACACCGAGGCTGCTCCTCGTCCGAGACTGATGGCTGCCGACCGTCGTGAGGACAGGGAGGCCGAGAGGGCCATCTACGAGTTGGACACGACCGTCCGTGTCGGTGAGGGAGTCCGTCTCACGGACTACCGGAAGATGAAGGCCAAGCAGCTACGCAATATTCGATGGAACGTGCTGCTTGAGGAGTGGTACCCACAGCCCCGAGAGGCTCTTGTAGACTGTCGCTTCTGGACTGTCGCCCAGGCGTCTCTCTACGAGACCTACAGACGCCGGGGGCACAAGCTATTTCAGCATAACTACCTGGACTGGGGGCAGCTCGCATTAGCAGCGGAGACGGAGGTCCATCCGTACTTTGAGAGATACCGAGGATTGGTGCAGCTGCTAGCTTACGAGAGGAGTGCATATGTGGAATATTGGGTCCGTGTCTTCTACGCGACCCTGTACATCTCTGAGGGCAGGAGGTCGATCGACTTCATGTTTATGGGTCAGCACTACCACCTCACGAGGCAGACGTTGGGGCAGCTTCTTGGTTTGGACCTGCACGACACCTGCGTGCATGAGAGGGTATACGGGTAGGCAGATCCACCGAGGAGGCCACTTACTGGAGGGGTGACACCACAGCTTGAGGAGATCCGGTCCCTGTTCGACCCCACGTTCTCTCCGGACCAGCCAAGAGTTCCAGCACTTCTGACCCCAGTTGCGCGCATTGTGCACCTCGCCTTGCACCGCACGCTCCTGCCGAGGTCGGGGTACTTGGAGGGGTTCACTAGTTTACAGCAGACCCTCCTGTTCTACATAATGAACGGGATGGATTTCGACATTGTGGACATTCTCCTGTGCGAGATGGAAGATGTGATCACAGATGGGGTAGGCATGATGAGGCAGATGGTCTACGGGCACTGGATCAGTTACCTATGCACTATGATGGTGCCTGAGGGGGATGCAGCACAGGTCAGACTTGCTAACGAGAGTGTGACTCGCTTTGGTCACTACCGTGCCCCGGCTCCTGGAGACCGCCGCCTTGGTCGTCCAGTTGAGCGCCAGGTCAGGGCACGTCTGACAGAGGAAGATTGGTCTGAGCTAGAGCGGGAGGACGAGAGACTTGCAGAGGCTGAGGCTCAGGGGGAGGACCTGCAGCACATTTGGTCAGAGAGCGACACTGACGACAGTGTCGAGGAGTATTTCCCTCCTCCTCCCTCTCCCCGACAGCACGACGCGGAGGCTGGAGGTTCTACAGCGCCACCACCTACTCCACCTCCCGTCACTGAGGCGCAGGTCACGCAGCCGTCTGAGCTGACTTCGCTCCTCCAGCAGATGGTCGAGCAGCAGAGGTTAGACAGGCTGGCCGTAGAGCAGGCCCGTGCGGAGCAGGCTGCACGTCTTCTTGAGATCCAGCAGCAGCAGCAGGAGATGCAGCGTCAGATCGCCCGTGAGAGGCGTGAAGACACTAACCGGTTGACGGGGCTCATCGACCAGATGCACCAGCGCACTCTGGACCAGCAGCAGCAGACGCAGCAGGCAATGATGGGGATCCTGGGGTTGATCACCAACCTCTACACCCAGACCGGGATCGCCCTCCCATCGCAGCTGCCTGGAGTAGCTCCTCCGCCTCCCGTCTTGGCTCCAGCTGCTGCACCAGTGGCTCCAGTTCCCTCCACTCCGATTTCTTCGTTCAGCATGTCCCTGCTGCTGGCTCCTGGTGCTCCTCTTCACTCCCCACTGCCGGCCACGACACTGTTTCTTCAAACGCCGGCCTCCGTCATCAGTGCCCCTGCTCCAGCACCTCCTCCTCAGCAGGCACCGACGGTGGCACCTTCGGCTCCGGCAGCACCCTCCTCCGCTACTCCGGCCAGCAGCTCCGACGACAGCGGCGGTGACCAGTTCGTCATCGCGCCCAGCTCTCAGGGTCCGTAGGCGCTCGGATCCCTTTTTGGTGCCTTGATGCCAAAGGGGGATAAGATTTAGAGGAGTCAGGGGGAGTCCTAGTGTAAGGGGGAGTCGAGTCCAGCTTATCTTTGCTTATCTTTATTGTTTTTGCTTATTTGCTACATTTGGTGTGTAATGAACCTATTTCCATGAGTTGTTAATCATTTGAACTCATTTGATGTTTATCTATGATTATGATCTCTTTGAATTCATACTTGTGTTATTAATTGATGTTTAAAGCTTCAAGTGTGACATCCGTATTCATTGCATATCTCATTCTATCAAATTCATTACTATTGTGCTTTGATTATTGTGTTGTCATCAATCACCAAAAAAGGGGAGATTGAAAGCATCTAGGCCCCCCTCATGTAGTACGGTTTTGGTGATTAATGACAACCATTGAACTTTACTAATGAATTTGTGAATGCAAGGTCCCCATAAGCACTCAATAAAATGAAATGAGCATGTCATTGGAGACCCATAGATACTCAACTTTCGAGATCAAATTCATGAGATAAAGACAAGATGTGAAGGCTCTATGTCTAAGTCACTCAATCAAAAATTGACAACATACAATGCTTAAGAATCATCAGAGAGCCTTGTGGAACAAATGTCTAAGAGGTCATTCGAGCAAGACACAAAAGATTCACTCAAAAAACTCGTAGCAAACAAAGTCAACTCACCGGATCAACCGATGATTTCCAAAATGAACCCATCGGTCGAGTTGATTCAACTGGAGGAAAAGACCTCAGACAAATGAACTCACCGGATCATCCGATGTGAAGGGCTCAACAACATCGGTGCATCAGTACAGTTTGCAGTACAATTGGACCAAGTGAAGCACCGGATCATCCGATGTGCAGACTTACACACATCGGTTGATCACTCCAGTAAGCATCAAGATCAAGCAAATTCTGGAGGAAGAGCCACCGGATCATCCGATGAGAAGACAGGGGGCAACATCGGTCTAATAACGGTAATATCTGACATAATGACGTCAGCCAAAGTAATTACACCGATGATAACTAGAGGGGAGACATCGGATCATCCGGTGTTCACATTAAAGTTCTGTCAGCCTACTTTTCCAACGGCTATTTCAGTTAAGCTGGCTATAAAACCCCTCTAACCCAGTCATTTCGACAAGTCTTGATCACCTGAAGCCAACTACACATCCAAGAGCATTCAAGACTATAGAGCATACATTTCCACACTTTTAGATCATTTGTAATAGGCTAGAGAGAAGCTTGTGTGCGTTCTTTCTTTGTGATTGAACTCTCTAGGATAGTGAGAAGTTGAAGAAGATCGTTCCGGAGCTTGCCAAGGTGTGTGTGGAAGCCCGGAACATCGAAGGTTGTACAAGGCTTGAGCTCCACCTTGCCGGAGATGGCGAACGGAGAAGATTAGTGAAGACTCCATTGTCTCGGTGACATTGGAAGTGGCAAAACCCTTCGGTGGGTGCCACAACGTGGACGTAGGAAGATCCTTGCGATCTTGCCGAACCACGGGATAAACCTTCGTGTCCCCTAGCGTTTGCATTTCTCTCCCTTTCTTTACATTATGCAATCTTTACTTCACAAGTTATATCTACGTTGATTGCATAGTTAGAACTGCATTGGGAATTGGGCTTAAGTAGTTCGTTTTTAATTGCCTTAAAATTTGAAAGAAAGCCCAATTCACTCCCCCTCTTGGGCGTTTCGATCCTTACAACAGGCTCTTGGCGGGAGTCATCCTAGAATTGCTAGGGGTAAACCCGTGCCCGATATGTTGAACAACTTAGCATAAGTATTCACCATTAACATCCTCATTAGTATCTAACTTAGGCTATGTATATGTATACTAGAAGCATTGTAGGAGCAACTCCCCAACTCTTAGTCTAATCTCCAGAGGACCCATCTACCCTTTAGAATAGATTGCTTAGGTGTGTGTCACACTACCCATATATTATCAACTTACCCCTGTCTTGATAATTGATTAGTATCCCATAGCTTGATCAGAAGAGTAGTGTTTACTTTACTTCATTGCATTCCTTTGGGATAAATACGATACCCTTGGGAAAAGTTGGGTGAAATGCTACACGACAGTTTTTGTGTGCTTACGGATCTCATCTCTTACTAGAGATGATCTGTGACGTAAGAAGCGTCAACAACCATGTACAAGAAGTTGCGGCAACGTCAGAGCAGGCTACAGCATCATCGGAGCCAACTATGGAACTAGTAATGGATGTTGAAGTGGAATCAGAGGTACCGACTGAAGCCTCAAAGGTGCGAGATCCAGCGGTCAGCGTTGTGCTGGTGGCTGACACCGCAATTGTGTCAGAGCCAACGACAGCCGCCTCGGAGCCTGTGATTGATGCCATGCCGGAGCTTCCGACAGACACCATGATGACTTCTGAGCTTACGCTTGGAGAATCAGTTGTTGGCGCTTCAACATCTGCGCTGGGGGAAGATGACCTCTCGGAGCTGGGCACAGCTGATTAAGACTTCTTGGGATCCATGCTTGTGCCATTGGCTCCAACAACTGTCACGGAGGCTATCGAGCTCCGACAGAGCTGCTGGAAGGTCCAGAGTTGATCCCCCTATCACTCTCAATTGAGAACGCTTGCTCAAGCCTTCACCAAGTTCAACTTGTCTTCGACTATGAGAGAAGTTATCTGGAAGCAGAACGGGAAACTCTGCAACGGTGGCACAATCTTCTCAACTTCGAAATGAAGTTGACACAGACCTGCCTGGCCAACCTGAGGGACCGGCTTGCAGTCGAGAAGATGCGGCTGAAGAGGATGGACGAGCTGCTAGATGACAGACAGGCTGCCATAGAAGCTCTGAGCGGGAAGACTCGCGAAATCTATGACAAGGCGACAGAAGCCAATAATTTGGCGGATGCTCGCTTTGAGACCCTAGACAAGCTGAGGGATGAGCTCCTCAAGCGACAGGTGGATGTCAACAATAAGGAGCAAGAGATCTAGAAGAGAGAGATGTTGAGATCTCTCAAAAGTATGAGCACGGTGAGCGGGACTTGGCTGACCGTGTTGAGAAGTTCAAGTCCCGATGAGAGCAAGAAAAGCATCGAGTGGGGCTGGCTGGAGAAGGAGTCTCCAAACGGGGGCTTACTGCCTTCGCGAGAGAAGAAAAGGTGAAGGTAGTGGAAAATACCTAGAAGCAAAGAAAGATCGCCTGAACCTCCGCGAGAAACAAATTGCAGACCAAGAAAGGCTGGTAGATGAGCGGATGTAACAGGACACCAAGGAGGTCGAGCAATTCTGGAAGGAAGGTTTTGCGGAGCTAACATCTGCTAGAAGATCTCTGGAGGAGCTTCAGACCACGCGAAAAGTCGAAGCCTAGCAGATCTGGGACTTCCTTAGGCATGCAGAGAATGCACTGGTGCCTCTGGGCTTCTATATGATTCGACCGGCTGACCCGAAGCCAGAAGTGGGGCACGTCTTGACAGCCCTGAACTCAGCCGAAGACAAGCTGGAAGCGCTGGAAGATGTCATCATTGACCAGCTAGAGATTGAGGGGAAAAACCTGGCCAAGTCAGTTGCAGAGTAGGTGCTGACTTGTTTCCGCACTCAGGACCCCTCAATGTCTCTAGCTTCGGTGCTTGGAGGGCTCGTCGTAGAGACAGAGGAGGCTGCCAAGGCAAGCGTACAAGAGGCCGCCCAGAAAATCGCCGCGTAGTTCCACCGCAACTCCAGCTAGTAGCTAGGACCTCTTTTTCATTTTGTACCTTCAGCTTGTAAAGACTTGAAATTCGAATGAATAAAATCCTCTCGAACTTCATTTTTTTGTCTTGATTGTTGTCATTGCCGTAATCTTCTTGGCCGCCGGTAGATGTGCTCAATTGATTGAGGGCATCTACCATCTGGAGATTGGCAATGTCTTGAAGTATTTGTGTTAGCTCCAAACTCCAAGCTTTTGTGTTAGCTCCGAACTTTGAGTTTGACCTCTGAGAGCTCAGAAAATCCCTTGCCAATGTACATAACATCGACGACGGTCCCCCCTTGGAGGTATCAAAGTTAGGTACTTCAACGTCGCCCACCATCAACGCGTGAAACATCGATGTCGGGCTCCCTGGCTGGTGCCGGAGCTAGATGCTCCGGTGGTGCCCATCATCAACGTGTGAAACATCAATGTCGAGCCCCCTAGGTGGTGCTGGAGCTAGATGCTCTGGTGGTGCCCATCATCAACGTGTGAAACGTCAATGCTGGGCCTCCTGGGGACGTCCGAACTCCAAGAACGAGCTTGAAAACCATTTGTCCTCCACATGAGAGACAAGAAAAGTAGTGATTGCTTCTTCTTCCCTATAGTTTAGTTGTGGCTTACTATCCTTCCTTGAATTTTGGGTCCTAGTCAATTCAACAGAATAATAGTTAGTATATCGGTTGTACTTTCCTAGGTCCGTGTGCTTCTCGGACCCGCCTTACTTTGACACAACACCAGAATAGGTAGAGTGGCATACTTAGAGTGTTGGACAATGATAAGTCTATAGCTAACTCTAGACTTGTCATTGGCATTGATTTTCAGGCGAGTAGGCCATTCAGCGAACACAAGATCTAAAAAAAAATACTACAAATAATACTTGAATATGTATCATATGAATTCTTAGAAACCAATTTTCAAAAGGATTGCACAGCTTTACTATTTGCAAGAAAGTAAAGAGGAAATTAAATAAGAGCATGCGCAAATTAAATGCACGTAGAGTCTTTTTTCATACAATTGTATTTCATAATAGGTCTGAATAACAGGGGAGGCAAGGACACACTCAAAGTACAGGATCAAGTTAAGTGTCCTATACGTCTTGGACCATCCCGACTCTATCCATAGACATTATGAAATACTTTATACACTAACAGACTCACCTCTATGCTAAGTGTAGAACTTATGGAGGTGCTCTGTGTTTCAGGGGTTGGGAAGTGGTATCCCATCCTCTGTTTCCAAGCGAAGGCATCCGGGGCGGGAAACTTTGATGACTCGGAAGGGACCCTCCCATGTGGGGGAGAGCTTGTTCGCTCCTTCTCGAGAGAGTATTCACCGCAGCACCAGATCGCCTTTCTTCAAGCTGCCGATTGCGCACATGCCTCTGATGATAGCGTCTGAGCATCTGGCGGTATCTCGCGTTTTGAACAGGTGCTTGGCACCTTGCCTCGTCGAAAAGGTCCAGTTCATCACGTAGGAATTGATCCTGTGCGGCTTTGTTGTAGGACCGGACTCTGAGGGAACCCATGGCAATCTTCGAAGGAAGAACTGCTTTGGCTTTGTACACGAGGAAGAAGGGTGTATCTCTAATAGCCCAACAGGATGTTGTGCGGCTTGTCCACTGTGCGGCCAGAAGCTCCTCAATCCAGTTGGCACCATGCTTTTCAAGCGTTCATAGGTGCGAGTCTTGAGTCCCTTCAGAAGCTTAGCATTTGCTCTCTCGACCTGGCTATTACTTGTCGGGTGAGCTACTGATGCATAGCTGACGTTGATGTCGAGGTCTTCACAATACTCTTGGAAGGCTGCACTTGTGAATTGGGTCCCGTTGTGAGTGATAACTCTGTTCAAGATTCCAAATCTGCAGACAGCGGACTTCAAGAATTTCATTGCTGACTGCTTGTTGATTGTCACAATTGGAGCTTCTTTCGACCACTTTGTGAACTTGTTGATGGCAACGTATAGGACTCGGTACCCCCCGACGGCTTTTGGGAAAGGTCCCAAAATGTCCATCCCCACATAGCGAATGGCCATGGGGGAGGAATCATCTGCAGTGACTACGCCAATGTATGGATCTGATTTGTGTGAAACTGGCACACTTCGCATCTCTTGACCAGCTCGCCTATGTCCTAGAGAGCTATAGGCCAGTAAAAACCATGCCGAAAAGCCTTACCGACCAGCATGCTGGATGATGCGTAATTACCACACTCGCCTCCATGGATCTCTATGAGAAACTTGCAGCCTTCTTCCTGAGAAATGCACCGCAATAGGATTCCATTGGTGCCAGTCGGTAGAGATCCCATTCTAGCAACGTGTATCTTTTAGCCATTCGGACAATCCGTTCAGTAGATACATAGTCTTCAGGAAGGATGTTGTTCTTCAAGTATTCCTAGACCTCCGAGATCCATGTATCGGGACTAACTTGAGCTTCAGGATCTTATGCGCCTAGTTGCTCAGAACTTCCTATAGCGCCTACGATCCTTGGTGGATGCCATGGTAACAGGACCACTGGGACCGCCAGCTTCGAGGTGTTGGTATCGCCCCCATCACTCAGTTCGGCAAGCTGAGCGACTAGTGCTGGTAATCTCCTGACAAAAACTCCATCAGGTATCGGAGCCCCAGTAGAAACCTGTAAGGATCGAAATGCCCAAGAGGGGGGGGTGAATTGGGCTTTCTTTCAAATTTTAAGTTAATTAAAAACTAACAACTTAAAGCCCAATTCCCTATGCGATTAATCTATGCAATCACGTAAATTTAAGTTGCAGAATGAAGATTGCATAAATGTAAAAAGGAGGTAGAGGGATGCAAACGCTCAAAGGACACGGAGACACGGAGTTTATCCTGTGGTTCGGCAAGATCACAAGGATCTTCCTACGTCCACGTTGTGGCACCCACCGAAGGGTTTTGCCACTCCCAAGTCACCGAGACAAGGGGGTCTTCACTATTCTTCTCCGTTCGCCATCTCCGGCAAGGTGGAGCTCAAGCCTTGTACAATCCTTGATCTTCCGGGCTTCCACACACACCTTGGCAAGCTCCGGAAGGATCTCTTCAACCTCTCACTAGTCTAGAGACTCCAATCACAGAGAATGGACGCACACAAGCTTTTCTCTAGCTAGATCTAGCCTATACAAATGATCTAATGGGTGTAGAAGTGTAAGCTCTTGGTCTTGAGTGCTCTTGGATGTGTTGTTAGCTTCTGGTGTTAAGACTTTTTGATTTGATAGGTTGAAGGGGTATAAATAGCCAACCTCCACGAAATAGCCGTTGGAAAAGTAGGCTGACATCATTGCTCTGCGAACACCGGATGATCCGATGTCTCCCCTTCAGTTATCATCAGTCAAAGCCAAATTAGCTGATGTCACTATGTCAGATATGACCGTTGTTAGATCAATGTTGCCCCTGTCTTCTCATCGGATGATCCGGTGGCTCTTCCTCCAGAATTTGCTTGATCTTGATGCTTACTGGAGTGATCGACCGATGTGTGTGAGTCTGCACATCGGATGATCCGGTGCTTCACTTGGTACAATGGTATTGCAAATTGTACTGATGGACCGTTGTCACTGAGCCACTCACATCGGATGATCCGGTGAGTACATTTGTCTGAGGTCTTCTTCTTCAGTTGAACCAACTCGACCGATGTAGTCATCTCTGAGATCATCGGATGATCTGGTGAGTTCATCTTGTTGACTTCAAGTTGTTTTGAGTTGTTCTTTTGGAATTTGAACATGGGACCTCTTTGACACTTGTTTGAATTGTTGTTCTGATAATCTTCAAGCATTGAATGATGTCAATTTAGAGCTTTCACTCCTTGTCTTCATGTGATTGATTTGAACTTAAGGTTGATTTTATATGGGTCTCCAATGTCATTTTGATTTCATTTGACTGAGAGATTATTGGGACCTTGCATTCACAAATTCATTAGTAAAATCGAATGGTTGTCATTAATCACCGAAACCGTACCTCATGGGGCCTAGATGCTTTCAATCTCCCCCTTTTTGGTGATTGATGACAACACAATAATTTAAAGCGCAATAGTAATGAATTTGATGGTACAATACTCAAATAGATATGCAATGAATACAAGATAAGACACATTGAGCTTGTAGAAAACAAATGAAATTAATGGCGCGAAAAGCTCAATCGATTAATACCATAAGCAAATGTCACAAGTGGAAAAGTGCTTAATTCATATTACAAAAATACTTAAGCACACAAGAATACAAAGAATATAGATAGAAAAAAATAAACTCCCCCTGAGACTGAAATACTACTCCCCCTGACTCCTCTACCTCTTCTCCCCCTTTGGCATCAAGACACCAAAAAGGGATCCGAGAGCCTACTGACCCTGAGAGCTAGGCACGATGATGAACTGGTCACCGTCGCTGTCGTCGGAGCTGTAGTCGCCGGTCGCAGCTGCTGGAGCGGAGGGAGCTGGGGGAACCGCTGTCGATGCTGGAGAGGAGGTAGCATGTACAGGAGGCGCTGGTGGAGCTGGAGCTGGAGGAAGCTGAGCACTGACCACAGATGCCGGCGTCTGCTGGAACAGAGTCGTCGCCGGCGGAGGAGAGTGGATCGGTGCGCTGGGTGCCGGAGGAGGTGACATGCTGATAGAAGGAATCGGTGTAGTTGGCACCTGAGCTGCACCTGGAGCCAGTCCCAGTCCAGGCTGCTGAGGTGGAAGGGCGATCCCAGTCTGAGTGTAGAGGTTGGTGATCAACCCCAGGATCCCCATCATAGCCTGCTGAGTCTGCTGCTGCTGGTCGAGGGTACGGCGGTGCATCTGATCGACCAAGTTGGTGAACCGATTCGTATCCTCTCGCCTCTGTCGGGCGATCTTTAGCTGTAGCTCCTGCTGCTGCCTCTGAAGCTGTGCCAGGTGAGCAGCCTGCTCTGCTCTGGCCTGCTCAGCCGCTAGCTTGTCTTGGCGCTGCTCCTCAGTCATCTGCTGAAGAAGTGACGACAGCTCTGACGGCTGTGACACCTGCGCCTCGTACACAGGAGGTGGTGTCGGTGGTGGAGCAGCTGAACCTGCTGCCTCTACATCGTGCTGCCTCGGTGAGGGAGGAGGAGGAGGGAAGTACTCCTCAACACTGTCGTCTGTGTCGCTCTCGGACCAGACGTGCTGGAGGTCTCCTCCTTGAGCTTTTGCCTCTGCTAGTCGCTCATCCTCCTTCTCTAGGTCAGACCAGTCCTCCTCAGACAGCCGGGACCTGACCTGACGCTCGACTGGACGGCCAAGGCGGCGGTCTCTAGGAGCCGGGGCACTGTAGTGTCCGAACCGTGTCACACTCTCGTCGGAGAGACGGTCGTGCACGGCGGACCCCTCGGGAACCATCATAGTGAGCAGGTAGCTGATCCAGTGCCCATATACTAGGTGCCTCATCATGCCCACTCCGTCTGTGATTACATCCTCCATCTCGCAAATGATGACATCCACTATGTCAAAGTCCATCCCGTTCATGATTTAGAACAGGATCGTCTGCTGGAGGCTGGTGAAACCCTCAAGATAGCCAGACCTCGGCCGGAGAGAGAGACGCAGGGCGAGGTGCACCGTGCGCGCTGCTGGAGTCAACAAGGCTGGTACTCTCGGCTGGTCTGGAGAGAAGGTGGGTCCAAACAGTGATCGGATCTCCTCCAGAGCAGGTGCCACTCCTCCAGTGAGCGGCCTCCTCGGCGGGTCTGCCTGACCGTAGACTCTCTCATGTATGCAGGTGTCGTGCAAGTCTACTCCAAGCAACTGTCCCAGCGTCTGCCTCGTCAGGTGGTAGTGCTGACCCATGAACATGAAGTCAATGGATCTTCTGCCCTCAGAGACGTAGAGGGTGGCGTAGAACACGCGGACCCAATCCTCCACATAGGCACTCCGCTCATATGATAGAAACTGTACCAGGCCCCTGTATCTCTCAAAGTATGGCCTGATCTCTGTCCCTGCGGCTACTGCAAGCTGATCCCAATCCATGTAGTTGTGTTGGAACAGCTTGTGGCCTCGGCGTCTGTAGGTCTCGTAAAGAGACGCCTGTGTGACCGTCCAAAAGCGACTATCTACCATAGGCTCTCGGGGCTGCGGGTACCACTCCTCAAGCAACACACTCCATCTGAGCTTCCGAAGCTGCTTGGCCTTCATCTTCCGGTAGTCGGTCAACCGGACTCCTTCAGCGACATGGACAGTGGTGTCCATCTCGTAGATAGCACGCTGGGCCTCCCTGTCCTCACGACGGTCGGCAACCGTCGGTCTCGGACGAGGAGCAGCCTCGGAGTGACCCCCACGTGTCCGGGCTGAGCGCCGGCGGACGAGAGGCTCAACCGGCTCCTCTTCGGCCTCGGAGTCGTCGATCACAGGAGTCTGCCTCAGAAGGGCCTTGCGGATCCTTAGCGATCCTCCTCGGCCATGCTCACGCTCCCCGACGGCGCGAGCGGCCATCAACGCCTTATTTTCCTCTTTGGACAGCTTCTGCTTCTTCCCGGCGGGCTCCGCAATGGCCTTGCCCTTGTTCTTCTTGTCGCGAGCCATTGCGAAGCGCGAGAGCTCAGAGTCGATGAAGGAGATGACGTGGAGATCAACGGGGTTGCGAAACCCTAGCGGCGATGAATGCACCGCGACGGCAGTGTATGCGCGGGGCGGCAGAGGCGCTGAGGCGATGGGGAAGAGCGGTGGCGGCGCTTGGATGCGATGGCAAGTGGTGGAGGCGGCGATTGGTGAGGCGGCGGCGCTTGGAGGTGAGGTGGCGGCGCGGGTGTGCGACGGCGGGATGGAGGCGGTGGCGCGGCAAGCGGCGGCGGCGCTGTGGTGAGGGCGGCGGCCGGAGACGGCGGCGGCAGCCTGTGGGCGGCGGCAGCGGTGTCCGGCAGCGGCGGCGGTGACGGCGCGGCGAGTGGAGAGTGGTGGCGGCATCGGGATCGGGAGAGGGAAAGAGAGGGAGTGCGGCCGATTTAAATAGTGGGACCCAAACCCTAGCCGAATTTTTAACACCGGATGGACCGATGTTAGATGGGATGAACATCGGTCTAATACCACAGTAAGGATATTCAAAAATTGCTGTTGACATCGGATGGACCGACGTTTAGGGTTTGGATCATCGGTCGAATGGAACAGTAAGGGCGTTCAGAATAGTGATGTTGACACCGGATGGTCCGACGTTGGAGGAAGTAAACATCGGTTGAATTGACCACAGCTCCAGAATTGAGAACACCGGTTGGACCGATGTTTTTCAGGATGAACTCGTCGGATCATTTGAGATTCTGACTGAACTGGCTCTTGAAGATTGAACACCTATTGGTCCGATGAGGGATTGACCTAGGCATCGGATAATCCGATGACTACAGAACAATAACATCCCATATATGTCCTTTGACCAAACAAACAAGCAAAGAGAAACACATGTCTTAGGACTTTTTGGACGACCCCTTACCCCTCAAAAAGTCTATTATGCCAATGACTTGGCTACTCCTTAAAGCAAATGGAATACGAAAAAAATAGGAGGAAAATATCCAAATAAAATGTAAGGCCCATGCTTTGTGAGGTAGAGTATGAAGACTTCTATCTCTTTGAAGCATGTTCCTCTAGGCATTAACGTACCTAACATTTTGTTCTTTCCACCTTATATGAGTTGAGATATTGTATTTCAAACAAGTCTCCTTCTCATGTGGTGGGTTCCCCTTTGTGACAAACTACCGTATGCAATGCCAAACATTTTATAATGCAAGAAATAGTAAGTCTATATGGCAGGCATCATGCAAGACATAAAGTAAATCTATCTCGCCAAGTTTGAACCTTTCAAAGGCTTCTTCAGGGAGGAAACCCAAAGGAACCACCATACCAAGCTAACCTTTGCTCACCCCTATCCTTTGAGAGTTAGGCAAGACCTATATGATATGCATTCTTACATGACGTTTGTTGCATCTAGCACATTTAATTCACTCCTTAGCCTAGAAAAAGTTTTCTCATCAAGTGGTTTAGTGAATATATCCGCCAATTGTTCTTCGGACCTAACACCTTGCAAAGAGATGTCTCCTTTAGCCTCATGATCCCGCAAGAAGTGATGACGAATATCAATGTGCTTAGTGCGGGAGTGTTGAACGGGGTTTCTAGCTATCTTAACCGCACTTTCATTGTCACAAAGGAGAGGCACACAACCAAATTTAATTCCAAAGTCCAAAATGGTTTGCTTCATATATAGAATTTGGGCACAACATGCACCGGCCGCTATATACTCCGTCTCCGCGGTGGACAAAGCCACGGAATTTTGCTTTTTGCTCGACCAAGATACTAGGGAACGCCCAAGTAAGTGGCACCCACCGGAGGTACTCTTGCGATCCACACGGCATCCGGCAAAGTCCGAATCCGAGTAACCCAAGAGATGGAAACTAGCGTTCTTGGGGTACCACAAACCTACACTTGGGGTATGCTTGAGATACCAAAGTATCCTAAAGACCGCCTTACGATGCGATTCTTTAGGTGCCGCTTGAAAGCGAGCACACAAGCACACACTAAACATGATATCGGGCCTAGATGCGGTAAGATATAACAATGAACCAATCATGGAACGGTAGTGAGATTGATCAATAGGTTTACCGCCCAAGTCCGTATCGAGATGACAATTTGTCGCCATTGGAGTACTTCTTGAGCTGCAATCTCCCATCTCAAATTTCTTCAAGAGGTCCTTGGTGTACTTCTCTTGGTAGATGAAGGTCCCCTCTTGAAGTTGCTTGATTTGAAATCCAAGGAAGAAGTTGAGCTCACCAATTATTGACATCTCGAATTCCCTAGACATCATTTTGCCAAACTCATGGCTAAAAGCTTCGTTAGTTGAACCAAAAATAATATCATCAACATAAATTTGACAAATGAACAAATCTTCGTTGATGTCCTTGGTGAAGAGTGTGGTGTCCACCCTCCCGATCTTGAATCCTTGCATGACCAAGAAATCCCTTAGACGTTCATACCACGCCCTAGGTGCTTGCTTGAGCCCGTAGAGCGCCTTGTGCAACCTATACACATGATTAGGATTCCTCGGATCTTCAAACCCGGGAGGTTGTTCAACATAAACAAGCTCGTTAATGTAACCATTAAGAAAGGCACTTTTCACATCCATTTGATAAAGTCTAATACTATGATGTGAAGCAAAGGCAAGAAGTATACATATGGCTTCTAGCCGGGCGACCGGGGCAAATGTCTCCCCAAAATCTAGTCCTTCAACTTGTGAGAAACCCTTGGCCACAAGTCTTGCCTTGTTGCGGACCACAACGCCATTCTCGTCTTGCTTGTTGCGGTACACCCACTTCATTCCGATGACGTTCTTGTCCTTGGGTCGCTCCTCCAACACCCAAACTTCATTGCGGGTGAAGTTGTTGAGTTCTTCTTGCATGGCCATCACCCAATTTGGATCTTGGAGTGCTTCCTCTATATGAGTGGGTTCTACACACGAAACAAACGAGTAGTGCTCACAAAACGAAGCGACATGGCGAGAACGAGTACTTACTCCCTGTGACGGACTTCCAATGATTTGATCAATCGGATGCGCCTTGGAGATGCGTCCATGCCTCATAAGTGATTGTGAAGCACTTGGCGGTGGTGAAGCATCATGCTCGTCTTGTGGTTGGACTTGATCTTGGACTTCTTCTTCTTCTTGTTGATGTTGTGTGGCTTGTGAATCTTGCATTGGCAATGGATCATTTTTTTCTTCTTCTTCATCAACTTGAGGCGCCATGGAGGTGTTGATGTTGGAACTTGATGCTCCC
Source organism: Tuctoria greenei (assembly GCA_036927565.1). Taxonomy (NCBI): domain Eukaryota; kingdom Viridiplantae; phylum Streptophyta; class Magnoliopsida; order Poales; family Poaceae; genus Tuctoria; species Tuctoria greenei. Next base: position 288,637,856 of record JAYESD010000001.1, read on the forward strand.
CCTTGATCATGGTTCTCCTCAACTTCGGGCTTGATGTCTCCAATGGTCATGTTCTTCATAGCTTCTCGTAGAGGCTCATCATCTATATCATCATGACCAAAACTCTCCTCTTGGGAGCCATTAGTCTCATCAAACTCAACATCACAACTTTCTTCAACTAACCCGGAGGTTTGGTTGAATACTCGATATGCTTTTGAGTTTGACGCATAACCAAGAAAGATACCAACATCACACCTTCTTTCAAACTTACCGAGCCTTTTCTTGCGGTAGATGTAGCACTTGCACCCGAAGACTCGGAAGTAGGAGATGTTGGGCTTTCTTCCAATGAGGAGCTCATATGGGGTCTTTTGAAGTAGTCGATGAAGATAGACCCTATTAGCGGCATGGCACGCCGTGTTGATTGCTTCGGCCCAAAACTTCTCCGACGTGCCATAGTCATCAAGCATTGCTCTTCTAAGAGGGATGAGTGTCTTGTTCTTCCTTTCAACGACACCGTTTTGTTGAGGGGTGTATGTGGCCGAAAACTCATGTTTTACTCCTTCACGGTCACGCCACTCCCCAATGTTGTAGTTCTTGAATTCGGTGCCGTTGTCACTCCGGACCTTGATGATGGGAAGTTGAAATTCCCTTTGAGCACGTTTAGCGAAGGTCTTGAAGACTTCCGGAGTTTCACCCTTGTCACCTAGAAACAAGTCCAAGCATATCGAGAATAGTCATCAACAATAACAAGACAATAGAGGTTACCACCAAGACTTTGATATGTGGACGGCCCGAAGAGGTCCATGTGAAGCAACTCAAGTGGCTTGGAGGTTGACACCATTGTCTTCATCGGATGGTGTGAAGCAACTTGCTTCCCGGCTTGACAAGCGCTACAAAGCTTGTTCTTCTCAAATGTGACATCCTTCACTCCGGTCACCATCCCAAGCTTGAACGACTTCTTGAGCTTGCTCATCCCAATGTGAGCAATGCGTCGATGCCATAGCCAACCCAAACTCGTCTTGGTGAAAAGAAAAGTGGTCAAGCTAGCATCCTTGTTGGAGAAGTCCACCAAGTAAAGATGTCCATGCCGAAAACCTTTGAAGATTAGTTCTTTGCTTGATTCACTAGTCACTACAACACCATTCTTGTCAAAGGTGCATGTTAGTCCAAGATCACGTAGTTGTGCAATGGAAAGCAAATTGAAACTAAGAGACTTAACATAGAGCACATTAGAAATGGACAAATCATGCGAAATAACAATTTTACCCAAACCAATTACCTTCCCCTTTGAGTTGTCACCAAAGGTAACTTGTTCATGATTGTCGGGGTTCTCTATGGAGGTGAACATACCATCATTGCCGGTCATATGTTGAGTGCACCCGCTATCGAGTACCCAATGCTTTCCTCCGGCTTTGTAGTTCACCTACACACATGAAGTTAGTTTTTGAGTTTAGGCACCCAAGCCAACTTAGGTCCTTGTATGTGTGATACAAGTGATTTTGGGATCCAAAGTTGCTTGGGGAGCTTCCCCTTCATGCCCTTAATGTCTTTGCCAATGAACCTTGCCTTCACCTTGCCACCTACTTTGCTCAAGAGATAGTGGTAATCATTGAAAGTAGATTTGTAGTTAGGAGGCAATTTGGGATAAGGACGGTTGGGAAGAGGACACTCCCTCGTGTGATGTCCAGTGACCTCACAATGTTGATAATAGGAACCAACTTCCTTGATGAAGCTTGTCCTAAGCTCCGGTGAGGGCACCTTTCCTTTGTTGGGCACCAGGAAGGATCCAAGTCCTCTCTTGTTGAAGCCTTTATCTTGTTGGTAGAGGATTTCCTTGTGCTTGTCCTCCCCCTTAGAGAGTCTTGCCACACTAGTGCGGAGACTTTCAATCTCGTCCATCAACTCCTTCTCCCTAGGGCTTGCTTTCAAAGGCAAAGACTTATCCAAAATATTAGTGGCATGTGAAATAGTTGATACTTTGCCATCAAGGGTTTCCTTTTTCATGTTTTTCAATTTTAGTTCAATTGATTCATAAGCAAGGTAAGCACTTCATGTTCTTGAACCAAGTCATTGTGCTTTCCCAAGAGTGCTAGGTTTGCTAAGTCAACCTCATGATAGTCAAGCTTGATTTGAGCATTTTCCTCCTCGATTTGCTTGACATGTGATTTGAGCGTGTCATGCTCTTTAAGTATGGTTACATACTTGTCATGCAAATCGAGCTTCGCACTCTCAAGCTTAGCACAAGCTTGTTCAAGTGCCTTAACCTTGTTCTTCTCCCTTTTTATGATGGCATGGTATTCATTAATCATAGATGCTAATTCATCGGGGGAGAGCTCATCATCATCATCGCTAGAATCGTCACGTACCTTAGTGTTACCTTTCGCCATGAGGCACATAGGAGGTGGACGAAGAGGTGAGTCATCCTTGTTGACGATGGCAAGGCCCGCCAAGTTTTCTTCATCTTCACTCTCTTCGTCGCTTGACTCTTCATCCGTGATCCACTCATTGGCCTCGCACATGAAGACTTTTGGAGGCCCTCTTCTCTTCTTTGGAAAGAGCTTGTTCTTCTTGCCTTTGTCAAATTTCTTCTTTCCAAAGGAGCGCTTGGGCTTGACCTCTTCTTCATCTTCATCACTTTCTTCTAGCTTCCGATGCTTTCCCTTGTGGTTGTCCTTCCTCTTGTCCGGTCTTGGACAATCATATGATATGTGGCCTAGATCACCACAATTATAGCATGTCTTGTTTTCATCTTTTCTTGGGAGGAAGGCTTTCTTCTTGGGATCAAAAGAGTATCCCTTCTTAGCGATCTTGGAGTTTAGACGTGAGAATGTCCTCATCATCAATGCAAGCTCATCATCGTCATCTTCGCTTGTTGCTTGCTCTTCTTCACTTGAGCTAGGCTCAACCACTTTCTTCTTCTTGGGAGTTGTCTTCTTGGTTGAAGCCTTGAGAGCAATGGTTTTTGACGATGACTCCTCCATCATTCCAAGTACGCTCATCTCATGAGCATGAATTTCTCCAATAAGCTCCGAAACTTCAATGTTGTCAAGTGACTCTTTTTGGAGCATTGAATTGATAATGTTGTACTTGGGCTTGGGTAGAAGCATGAGGATCTTGCGGTTGATAAGTCCCTTGCCAAGAGAAGCAATGTCAAGTGCGTTAATCTCCTCAATGAGCACATTTAAACGAGAAAACATTTGGTTAACATTCTCATGAGGAAGCATTTTAAATTCATCATACTTGGATTTAAGCAAGTGATATTTGAGTTCTTTAACACGAGATGAGCCCTCATGTATTTCAATTAAGCATGCCCAAATTTCACAAACTTTCTCCTTACTAGCAATTCTAGCAAATACGTCTTGACTAATACATTCATAGATTGCATTTCTAGCTTTAGCATCCCATTTTAGTTGATCACCAACATAGTCAAGATCTCCAAACCCCGCATGGGTCGCTTCCCAAACTTCGGGAGCAATAGCCTCTAGGTAGGCGCGTATGCGTGCTTTCCAATAGGCAAAGTTCTTGCCCTCGAAGGTAGGAACCGAACCCCCATTCTTGGCCATTTTAGCTCTCTAGCGGTGAAGCTAGAATGATCCAATGAGCAACCTTGCTCTGATACTAATTGTAAGGATCGAAATGCCCAAGAGGGGGGGTGATTTGGGCTTTCTTTCAAATTTTAAGGTAATTAAAAACTAACAACTTAAAGCCCAATTCCCTATGCGATTAATCTATGCAATCAACGTAAATTTAAGTTGTGGAATGAAGATTGCATAAATGTAAAAAGGAGGGAGAGGGATGCAAATGCTCAAAGGACATGGAGACACGGAGTTTATCCCGTGGTTCGGCAAGATCACAAGGATCTTCCTACGTCCACGTTGTGGCACCCACCGAAGGGTTTTGCCACTCCCAAGTCACCGAGACAATGGGGTCTTCACTATTCTTCTCTGTTCGCCATCTCCGGCAAGGTGGAGCTCAAGCCTTGTACAATCCTTGATCTTCCGGGCTTTCACACACACCTTGGCAAGCTCCGGAAGGATCTCTTCAACCTCTCACTAGTCTAGAGACTCCAGTCACAGAGAATGGACGCACACAAGCTTTTCTCTAGCTAGATCTAGCCTATACAAATGATATAATGGGTGTAGAAGTGTAAGCTCTTGGTCTTGAGTGCTCTTGGATGTGTTGTTAGCTTCTGGTGTCAAGACTTTTTGATTTGACAGGTTGAAGGGGTATAAATAGCCAACCTCCACGAAATAGCCGTTGGAAAAGTAGGCTGACATCATTGCTCTGCGAACACTGGATGATCTGATGTCTCCCCTTCAGTTATCATCGGTCAAAGCCAAATTAGCTGATGTCACTGTGTCAGATATGACCGTTGGTAGACCGATGTTGCCCCTGTCTTCTCATCGGATGATCCGGTGGCTCTTCCTCCAGAATATGCTTGATCTTGATGCTTACTGGAGTGATCGACTGATGTGTGTGAGTCTGCACATCGGATGATCTAGTGCTTCACTTGGTCCAATGGTATTGCAAACTGTACTGATGGACCGATGTCACTGAGCCACTCACATCGGATGATCCGGTGAGTACATTTGTCTGAGGTCTTCTTCTTCAGTTGAACCAACTCGACCGATGTAGTCATCTCTGAGATCATCGGATGATCTGGTGAGTTCATCTTGTTGACTTTGAGTTGTTTTGAGTTGTTCTTTTGGAATTTGAACATGGGACCTCTTTGACACTTGTTTGAATTGTTGTTCTGATAATATTCAAGCATTGAATGATGTCAATTTAGAGCTTTCACTCCTTGTCTTCATGTGATTGATTTGAACTTAAGGTTGATTTTATATGGGTCTCCAATGTCATTTTGATTTCATTTGATTGAGAGATTATTGGGACCTTGCATTCACAAATTCATTAGTAAAATCGAATGGTTGTCATTAATCACCGAAACCGTACCTCATGGGGCCTAGATGCTTTCAAAGCCTTCGTTGAGAGGTCCTCAGCTTCAGTGTTGTTGAGAATCTGGACATGGCATAGGTCTAGGGCCTGGAAATATTTCCGTAGCTTCTGGACTTCAAGAAAATATGCTGCTAGCTAAGGGTTATTGCAACTGCATTCACGTTTGACTTGTTTGATGATGAGTTGTGAATCCTCCTTTACCAGTAGCTGTTGGACGCTGAATGATAGTGTCTTCTTCAGTCCGAAGATGAGAACTTCATATTCCGCCTTGTTATTCATTGCCTTGAAGTCAAGGCGGAGCATGTACTTGACTTGCTCCTCAGACGGTGCGAGGAGCGAAATTCCAGCTCTGGCCCCCTGCTTCTGCATGGAGCCGTCAAAGTAGAAGTTCCAGTGAGGCTCTGTGAAGACCGGTACCTTAGGTTTCAGCTTCTCTTCATTGAGGCCCCCCGGACCTGATGGAGATGGAGTCCACTCCACCAGGAACTCAGCTAGTGCTTGACTCTTGATGGCATGTCAAGGTAGGAATTCTAGATCGAATTTTGCCAGCTCCGCAGCCCACTTGGCGATGTTCCTATTGAGTTGGCATTATGCAGGATAGCTCGCAGTGGATAAGAAGTTACCACTGATACCTTGTGAGCTTGGAAGTAGTGATGGATCTTTCTTGAGGCAATAAGAACTGCATACAATAGCTTATGCATCTCAAGATATCGAGTCTTGGCATCATGGAGGACCTCGCTGATGAAGTAGACGGATCGTTGAATAGTCCAGACCTTCATGGAGGGGTCCAGTCCATCATCTCCATCAACCCGGACCCTTCCGGAGGGGTCCAGATCTCCTTCTTGAGCTGTCAGGACCCTCTCGGAGGGGTCCAACGTGTTGTCTTGTAGATGTTGGTTCGCAGGCGCCTGGCCTTTAGGATTTGTGCCTGGGGGCTGGGACCTAGACTTTCCTTGATGGTTGTCTCCTGCGGGTGGCTCCGAACCCCCCCCCCAGAGGGGTCCGAGCCTCTGTATGGAGGACCTTGGAGATGTGTCTGGTCTGTCGGCGTCCAGAACCATGCTGAAAACTTCGATAGTTGTAGAAATGTAAATCAGAAAAAACTCACCAGGTTCCGGAGCTACCATGATGGGCAATGTAGTGAGGAACTACTTAAGCTCTTGGAACGTGTTGTCTGCTTCTTCGAACCAATGGAAAGGTCTAAACTTCCTACGAAGCTTTAAGAAGGGGAGTGCCCGTTCAAACATCCTAAAGATAAAACGACTGAGTGAGGCAAGACACTCTGTGAGCTTCTGGACATCTTTGATGCGGACAAGAGGCCGCATCGCTTTGATAGCTTTTATCTTGGTCAGATTTGCTTCTATCCTTCGGTGAGTAACCAGGCATCCGAGAAGCTTTCCGGAGGAGACCCCGAAGACGCACTTGTCGGGGTTTAGCTTTGTGTGTCAGGCGTAGCTTGTCAAAGACAGACTGGATATTGTCCAGTCGGGAGTCTTTGTTCTTGACCTTCACGACGATGTCATTGATGTAAACCTCTACTAGGTCCCGAATAAGCTCCTCAAAATTTTTGTGCATAGCTGGCACAAAAGTTGAGAGAGCATTCTTGAGACCATAAGGCATTGCAGTGTAGCAGTACAGACCATCTATTGTAATGAAGGCGGTGTGCTTTTCATCTTCCTTAGACATTGATATTTGATGAAAACCAGAGTATGCATCTAGGAAGCAAAGAAGCTCAAAGAAAGAAGTAGAATCCACTATTTGATCTATTCTCGGTAGTGGAAAAGGGTCTTTAGGGCATGCCTTATTCAAAGTGTGGTTGTCGATGCACATCTGAAGCTTCCCGTCGGCCTTTGGCCCGACTATAGGTTTGTCAGCCACCGTGGATGATGTACCTCCCAGATGAATCCAACATCAAGTAGTTTCTTGACTTCTTCTTGGATGAAGTTCTACCGCTCAATTGATTGCTTTTAGGGTTTCTGTTGTATAGGTCGTGCATCTAGGTAGATTTTTAGATGGTGTTCGATCACCTTCCTGGGGATCCCGGTCATTTGTGACGGTTACCATGCAAACACGTCGACATTCGCGCGGAGAAAAGTGACAAGTGTGAGTTCCTATTTGTCACCCAGACCTCCCGCAATGCGAGTGGTCTGAGCGGCATCAAAACCGATTTGGTTGACTTTGATGGGAACGTTGATGTCATTGCTTGGCTGCACACGGGGTGCAGAGGTTGAGCCGCGCTGGTGCGAGCTCGGATGTTGCTGAGCAGTCTACTCCTTGCTAGATTTAGCTTCCTGCGCAGCTGCGAGCGCATGAAGTTTCTCCAACATAGTAACTCTAGCAGTACAATCCCCTCAGATCCAGAGGACACCTGATGGAGTTGGCATCTTCAACACCAGGTAGTCGTAGTGGACCACCGCCATGAATTGGTACAGATCCGGTCTGCCTAAGATGGCGTTGAAGGGAAGGTTGATGTGCACCACATCGAAGACCAACTTCTCCGATCGATAGTTCTCTGGTGTCCCGAATGTAACCGAGAGAGAAACAGAACTGAGTGGAGTAATGGCTCCTGGACCCAATTCGGAGAATGGACGTGAGGGCCTAAGATCTGAGATGGGGATTCGCAGCTTGATGAAGGTGGTGAAGCTGAAGAGGTTGAGCGCAGCTCCACCATCAACCAAGACATGGAAGAGATGGATGTTATTGATAGTCGGGGAGACCATCAATGGTAGCTTCCAAGCTCCAGCCATGTTCTTTGGCAGTCGGAGGCGTCGAAAGTGATGGGGGTGTCCATCCACTTCCTATGAGTCTCCGCCTTGACAGTGGGAGTTGCAGCAACTATCTCCCTCCATACATCATGTGGAGAGTCTTGTGACACTTCCCCCGGTAATACTAAGAAGTAGTCTGCGAAGGTTCGTATTTAAGCGGGGCGTAATGTCAAGAACTCAGAAACAGAGGTGACACAGCGATTTTACGTGGTTCGGGCCGCCTGAGCATTCCCTACTCCATGGGGGTGTTTGGGTTTCGGATTGCTTTGAGCGAGTATGCTCCGATGGGATTAGATAGGATTGAGTTCTATCGTGCAGCGCAATCCTTTTATACACCAAGGACTGGCTATTACAGTGCATCGTGGCCTGATAGGTGGCCAGCAGTATTCACTACACCGTACACGATCTAAGTGTATAATGGTCATTTTAATGTGCCTTGATGGCATCTTTACCAGGCTTGATGGTCCTCTGATCGTGTGTCATTAATGCAGAATTAATGACGCGTTAATCAGGTATTGTAACGGCTGGTTGATTGCCTTTGAATGTCTGCGCCATTGGTGATCCTCGAGTTCTTCCCGTTGGAGATGTAGATCCGTATACGTGACATGTGGCAGCACTGGAGCTTTCCTTAGCAGGGAGGTAGGTCCGGTACTACGAGACACGCGGCAGCGCCGGAGCTTCCTTAGGAGGGAGGCAGGTATGTACCGAACCAGTGTTTCCTGTCCATCCCTCGACTCTCTCGACGGGTGACAGACACGTCCTGGAAGCCCTGGCAAGCCCAATGGGAGCACAGCGCACGGTACGCATCCAGGCGGCTGTCAAGCCACGCAACAATGACCTGTACACATTTATTATTTGTTGAGAAGATTGTTAATGGAATCGGATAATGAAACAACCACTTTACCTCTAAGTATTGCGCCTTCGTAAAGAACTTGTCGACAACGTCCCTGTACTGCCCCAACTCACCCTTGTGTGGATGCACCTTGAAGTACGCCATGCTAGCTTGAATGCGGGCGTTTGATATAGAGTGTGTCAGGAGCTTTCTGGCGTTCATATGGAAGACGGGATGAGCATGATATAACTACTTGATCGGGTCCTCCAAACGGTATCGTAACTGGAAGAAGAAATACTAAAATAAATGTATTTAACATATAATAGAATTGTATTACACAAATATTCTTCATAATTAAAGTTGTGCCACACATCCTCCTAATGGTTGCCACGAGCAACGTCCTGGGCCGTAGTGTAATCGTCCCAAGACGTAGCAGCGACTCCGTTCCCTACCCCGGTGTAGTGCAAACGAACTAGACGGCCCAGGACGCCGTTCACCTGCTGGTGGTGTCCTTGTCTCGTGAACGAGGCGTCGTACCAAGACCTGATAGATGATTCCCAATTAGTACATATATAAGTCTACAAATATCTAAATAGAATTCTTAGATATTTACTTACCTATCGCCAACCGGATGAATAACGATCCGATCGTTTGGGTTTGCAGGAGCCAGAGGAGGAGGCACGTAGCGGCTCCTCCTAGTCCGCCGCCTTAGAGCCAGCTCCACAAATCATCATTAGTTTATTTTTGAAGTTATGTCACGGTCCTAAAACTAGGCGGATAGGTCCTGAACCTACCGATGAACGAGGCAACGTTCTTATGACAAGACACGAGGTCCGAATCCGAACAAAATTTCGGCAGCATAACCCCGTTGTTCTCCATCTGCATGCCCAAAAGTGGTGCAGCAGAGAACATCAGGGTTATGCTGTCGAAATCATGTCCGGATTCAGACCCCGTACCTAGCTCGTCATAAGAACACCCTCAGCCACTCCCAGGCTGTCTAAAAAGGGATAATTTTGAACCTTCACGTCTCACATGGCTATCGCATGTGATATGTGCCGATCCGAAACGGGTGATGCATTTCTATAGGTTATGTTACTCATTTTCATTTTTAAGCTATTTACGAGAAAGGAAAAAACGAGAGAGAGAGAGAGAGGGGGGAGTTGGTCTTAGATGATACTTCCACGTCCGGATCCACCATCCACGCAAGCTCAGCGGCGCGGGTATTAGGTCAAAAGTAATGATGGCCTGTATACGAATGACGATTACCGTCGCCAATTATGGCTCCGAGACTTTATTGGCAACGACCTAGGGTTACCGCCGTGGTTCCCTTCTGTGCTGTCTCGAAGCCACCGTAGTGCAGCGAGACTTTATAAGTGCGGGTCATTGATGTCCTCGCCATCACCGTTCGCTTTCATGTCGCCTCGACGCATACGTTACAACTACAACTGTCTATAGCACCAACGCATTTAATGCCTATCATATCGTGTCAGGTTGGGCTGTGCTGGGTTGGGCAGGCCCGAAACCCATTTACTTACATTCGTTAAGTAATCACTCAAAAACATTAAGTAAAAATAAGCAATAAGTACTAATTAATGAAAAACATAATTGAAAGTGCATCTAGGAATCCCTTGTGGGTTTTGGATGATTTATGACAAGCAATTGGGATCCTAACCTCTTTGTTGAGATGAGCACAGGTTTTTAATAGCAAAATAAGCAAAGTGCCAAAAAGAAGGAAGAATGAGGAGCAAAGTGGAAATGAGCTCAAGGAAGAAGAATAGTAGTTCATTGTGTATGGAGTGTGTCAAGGAAACACACCCCAAGAGCTCAATCACAATTAAACACACACATTGCACAAAGTTACACAGGACCGGACTAGTCTGACTGACACCGGACTAGTCCGATATCCTCTCTGCACAAAATAGTACAAGTCCGATATCCATCGGACTAGTCCAATATCTCTCTGACTAGAATCGGACTAGTCCTCCCTAGTGCGGACTAGTCCTCAAAACACTTCACAAGTCACACAAAATCGGACAAGTCCGATCACAACCGGACTAGTCCGATATTCTCTCGGGTCCAAATCGGACAAGTCCGATATTTGCATGGACTAGTCCGAAAAACCCTCTGAACTAAATCGGACAAGTCCTCCAAGTGCGGACTTGTCACCCAATACACTTAGGGTTTCATATGTCCGGACAAGTCCGATGACTATCGGACTAGTCCGAAGATTTCCAGAAGCGAAATCAGACAAGTCCGCTCCTAGCCGGACTAGTTCGATATTTTGGGACACTTAGGGTTTGCTACACACAGCACACCGGACTAGTCCAGTGACCACCACGGACTAGTCCGATCTTTCTGAACCCTAACGGTCACTTTTAGAAACCCATATGAATAGAGTTGCACGGCCATATTTCATACTCGCTCAAACCCTAGCGTCGTCACACCTCCCAAGAGCCTCAAAAACCACATCTCTCCACGAAATTAAGTGCAACAAAGATCAATCCTTTGAGGATTCACTCTAGTTCATTGGAGAGACACGTTCAACACCACATTGAGCTCTTGGTTTGATTCTCTAACACACTCCTGTGATTTCATTGTAATCTTTTGAGTGTGTTCTTGGTGGTATTTCGTTTTGTAATCCAAGGGAACTCTCAACGTGTGAGAAGGCCCCTTTGAATTTGGTTATTCACCCCTTTGTGATAAGTGGAAGAGGATTGGCCTTCATGGCGATCCGACGAGGGTAGGGTTGGAGAAGACCCAGTCCTTTTGTGGGATCCTCAATGTGGACGTAGGTTGCCTCTGTGGGAGCCGAACCACGGGATAAATCCTTCTGTCTTGTTTTTGTGTTCATCGCTCTTATTCTTCACAATAATCTAGGGTTTCAATCGTCATTGCTTACTTCACATTGAATCATTAAACATAAGATTGAATTGTGATATAACCTGGTTCATAACCTTGTAACACTTCATTTGATTGTATATTTCCGCTGCATACATTGAAGAATCAAATTAATTGATCAAACCTAATCAACCTAGTCTGTACACAGCGGACTAATCCGCACTTTATCGGACTAGTCCGATATCTCTGGTTTTGAATTGGTTGTTAAGTGTTGCAGGTTCCGACAAATTTCAAAAAGGCCTATTCACCCCCCCTCTAGGCCACATTCAATAATAAACTAACTAATAAACAATTATTCTAACTAAACAATATAATATAAAAAAGCATTAAACAATTTAATAAACATGTAATTAACATAATCGACAATTTAATAAACATGTAACTAACATAATTCACAATTGTATTTCATAATTAACAATTCAATTGTATTTCTAAATTCAATTGCATTTCAAAATTCAATAGCATAATAAACAATTCAATTGAATTTCTAAATTCAATTGCATTTCAACATTCAATTGCATAATTCAAATGCAATTTCAATGCACTTCAACATTCAAAATAACATTTAATTGCATTTCAACATTTCTAAATTCAAATGCATGGGAGGGAGAGTGGGGTGGATTGGTCGTCGGCCATGGAGGGAGGGTGGGGAGGGCGCGCTCGGCCATGGAAGGGAGGGGGAGGGAGGGCTCTCGGCCATGGTAGGGGGAGGGAGGGTGGGGAGGAGGCTCGACCATGGGAGGGGGGTGGGGGGAGGGGCGCTCGGCCATGGGAGGGGGGAGGGTGGGGTGGGGGTGGGCACTTGGCCATGGATGGTGGGGGGGTGCCGGCCATGGGAGAGAGGGAGAGGGAGGGCGCTCGGCCATGGGAGGGGAGGGGGTGGGGAGGAGGCTCGGCCATGGGAAGGGGAGGGAGGGTGGGGGGGATCAGCCATGAGAGGGGGGAGGGTGGTGGTGGGGGTGGGTGCTCGGCCATGGAGGGTGGGCGAGCGGCCATGGGAGGGAGGGAGAGGGAGGGAGCTCGGCCATGGGAGGGGGAGGGAGGATGGGGAGGGTCTTGCGACTACCGTGGAGGAGGGGGGAGGGAGAGAGGAGGTCGACATGGCTTACTTGAGCTGGTGCGCGGCAGGGGCAACGACTTTGAGCGCGGTGGCGATGAGCTTAGAGCGGGGCAGCAGCGTCGGGCGGGAGTGAGGCGCTGGCGAGAGTGAACTGAGTTGGCGGGCTTGATGTAGGTATTAAGTCAATAATGAACGACGGTAACTGTCATCGTTTATTAGTTTATTGGTGATGGTCTAAGGTTACTGTCACCAATATGGGCCATGTAAACGACGGCCCGGAGCTACCATCGCCAATACTGGCTCGGTGGGCCGGGTTTAGGGCCATGCTACCGACGGCCCATTTTGAACGACGGCCCACAGTCGATAATAACTTATTGGCGACAATTCTAGGGTTACCGTTGTCGATATGGTCCATGTAAACGACGGCTGGGGTTGGCAGTCGCTAATTCAATTATAAACAACAACCCCTCGCCAATAATTTTAGCCGTTGTTTATCAACGGGACTTCTGTAGTGTATATCTCGGTTCTCTTGAACTATCCATGTAGAACTAAACATAACATCCCCTGATGCCATACAAGAGTCTACTCTGTACCATACATGAAACGTTTATATAGAAAATGTGTTGATATTCTCGTATGAATCCAAAATTCCACGAGTCAAGGACACAAACCTGAATGAATATGTTCCGCCTCAAGCAGGAACGCATATCAAATTGAGATACCTTCAGTTTGTTGTGTTTATTAAGCATAATCACTACAGGAAACGCAATCATTTGCGACGGCTAGATTTATTTGCGATGATCGGCCGTTGCAAATAACTTAAATTGCGACGGCCTATCCCGCGCTGTCGCAAATAAACCCTTATTTTTGATGGCTTCGTCGACAGCCGTCGCAAATAAGGTTTTATTTGCGACGGCCAACCCTAGGGTCATCGCAAATAAAGTAGCCGTCGCAAATAAAACCATATTTGTGACGGCTGCAAAAAGTACCATCACGAATAAAGTTAATTGCGACGGCCATAAGTTAGGGTCAATGCAATTAAGAAAACCGTCGCAAATTAGGGCTAATATTGGGCGCATTGGACCCCGATACCTCATTCTCTTCAAGCGCCCACATACGCCCGCCGCCGCCCTTCCGCGCCCCCGCCGCCGGCCCGCCACGCCCCCGCCTCCCCCGGCCCTGCTGCGCCCCCGCCTCCCTCGGCCCCACCGCGCCCTCGCCCCCGCCCCCTTCCTGTTGAGGTACTCAAATTTCTTTACATTGTGGCTAATTGTTCATTGTGCAGTATGCAAAATTTCACACTTGTGAAAATGTATTTTTAGTAATGTTTTTGGTTCAGATTTTGTAGTAAATGCATAATTGGATTTTAGGCTATCTTTCATTGTTCAAACCAGTGCATATTGTGCTTTATATGTTGTCTTGTATTATATTTAGCATTATAACTGTAAAAAGAAACTGTATGAGATGCAGGTATTAACCTATATAGGAATTCTGCTTATGAATTAACCTGTACACTGATCGATATTGTAACTCTATTCCGCTGTATTTTAGAAACTGTATGTTACCTTTCTGTGTCTTCCTTATGAATTAACATGTACACATGAACAATATTTGTAACTTTATGGCTTTGTCTGTCATCCTAAAATTCTATTATGTTTAGTGTATGTTTGGACTTTGGTGCATTCATATAATATTTTGGACACCCGTGCATTGATATTTAATGTTTTTGAGTGACTACTTAATATATGTAAATAAAGGGGTTTTGGGCCGGCTCGGACCAACCCAGAAGGGCATGACACGCAATAAGTGTGATCATGCCGTGTAGACCATTGTAGTGGTACCGTATGCGTCAAGTCGACACGGAAGTGAATGGGTTGGTAAGGATGTCAATGACCCGCGATTGCGTGGACGGTGGAAATGGATGTGGAATTGTCATCTAAGATCAACTTTCCTCTCACTCTTTCTCTAGTTCTTTCCTCTCTCTTAAATGACTTCAAAATGAAAATGAGCAACGTAACCTATAGCAATGTATTACCCATTTTGGATCGGCACATCTCACATGCCATTGGAGGTCGGGCAAAGAGAGAACAACGCCGCTGCAGTGTGGGTCACGATCGTGACCCGTGACTGGTGACATCAGGTGAATCATTAGGGTTAAGTGTGTATGGTCCGGGCAGCCCATTACCAACCCTAAAAGTCTGTAACCAGGTATCTCTCCGCCGCAAGACCCCACATTCACATCGCGCGTGTTTGTGAGTATGTATAAGATGATGAAAACTCCGAAAACGTATGTTGCGAGTATGTGTCCTTGATTCGCAACATCCGTAAGGCAACAGGTTTCTCAGGTAACCAGTTGCCCCCCTTTGTACTTTAAGAACTGCACCGGATAGGGGGGTGTAGTGTTAAATAGGTGGCGTTATGCTGCCGAAATTTTGTAATTTGTGAGACGGATGATAATCACATTGATGAATCGTTAGGGTTAAGTGACCAACCCAGAAGGGCACGACACGCAATAAGTGTGATCGTGCTGTGTAGACCATTGTAGTGGTACCGTATGCGTCAAGGTGGTACTGTATATAATAACGACAATTTCTTTCGCGTTAAACTACAGAGCCAAACATGGGTGAACACCGCAGTTGGATGTATACTGGCTCAAAAATCAGAAATGGTGGTCACTCGGATGAGTGGTACATCAAGTTCGATAAATTTTTGGATCAGACATTTTTGTTGTCAACGGAAGATATGGTGTTGTGCCCATGTACAAAATGTCAGAACACCAAGTTTTTTAGAAGATGGGAGCTTTCGTTTCACTTATGTCGAAACGGTTTCACTCCACATTATGAAGTGTGGACCTTTCACGGTGAGACTAATTCTCGAGTCATAGCAGAAATGGATGAGGATGATGATATAACAGTGGTTGATAGGATGGATGAGATGCTAGAAGCTCTGGAAGCGGAGGATCCTCTTACAAATGAGGCAGAGAAGTTCTTCGAGGAATTGAAGAAATCACAAGAGCCATTGCATGAACACACGATTGTGACCGTACTTGCTTTCTTGACCAGATTTATGGCAATTAAGTCCAAGTACTTTTTTTCCATCAACTGCTACAATGATCTCATGAAATTGATCAGCGATATCCTTCCACAACCTCACAAAGCGCCACCAGATATGTATCAGTCAAAGATCAAGAGTCTGGTCTCGGTATGAAGTATGAGAAAATCGATGTGTGCCCAGACAACTGCATGTTATTCTGGAAAGAGCACGCCAATGAGAAGATGTGCTTGAAATGTGGTAAACCGAGGTATGTTGAAGTTGTTAATGACGATGGCGATAATGTGATGACAGATGTCACACATAAGAAGCTTCGTTACTTGCCTGTGACACCTCGGAGCGGTTGTTTCTTTCAAAAAGAACCGCAAGACACATGAGATGGCACAAAGAAGGTAAACGTGAGAACAAAGAATTCCTGACGCATTCGTCTGATGGTGATGCATGGAAGGTGCTAGACCGTTTTAATCCAGACTCTTCTCGTGATGTGAGGAATGTTCGCATCGGATCAGCGACAGACAGATTCTCACCGTTCAGTACGAACGCTGGCCCGTCTATGTCATTCCGTACAACCTGCCACCTGCTTTTGTACGAAGAACGAGTTCATGTTTCTCAGCCTCATTGTACCTGGACCTGATCATCCCTGGTCACGTCTCAACGTGATCTTAAAACCGCTGATCGAAGAATTGAAAGTCTTGTGGACAGGAGTCGAAGCGTACGACAGTTACAAGAAGCAGAAATTCAACCTTCGAGCTGCTTATTTGTGGTCCGTCCATGATCTGCCGGCATACGGCATGTTTTCTGGATGGAGCACTCACGGTCGTCTGACGTGTCCGATATGTGCTTCAAACACGAATTGCTTTCGACTAACTCATGGAGGCAAAATATCTTACTTCGATTGTCACAGATGTTGGCTGCCCTCGAATCACATATTTAGGTAGCAGAGGTATGTCTTTCAAAAGAACAATGTTGTCACTAAAGGACCACCTAAGCGTCTCAACAGGTCAGAAATTTCTGATATTTTGGACAAACTGGTGCCTGATGAAGACCGTCCTGGATATTTCGTAGGTTATGGAGAGGAACACAATTGGACTCACATATGTGGACTTGGGAGCTACTGTATGTGAAGTCATTGATTCTAACGCACAACATTGATGTCATGCATCGGGAGCGTAACATGAGTGAAAGTATCATAAGCACTTGCATGGATATGTATGGTAAAACGAAAGACAATTACAAATCTAGGCTAGATTTGGTAGACATTTGTCATCGTCCAACTCTTGAAATCTCTGAAAGTGGTGGGAAGCCACGTGCTTCTTTCTGTCTTCGATCGAAAGAAAAGAAAGAAGTTATGAAATGGATGAAAACTTTGAAATTCCCAGATGGTTACGCAGCTAGCCTGAAACGAGCCGTAAATGTGAACACAGTAAACCTCACTGGGTTGAAGAGTCATGATTATCACATTATAATGGAAAGACTCTTACCTGTTATGTTTCGAGGCTATCTAGATGATGCGGTGTGAAAGGTTTTAGTCGAGCTCAGCTATTTCTATAGACAGCTTTGTGCTAAAGAAATCAAGATCGGGATGATGGATACGTTAGAGAAGGAGATACCCATACTTTTATGTAAGATGGAAAACAAATTTCATTGGGTTTCTTCAATCCAATGCAACATCTGCTTATCCATCTTCCATTCGAAGCTACAGTTGGTGGTCCTGTGCAATACAGGTGGATGTATCACATTGAAAGAGCGCTACGATATTTGAAACCAATGGTTGGCAACACGGCAAGGGTGGAAGGGTGCATCGCTGAAACATATGCTCTTAAGGAAGTAGGAAAAATATCAGAAGAAAACAATATCAATACTTCGACGATGCGGTACAATGTGGACGAAACACCCCCTTTAAGCGATATTTCCATTTTTCAAACGAGAGGCACCACCGTTGGTAGCTACACAACCTACGTGCTATCCGAACATGACAGGACTGTTGCTTTACTCTACATGTACGCAAATATAGAAGGCATGCAGGAATACTTCAAGTAAGTGTTTGTCCTACATTTATGCTAATCGACATGCTTTGCTACACATGTATTTTAAAAAATGTTTTTTCACATTCAGCGAGTTCCACAGACAATGTTGGCCACATAGGCATCAACCTACGGCCAAACAAGTAGAAGGGATGCGAAAAGAAGGAATAAATGGAGGACCGAGTTTCCTATCCTGGTTTCGAGATTTTGTAATACTCTCTCATCTTCTATGTATTATAATACTATTATTAAAGAAGTATTATTTTAACTTATGATCATTTTTGACAGTGTCAGACTCACAATGTCCATGAAGACTTGCGCCAGCTATCTTATGGATTGGTGAATGTTAGAAGCTATGGTCGATATGACGTAAATGGCTTTCGATTTCGTACAACTCATTTTGAAGCTCTTCGTCCTCTCGCGGCAATATCAAATTCCGGTGTTGTGACGAGAGCAATAGACACTCAAGGGAATTTAACCGATTATTATGGGATTATTAAGAAAATCCTTGAATTTACTTTTACCAGAAATAAGACCCTTCGAGTTGTCTTCTTTGAGTGTGACTAGTTTGATCGCACTCATGGAACTCGAAAAAACCAATTTGGAATGGTGGAAGTGAAACATAAGGACCAACTACGAGGTTACGATACATTTGTTCTTGCACATCAAGTGGAACAAATGTATTATCTACCTTATCCATGCACGAAGCTCAGTGATTGGTGGGTGGTATATAAGGTAAATACTTGTGAGTGGTTATATACTCTTGGGGATGATGGTTACCATGATAGCGAAGACGTTGAAGAAGTGTACCAAGAAGAAGAGTTGCCAGACACTTTTATCGTCGAGCTTGGTGCAGGACTCGATCAATTAGTTGGAGATGTTGAAGACGTTAAAGATGTAGATGCAGATGATATGCGAAAACAGAAATTAGAACAGGCCACGATTGAAGATCGTTGGGCTAGTTTAAGGAGTAGGGCACATGACAATGATGTTGATGAATTTTGAAAGTGATTACAAGTAATGTTTTCTTGAAGATAGTAACATAAATTTTGTATATCTTATTTGCATATTTACTGATTATCTATTAAAACAGGATGGCATCAAAGAAGGGTAAGAAGGTGTCACTGACGAGGGGGTTCTACCCCTCTAGACCTGAAGATGCTTTCGCTGGTGCCTCGTCGACTAGGAGCAGATGCTCTCAGCTGCTGGGACACATGCTGAGCAGCTCTAGAGCTTCGTCACAGGTAAATTTCACTCGTTTTTGACAAATTATTTAAATTCAGTTTCACATTAAACTTACTTATGAATCATTTGAATGTTGTAATCCTCACTGGCTGACTCAGAGGTTGCGGCGCCAGTTGACCTTGGCTACCCTTCGGTGAGTCAGCCCTCGACCAGCCATCCCTCGGCTGGCGATCCTTCTATTCCTGAGCCCTTTGACTCGGTTGGTGACGAGCCGTCTGGGTCACCTGACGTGGCGCCCGGCAGATGCGGAGGACGAGGAGGACTCACTTTGTCAGTCCTCTAGCGGTCCCTTCACATAGGATCGTGATTCGTCAAGTCGGAGACAGGTAATAAAAATTATAGTGTTCAATTTTAGTTTCTTTTGGTTACTTAAGTAATGAATCAATAAATATCGTGCAGGGTTTGGGATGACACGTCTTTCACCGGTGAGAGACACCAAAGACCGGTGAACGGTGTCCTCGGGTCCTTAGTGCGTTTGCACTATCCCGGGGTCATCGACGGGGTGCCTGCTCTTTCGTGGGAGGACTACGCACGCGTCCATCACCAGGAGGACGACAACCTTCAGGAGGCCGTATGGGCCAATTTTATGATAAGTATGTTAAAAATAGTTTCTAAGTTTTAACTCTTAAACTCTTTTAATGAACACCTCTTCAATATATTCTTTATCACAGGTAAGATATATTTTAGAGGACCCGAACGACCCTCGCATGGTTGAGGATGCGAGGAGAGTGTTTCACTACAACGCTGCCAAGACGCTTCGACAAGCTTTGTCGAATGCTCGTGTTCAAATTATTAATGAGCACATGAAGGCGAACCAGCACCACGTGGTACACTTCTGGCAAGAGGGTGAGAGGCACCTGACGAAGGAGGAGTACACGTAGGTACGTGGGGTGTAGTAAGTATTTTTTCTAATAATTTTCTCGATGGTTTTTTTAACGACTTACAACTATGTGCAGGGCCACGTGAGCTGGTTACAGGGTCGGACCGATGTATTCCGGGCCCTTTGTCGCTACTGGGCTAGTGATGAGTTTAAGGCTAAGTCCGGGAAGGCTCGAGAGTGCAGAGGGGTCGAGGGGAAGAGCAGGCACGGCCAAGATAACCATTTGCGTTTAACTAAATGCATGGTAAGTGTATGTAACTTCGACTTCGGAGGTGGCTTCGAAGGTCAGACGGGTGAGTGAGCTCTTGTTTGGTTTGTTGATGGTGATGCGATGTATCGATGATGTGTTTTGATGTGCTTTGTGACTGTTATGATGTGTTATGTGACTGTTTGTTATATATTGTTTGTTCTGTGATTCTGGCCATCGAGCAGGATAGTATTTTCAATTTTTTTAAAATAAAAAATCTTATTTGCGACGGCTTTTTATACAGTACCATCGCAAATAAGGTACCAGGTCGTCGCAATTAAGCCTCTGTTATTTGCGATGGTCAGGCCGTCGCAATTAAGGCCCTATTTGCGACGGCCAGGCCATCGCAAAAGGCCGCGTGAGCCCCGTCGGTTGACAGCGTGGGACTCATCGGCTGACCTTATTTGCGACGGCCTGGCCGTCGCAAATAGGGTCTTAATTGTGACGATTAGGCCGTCGCAACTCGCCCTGTGGGGCCCACCGACCCCCTGGCAATAATTTGTGACGGCTACTGCCGACCGTCGCAAATAAGCCTATTTGCGACGGTGGCCGTCGCAAATAAGCTTATTTGTGAAGTATTATTTGCGACGGGCAAAAGCCGTCGCAAATAAGGAAAGCCGTCGCAAATAGCTTATTTGCGACGATTTCTAGCTTATTTACGATGGCCCTGACCGTTGCAAATTATTGGAATTCCTGTAGTGAATGAATATAATTGCATAATACTATAGCAACATCCTAGAAATTACATTTCTTTCAGCATATATATATATAGACACACACATATACATACACACCAGTAGACAAACAATAATTGTTGAATTAAGACTCATACGATCAACCTTTATTGAAAATGAATTGGATGATACCAACGTTTTTCAGCAGGACCAACCTATACCGAGGAACGACTAGAAGTAATCAGCTCTTTGATGTAATCGGGCAAAAATAACATGAGTCACATGATCTGCATCCCACGATTACTATATTTTTGCATTTAAACTCTTCCACCAAGTAATAGGGATCATTTTGTCCAGTGAAAAAGTTTAAATGTAAAAATATGATGATTATAGGATGAAGATCGTGTAGTTTACATGTGTTTTTGCATGATTGCACCGAAAAGCTGAATGGGTATCATCATCAATCCAAACACACACTATAACAATCCTAACTACGTGTTTGGTTTGAGACATGCCTTCATCCAAAGGGATCATCCGATCCCAAATGGTTCCACTCTCTTTACACGTGTCGAAGTATGGTCATTGCAAAAACACAGTGCTAACACACGTGTTAGCGTGTAGGTCGCAGTACTATCGATGTCATGCCATTTGTATTCCTGTACAAGCATTATCTAAGGTGCACCTCTCACGTCTAAAAAATTGAAATTTTACTATTTTCAACACTGAGCTTCGTTAAAATACTACTCCTAACATACAACACGCTATAATACTATTATAATTTTGAGGATCTTGCTCGTTTGCCATTGGAATGATTTTTTAACACTGGTAGCATTGTCTGACACTAAAACTTATGCGAAAGGACAAATTTACCCTTATTGTTTTCCATACCCTCTCTCTATTTTTTCCTTAACTAACCGGCTAACCCCACAGTGCTCGACGCCTGCGCATCGCCGCCGCCCATCTCCGGGGCATCGCCGCCGCTATCCGACACCACCGCCCAACGCTGTCACGGCCTCCGCCCGAAGGCGCGATGATGTCGCCGCCCGAAGATTTCGCCGTGGCTGGAAGCCCCGCTGCCGCATGTACGAAGCGGCTGCGGCAGTTCGCGCGCGGTCGAGCAGGTGCAAAGCGGGATGGCGTTGGGGCTTGGGACCAGGTCCACGGCCGTTTTCGCCGTCGCCGAGATCGGCGCGCTGCTCTCCGCGGGAATGTTTTCCGGCATCGTCGGCGTTCCCACTCCAAGCACAACTTCGAGTAGGCGCAGTCGCTCAGCATCCCGCTAGCACGCTCGACGACCACCCGTGCTCCCACAAGGTCAGCATCTGTATCCCTGCTTATTTCTTCAAGTGTAAACATCAAATCTTATGTTGTTTTTTAAAGGACATTTTGAAGCTAAGAAACATTTTCTTTTGAATCGGTTAGTGGTAGTACTTAGCAGTACCTCCTGAGCTAGAACTGTTGTCGTATAATTGACATAGAAGGTTTGACTCTATGCATACCTTCTCCTGCTGCTTGCCTTGTATGATAGATGAGTCGGTAACTTAGGATGTTTCGTATGCCTTAGTGCCATTAGTGGAGGAAATGAAAATGTTGGCCTGGATCTAGGTACCTATTCTCTCAATGAAAATATGAAGTTCTGTAATGCTGTTTTCTGTGGCAACTTTGGGACAGTGTAGGCCAAAATTGAAATGCCACCATGATTTTGGCTGTTGGGCTTGCTGGGAGCTGATGAACAAGCTCATGTTTCAGATGCTATTTCCGAGAGCTGGCATTTGAGCTTTGTCAGTTTAGTGATTACACTCCAAGGAGACATTCAACAGCATACCCTTGCAAGCTCACTTCGTTATTTGTCTTTTGTCATCATCAGTATTACAAAAGATGCTAGTGCCTTTTTCACTTTAATTATTGATGTTGTCTTTCACTTGCAGGAAGGGGAAAGCAAGAAAAAATATCATCGAAGCTTGGTTTCCAACAACGGGCACATCAAAAAAGGGTCGTTAAGAAAATTACACCAAAGAAGTTAAGAAAGAATGAGTGTGAACTTGTGACATGTGACATGTAACTTGTGAATATTATTGTGTGTCACTTATGAGTATGACTTGTAAACTTCATTCTTCTCATGTATGTGTTAAATTTATGGCTATAACTTGTTTATGGATGTAACATGTCAATTTTATTGCGTGTGTTAAATTTTTCTTTTCAATCTCTCATTTGTTAAATTTAATTGTGCATGTTAAGTATATTTTTCTCATTTTTCCTTATTTTCCATATATATATTTTCAAATTTTCCATTTTTTTCCAATTTTCCCTATTTTTCTTATATTTTTCCTATTTTTTCCTATGCTGAAATAGTTTTTCATAATTTCTGGTAATTTTATCCTATTTTAAAATATTTTTTTCCTAAATTTGCCTATTCTTCCGTAATTTTCTCATTTTTGAACATTTTTTCTTAATTTATGGTAATTTTGTCATAATTTAAAATATTTTCCCCTATTTTGCCCTTTTTATAATTTTCTTATTTTTCTTTATTCTAGAAGAATTTTTCATTGTTTTCTGGTAATTTATCCTATTTTAAAATATGTTTTCCTGATTTTTATTTATTTCTATTCTTGGTTTATTTTTCCTATTTTTAGAAACATATAAGAGAGTGGTTAGAGGAAAAAGATAGCATGAGGGCATTTTGGTCAATTGGTATGCCTCTTACTGTTAAAAAATCTCATTAGTGTTGACACATCATCTGAATAGTAAACGAGCAAGTTGTAAAGAATTATAATGGTATTGTAGCGTATCACCTGTTGGGAGTACTATTTTGGCGAAGTCCAATATTGAGAATAGCAAAATTGCAATTTTCTCTCTCACGTCTGCGTCATGAGCGGTCAGTGATGCGTTCAGACGAAAATTGTAGAGGGACGAACCATGCGTTGACCATCCCAACCACTGGTGTACATAGTGTGCATAACTGATCTAGAGATGCTCAAAATATCAGTTGATCTGTATAGGTAATAAGTGAAGGCTAGAGAAGGTAAAGAAAGATTGTTTTTTTCTTGCCTATTTTGTTTAACACCTACGAAAAAGATGTTGACGACTCAAAGATGAAAAGGAAAAAATGGCAGACATCTCAAAGCAGATGGTCCAAGAATGAATGATTCAAAGACTCCAACCGAAGCAGTTGCTTGTCAGTAACTGCAATGGCGAATGATAAGGTCATTGCCGAAACTCAAATTGATAATAAGTTATCTTTTGCACAAACGGAGAATCAGATAGATGAAATATATTTCTGATAAATCATCATCACATAATCACCACTCAAACATTTTCTATCTGTTAGAAATATCAAAATACACTATTATAGGACATTATTTCCCCTATTTTCTATTAAAGTACATTTCTTATTAAAGAGAACTACAGTAGAAATTGATAGGCTGAGACTATCCGCACTCGTTCTCTCTAAAGCATACTCTATACAGTATTCTTCTTCTACTTTTATAATATTTACTTTAAATTTACACACATCTGATATGATTTACAGTATGCGAATCACACGAAATAACAAGCTTTTATGCTTTCGGACGGCACCCATAAATCAACTCTGATCCCAGATTATCCAGCTTCCTTCATCTGCACAGAAATCAACCAGGTCATCTGTTAGAACACGGCCCGACGCATCACGCAGACGGGCATCTGCCGTCAGCCCAGGTCGTGACGCGCTTGCTACGCAAACAGGCCCAACCGGAGCCCCAATCAAGGTCCTGGGCCACCTCAATCCAAAATACTAGTCTTATAGGTGAGGTTCCCTCCACCTTATATGTTGGGCTCCCCCATCATCAATATTCGATATGGGGTTAAACCTAACAATCTCCCCCTTCATCACACATCGGGTGGTTCTACTCCCCTTCACACTTGGGTGGACACTACTACGACAGCCCGATTTCATGTGGCCCGGGAGATCTCTCCGACGGCTCGATATCTGTGTGTGGCCCGGGAGATGTTACAAGTTTTCGACCTAGCTCTTATACCACTTGTTAGAACGCGGCCCGACCCGTCAAGCAGACGGGCCTCTGCCGTCAGCCCAGGTCGCAACGGGTCTGCTACGCAAACAGGCCCAACTGGAGCTCCAACCAAGGTCCTGGGCCACCTTAACCCAAAAGACTAGTCTTATAGGTGAGATTCTCACCACCTTATATGTTGGTCTCCCCCATCATCAATATCTGATGTGGGATTAAACCTAACAATCTCCCCATTCATCACACATCAGGTGGTCCTACTCCCCTTCACACTCGAGTTGACACTACTCCGACAGCCCGATTTCATGTGGCCCGGGAGATCTCTCCGACGGCCCGATATCTGTGTGAGGCCCGAGAGATGTTACAGGTTTCCGACCTAACTCTGATACCACTTGTTAGAACGCGGCCCGACCCATCACGCAGACAGGCCCCTACCGTCAACCGGGTCGCAATGGTCCTACTACACAAATTGCCCAACCGGAGCCCCAACCAAGGTCCTGGGCCACCTCAACCCAAAAGACTAGTCTTATAGGTGAGGTTCCCTCCACCTTATATGTTGGGCTCCCCCATCATCAATATTCGATGTGGGATTAAACCTAACAATCTTCCCCTTCATCACACATCGGGTGGTCCTACTCCCCTTCACACTCGGGTGATACCAGATTGTTAGGTTTAATCCCACATCGGATATTGATGATGGGGGAGTCCAACATATAAGGTGGAGGGAACCTCACCTATAAGACTAGTCTTTTGGGTTGAGGTGGCCCAAGACCTTAGTTGGGGCTGCAATTGGGCCTGTTTGCGTAGTAGGCCCGTTGCGACCTGGGCTGACGGCAGGGGCCCGTCTGCGTGACGGGTTGGGCCGCATTCTAAAAAGTGGTATCAGAGCTAGGTCAGAAACATGTAACATCTCCCGGGCCACACACGGATATCGAGCCGTCGGAGAGATCTCCCGGGCCACATGAAATCGGGATGTCGGAGTAGTGTCCACCCGAGTGTGAAGGGGAGTAGTACCACTCGATATGTGATTAAAGGGGAGATTGTTAGGTTTAATCCCACATCGATTATTGATGATGGGAGAGCCCAACTTATAAGGTGGAGAGGACCTCACCTATAAGACTAGTCTTTTGGGTTGAGGTGGCCCAGGACCTTGGTTGGGGCTCCGGTTGGGCCTGTTTGCGTAGCAGACCCGTTGCAACCTGGGCTAACGGCACGGGCCCGTCTGCGTGACGGGCCGGGCCACGTTCTAACAAGTGGTATCAGAGCTAGGTCAGAAACCTGTAACATCTGTCGGGCCACACACGGATATCGGGCCGTCGGAGAGATCTCCCGAGCCACATGAAATCCGGCTGTCGAAGTAGTGTCCACCCGAGTGTAAAGGGGAGTAGGACCACCCGATGTGTGATGAAGGGGGAGATTGTTAGGTTTAATCCCATATCGGATATTGATGATGGGGGGAGCTCAATATATAAGGTGGAGGGAACCTCACCTATAAGACTAGTGTTTTGGGTTGAGGTGGCCCAGGACCTTGGTTGGGGCTCTGGTTGGGCCTGTTTGCGTAGTAGGCCCGTTACGACCTGAGCTGACGGCAGAGGCCCGTCTGCGTGATGGACCGGGCCGCGTTCTAATAAGTGGTATTAGAGCTAGGTCGGAAACCTGTAACATCTGCCTGACCACACACGGATATCGGGTCGTCGGAGAGATCTCCCGGGCCACATGAAATCGGCTGTCAGAGTAGTGTCCACCCGAGTGTGAAGGGGAGTAGGACCACCCGATGTGTGATGAAGGGCGAGATTGCTAGGTTTAATGCCACATCGGATATTAATAATGGGGGAGCCTAACATATAAGGTGGAGGGAACCTCACCTATAAGACTAGTCTTTTGGGTTGAGGTGGCCCAAGACCTTAGTTGGGGCTCCGATTGGGCCTTTTTGCGTAGCAAGCCCGTTGCGACCTGGGCTGACGTTAAGGGCCCGTCTGCGTGACGGGTCGGACCGCGTTCTAACAAGTGGTATCAGAGCTAGGTCGGAAACCTGTAATATCTCCCGGACCACACATAGATATCGGGCCGTCGGAGAGATCTCCCGGGCCACATGAAATCGGACTGTCGGAGTAGTGTCCACCCGAGTGTAAAGGGAAGTAGGACCACCTGATGTGTGATGAAGGGGGAGATTGTTAGGTTTAATCCCACATCGAATATTGATGATGGGGGAGCCCAGCATATAAGGTGGAAAAAACCTCACCAATAAGACTAGTCTTTTGGATTGAGTTAGCTCAGAACCTTGGTTGGGGCGCCAGGGTGCATTCTAACGTCATCCACTACCGGATAAATAGAGAGTAATCACCCGACCGAACCCAACAGGGAAGAGAAAAAACACCTCCCCAACGAGCTCCACCAAACCCTCGATCCACCACGAGCCTGCCGTTTTCCTCCCGCACGCAAATCCTAACCCCCAATGCATGGCCACTGACTGAATCAAGAATAGCGATTCACGTGGAAGGCGAGAGGATCCGGAGCAGGGTGGAAGAAGGCACCAAGAGTTCATCTAATCTCGTCCAGATCGGACCGTCGGACGACCGCAGCCCCGCGCGCCGGCCGCCGCGCTCCCGCACGCTGCTCACGCCGTCACGCGCACGCCCGCTTTGCTCGGCAGCTGCACGCCCGTCGGTCGGCACCCGCAGTCGATCGATCGAGCTCGAAGCGGTATGTGTATGTGGGCTGCTGGGCCGTGCGCCGCTCGCTCAGCTTAGCCGCACGCCACCCTGGTTGAGGCCAAAATTCGTAAAACAATACACAACCAGTCCAAAACGTGAACAGTGCTTTATCTTCAATCTTCAGGTCCCCCAAATCGCAAGCTTTACAAGCCGGTAAAAACCACACAAATGAGCCGAAACATTGTAGACGCACGTTAGCTCTGTTTATTTAAAACGAAGTTATCGTTTACCGAACATGGTTAGTCTGACGAGATTAAATGATTTAAAAAAGTAATATGAAAAAGACGAAAAGACCTAACTATGCTTGTTTGTTCTACTGTCGATCTTCTCGGATCTTGTCAACTCCCGTGATATGCCCTGTGTGCTGCTGCCGTTCAAGTATTTCTGTTTTTTTCCCTCATATTTAACACCTTTAACAAGAACGGAGTAGTGGTGTGTACTTTGTGCCCATTTAGAAAAAATAGAGGTAAAATCACAAACTCTTATTTTAGATATTAAAATCACACAATTGCACTTGCAACTAAGAGTATAATCATAATAGACCCTAATAAATGATGATTTAATGTTATTTTATATATTACTTAACATGGATTTAAAAAAATCTTCGTTTGTACTGTGACAATAAAGTGCGAACACTACTACAAAAAACATTTTTACAGACGCTTCTATATTTTTTTTACAGACGGTCCATTAAAAGTGTCGCTTGTGATGTCAGATGAGTTAATGACTGTCTGTGATAATAGAATATCACAGGTGGTCCGTAACAAACAACCGCCTATGAAAAATGTATTGATTTTCACAGGCGGTCCGTAACAAAAACCGCCTGTGATAATAGTCATTATCACAGACGGTCCGTAACAAACAACTGCCTGTGAAAATATAATGATTTTCACAGGCTAACATAAAAACCGTCTGTGATAATGATGGCTCCTCATTGGTCTGCTGCTTCATCCCACGGATCACTCTTGGACTTCGTATCTCCGCTGTCCGCTGCTTATCGATCCAACGACTCAGTTTAGAAGCCGCACGATAGATGTGTCTATAACAGCAGCAGCCACGGTTCAGTCCGTGATCCTCCGCCAGCCTCCCAAGGTACGGCTTCCGGCGGCATGTCCCAAGGCGCGGTTGCCGGCGGCCTCTCTCAAGGCGCGACTAAGGCGCGACTTCGGTTGCTCCAGACCTCGGCGGCTCCGGCGCGGCCTCCTAACGAGTGCGAGCCCTGCCGACGCGAGCACGGGCGCGGATCTGGCACAGTCTACCTCGGGCTCCCGGCGGCGCGGCTCCGGCGCGCCTCCCGGCGAGCGCGCGCCCTTCCGGCGTGAGCGCGGGCACAGATCCGGCGCGGTCTACCTCGGGCACACGGTGGCGCTGTCTACCTCGGGCTCTCGACGGCGCGGCTCCTACGGCTCCAAGCGGCACAGCCTCGTCGGGCTTCAGGCGACACGGCTCCTCCGGCTCTCGGCGGTGCGACCTCCTTCGACACTTGGCGGCGCTCTTCCGGCTCCCGGCAACGCGGCGGCCTCCAGGCGGCGCGGCCTCTTCTGACTCCCGGCGGCACATGTGAATTTTTTTTTTGTTTCACTAGCCATTTTAGCCATTTTCACAGGCGGTTTTTAATTAAAAACCGCCTGTGAAAATCCATTTTTACAGGCGGTTTTTTATTAAAAACCGCCTGTGAAAATGTAGTTTCACAGGCGGATTATGCCACCGCCTGTGTTAATCGATCATTTTTACAGGCTCTTCGTTACAGGCGGTTTTTAAAACCGTATGCGATAATATGTTTAGAACCGCCTACGATGAAGCATTTTGTAGTAGTGGAAGGTCCATTCATTATTGTATCAGATTTTCAGGAGTATTTTTGTCAATAACAAATGCTTTATTAAACTCAAACGTATCAAGATGATACAAAAGTGTTTACACCATACTTGTACTTTCGAATGTACATATCATAACAAAAACTTATTGCATAATATTTCCAAACCCCAAAACTAGTTTTGTGTTATTAATTCTTTTCCTTGAGACTATAATTCGATGAGATACGTGGTGATATAAAAGTTATGATCCACAAAATAATTTTATTTCATATTTGTATGTTCGTTGTTTATGACACCGACACTTAGACAGAAAGTCTAAAATGTTGATGTCGGAGCTTCCACCTTCACTCATGGCATTTTTGGCCCGGTGACTCCAGTCAATAGCTTTCTTTTTGAACTCCTCGGACCGCTCCCCTTCCATCACCTCCCGTACACACCTCTCGATGTCCTCCTTCCTTACCACCCCTTTGGCATCCGGTCTCGTACGCAGACCAACACACCACACATCTTGGATGTACTTGGCATTCGTCGTCTGGTCCGACCAATGTGGCATAGCCACTATAGGCACACCGGCACTGAGCGCTTCCACGGTCGAGTTCCATCCGCACTGCGTCATGAAGCAGCCGACTGACGGGTGTGCCAAAACCTCCAGTTGCTGGCACCATGGCACGATGAAGCCGCTCGCCTTCAGCTTCACCTTGTCAGCAAAGTTATTAGGAAGCTTGGAGGTCTCAGTGGCCCTGACGACCCACAGGAAGGGCTTGTTGCTGTTGTACAGGCCCTCCGCTATCTCGGCCATGTCCTCGGGGCCTAGGCAGGTCGTGCTGCCGAAGGCTGCGTACAGGACAGAGGACGCGGCATGGCCATCGAGCCACACCTTGATTTCCACCGTCATCGGAGTGTGAAGCTGAAAGCCGTAGGATGCGTCATCCGGAATACGGTTGTCGAGGTAAGCGGAAGGCACGGTCGGACCCACAGTCCTTGCGCCCCATGTTGATGCCAAGTAGTCCGCTTCCTGTGAACGTGTCAGAGTAGAGAGAGCATGGCGGCTCAGTGCACTGTCAAAACAACTGACGCTGTACAAATGGTCCCACTCACCTGCGGCTCTAACTCATAGAAGGAGTTGACTAGCACATG
This sequence comes from Tuctoria greenei, assembly GCA_036927565.1. NCBI lineage: Eukaryota > Viridiplantae > Streptophyta > Magnoliopsida > Poales > Poaceae > Tuctoria > Tuctoria greenei. The sequence continues at coordinate 288,668,136 of JAYESD010000001.1, forward strand.
ATCCACAGTGTCCAGACCGAGGAACTGATTCGTCAAACATTCCCGGAAACACGGGGGACTGTTCGTGTCAGTCAAGAACGTCGGCAGGTCAGCCAGTTCGAGCTGGGTCGACAGGCCTGCGAACTCCGGCACTTGATCCGGCCACACCGGCGGCGGCGGTATCAGTCCTTTCCACGCGTGCGCGTACACCACGTCCACGGCGCACGTCTGCGTGAGGAATGACGCGCAGGCCGCGCCTCGCCGCCTCGCCACGCCCAGCGCCCACGGCAAAAAGGAGTCGTACACCACCACGTCCACCGGCCGGCCCATCTCCGACTCCTGCAGGAGGAGCTCGTCCAGAGTCTCTGAACCGGCCGACTCGAGCCTCTCCAAGTAGGTGGCACCGAGTCCTCCAACCTCGTCCGGGCCGCCGCCGTCGCAGCCGTCGGAGAAGAGGGCGACGTGGACCGAGATTGGGGTCGGCTCAGTGGAGTTGAAGACGAAGCGCGTGATCGCGAGGGTGCAGCGGACGCCGTTGTAGCTGGCGAGCAGCTTGCCGAACTGGAGCAGTGGGTTGATGTGGCCCTGCAACGGGAACGAGAGGAGGAGGACGTGGAGGCTTTCGTCGAAGCTCGCCATGGTCATAGGAATGTGATACTAATCAGGATCCACAGTGCCAATTTATATCCACGTTCTCATGAAATATGTGAGTGAAAACGTACTATGTACTCTCTCCGTTTTCAAAATTTTATCACTTTATACTTCAAAAATAAATTATAAAACAATGAATTTTTGAAAACAGAACGATATAAACGTCGTATTTTTTCTTCCGGCTCGAACATAATGAGCTGATGGAGCCAAGTCGTTGGATTTACCACGTACGGCCCTATTGCTGCTGTGGCCTTTCGCCGTGGCGTAAAGCTCAGGCTCTCAAAGAAGTCGTACAAATTTGTCACTGGTGGAAAAATGAATATAATAATCCAGGTGTTGATCTTCGATTCAGTATTAGGTGGCTGACTTTTTTCTATTGTACTTCCTCCATTTCATTTTATTGTTATCAGTTAGTTTATTTTTAAACTAATCAATGATAAATAAAAAAATGAAGATAGTACAATGCGGATGCTATCGTCAGGGTGCTGATTTATTTCTCCTTGCTACGGTGCACTATTAAAGTGGTTTTCTTTCTGCTACGATAAAAGGTGGTGATGTGCAAGCGATCTTGGATGGGGGCAAATGGTAAACATTGTCAAGCCGGAGTTGTCAAAGAAACAATGTACTGTGTACGGTATTGTACGTGCTCCTATATACGACCGATGTGAGATGAGTGATTGATTAGTTTGGTGTGCACCGGAGCCACATAGCGCGGCGTGTGAACGATGAGGAGCGTGCACATGAACCATCCCTTGTTCTAGCTAGCTTACTCAGTGGTAGAACACTCTCAAACTATCTATATATATTCCCCTGACTCGAAATATTTATCACCGGTTAGTTTAAAATGAATTATTAACTGATGACAAATATTTTGAATCACGATAAAGTATGAGACTAAAAATAGCATCCACATGCTGCCATACATTTGCCTACACGGTTATGGAATCCACGTTTGTAGACTTTGCCAGCGCCTTTAATACTGTCACGTATCAACGATCTCTAAGATGGTAAAATAAGCACACATCAGCTAGGGAAGAAAAATGCTTCCCGTCCGATTCTTGGCTCGCGCTGTCAACGCGTGGGACCCATATCTATTTTGTTCCACCTTTATGAGAGCTACACCATTGCTCTGGTTCCTCTCACCCTCTCTCTCTCCTCTCCGGTTTCCTATCGCGCCTAGTTCCGTCGATATGCTAGCTCCAGCAATGAGAAGCTAAACTCATGCTCCTGGTTCAAGCGAAGGGCCTAACCGTGCCTCGAGATGCCCGTGCGCAATGGCATAGCCATAGCCGAGCCACGGATGGCGTGCGCGAGAAGCCGCAAGAAACCATGAGAAGCTAGTCACGGACACGGCTTCCCTCCTCTCATTTGTCCTACATGTGCTCTCGTTGATGTGTCATCATCTTATTTGTTGTGAAGGTATGGTAGTTAAACTGAGTATTAATGAAGAAATCAATAATATTTTGACACGTCGGCGGAAGGACGCATAGGAGAACTGAATAAAAGGAGGGAAGCAACATTCGCTAGTCACACCCTGTAGCTAGGTGTTCGTCGTAGTAGTCCTCGTAATTAACATGGAATAAAATGTATGTTAGTTTATTTTTGAATTGATAAGTGACAATTTTTTTTTTTTTAAAAATAGAGGGAGTACATTCTTTCACTTTTTATTTCATATACGCTCATGTCAAGAAGTTTTTTTTTTGAAAGCTCACCATTCCACTAAGCGGAAGAAGGTTACATCCTAATGTACAACAATCTATCCTGATCAGGAGCAATCAGGCCATCTCAGAGGCATACCTCCTCGATGGAAAGGAACCAGGAAATAAAAACAATCACAAAACATCAGCTCCTGACAGCAGCGCGGAGTTGAATAGTTTCAACTAAGATCATTCTCGCGACATGTCTAAATGAAGCTTACTGGTTCTCAAAGATCCGCCTCTTCCGCTCCTTCCACACATGCCATCAGAAGAAGAGTACTATTCCGGTTAGTCTCCTTCGTCCCCGTCCTGAGGTAGCTAAGGCCAGGGAGGTAAGCCAGTCCGTTACCGTCGAATCAATTGTGGGGAGAACCGGGTGCTGGATGTGGAGTGCTGAAGCGACTTCCTCCCATACTGCTTCTGTGAAATTGCATCTAGTCAAGAGGTGATCAATTGTCTCCGGGAGGCATAGGCAAAGCACGCAGCTGGGGTGACTCGTTGGTTTTTCCAGATGAGATTATCTGCCGTTGGTGATTTTTGGTGCCATGCCAGCCATTCAAAGAACTTGCATTTGGCCTCCGAGTTCGCTTTCCAGATAATGGCACCTAGGGGTCTCGCGACGGTTCCCAAGAATTGGGTCTCGTAGGCTGACTTGGTCGAGTATTGGCCGGAGGCGGTCCACCTCCATGTGATGGTGACCGCCTCGTTGTTCAGTTGCACGTCGCGGAGGAGGGAGAAGAGAAGGACGTACTCTTGTAGCAGGTTTTATGTGTCAACGTGTTTTTATTGCGTATCCATCTTCTGTTTGTGAGCTCCACTTTCACCGATCTCAGGTTGCATCTTGCATTCGCATAGAGGTTGGGTGCCAACGACTTGGGGGCTTGGCCGTATAGCCATCTTGCATCCCAGAAGGGGGTGTTCTCACCATTGCTGACGGCTATGGTCGTGGATGCGAAGAACAGGTCCCTATCTTTCTTGTCCTGATGTTTGAGCAGTTGCTTCCAGGGCCTTCTGTGGTTGTCCTATTGAAACCACAACCATCTCAATCTGAGTGCACGGTTAGATTTGGCCAAGTCTTTGATCCGCGATCCTCCGAATTTTTTTGACATCGTGCAGGTGGACCATCGAACTAAACATTTATTGCCTATAGTCCTTTCGGGGTCTTCTCCCTTCCACAAAAAGCTCTGTTGGAAGCGATCAATCTTCTGGACTGCCCAAGTAGGACGCTTGAAAATTCTAAGAAGGTATGTTAGGATAGCCGACAATACCGCCTTGACAAGGGTCTCTCGGCCTGGGTAGGAGAGCAGATTGTGTTTCCATCTGGGCAATCTATTGGCGATCTTCTGAATCAGGGGGTGCACAGAGGCCCTTGGTAGCTTCTTGTAATGTAAGGGCAGGCCAAGGTACGAAATGGGGAAGGATGACAATTCCTGGTGCTGGTCAGTATTAGTATTTTTTACGAAAACAGAATAATCTGCAAGCGCACGGAAATACCGTTGTAGCACTTACCTTTAAAGAGTAATCCCAAGGGTATTGAATCATAAGAACGTGTGTGAGATCTTCTAGCATTTTCTCCCAAGGACACACAGTTTGTTTAGTAGGAAAGGAATTGAGAAGAATTAAATGGTTTGAAATATAGGCCACAGTAGTCTACACCAGCTGCTTGCTTCGGTCACGGGTTTACCCTTGGCAACACCAAGATGATTCTTGCCACGAGCCTATGACATAGCCAAACATGGAGGATTACTAAGGACAAATAGAGTTGTTACCACCTACTCTACCTCTTCAATCTGTGGGTCTACGAGATATCCACTTATGAACTCTAACCTAAGCATTACGCTGAAGTTTTAATTCACAACTCTAATCGTTTTGAATGCAAAACTACGACTAGAGCCTCTAATAAATTAAAGTAGTGAACCCACAAACAGTTAAGAAAGTAAACTACTATGAAATAGAAATCGAACTTATATTGAATTCATGAAAGTTTCTAACTTGATTCCGGCAGAACTTTCGTAGAGGTACAAGTGTGGAAGAGAGACTTGACAAGCCCAAGCCTCATCCTCCTAGCTCCTCCTCACTGTCCTTCTACTTGGCTAGCCACTTGGGCAACTCTAAACCTTATGAGTGGAGTACTATTCTCAAACTAGTGGCGTGTGGAAAAGTGAGGGAAAATTTATACACGAGTTCAGTCGGTTTGACGCCATAATTAGCGTGTGAATCAGTCGTTACCGCCATCAAGGAGCCACAGGAGGACAACACGTGGAAGCTAATCGAGTTTGACGCCAGGGCCAAATCGGCCGACTACGGGGGTCGGCCGACCTAGTCCTGGCCCCCCTCAGGTGTGCTTTCTCGGGGTGTCTTCTAGATGGGCCCTGACCCCCTTACCTTGTGCAACACTGTTGGATCTCCTCGGATACACCTAGGAATGAGTCATGGATCCATGTGATATCACGTGTTGTCGCCTGATTTATCGAATGGTAACTTTTTTTATTACTCCCTGCATGCTTGGGTTTTTTGGGCTTAATTCACCTACATACAAATAGGCACTAACACTTGTGGAATTTATTAGTTCTAACTCCTACCACTATGTTGTGTTCTCCATTTTAAAAATTTCATGCAGTGAATTGACGGTCATATTTAGCATTTAAGAACCGTCAACAAACTCTCCCACACTTAGTCCTTTGCTCGTCCTGGGGTGAAGGCAAGAAGAACTAAGTGTTAAGATAAAATATTGTTGTGGATATCAAAGGAGTATACACAGTACTTTAACTCATACCTTTGCTTTTGAACCCTTTTTCTGGTGTGGCTACCACATCATCTCGGGGGTTTGAGAGGTGGAATAGTGGAGTCTATCGCACGTGGACTTCCTCTTGCTGAAATGACTTCGAAAAATTTCTATATTTCCAATATCAAAAGAATAATGCCTTTTCCTCCTCTATAAGATTCTTAGAAGTCACTCAAAGTGTTTGAATCCTCACCTTGGCATAATTTTGCCACTTTTGTCCCCATAACTAAATATGGCTTTTTGGGGAGCTTAGTAGGGATAAAGGGCAGCACACATGCAATTCATATATTACTAAGTCAAAAACGAATCCATATGAGAAGACCATGCAATAAATTAATGACTAAGGAAATTCTTGGGCACTTATTATGAAAGTTGAATGATGGATAATGAATGGTGATGATAACTCCCATTTGATCACTCTCTTTTTGTGCAAGGATGAAGCATGGCTACTTATTGGCTCTTTCTCTCTTTTTTTTATTTTCTTTTGAATTCTTTTGAGTGCTCTTATAGCCATGCCTTCTACTTCTTTGATGCATCTTTTTAATGAGATAGTATTTTGCAATAATTCTCATCGAGTATCTTTTGATGGTGGAAAAATGATGAAGTATGGTGGAGTGCACAAGAAATTTTCCGATCAAAAGATTTCATACATGTCACTAAACAGGGTCAAGAGTTTGACAAAGTTCAATGAAAATGCTAAGTAGCATATGCATGTAGTTTTCAATATTCATATCATATGGCCTTGGTGGGTATTTAATTTCCAATAAGAGAGGAAGGCAAAACTTAAGACTTCAAAATTATGCAACATTCAAAATCAATTTCAAGCAAGGATAGGTTTGTCCATGGGTTCATTTTACTCACCATATCACACCAATCAAAAACTTAGGTGACATGTGTCCTAAATTAATAATATGGGTCCAGAAATATGGTAATGAAATCAAAATATAGGGTATACTGGTCTCATATTTTGAGAAAATTGCAATGTTTAATTCAATCGAGTTGATTTTAATTTGAATTGTCATGAATACGTCAAAATTTTCAACAAAAACTGCAGTGATTCATGGAGAGCAGTGGATAAAAGATTCTAACCGACATTGTGTAGCGAAACGGGCCTGAGAGGGGCCACCCATAGGTCGGCCGAGCTGGTAGGTCGACCGACCTCTAGCTAGCTCCCCTGGTGCTCCGCTTTGTCATGTCGTATCGCGTGTATGTTTGCGACGTGTCCATGGGTGAAACGCGTGATCTAAACGTTACAAGATGGCGGAGGGACTCCTCCCCAACACTTGTTCCTAGAAACTTTATTTAACACGAAATAAACTTAAAGGGGAACCTTACCTGTGTTATATTAACTGGTAAGTTCACTTTATTGAATAGAAAATTGGAGGTGCTTACATTATTGAATTACAAAATATTGGGAAAATAAAAAAAAAGCAAACTTGGGGGTAAGCACCCAATAGCCTATAGGGATGACTATTCATGGTGCCTTATAGTTGTCGGGCACCCCCATTGCCTCACACAAGCGCTTGATTTTAGCGCTCATGCCACAACGTACACCATCAGTAAATCCTCATTAAGGGCATCAATATCATCTTTTAATTCAGCCCTCTTGATGTGTGCTTTGGCCATCGTGCGCGCTAGCCTCTTATTCTCCAAACGGAGATTTTCTATCTCCTTTGCTAGCTACGCCGCATCAACACGGGGAGAGTTCTCACCACTGCTTTGATATTGGCCCAGAGGCCTTTTTGTAGCAGGTGGTGAGAGGTGACGCCTCACCCAGGAGGGAGACGAGCCCGTCGATTCTGCCAAGGCTAAGTTGTCCACACGCTTGTAGAGACCTCTTCCATAACCCTTTGGTGTTCTCACGCCTTTGATTATGAAACAGTTGTTTGATGCTCCGACGAGGTACGAGTTGGCGACTCGTAGTGGTGCACAACCCCATCCTCACTTTGTTTATTTTTAAATACCCATTTAGTTCCAATTAAAGTGTGACCTTGAGGTGGAGGTACAAGTTTCCAAACATTATTTCTTTCAAAAATTTTCTAACTCTTCTTGCATGGCAATAATCCAAGATTCATTAGTGAGTGCGTATGATATATCTTTGGGTTCAAAAGAAGCAACAAAAGCAGAATGAGCATGAGAGTTTGGATCGCAAAACCTGGACCGTGTGACTCGTTCGTGCAAGCTTCCAATCATCTGTTGTGGGGGATGATCTTTGTAAAACCGTAGGGGAACAGATGTCTCACAAGCTTCTTCTTCTTCATGTTCATCACAAATCGATGAGCTTGTGGCTTGAGGATGATTTGAATCAGCATTGATGGTTGTCAGTGCTGGTTGAGAATTAACATCCGGAGCTAAACCAAAGTCTTTAGCTGCTGAATTTTCTGGCAGCAACTCCAATTCTTCCTCATCTTCAATGAAAATACTCCCCCCCTGCGGATATGAATCTGGACCTGCAATGTTTGAGCTAGCACCTGGGCTAGATTCATCAAAAGACACTTCACAAGTCTCCACAATTTTGTTAGTGTCAAGTAAAAGCACACGGTAGCCTCTAGTATGAGATGGATAACCAAGAAACATGCCATCAATGGATCTAGGTTCAAATTTATCAAGATTACCATGTTTCTTAACAAAGCATTTGCAACCAAAGACCCGAAAGTGTGTAACACTAGGCCTATGTCCAAACCGGATCTCATATGGCGTTTTACCTAGCTTAGCACGCAAGAAAACACGATTTGAGACATAACAAGCGGTTGCTAACGCATCAGCCCAAAATTTCCTAGGAGTTTGATATTCATCAAGCATAGTCCTAGCCATCTCAACTAAGGCTCTGTTCTTTCTTTCTACAACACCATTTTGTTGAGGTACATATGGTGAAGAGAATTGATGATCTATTCTATTTTCAGCACAAAAGTGATCAAAAGATTGATATTTAAATTCAGTTCCATTATCACTTCTAATTGCTTTTAATGATCCTGGGTGATCAATTGATAATCTAAGAAATAAAGTTCTAAAGAGACTAAAAACTTCATTCTTAGACGCCATAAAGTAAACCCAAGAGTATCTAGAATAATCATCAACGATAACAAGAACATACCATTTACCTCCGAAGGATTGAACACGTGAAGGTCCTACGGTGTCAAGATGCAAAAGTTGACATGGTTAGTTGTCATGATCATTGTGAGAGGAGTATGTGAACCTGCAACTATCTTAGCATGTCTACAAGAAGAGCATACAATTTCTTTGTCCCCTTTAAGCTTAGGCAGCCCACGTATGCGATCAGGAGCACTAACACACGTTAGGTGATCAAAGCCTACGTGACCAAGTCTACGATGCCAAAAATATAAGTCCTTTGAATCATTAGCAACTAGACACCTATGCTTAGAGAAAGACATATCAAAATCAGCTTTAAAAACTCTTCTAAACCGAGACATGTTAAAAATAAGCTCACTATTTGAACCTACAACTTTGCAGCAGTTTTTATTGAAAATAATTTCTAGATTTTCATCTAGCAATTGTGCAACAGAAAGCAAGTTGTATTTCAAATTTTTGACAAGTGCCACATCCTTCAAAGTGTAGTGATCATTTACTCTAACCGAACCCTTAGCAATTATAGGAGTTGAAGAATTATCGACAAAAGTAACATTCTCTACACGTGAGGCAAAAGAGAGGGAGGAGAACCAATCTTTGTTACCGGTCATGTGGCGTGAGCAACCTGAATCCACAATCCAAATGTTCTCCTTCCTCAAACGTGTAACCTCTTCATTGTCGCTGTTGTGTTCTGCCTCCTCCATACTTGATCTTGACTTGCCCGCCATAAAGCACAAGTTTGCCAAATCATCTTCATCTTCATCACTTCCAATGTCCACGTCGCTTGAACTGAACTCTTGAAGTGCTGAAACTGTTGATCATCTTGCGTCCTATGGTACCTTTCTTCTTCTTGTTGGAATTTCCAGAGGAGGTCCGAACCTTGCTTTGTTTTTCTTCCTGGGTGGTCGGACCTGAAAGGTTAGGGCATTCTATACGAAAGTGTCCTGTTTTACCACATTCAAAACATCGTTGAGGTCCAGAGCTTCCTCTCCTTCTAGTTCTCACATTTTGCAATGCTTTTGAGAATCTAGTAGAGATGAGTGCCAACTCCTCTTCTGGAAATTCTTCTATCTGCTCCACGGTTAGTGAGAACAACAAAGCAAGAGTATTGCAAGATGATGATTGGCCGGAGCTAGACATATCACGTTGTGAAACAAATGCAATAGACTTATCGGGGTTCTTACGTGAGATTATGTCAATTTCATGAGTTTTTAACTTGGAATATAGCACATCTAAAGTAAGTGAACTCATGACAGTAAATTCACAAATAGATGTGACTTTCATCTCCCAAATTGACATATCTAATGCACTTAGTAATTGCCTAGCATTTTCAGCATCTGGAAAATTAACATTGACACTACGCAAGTTGCTGAGAATCTTATTAAAGCGAGCAAAAAGGTCATCAATAGACTCACCGGGTTGCATCTCGAAGCGCATGTATTCTTTCTTGAACATGTCTTGCCTTACCTCTTTGATCGTGTTGGATCCTTCGTGGTAGTCACAAAGTGCTTTCCACACATCGTATGCAGATCGGAGGTGTGCAACACAGTCGAAGTCGCTTTGTGTTAATCCTTGTATGATCAAGTTCCGAGCCTTGTTGTTGTTGTCGACATCTCTCAGATTTGTAGCTGTAACTTGATCGTTTGATGGCACTTAGTAAGGCTTGTATACCTTCTCCCATATTGCAAAGCCTTGTGCCTGGATGAAAGCCTCCATGCGTGCCTTCCAAACCTGAAAATCAATACCAGCGAATACACAAGGTTTGGCAGAGTACTTCTCCATGATGATTAGTAAAAAACACGCACAAATCTCAAAGATTAGAGCACCGTGGTTCTGATACCAATTGTAGGATCGAAGAGCATGTGAAAATCTACCATAGGGGGGGTGTTAATGGTAGATTTAAAAATCTTACGCAGCGGAAACAATTAAACCCCAAACCCTTTCGGCAGAAAAACGATCTTTTAAAGAAATCGTGTGTGAGACTAATATGAACGTGTTTCACCGTGAAAAAAGTGATAGATATCAGAGAGAATCAAGTCACGAATACAACACAAAAAGAATCACTCAAATCCGTCGAGAAAAACTCAAGTTATGATCGAAAGATCAAACAATGGTCAATCTGCCCTACCCGAAAAAAAAACAGTTCTGGAACGCTGCAAAGAAACTCGTGTAGATCATATACCACAAATCCAATGACCGTGCAATTTTGACATATGATAGACAATCAAGTTGTGAAGACAACCCAAAAAGAATCACGTCAATTGGATCTGTAAAACTCGAGTTATGATAAAACCATCAACGAAAGGTAGTGCTGTCCAGAAACTCAACGAGTAAAACTTGTCTGGAACAAGTCTGATGAACAAGGCACAAAAGTTCCTTCAAACTACGAATTTTATTCAATATAACACAAGAGTAACAGCCCCAAATTCGTGCACCACGATCTCTGGGCTCCCTTGCTTATATAACCAGCTCAAAAGCCAACTCAACTCAGATCAGGAACCTAATCCTACTCTGTTCACGAATCGTAACGTTCCATAACTGCTTAGGATTCTTCTATACGCAGATAGAAGCAATCTTAAGACCTACAAACACCTTAGGAATGTATCCCACATTCCTATACAACTCAAATTCGTGACCCACACAAAATCCTATCATAACCAACTCAAATCTTTCCATATTTGAGTCAAACCCGACTCAGCCGCAACCTGAGTCCATAACCTAGTCGGTTGGACCTTTCCGACCAACTCTTTACGTCCACATCTCTTCATCACGTCTCGGAACCATGTAGCGACGTCCATGCACTCCTTGAACACGTGCAAACATCTTCAATTTACGTCCACGATACCTTCATATGCATTGTTCTTGATTCAATCATGCTGCGCAACCTCCTGATCAGCTCAACCACAATTCCTCCTAAATTTTGTTGTTGGAACCTCATCTCCTCCCTGAGACTAGTCCAATGGATCCCGTTACCAGCCATGTCTTGAACTCAAGCAACACCTGCACATGAATAAACAACCAATCCATACGAGCCTAAGTCCTCGACTTGACTCAAGTTAGTTCCGAACAAAACACCCTACGTGAGAACCTCACATAAGCATGTTGCAAAACCACAGTAACACGATATCATCCATATCAACCAAAACGCACCAAAGACTTAGCAAATGAATAATAAGCAATCTTTCCAGAGATGTAAAGCAAGTACGAAACATTGCAAATGAAAAACAGAAGCATTGCGGTCAAGTTCCGGACCTTGCCAGAGCAACCCGGACCTTGAGCTGGAGCTAACAAAAGCTAGTAGAACCTAGCGCCGGAGCTTACCAGAACTAGTATAACCAAACTACCCCCGGAGCTTACAAAACTAGCAGGACCTAGTGCCGGAGCTAACCAGAACTAGTCGAAACTAGTAATCCCAAAAGCAGGATCTAGAAAAATCAACTCGGAGCTTAGCAAAAACACGGCGGAGCTATCAAAAACATGTCGGAGCTATCAAAGACATGCCGGAGCTAAAGACAGAACTTCACCGGAGCTGACCAAAGCTAGTCGGACCTTGATAAAAAGGTGTTTTGGTGATATTCAAAGCTTTTATCGTCAAAGCAAGTATATTCACTACAAGCCAATGTATTCAGCACACATAGTTCTTACAGAAGAGTTGAGGGTGAATTGGTGATGAAGAACGAAAACTTGATGAAGATCCTGTTCACTTGATCCTCTTTCAATTCCTCCTCTTCTTCTTGCTTCTGGATCTCCTCTTGATGGCGGCTCCCACAATCTAGAGTTTGGTGGTCTTTGAAAAGTGGCAAAGAGATTAGACGTTGGGGTGTTGGGTTGTTTATATAGGGGTGGAGCTGTAGGGTTTGATGGATTTTGAGTTTGGGGGTGGGTGGAGGCCGGTGTGGGGTCCCACATGGGCTCCAAAAAGGTTAGACACGACGTCCTTGGGCCCACTTAAGGTTAAAACCCAAAACAAGTCATGGAGGAAAAGATTGAATCGGAGTTGCGAATACCGGACAAGTCCACAATGGACCAGACTATTCCGATAGCTAGTCAGAGAGAAAACAGACAAGTCTGGCCAAAATCGGACAAGTCCGATATTAGTTTGAGAGCAACACGGACAAGTCCAGCAGAAAACAAACAAGTCCGGGGACTTGGCGAAATTTTCGAAGGATGGGGTGAACGGACTAGTTCGCACTAGAACGGACAAGTCCGAAATTAGAACAGAGAGAAAACGGACTAGTCCGCAGAAAGAACGGACATGTCCGAAAAGAGGTCAAAGAGAAATCAGACTAGTCCGCACAAAAAAATGGACAAGTCCGCAATTCTGAGAACTTTTGAGTGTGGTTTTGCTACTAATTCATTTTAAACTTGTTCCTTTTTATGTTACTTAATTTTAAACATGTATTAGAATGTATGCAATGCATGATGGATGAAAATGAGGGTGTTACAAACCTACCCCCCTAAAATGAATCTCGCCCTCGAGATTCGACGTAAAAGGAAGGATATAGGAAAAATATTTCATGAGTTCATCTTCTAGATCCCAAGTTGCTTCCGATCCTGTATGATGCTTCCATTGTACTTTGCACCATCTAATCACCTTGTTCCTTGTGTCTCTTTCCTTGGTTTCCAAGATTATAACCGGTTGCTTGTCATAAGTCAAATATGCCTCCAATTCCAATTCTTCCATTGGCACTTGTTCTTCCGGTACCCTTAAGCACTTCTTGAGCTGTGAAACATGAAACACATCATGGACGTCGGAAAGATGTGCTGGCATCTCAAACTTATGCGCCACTTCTCCACGTTTGGCCAAAATCTTGAATGGTCCAATATAGCGGGGTGCCAACTTGTCTCTCACATTAAACCGCTTATGACCTCACATAGGTGACACTTCGAGATATATGAAGCCTCCCAATTCAAAGGCTGAGTTTCTCCGCCTATTATCCGCATAGCCCTTTTGTCTTGTTTGAGCGACACTCAAGTTCTTGCGGATTATCTGAACTTGCCTTTCAGCCTCTTGCAACACATCCGGTCGAAACACTTGGTTCTCTCCCGTCTCATTCCAAAACAAAGGTGTCCTACACTTTCTTCCATATAGTGCTTGTAGGATTGAAGAGCACGTGAAAAGCTACCAGAGGGGGTGTGAATGGTAGATTTAAAAATCTTACGCAGCGGAAACAATTAAACCCCAAACCCTTCGGCAGAAAAACGATCTGTTGAAGAAATCGTGTGTGAGACTAATCTAAACGTGTTTCACCGTGACAAAAGTGATAGATATCAGAGAGAATCAAGTCACGAAGACAACATGGAAAGAATCACTCAAATCCGTCGAGGAAAACTCAAGTTATGATCACAAGATCAAACAAAGGTCAATCTGCCCTACCCGAGAAAAACAGTTCTGGAACGCTGCAAAGAAACTCGTGTAGATCATAGACCATAAATCCAATGACCGTGAAATTTTAATATATGATAGATAATCAAGTTGTGAAGACAACCCCAGAAGAATCACGTCAATTGGATCAGTAAAACTCGAGTTATGATAAAAGCACCAACAAAAGGTAGTGCTGTCCAGAAACTCGACGAGTAAAACTTGTCTGGAACAAGTCGTACGAACAAGGCACAAAAGTTCCTTCAAACTACGAATTTTATTCAATAGAACACAAGAGGAACAGCCCCAAAGTCTTCTCTATGAGCTTTGGCCTTCCCTTGCTTATATAAGCAGCCCTTAGGCCAACCCAATACAACTAGGACTCCAATCCTACTCAAATCACGAATCCTAACTTTCCATAACTGCTCAAGATTCTTCTATACGCAGATAGAAGAAATCTTAAGACTTCCAAACACCTTAGGAACGTATCCCACACACCTAAAGAACTCAATTTCATAACACACACGAAATCCTAACATAACCAACTCGATACTTCCCATACCGAGCCATAACCGACTCTGCCGCAGCCAAAGTCTTCAACCGATACGATCCGATCCTTCCGATCAGATCTTCCTTCCATAATCCGTCTCTAGAAGCATATTGCCACGTCATGCACCGCATGCATACGTGCGAACACCTTACTTCGACCTTCATATGCACTGCCCTTGATTCAATCATCCTGCGCGACCTCCTGACCCGCTCAACCACAGTTCCTCCCGAACTTGGTTGTTGGAACCTCATCTCCTCCTGAGACTAGTCCAATGGATCCTGTCACCAGCCATGACTTGAACTCAAGCAACACCTGCACATGAATAAACAAACAATCCATACGAGCCCAAGTCCTCGACTTGACTCACGTTAGTTCTGAACACAACACCTTACGTGAGAACCTCACATAAGCATGTTGCAAAACCACAGTAGAAACGATATCAACCATATCATCCAAAACGCACCAAAAACTTAGCGAATGAATACTAAGCAATCTTTTCAATCAAGTAAAGCACGTACGAAACATTGCAAATGCAAAGCAGAAGCACTGCGGTCAAGTTCCGGACCTTGCCAGAGCAACCCGGAGCTTGAGCCGGAGCTAACAATGGCTAGTAGAACCTAGCGCCGGAGCTTACCAAAACTAGTACAATGAAGCACCTGCCGGAGCTTACCAAAACTAGTAGAATGAAGCACCTGCCGGATCTTACCAAAACTAGTAGATCCTAGATCCGGAGCTTGCCAAAACTAGTCGGAACTAGTCAACCCAAAAACCGGAGCTAGACACAGTACGTCGGAGCTTAGCAAAAGCATGCCAGAGCTATTAAATATATGCCGGAGCTATCAAAGACATGCCGGAGCTAAAAATAAAACTCACCGGAGCTAACCAAAGCTGGTCGGACCTTACCAAGAAGTCGGACCTAGCATCTAACATAGCCGGAGCTACCCAAAACAAGCCGGACCTATCGTCGGACCTTGCTGTAGCTTGGAGCTAGAGTCAGACCTTGATAAAAAGGTGTTTTGGTGATATTTAAAACTTTTATCATCAAAGCCAAGTATATTCACTACAAGCCAATGTATTCAGCACACATAGGTCTTACAATCTCCCCCTTGATGAATGCATTGGCAACACCATTTAAATTTCGAACATTGGCTTATTCACATAAAAGTTTTGAAGATAATTTCTCCCCCTTTGTAAATCAAAAATAAAATGAGAAGAAAATTAAAAAAAATTATCTCTCCCCTTTATTATTTCTCCTTATACCCATATTTTCTTTTTCTTCATGCTTATCTCTCCCCCTTTGACAATGTATTCAGCAAGTCATGAGATATAAACAAATTATCTCTCCCTCTTTAGTTGTTATGAGCATATTATAACATATACATATAAACAAAGCTCATCCAAGTCATACTATCAAGTAACTTACACTATCACATCAATGAGATACATAAAGTAGTGTAAGCCATGCTAGAGATCAAGTGTGATTTTCAATTTTAGCAGGTCATGATCTCACAAACTCAACTATTTCAAAACCTGAAAGCATGACACTAGTTGCTTCATTTTATTATTTTCAAAGCATAAATCTAGATCATATGATATTTGCAAGAGATTAGATGCGCATCTGCCTTATTCTAACCAACCAAGCCAAGCCTATGTCATTTGACAATCAGAAGCTTAAGGACATGGTTTTAGTCATACACAACTTCTTCCAAGTTCATATCTAAGTGCAATGACAAGCCATCTCAAAAGAAGAAGTGCGATGCATGCATATTCTCTTGATCTTTTTTCAAATTATATTTGTTCATAAAAACTCAACATGTGAGTTGATTACTTGATTAATTCTTAATGATTAAAAGCATTTGTGAACATGTAACAAGTTCAAAATAGCAAGAAAGTTCGACCATGACCAGTTTTAGTGTAAGTAATTATTCCATTTACTAGACATGGCAAAAACTACAACATGTATAACACGAGTAATTTAGTAAGAACTTTCAGCATGTAAAAGGAATCACAAAGTCATATATGTATGAAATACTATGCTCATATTATTTTAATTTCAGATTCACACATAGACTTCCCAAGTTTCAAAAACTCGCCCTCAATTTAAGCCATGAGGGTGCATAACCCCTATTTCACTACGAATGAAACAAAAACGAGTGAAATCCAAAGGTTTTGTAAAAATGTCAGCCAATTGTTGTTCGGTATCTACATGGTGAAGCACAATGTTTCCTTTTTCAACATTATTTCTTTCAAAATTTTCTAACTCTTCTTGCATGGCAATAATCCAAGATTCATTAGTGAGTGCGTGTGATATATCTTTGGGTTCAAAAGAAGAAACAAAAGCAGAATGAGCATGAGAGTTTGGATTGCAAAACCTGACCGTGTGACTCGTTCGTGCAAGCTTCCAATCATCTGTTGTGGGGGATGATCTTTGTAAAATCGTAGGGGAACAGATGTCTCACAAGCTTCTTCTTCATTAGGTTCATCGTAGATTGATGAGCTTGTGACTTGTGGACGATCAGGACCAATATAGGTGATAGCCGGAGCTTGTTCAATGTCCGGAGCTGGACACGTGTCAACTTCGGAACTACCAGGCAGTATCACCGGCTCTTCTTCATCTTCGAAAATACCCTCCCCCTGAGGATACGGATCTGGTCCTGCAACACCGGAGCTAGTACCTGGGCTAGCTTCATCAAAAGATACTTCACAAGTATCCACAATTTTGTTAGTGTCAAGTAAAAGCACACGGTAGCCTCTAGTATGAGATGGATAACCAAGAAACATGCCATCAATGGATCTAGGTTCAAATTTATCAAGATTACCATGTTTCTTAACAAAGCATTTGCAACCAAAGACCCGAAAGTGTGTAACACTAGGCCTATGTCCAAACCGGAGCTCATATGGTGTTTTTTTGCCTAGCTTAGCACGCAAGAAAACACGATTTGAGACATAACAAGCGGTTGCTAACGCATCAGCCCAAAATTTCCTAGGAGTTTGATATTCATCAAGCATAGTCCTAGCCATCTCAACTAAGGTTCTGTTCTTTCTTTCTACAACACCGTTTTGTTGAGGTACATATGGTGAAGAAAATTGATGATCTATTCTATTTTCAGCACAAAAGTGATCAAAGAATCGATTTTTAAATTCAGTTCCATTATCACTTCTAATTGCTTTTAATGATCCTGGGTGATCAATTGATAATCTAAGAAATAAAGTTCTAAAGTGACTAAAAACTTCATTCTTAGATGCCATAAAATACACCCAATAATATCTTGAATAATCATCAACAATAACAAGAGCATACCATTTACCTCCGAAGGATTGAATACGTGAAGGTCCTACGGTGTCAAGATGCAAAGTTGACATGGTTCAGTTGTCATGATCATTGTGAGAGGAGTATGTGAACCTGCAACCATCTTAGCATGTCTACAAGAAGAGCACACAATTTCTTTGTCCCCTTTAAGCTTAGGCAGCCCACGTATGCGATCAAGAGCACTAACACGCGTTAGGTGATCAAAGCCTACGTGACCAAGTCTACGATGCCAAAAATATAAGTCCTTTGAATCATTAGCAACTAGACACCTGTGCTTAGAGGAAGACATATCAAAATCAGCTTTAAAAACTCTTCCAAACCGAGACACGTTAAATATAAGCTCACTATTTGAACCTACAACTTTGCAGCAGTTTTTATTGAAAATAATTTCTAGATTTTCATCTAGCAATTGTGAAACAGAAAGCAAGTTGTATTTCAAATTTTTGACAAGTGCCACATTTTTCAAAGTGTAGTGATCATTCACTTTAACCGAACCCTTAGCAATTATAGGAGTTGAAGAATTATTGGCAAAAGTAACATTCTCTACACGAGACACAAAAGAGAGGGAGGAGAACCAATCTTTATTACCGGTCATGTGGCGTGAGCAACCTGAATCCACAATCCAAATGTTCTCCTTCCTCAAACGTGTAACCTACATAGAAGCACAATACGTCGATGACTCAATACTGGGGTTAGTCAAAAGGCATTTAGGAATCCAGTACTGAGTCACGCGACGTGCAGCAGGAAAAACACGCGAAAGCTGAGATAAAACAGCAGGCTTATGAGTCAAAGATTGAGGTTTTCTATTTTTAACAGTTGACTTAGAAGTTGTTACTTGTTTAGAGTGAAAACCAGTAACTCCGGATGTAAAAGCAGAAGGTCCGGAGGCAAAAACTGAAGCTCCAGAGGGAACAACAGAAGATCCGGTAGCTCTCGGAGCTATCATAACTACCAGAGCTGCCTTTGTAGATTTCTTACCAGAAGGTCCGGAAGCTACCTTTTCAAATTTGTGACTCACTAAAGCAGGTTGTGTTTTTCTAATTGCATGAAAGTTATAAGATCTAGCAATTTTTCTTTCCTTTTTCTGTTGTTTAGCTAGTCTATACAAAAATCTATGACATGACCATCTCTACCACAGAAGGTACAATGAAATTTAACTTTGTGTTCATGTCTAGATGAGCAAGCAATATTTTTATTTGAAACGGAATGAGGCATCACTCCTGCAGATTTGAAAACCACTCCATTTTGTTTAGGAACTGTTTGAATCAAACCAATTCCTAATGACTTTACAATTTTAGGTGGATGTGCCTTAGCATGAGCATGAGAATCAAAACCTAAACCAGTTTTATTTTTGCAAGACTTGGAAGAATTCAGCAACAAGTTTAGATTCTTATTCCCATTATAAAACCGACCTAGTTTCCTATTCATGTCATCAAGTTTCTTAGACAAGTCTAGGCAGTTTGCACATGAAGTTTTTCCTTTTAGTTTGCAATTGGAACAATTTTTAACTTCATGAGATCGTAAAGCATTGTTCAGAATGGAAATTTCATTCATTGCATCTTTTAGTTTCTTATCAATATTTTCACATGCAGAACAATGCAAATCATCTGTAGAAAAAGAAGCCTCTTTTAAGTTTTTATCACTAAGTGCAGCAAGCTTTTTGTTCTTTTCAATTTCTTCATCAAGTCTGTCTAGAGTGGAGGAATGTGCACTTCTTAGGGAGGACAATTGTTCATATATTAAGTCACATGAGGGACATGCATCATCACTAGGAATCAAGGTTTTTAAACGGTTAATTTCAGATTCTAGTGATTCAATTTTAGCAGCACTATCCCTAAGCTTTTTGTCCTTTTTCTTGACAATAATAGTTGCACGAGAAATAGCATCACACATTTCATTGCAGGTTGAACATACCTCATCATTGTCACTGTTGTGTTCTGCTTCCTCCTGACTTGATCTTGATCTTGCTTTGCCCACCATGAAGCATAAGTTGGCCAGATCATCATCATATTCATCACTTTCAAAGTCTACATCACTTGAACTGAGCTCTTGAAGCGCGGTGATGAAGCTGTTGATCATCTTGCGTCCTATGGTACCCTTCTTTTTCTTTTTGTTGGAATTTCCAGAGGAGGTCCGGACCTTGCTTTGTTTTTCTTCCCAAGTGGTCGGACCTGAAAGGTTAGGGCATTCTGTACGAAAGTGTCCTGTTTTACCACATTCAAAACATCGTTGAGGTCCGAAGCTTCCTCTCCTTCTAGTTCTCACATTTTGCAATGCTTTTGAGAATCTAGTAGAGATGAGTGCCAACTCCTCTTATGGAAATTCTTCGATCTGCTCCAGGGTTAGTGAGGACAATAAAGCAAGAGTATTGCAAGGTGATGATTGGCCGGAGCTAGACATATCACGTTGTGAAACAAATGCAATAGACTTGTTTGGGTTCTTACGTGTTAGGATGTCAATTTCATGAGTTTTTAGTTTAGAGTAAAGTACATCTAATGTAAGAGAACTCATGACAGTTGATTCACGAATAGATGTTACTTTCATCTCCCAAATTGATATGTCTAATGCACTAAGAAGTTGTCTAGCATTCTCAGCATCAGAAAAATTTACATTGACACTACGTAAGTTGCTGAGAATTTTATTAAAACGAGCAAAAAGTTCATCGATAGACTCACCTGGTTGCATCTCAAAACGCATATATTACTTTTTGAACATATCTTGTTTTACCTCCTTGATTGTGTTGGAGCCTTCATGATAATCACAGAGAGCTCTCCAAACATCGTATGCTGACCGAAGGTGCGCGACACGATCAAAGTCGCTTTGAGTGAGTCCTTGGATGATCAAGTTTCGGGCTTTGTTGTTGTTGTCGACGTCCCGGAGGTTCGTAGCCGTAACTTGATCGTTAGGCGGGACTTCATAAGGTTTGTACACCTTTTCCCATATTGCGAAGCCTTGCGCCTGGATGAAAGCCTCCATGCGTGCCTTCCAAACCTGGAAATCAATACCAGCAAACACACAAGGTTTGGCGGAGTACTTCTCCATGATGATTAGTCAAAAACACGTGCAAATCTCAAAGATTAGAGCACCTTGGCTCTGATACCAATTGTAGGATCGAAGAGCACATGAAAAGCTATCAGAGGGGGGGTGAATGGTAGATTTAAAAATCTTACGCAGCGGAAACAATTAAACCCCAAAGCCTTCGGCAGAAAAACGATCTGTTGAAGAAATCGTGTGTGAGACTAATCTAAACGTGTTTCACCGTGACAAAAGTGATAGATATCAGAGAGAATCAAGTCACGAAGACAACACGGAAATAATCACTCAAATCCGTCGAGGAAAACTCAAGTTATGATCAAAAGATCAAACAAAGGTCAATGTGCCCAACCCGAGAAAAACAGTTCTGGAACGCTGCAAAGAAACTCGTGTAGATAATAGACAATAAATCCAATGACCGTGAAATTTTAATATATGATAGATAATCAAGTTGTGAAGACAACCCAAGAAGAATCACGTCAATTGGATCAGTAAAACTCGAGTTATGATAAAACCACTGACGAAAGGTAGTGCTGTCCAGAAACTCGACGAGTAAAACTTGTCTGGAACAAGTCGGACGAACAAGGCACAAAAGTTCCTTCAAACTACGAATTTTATTCAATAGAACACAAGAGGAACAGCTCCAAAGTCTTCTCTACGAGCTTTGGCCTTCCCTTGCTTATATAACCAGCCCTTAGGCCAACCCAATACAACTAGGACTCCAATCCTACTCAAATCACGAATCCTAACTTTCCATAACTGCTCAAGATTCTTCTATACTCAGATAGAAGCAATCTTAAGACTTCCAAACACCTTAGGAACGTATCCCACATTCCTAAACAACTCAATTTCGTAACACACACGAAATCCTAACATAACCAACTCGATACTTCCCATACCGAGCCATAACCGACTCTGCCGCAACCAAAGTCTTCAACCGATACGATCCGATCCTTCCGATCAGATCTTCCTTCCATAATCCGTCTCTAGAAGCATATTGCCACGTCATGCACCGCATGCATACGTGCGAACATCTTCCTTCGACCTTCATATGCACTGCCCTTGATTCAATCATCCTGCGCGACCTCCTGACCCGCTCAACCATAGTTCCTTCCGAACTTGGTTGTTGGAACCTCATCTCCTCCTGAGACTAGTCCAATGGATCCTGTCACCAGCCATGACTTGAACTCAAGCAACACCTGCACATGAATAAACAAACAATCCATACGAGTCCAAGTCCTCGACTTGAGTCACGTTAGTTCTGAACACAACACCTTACGTGAGAACCTCACATAAGCATGTTGCAAAACCACAGTAGAAACGATATCAAACATATCATCCAAAACGCACCAAAAACTTAGCGAATGAATACTAAGCAATCTTTCAATCAAGTAAAGCAAGTACGAAACATTGCAAATGCAAAGCAGAAGCACTGCGGTCAAGTTCCGGACCTTGCCAGAGCAACCCGGAGCTTGAGCCGGAGCTAACAATAGCTAGTAGAACCTGGCGCCGGAGCTTACCAAAACTAGTACAATGAAGCACCTGCCGGAGCTTACCAAAACTAGTAGAATGAAGCACCTGCCGGAGCTTACCAAAACTAGTAGATCCTAGATCCGGATCTTGCCAAAACTAGTTAGAACTAGTCAACCCAAAAACCGGAGCTAGACACAGTACGTCGGAGCTTAGCAAAAGCATGCCGGAGCTATTAAATATATGCCGGAGCTATCAAAGACATGCCAGAGCTAAAAATAAAACTCACCGGAGCTAACCAAAGCTGGTCGGACCTTACCAAGAAGTCGGACCTAGCATCTAACGTAGCCGGAGCTACCCAAAACAAGCCGGACCTATTGTCGGACCTTGCTGTAGCTCGGAGCTAGAGTCGGACCTTGATAAAAAGGTGTTTTGGTGATATTTAAAACTTTTATCATCAAAGCCAAGTATATTCACTACAAGCCAATGTATTCAACACACATAGGTCTTACAGTGCTTCATATGGCGACATCTTCAAGCTGGCTTGGTAACTGTTATTGTAGGAAAATTCAGCATAAGACAAACTTTTCTCCCAACTTCCTCCATACTTCAGTGCACAAGCTCTTAACATGTCTTCCAATATCTGATTTGTTCTCTCTGTTTGTCCATCCGTTTGAGGGTGATATGCAGAACTGGAATTCAGTTGAGTTCCCATCGCTTGATGTAGTTTCTCCAGAACCTAGAGGTAAATTGAGAACCTCGGTCCAAGACTATTTTCTTTGGAGCTCCATGTCGGCACACAATATGCTCCATGTACAATTCTTCTAGCTTCGCGGTGGGATATGTGGTCTTGATAGGAATGAAATGAGCTGATTTGGTCAACCGATCCACAATAACCCAAATCGAGTCATAACTGAACTGAGTTCACGGTAATCCAACTATGAAGTCCATACCAATTTCTTCTCGCTTCCATTCCAAAATCTTCAATGACTGCAATCGTCCAGCTGGCCTTTGGTGTTCAACTTTGACTCATTGGCATACATCACATAGTGCAACGTACTCTGCTATGTCCTTTTTCATGCTGGCCCACCAATAACATGTCTTCAAGTCCTTGTACATCTTCGTAATGCCAGGATTGATTGAGTAAGGTGAGTCATGTGCCTCCTTTAATATCGTTTCCCGAATATGCTTAACATTGGGCACACCAATCCTCTTTCCAAGCCATAGAGTACCATGTTTGTCTTCATCAAATCAGAATTCTCTCCCTTCCTGGGTCCTTTCCTTGATTTCTTGAATTTCCTCATCCTTGGTCTGACCTTCTCGAATTTCTTACTCTAAGGTTAGATTCAACTCCATTATCCCCATCTCATTCAACCGTTCAAACTCCTTGCAGAGCTCGTATGGCATCTCTCGGACCGTGAGTTGGTGGCTTACTCCTTTCCAACTCAAAGCATCGGCCAATACATTAGCCTTACCCAGGTGATAATTGATTCCCACATCATAATCCTTGATAAGTTCCAACCATCTTTGTTGCCTCAAATTCAGGTCTATTTGCTTGAATATGTACTTCAGACTCTTGTGGTCCGTGTAAATTTCACACCTATGACCAAAAATGTAATGTCTCCATATCTTCAAAGCATGCACTACGGTTGCAAGTTCAACATCATGCGTAGGATAATTCTGCTCATGTTTCTTCAACTGCCTCAATGCATAGGCTACTACTTGACCTTCTTACATGAGTACATATCCAAGTCCCTGTCTTGATGCATCACAATAGATATCAAAACTTTTGCTCACATCTGGCAAAACCAACACAGGTGTTGTTGTCAACCTCTTCTTGAGCTCCTCAAAACTGTCCTGGCAAGCTTGATTCCATTGGAAAGCTTTCCCCTTCGTCAGCAACTCAGTCATGGGCTTGACTAATTTGGAGAAATCCTTGATGAACCGATGGTAATCTCCAGCCATTCCAAGAAAACTCCTTATTTCCTTGACATTCCGTGGTGGTTCCCACTTTAGTACATCCCTCACGTTTTCTGGGTCAACCGATACTCCTCCTCCCGAGATGATATGGCCTAAAAATGACACTTCCCTCAACCAAAATTGGCACTTGCTGAATTCGGCGTACAATTGATGCTTCCTCAATTTCTGTAATGTGAGGCTCAAATGTTCCTCATGCTCCTCCTTCTTGAGTAGATCATAATGTCATCAATGAATACCACAACAAATTTATCCAAGTACTCCATGAAGACCTTATTCATGAGGTACATAAAGTACGCAGGTGAATTTGTCAATCCAAAAGACATAACGGTGTACTCATAAGATCCATATTGTGTATGAAAAGCTGTTTTGGGTATATCTGACGGTCTTATCTTTATTTGGAAGTAGCCTGACCTCAAATCAATCTTGGAGAAAACACAAGTGCCCTCCATCTGATCGAACAAATCCTCTATGCGGGGCAAAGTATACTTGTTCTTGATTGTCACCTCGTTGAGAGCTCAGTAGTCCACACACATCATCCGCTTGTTGCACTTCCTCCGTAGAGACATGGTTCACATTGCCACGAGCAAAATTCTGCTGTCCACAGTTGCCTTGTGGTGCTCCTCCATTATGTCTTGGATTATGTCTTGGAGCATTGCTTCCTTGACCAAGGTCTCACTTAGGATATTGAGATGCAAAATGTCCCGCTTCACCACAAGTATAGCACTTCCTTGCTGCACCAGAGTTATTTGGATGAGCTTGATTCTGAACATTTGCAGGAAAGCTAGCGCGAGGCGCATAAGGCATTGGAGGACGATGTGCTTGCATAGCGGGGCGCTGCTCCACGGGCTGAGCTGGGCGCGGAGGATAAGCAGGGCGATATGCAGGAGCCGAGGGGTTGTAGTATGGCGCATTGGGTGGTGCAAAGCGAGGGCAAACATTGCTTCCTTGTGGTTGTCCTTGATATAGTGCTTTCCTCTTAGTTTCTTGCTCTGTCTCACGAACTTTGTTCTCAATCACAATTGCTTTGTCCACAAGCTTCTGAAAGTTGGCATAATCATAGTTGAGCAATTGCACTTGGATCTCATTGTTAAGACCCCTCATAAACAAATATTGCTTTCGGCTGTCTCGGCTAACAACTTCTGGCGCATACCTTGAAAGTTGAGTGAATTTACCAATATATTCACTCACGCTTGATCTTCCTTGCCTAAAGTTCTTAAATTCTTGCCTCTTTAGGATCATAACACCTTTCGACACATAATGAGAACAGAAGCTCTCCTTGAATTCAGCCCAAGTTATCCTCTCCTAATTCTCATGGGCGTTGTGTAAAGAATCTCACCAATCCGCAGCTGCTCCAACTAGTTGATAAGAAGCAAATAGGACCTTCTCTCGGTTGCTGCATTGGACAATAGCAAGCTTCTTCTCCACAAACTTCAACCAATCCTCCACCTCCATAGGATCAATAGCTTGAGCAAAGGTGGGTGGCCAGATCCTCATAAACTCTCCCAACCGATTATGAGGTGGTGGGGGTGATGGTGGTGGAGACATGTGGGGCTGATTGTTGTTGTTACCAGCCTGCAGTTGTCCCATAGTTTGTATCATGGTCTGCATGAGCTGGTTTTGCATAGCCAATAGCTGCCTAAGGTTTTACATATATAGCAATCAATACACCAAACAAATCACAATGCTTCCTGAGTGCCCCTATATGCTTTAAAGTGTCCATTCTTTCTAGGTTGCGTCCTACGGTTAACTTGTGGCTCTGATACCAATTTGTGATACCCGGTTCCGAAAATGAACTAAGTGCAGTATATGTGTGCCCAGGATATTTAACACACATACACAAGTTATTCACAAATGATGGACAGATAAATACCACAACTCAAATTATAAAATAAGTACTTTTATTACAATAATCAAATAATCCTCAAATTACATCTCTAATTATCAATAATGGTAATGAGACTAATACTGCAGCGGAAATAATATAAGTATGAAGCTAAGCAACTAAGCATAAGGGTTAGCGCAGTTCCAAGCAACACCACAGGCAAGTCGACAGCAGCACACAACCTAGTACTCCGCATTATCCTCAAGATACTTCCAAACATCACCTGAAACTGTTGGTGGGGGAATTGCAAGGGAGAGTACATGTCGTACCCAGCAAGTGTAGGAAATGTATGACATGTAGCTTAACAAATGATGACAATAAATAAAGGCTAGTTGCTTAAAAGTACATTTAAAACGTATAAAAGCATCATAGTATGGCTATCTGAAGTAACCCCATCATATCCCACATAATTAACATAATACGAAACCATAATCAATTATGCATCCATATACCAGATTATTACCATCATCATCATCCATGTTCATTTATCATAACTCAATTCTTAACCATAACCAAAACTATAACCATAACCAACCATCCCAAATACCAAGTTCCCTCTAATCATGTAGGTCATCCAGGTGCTCTTAACCGGGAGCACGACTATCATGACAGTTTTAAAAACTTTGCAGAGATTGTACCACTTTACCCACAAGTTCGTGATTTTGTCGCCCATCGGTGACTAAAGAAACCTCCCATATGCCAATTACACTTCCTTAGGTGTATGGACAAGAGATCACAAAATAGCCTTCACAAAGCAACTACTAGCATATTCAGACCCACTAAGGTTTCACCGGTGGTGATGCCTCCAACTGAGCACATCCAACCAAGGGCCCTCTTGTGGTGTTCAGATCCCAAGGCAGTACCATCACTATTGGAAACCCAACTGACTCTCATTCCCTGTTCCTCCAAATGATCCGAATCAATGCTGGTAATACTCCTAATTAAGTGGCTAAGCCGCACCCATACTTGGCTTTGTGGTGGCACTGTTGTCCTGGCATATTCTCGCATGATCCGATCCTTAGATCCAAGGCAAGTAGACCATCGTAACATCCAACCCAAACCACAAACCATGCTTGCTTAGATCTCCCAAGTCCCATCTTACCAATTAACCATATTCATCAACTCACATCATCCATAAGTTTATAATTGAGCCATTTGGTTGTTTTCCCATCCCAATTAATTAGAGGAAAGCAAAAAGGTAAAGAGCCCTTCTCGACTCTCTACAATGTATCCCAAGAGACAAGGATGGTCAAACAAGACTAGTAAACATTTATTTTGGGTTTCCCATCAATTTGACACAAGCATGCCGTTTTGCAAACAAAACATTTAAAAACCGGATCAAAATGGTCAAGGACACTTGCCTTGCTCCTGAGCTTGGTTAGGGTCAAAGGCTTCAAAGTCCTGGTGCTGAAGGTCCTCAGCAGCACCCTCTAGAGCAAATCCTTCTATTCTGCGCAATGAACATACAAAACAATAATTACAATCAATAGATGCTCATATGTTACTCAATATGACATGACATGTATGATCAATGCAAATGCAAAGTGAAACTAGTTAATGAGTTACTAATATTGTTCATCAATCAGTTACAATGGTTTTTAACAAGTTTGAACAGATTTCAAGTTTATTTACATCAATCTGGAAATAATTTAGCACCAATTAAATCTAGAGACCCGACAAGTCTGCTAGGGATCAAATATTCCGCCCTTCCCAGAACCAGCGAATTAGAGTTTTCTAGGGTGTTCTTGATATGCGAGATTTGGGAGAATTGGGGTTGAATTCACGTGGAAAAAGAGAAAGTAGAAGGTGTACCACTTGTTTAGAACTCCAAGGATCAAGATTCCAGAGGCAACACTTGGATCTTGATGATCTAGGGTTGATGATGAATAGTTGAGGGTGAATTGGTAATGAAGAATGAAAACTTGATGAAGATCTTGTTCACTTGATCCTCTTTCGTTTCCCCCTCTTCTTCTTGCTGCTGGATCTCCTCTTGATGGCGGCTCCCACAAACTAGGGTTTGGTGGCCTTTCAAAAGTGGCAAAGAGATGAGAAATTGGGGTGTTGGGTTGTTTATATAGGGGTGGAGGTGTAGGGTTTGATGGATTTTGAGTTTGGGGATGGGTGGAGGCCGGTGTGGGGTCCCACATGGGCTCCAAAAAGGTTAGACACGACGTCCTTGGGCCCACTTAAGGTAAAAACCAAAAACAAGTTGTGGAGGAAAAGATTGAATCAGAGTCCCAAATACCGGACAAGTCCGTAATAAACCGGACTAGTCCGATAGCTAGTCAGTTAGAAAATGGACAAGTTTGGCCAAAATCGAACAAGTTCGATATTAGTTAGAGAGAAACACGGACAAGTCCTTCAGAAAATGGACAAGTCCAGGGACTTGTCAAAATTTTCGAAGGATGGGGTGAAAGGAATAGTCCGCACTAGACCGAACAAGTTGCAAAACAGAACAGAGAGAAAATGAACTAGTCCGCAGAAAAAACGGTCATCTCCAAAGAGAGGTCAGAGAGAAACCAGACTAGTCCGTACCAGAAATGGACAAGTCCGCAATTCTTAGAGTTTTTGAGTGTGGTTTTGCTTCTAATTCATTTTAAACTTATTCCTTTTTATGTTACTTAATTTTAAACATGTATTAGAATGTATGCAATGCATGATGGCTGAAAATGAGGGTGTTACAAGACCCTAGAGAGTATCAATGCTAAGACTGAAGGACTATCCTCTGTCTTCAAGAATCTACTGAGCTTCAACAAGATGTTGGAAACCCATTTGGATCAGCTTGTTGCAGTCGTTCCTCCATTGGAATGTAACAAGATTCCGAGACAGTCAGAAGCCCTGGTAGAGAAGGTGAATGTGGTAGCTACAAGAGGTGGCAAGAGCACTCGTGACCCATCATATTCCACACGAAAGGGGAGTACAACTGAAAAGGAAAAACAGAAGGAGGATGTCCCAACTGGCACGAGTGAATCACTTAATGAGAGAATGGCTAAGCAATTTGAAGACCCCAACTTATTTTCATTCCCTCACAAACAAAGGAAGCCAACAGTGGATGAGCAATTCAACCACTTGGTTGAGGTTATCCAAAAGATTCACATCAATGTGACCTTGATTGATGCGATGCAAGTACCCACTTATGCTCACTATCTCAAGGACGTACTAAATAACAAGCGGCCATTGCCCACCACTGAGTTTGTCAAGCTTACGGAGGACTGCAGTGCAATCATCCTAAATAGGCTTTCAGAGAAGAAGAAGGACCTTGGATGTCCTATAACATTTTGCTCGATTGAGGCTCACTACTTTGACAAGGCACTTTGTGACTTTAGAGCAAGTATGAGTGTGGTGCCCAAGGTGGTCTTTGACCAGCTAAACTTCATGGAGCTCCCTCCAACACTAATGCAGCTCCAACTAGTTAATTCTCCAGTCCGTTATCTGGCGGATATTGCTGAAGACGTTCCGATGAAAATCTGGAATTTCTTCATACCTGTGGATTTCGTGATGCTCGACATGGATGTCAAGAAGGATACAACGCTCATTCTTGGCACTGCGAAGGCTCGCGTAGATGTGGGAGCTAAAGAAATCCACTTCCATATCAATGGCAAGGAGGAGAAGTTTAACTTCCGCTCAAAGGCGAAGCAATGCTCCGTGATTCGCATCAAGTATGGGTCGAATGTTAAACACATTTGAGTGGTCGAAGTCACACATCCAAAGGTCGATCTGCCCATTGCATTCATGCAACAATTGATCTATGTGGAGAACCTGTCTTATTGTCCACATTGACATCCTAAGAAGACGGAGAAGTCCGGGCCTCCCCAAAGGCCCAAGTCCACCAAGTCGCCAAAAAAATGAGTGGCAGAAGAAGCAAGAAAAGTCGTCTGAGCCCATCCCTCTGGGCCCGGATGTTAAAAAATGAAGACGGAGGAAAAGTCCATCTCATCGGATTGTGGTGAGACCTAGCCAATAGGATAAATTGGTAGTTATCTTTTTATTTGATTTTTCTCTTCATTTGGTTTCTCCACTTAATTGATTTTTCCCTACTGCATATTTGGTTCCACTTAGCAAGTTGCGAATCTTATGTTCTCAACCATCATTTTTATTTCTTTATTTTTCACAAAAATAAAATTGTTAGATTTAAAAAGGGGTTTTATTTAAAAAACAATTTTTTGAGTTGCAAATGTGGCAATTCACCAACCTGCTAATTTTACAGCTGCTAGGAAGCCACATGCCAAAAGAGAGAACTGGGGGGCCACCATGCAGTGCGGCCGAACCCCCCTATTGGGCCGAACTGGGGAAAAGGCCAAAGTGGCTCTCTCTCCTCCAAGGGCTACATTTGTATCTCTTATGAACATTGAGGAGTGTACGCTATTAATGGTGGCCGTGAGGAGCACCACTCTTCACACTTCACCTCATTTTACACCTCCCCAAGTCACTCTTTTGCTTACATTGTTTTTTTATCTTCATTGAAGCACTCTTGCTCAAATCCAACTCAAAAAGATTGCTTTCGTTTGCCTTTGCAATTCGCCCTCAAATTCTTCAAGGGAAAAATCGTCGAGAGTTTGTTTTCACTAACATCACTTCTTTTCGAGTTATTTGTCTTGTTGTGTTTTTGCATGTTGTTGCCATGAAAGGAATGGAAAAGTTGTTTGAGAAGAGGAAAGGGGCTGCAAGCTCAAGCCATGGTGGAGACTCAAGTGCACAGCTCTCCTCTGTTGCTACACCAAGTCCATGGAGGAGGAGTGTGTGTCAAGACACTCTCATGGATGAGAGAAGCAACCCACATCAACTTATTCATGACAACGACCTCAACATACAAAGTGAAGTTGAAGACCAAGCACACAAGCTCCTCCAAGATCTTGAGTTTTATCACACTAAACTTATGATCCAGATTTGATCTCCAAAATAGGTACTGATTCTGAATTCTTTTCTATTTGGCGTGCATTAGGTGGGAAAATTTTGCTCTCATAGAGGAGAAAGGTTCACACCTTCTCACTATACAATTCCTTTGGATTTGATGGTATTACTTTTACATTATTTCATAAAGAACACAACATCCTACATAAAGAATTAAGTGAAATCCTAGGCTTCCATCAACGTTGTTTGCTAGATTTAGACACTTTGCCTAAGTTTAACAAACAATGTTTTTGGCATGAATTGACTAGTGAGGGCAATTGTAGTGCTTCTCAGAATAGCCACCTGCAAAATCCTACTTTACACTTCATGCATAGATGGGTGGCTATGACTATGTTCCCTAGAGGAGATATTAGAGTAGTCCGTGATGATGAACTAAATATCTTATTTGCCATGATTAAGAAAATAAAAGTTACCCCAGTTATTGCCATGATGACACAATGGTTATATAATATCTCAAGGCCAGGGACAATTGAATGCACTTCATTGATTACCCGCATTGCTACTAAGGTAGGAGCATTAGAATATACTTCATTTGAGTATATTGAAACTGAACGAAAATTGATCAATGAAGATTATCTAGTGCAAGGACATACCCTTAATATTTTAATATTTTATTATTATGGCTTTGTCAATGAAATTCGGTTACCTAACCTGAATTTTCATTTGTACAAATGCTGGAGGCTAACCATTGATCTTATTCCCATCGAGGAAGCTCGAAGAAGTAATATCTTTGACAGGGTAACTAGAACTCTTGCAACGAGTGCGACCATGCCTCCGACAACCTCCCCAGTCCAAGAGTACCAAAAGTTAGAGAACCCAACGGGTGATGCACTCGAATGGACTCAACCCCAACCGTATGAGGCCAGTGGACCGTCTTAGCATGAATGGCCGAGTACCGCATGGGAGCCATCTCTATCCACTTCAAGATCTAGCAGTTTGCACCCAACGTCCAAGAGAGGGCGTCGTTCCTTTTCAGCTAGAAGTCATCATGAGTATAGCCAAAGAATGATGAATCTCACTAGACGTATGAGAGATCTTTAAGTGAGGATGGGAGACATCTCCAGTACACTCCAAGATCATGTACAAGGTACCAAGACTGGCAACAACACATAGACACTCAATTCACCAACTTCAACTCCACTCTACAACAACAACAAGTCGATCTCGCGACATACTTCCATCATCAATGGTTCAACCATTATCACGGAGGTGATTTAAGAACAAGCTTGGGTGAGGACCCCCACTTGAGGTATATTATATCACATACATTGCACATTTGTTTTCCATTCATCCGCCATTCATCTTGCATCTAAAAAAACAATGTATATTTGCTTTTCATCAAATAAAGGTGTGCGGTAAGAATGATTTAGAATTCACATAGATGAAATGATAAATAGTTGCTCTGTTTTATTTTTTCTAAGAGTCTAGTTTACAACTTGCTACTCTCCAAATATTGCTTCGTTGGCTAAAATTGACTTTGTCTTGATTTAGAAATTGTGGGTAGCAAAAGCTTAATCTAATTCTCGATTGT
Organism: Tuctoria greenei; assembly: GCA_036927565.1. Lineage (NCBI taxonomy): Eukaryota > Viridiplantae > Streptophyta > Magnoliopsida > Poales > Poaceae > Tuctoria > Tuctoria greenei. Next base: position 288,700,364 of record JAYESD010000001.1, read on the forward strand.
TGTGAGATATGATACAGTGATAGGGCTGCTATTCCTAGTTTAAAAGTGAAACTTAGATTTTTGTAGAAATTCTAAAAAGATTTAAGTTACTCTCATTTGAGTGGAAATACCTACCAAAGCCATATGATGTCTTACATTGATAAACCTTATGCATATGCTATTTGCCTTCACATTGAGCCTAGTCAAACTAGTATAGTCCTATGTGACAATTCATTCATTCTTTTTGAATTCAAAACTTCACCTGCACATGCTAAAACTTTTACACTAGAAGTTAGCAAAATTCCATCATATCATCATTCCACAATAAAAATATAAACTTCATGCTTTCCGCGTTTAGTACTCTTTTCAAATTTATTGCAAAAAAAGGAGTAGAATATAGGTCTACAAAAAAAAGAAAAAGAAAATGCATGCTTACATCATAAGCATGAGAAAAAAATGAATGCTTACATCAAAAGCATGAGAAAAAGGAAAAAAGTAGACATGTTTTATCCCTGCAATTATGAGAGTCTACACAAATAGGACTCATCTCAACATCCACTTCCACTTTCAGTCCATCACACATGCACAAGTCTTGAGTCAAAATATTTTCAATTGATTTCTCCTAAGGCTTATTCTTTTGACTTAGCAATATTACGTGTTGCAAATACGCCTACTACATTCCCTACCAAGCTCTGCATATAAGCCTTATTTAGTGGTAGGATGAGTATAGGAAAAATGTCTTGGTGAGAATATATTTCCACTACACACAAAAGAGTGATCAAGAGAATCAAGTTGAGGTACTTAAAATATAAATTGGAACTCTCGGGAATTTGAGTGGACCTTGATTTCTAAGCTATGCTTGCTCCATTTGCTGTTCTATCTTTCAACCACCCATGAATAGGAGAAGGCATAAGCCCCATAATGACTTAAGATGGATGAAGTACCATAGCCAATTTTTGCAATACTAGGTAGAGTATTTTGTTGTGCACATGGTACTTTTGAAAAGTAAAACATTATAGCAACTCCTAATCATCAACCTAAAGTCTTGACTTTGCTCGGGACGAGCAACGGATAAGCTTGGTAGAGTTTGTTGATGGTTGTTATATCCCGATTTCACTCGTCAATATAACTAAATTATGTGAAAGAAATATCATTTCTTGCACACATCACCTTTTTGTAAAATCCCACATTTTCCTTCATATGAGGTTCAGTTGTAAGTTGGTTACCAACCGTAATAGAGACCAATTATAACTATGCTTATGAACTTGATCTCATCAAATAATTTCTTCCACTCATGCTTAAATTTTATTAACATGAGGAATGGACTTCACCAATAATCTTAGATTAATTCTTGGACCTCTATTCAAAGTTTGGAATTATTTGAATGGAGGATCCTAGGTCAAACTAATATGCAGTACCCAATATATATTCCAATTTAGTTGCAAATTGAATATACTACTGTATATTTGGCCCTATCAAAATTATTCAATTCAGAGACCACAAATTTTTCTATGATTTACTAATATTCCAAATAGACTTCCTGCAAAGTTTCATAAATTATGAACTCCATTTGCTATTTTACTTGAGATGCTTAGAAAATTCAGACCCTATTAGGAATTCAAATTTTGAATGCTGTGCAACTTAATTGAACATCAAGATTTGAATGCACCATCATGGTAAGCATGACTTTCTTAACTTATCCTCAAAGTTTCACAATTTTTAGAACTTAGTTGCTATCTAATTTGGTGACACTATTGAATTTCATCCAATCTCAAATTCAAATTCAAATGAAACTTGCTCCAATTCGAAATCCAACTGCAGAATCAAATTCCATATATTTATTTGAGCCTCCCCACAAAAACCTAGAATTTTTGGATCAAGAATGGTAAGGGAATGGATGTTGCAGAGAAGGGGCAGGGATAAGAGTAGTGGGACCCACCAGTCAGTGGGACAACCTCGGTGCTGCTCTGCACGCTGTTTTTCTGGCGCTTCGCTGCTCGACACCGCGCCGCATGCAAACCACCACCGAGCTGCTTGTCTGCCTGCTTCATGGCGTGCCTCCTACTCCTCCCCGAGCTATATAAACCCTCCCCCAGTCGAAGTGGACACACACCCACACTCTCGCCTCTGTTTTTCTCTTTCTGCCACTGCACCGCATCGCCACCGCCGTTCCTGATGCGCCGGCGAAACGACGCAAGGAATCGCGGTGCTTCCAACAGCAAAAGGTGGCTTAACTAGTTGCTCTTCCTTCCCATCCAGTCCTTTGTTTGATTCCCTGCTTATATGTGCGGTATTTCGAAGTTTTCTCGGCGCTCGCGGGTGAAGCTGCTAGGGAACTTTCTGTTTGACGAGGACAAACCACTTCAAGCACGTTTCCATCTCCTTCCTTGAAGCAATAAGGCGCGCAAAGGTACCTAGATGCTTCTTGTGAAGTTTCAGCCAGTATCGTGCTTCCTAGCTCCCTTATCTCAAGTTTCCCCCAAAACAGTTCATACCGAGATCACTATATTACTGGTTAAATTCCATTTCTATGTACAATGATTTGTCAATCTAATAAGGTATTATCTCCTAGATATCCTGGCGCATCACCTCACAAAAATTGAAAGGAAGACATCGAGAGACGGGTTCGGATTTTGAGTTTTCATGGCCGCCGGTTGAAAAACCGTACCTCACCGTTGAACACAAATTTGCCGGTGATATCACTCCGTTCTAACCCCAAAATCATCCTCCTGGTGCTCCCAGGAACCTTCCCGACCTTTTCCCGAGCCTATTACGCCACCGCCGAGCATTTTCAACGAACGCCGAAACCCTAGCTCCGCTGTCACCGTCGCATCGCCGTCTCCAGTCATCGCCGACGAGATTGGACACCACCATCGGCTTGCGCGGTCGATTTTATGGTTGAGCGGTCAAGGCAAGACCGAAAAGAGGTCGACGCACCTAAGTCCGGCGAAGCACCGCCGCGGTTCCGGCGAGAGATGCCGCCACGTCGGGAGGTTGATGAAGGTGCAGCTCCCACCTTTCAACAACACCGCTCGCGTGGGATCAGTTGTGAACACGAATCTGGTGCGGCTGCGCAGGTTAATCCCGTGGCTCCTGGTGTGGCTCCGTTCCGATTGGTTTGATTCAAATGAAGTGGGACCAGCCCTTTATTTGAAATTTCCAACAGAAAAATAAATCCAGATTCAATCCAAACTTGGAAAATCCATAACTTCCAGTAGAATTATCCAAAAATTACCAAATAAATTTTGTTAGAACCGGCATGAAGAATAATGCCCAGTGGAGAACTTGGATTTGTATGAAAGGCCATAGAAATTTCTCTATAATTAGAAAGCAAAATGCTTAAAGAATTCATTCCTACAGGGAAAATTCCCAATTTTGGTCAGAACACTATTGTTAATACACTTGATCTCTAGTAAAAGTTTCAAGTTCATTGGACTTAAAATACTGGTTCGATCAATATTCCAAATATCTCTGTAGTTATAAATTGAGAAAAATGGAAAAATCAATTTCCAAAAATTTACCCAAACTTGAAAAATCAGTTTCTCCCTGTAGGAAGCTTAGAAAATAGTGAAACAATTTTTCCTAGAACTAGTGAGACCCCCTCTACATGATACAACCCTTGGTAGATATGATAGGGCTCCAGAAATTTCAACCAAAATTTAGAGAAGGTTATTGCTTACCATAATTCTTAAGAACAACAAACTTCCTTGATCATCTCCTGTTCTTTGCAAGAATCTTCTCTATAGTCACTAGTATCTACCATAAAAGTCCCAAAGCCAACTAAGATAATTATCTTATTTTTATCTTAGGATATTCACACCACCTTAAGCATATTAATTATTCACAAAATCATTTATACCTAGTATATGCATATCGTGTAGTAGCTGAAATCGAGGAGCAGCTGGAAGCTTTGGAGGTCCAGCTGCCAGAAACTAACATAGGCTCAGACTCGCATTCAAGTAAGCCCCAGTTTGCATCTAAGTTCCTAACAGTGTATTGCAGTTTTATTTCACCTTACGTCTTCAGATGATTGTGCATTACGTTTAAGGTGTTTTACATCCACTTGCATGGCCCACAAATCCTATGGAGTCTTGGGTAGGTCTACGGCCCGTTGAGTAGACACTGCTATGCTTATGCTCATAGGAATTCGATAGAAGTCGAGTAGTTGGAATCTACTCGCGAGATAGGTATTTTATCACACAGGATGATTTGGAATAAGAAAATGGTTTATGAATATGAAATTGAGACCGAGCAGTGGGTAGGATGCAGCGAGACGTGGTCTCATGTGTGTAGCCCTGCTTGTGTTGATTGAGGACTGTTTTTTGTGCGGTCCTGCTGGACAAGCTTGAATTGTACCAGCGACATACTGGAGGAATGGGCTCCAGTAAACTGACGTAGCATGATACTGGTTTGTCGAGGCATTCCGTTCCGTTTTATAGGCGTGGGTTGAGGGCAGCAAGGTGTAAATCAGCTGGTGGGCACGTCAGAGTACGCCCCACGCAGTGACCTCCTGCTCATGACAGATCGACTGGTTCGACATTCGAGTGTTTAGTGAAAGGTGGCCATATACGACTAGTACTGAATTGTTACGTAGGTACTGCTGTAAGTACCCGCTGGCATTTCCGAAAGTGTGTATGTGTCGTGTTGTTCCGAGTGTATCCTGATTGCAATCATTGTCCCTCGCAGTAATAGAGTACCATTTGTTCACTGTGCCGTGACGTAGTAAATACTGATGAAGTCAAGAGAATATGATATATTGGTTTACAAATTTCTTGGACAACCTTGTTTTGCTTAGAGATAGTACAATTAAAAGTTTACAGTTTCCCCATACTTTACCTGTAAAAGCATTATGTGCTTTGTGCACGTCATATCATCGGCAAAGCGTTTCTTGTATGATTGTGGAGTCTATGATGTGCCGTGCCTGAAGAATGTCATGTGCTAATTAAAATATGAATATAAGGATCCACTTGTAGGCGAGTCCTTTATTCTTTACCTTACCTATGCTTAGTATTCACCCTTGCATATGTCTAGTGAGACGGGTTAGTCTTGCTGAGCCTTATGCTCACATTTGCAGTTAACGAGTATTTGTAGATTATACGACTGATGACGGGTTTGATGACGAGGCTGCACCCCCTACAGGGTTTACAGCCGAGTGGGAACCCTGCACGCCGCCGTGAATTGTGTGTTGCTAGTGTGAAGTGTCCAGGGTATGGATGACTTTGCTTTTGCATAGCTAGTGCTGAGAGCGTAGCTATGATGTATTGTTCTCTTTCCTTTCGTTAGTGTTTTAAAACTTCCGTTGTGCTTTTCAATAAAGACTTGGTATTGTAAATTGTTCTCGTTCTTTTCTTGTATACTGTTGGGTGCCGCATCGCACGGCACCACCCAATGAGATCCTTGGAGGTCGGGATTCCAGTCCCCACAAACATGGTATCAGAGCATCATTGGGAACAGTGTACTTGAAAAGAGCATATTTTCAAAAATTAGGATTTGTGTGAGGAATTAGTTATATGCCCTTATAAGGAGTATTATTAGTATAAGATATAAAGGTGGTAAACTAACTTATATGTTATTAATTCTGTAACGACGCTCCGACGTCAGGTAAAAGGTAAGGTACGTCACTGTAAGCGGATCAATTGCGGTCAGCCCACCATGCGAGAGATAGCATGGAAGTCTTTCCGTGGCTTGGCACAGAAATGTTAATAGGAGTCTCTAAAGCTTTCTATGTTTCTGAGAACCTATGACAAGCGGTACCCCAGCGTGCTTCAAAGTTATTGGGAGCCCCTGTCGGGTGGTGTATAACCCAATAGTATGCCTCTCTAGAATCATTCATATTCTATGGGAGCATGTGAAACATGTATGCCCGATCGTGTATAAGCCGGTTCGTACGGGAGTCTTTGCTGTACAGACGTATTACAGCCATGTACCTCGAGACATGACATCACTCGAGGGTGACTCACACCAGAGTCGTATGCATTTACTTTTATATATATTATTGTGACTGCAGTCGTGTTTCCCCGTGCCGCCTTTGAGGTGTGAAGGTGTGAAGGTGTGAAAGGGGATTGTTTGTCTTTTGCAGCATTGACTACAGTAGCGACCCATGTAGCACACGTTTGCGAGTGAATGATACTAGGGCCACCTATAAACGTATCCGGAAATACCAATTAGAATTTTCTTTGGTGAGGCACGTAGTACCGTCGGTATCAAATTTGATACTTGACATCCCCAAAAGACAAAAATGGATGCATTATATTTTGGAAAGTCTGACTATCCGGTGCTGGTAGGTTTGGACTCCGCAAAATGAGTTTTGATTCGACATTGGGTTAGCACCAAGATTCTTGATTTCTGGCTAAAGTTTGCTCAACTTAGCCAGGGTGTAATCTTGGTTAGTTAGGAATAAACATAGGGGTATGCTATATGAATGAAAAGATCTCGAAGACCACTACAACTTTTTTGTTGACCATCAAGGCAGAAAAGCTTGAAAATGTGTTGAAATTTGGGGTATGCTTAAATTACTCCAGATAACCCTACCATTGTACCAGTCTCTGTAATTTTGCAATAACTCACTGTAGAAACATCTTCTGCCTTATTGTGATATATATCTGAAACGGGGAGAAGAATATCTACAGTTTCGATTTTTTAAAGTTTCTCTTGATTCAAATTGGAGGCAATTTAAATTTCGAGCTCAAAACAGTGAACTGCGGGGCTGCTGTTGAACAACAGTTAGTTCATCTGTTAAGTTTAGATAGCTCTAGATTTTGATCCAAAATAGTGACATGGTCATATATATACATTTCTGGAAAGCTTAGCAAGTCCTCTATCAACTTCGTGTTGTACTCATGGCCTAAATCTTGGTATATCTGTGTTAAATTCCTATGGTTGCAAACTTGGTTCTGGCAGATCAGAACTTGAACAGTTGGCACATAGTTTAGAATTAGCACACTATGCCTATGTAACAAATGTTTCATGGCCGAAATATTTTACCACTGGATTTTTAACCTGATGTTATACAATGTTTATTTTGTCATTACCTCAAAATATTGTCATGATATACTTGTATAAATTGTGGAAATCACCACATATATAGGGGAGGTTCTGTCAAAATTTCCAGAAAATTCGGGTCAACTTTAAACCTGTATAGATTCAATTCCCTAGCTCACCTAGAGCTGTATGAGTACAATCTGGAAAGTTTGTAAAGTGTACTAAAACCTTTGTATTCAACCTGATGGCTGTTTATGACGTTTCCTGTATGAAAATTTTCAATTTACACAGGAAGGTCAGCTGGAACAGACTGTGATTGCAACTCCAGTTTTAAAAATTTTCTTAAACCATTGGGAGTGGGAAACCTTCTCACTGTTCCAGTATCCTTTTCTATAGATGGCGGATGTGATGATGCTATTACCGGACGGATGGATATTTTCCACTTGCGCTAGCCATCCGGGTTTTCCAAGTATGCTGCGGGAAGTGCTCCAACGGTTTGGCTTCATCGAGATGCCATGCTATTGGGGCAGAGAAATGATTGACAGAGGCGTTCGGTCATGCACCATCTTGGTAGACATCCCAGCTAGTCCACATCATTATGGATGGGCTCCCTTCTCGGTTACTATCGAGGGGGCTCATTTGGAGGACACCTGGGCAATTGCAGCAGGCGAGGCGCTTATGAAGCTTTGTGAGTTTCATCAAGATGCCATAGCTAAGACTCAATTTGCCCTTATTCCGGTTCGTGGTGTGGCTGGTTTTGAGTGGCAGCATCGTATGGTTGCTGCCTATACACCGTATGGCGACACAACCTCATCGACACTCGGGACGTATGCGGCTGCGTCCAATATGGTGGTTTCTACACAAGGCGCAATTATTCTCGAGCAAGTCGAAGCCTTGCGGGAAGCGACTGATCGGGGAGATACCCTTGATTATATCAACGAGAATCTACGTTCACTCCTAGCTCCAGCAAATCACCGGCTAAATAAGTGTGAGAGTCAGCTGCATTATGCTCGCATCAGGCTACGGAAAGCTCATGCTGAACAACGGCAAACTCGCACTGAACTGCAGCAAGCTCGTGGTGAGTTGCAAGCAAGTCAGTTAGAGGTGCAACAACAGCAGGAGCAGCTGTTAGTAGTCACTGAAGAGCGGGACACCTCCACTGAGATAGCTTAGAATTGGGAGTATGAGGTAGAACAACTTTAGGATAATGTGATTGAGGCCGAAGCACAATTACAACCAGTGGTGTATCCACCGACCCATAATATACCACTAATTATGGGTGAACAATTGCCTTCGAATGACGAAGAGGAAGAAGAAGATCCCGAGGAACTCGAGTACATCGAGTAGGACATATTGGAGTGGGATGTGGCAGCCCTTTTGCCGTCACGGGGCAACATATAGTTTAATAGTTGCTCGTGTTTATTTTGTGGCCATGTTTATATCATATTAAGAATAGCAATGGTTATGTCTAAGATGAAAGGACGTGTATGACATCTCATGGGGACCAAGTATGGTAGAGATGCACTTCCGTAGGGGGAGTCCATCGTTTTGGAGTACACTACTGTAAACTTGGTCATGAGATAATATATCTTGTATAAAGTTTGTACTTTATCAATATATATGAATGTTATGCATTTATTCCCTTGTCAATAAGTCATGCTACTGAATGATGAAATGGATAAAGGAAAAGAAAACATGTGCTGATTTTAAGTCATTTGGATGCAGAATGGTGCGTACGCGCTCGACGCCTGAAATGGGAGGGTCAAGTCGTGGTCGTGAGGACGAATCCCCGACCCAGGAGACAGCTGCTACACCACAGCAAAGAGTTCCTCCACCACCACCTCCTGAACTTCCAAGGAGTCTAGCGGAGGTTCTCGCCGCAGTGCTTGGCTCGTGCGATGAACAAACAAAGTTACTACGGACTTTGGTCCAGCATTCGTCCCGTCAAGGAGGGCGACTAGATGTGGGTCCACGACAACTTTCTCCGAGTTCATACCGGGACTTCATGTCAACTGAAAGCATCTAGGCCCCATGAGGTACGGTTTCGGTGATTAATGACAACCATTCGATATTACTAATGAATTTGTGAATGCAAGGTCCCAATAATCAGTCAATCAAATGAAATCAAAATTACATTGGATACCCATATAAAATCAACTAATGAGATCAAATCGAATCATATGGAGACAAGAAGTGAAAGCTCTAACTTGACGCCACTCAATGCTAGAAGACTATCAAAACAACATTTCAAACAAGTGTCAAAGAGGTCGCAAGTTCAAATTCCAAAAGAACAACTCAAAACAACTCGAAGTCAACAAGTTGAACACACCGGATCATCCGACGTTTTATGAGTTGACTACATCGGTTGAGTTGGTTCAACAGAAGAAGAAGACCTCAGACAAATGCACTCAACGGATCATCTGATGTGAGTGGCTCAGTGACATCGGTCCATCAGCACAGATTGCAATACCATTGGACCAAGTGAAGCACCGGATCATCCGATGTGCAGACTTACACACATCGGTCAATCACTCTAGTAAGCTCCAAGATCAAGCAAATTCTGGAGGAAGAGCCACCGGATCATCCGATGAGAAGACAGGTCAACATCAGTCTAACAACGGTCATATCTGACACAGTGACATCAGCTAATTTGGCTTTGACCAATGATAACTGAAGGGGAGACATCGGATCATCCGGTGTTCGCAGAGAAGTGATGTCAGCCTACTTTTCCAACGGCTATTTCGTGGAGGCTGGCTATTTATACCCCTTCAACCTGTCAAATCGATAAGACTTGAAGCCCAGACATACTCTACACATCCTAGAGCATTCAAGACATAGAGCTACCACTTTCACATCATTTGTTCATCATTTGTACACCAAGAGATAGGCTATAACTAGCTAGAGATAGTGCTTGTGTGCCTCCATTCTTGGTGATTGGAGTCTCTAGTGTAGTGAGAGCCATAAGGGAGTGTCCCTTGGTGTGTGTGACTTCCGGAGCTTGCCAAGAGGATTGTGGAAGCCCAGAGGACTCAAATTGTACAAGGCTTGAGCTCCACCTTGCCAAGGTTGGCGAACGGAGAAGAATAGTGAAGACCCCCTTGTCTCGGTGACTTGGGAGTGGCAAAACCCTTCGGTGGGTGCCACAATGTGGATGTAGGAAGATCCTTGTGATCTTACCGAACCACGGGATAAACTCCGTGTCCCTTGAGCGTTTGCATCCCTCTCCCTTTTACATTTATGCAATCTTCATTCCGCAACTTTAATTTACATTGGTTGCATAGTTTAATCGCATAGGGAATTGGGATTTAAGTTGTTAGTTTTTAATTGCCTTAAAATTTGAAAGAAAGCCCAATTCACCCCCCCTCTTGGGCGTTTCGATCCTTACAATTGGTATCAGAGCCTTGTCGCTCATTGGATCATTCTAGCTTCATCGCTAGAGAGCTTAAATGGCCAAGAATGGGGGTTCGGTTCCTACCTTCGAGGGCAAGAACTTTGCCTATTGGAAAGCACGCATGCGTGCCTACCTAGAGGCTATTGCTCCCGAAGTTTGGGAAGCGAACCATGCGGGGTTTGGAGATCTTAATTATGTTGGTGATCAACTAAAATGGGATGCTAATGCTAGAAATGCTATCTATGAATGCATAAGTCAAGACGTATTTGCTATAATTGCTAGTAAAGAGAAAGCTTGTGAAATTTGGGCATGTTTAATTGAAATACATGAGGGCTCATCTCGTGTTAAAGAACTCAAATATCACTTGCTTAAATCCAAGTATGATGAATTCAAAATGCTTCCTCATGAGAATGTTAACCAAATGTTTTCTCGTTTAAATGTGCTCATTGAGGAGATTAACGCACTTGACATTGCTTCTCTTGGTAAGGGACTTATCAACCGCAAGATCCTCATGCTTCTACCCAAGCCCAAGTGCAACATTATCAATTCAATGCTCCAAAAAGAATCACTTGACAACATTGAAGTTTCGGAGCTTATTGGAGAAATTCATGCTCATGAGATGAGCGTACTTGGAATGATGGAGGAGTCATCATCAAAAACCATTGATCTCAAGGCTTCAACCAAGAAGACAACTCCCAAGAAGAAGAAAGTGGTTGATCCTAGCTCAAGTGAAGAAGAGCAAGCAACAAGCAAAGAAGACGATGATGAGCTTGCGTTGATAATGAGAAAATTCTCACGTCTAAACTCCAAGATCGCAAAGAAGGGATACTCTTTTGATCCCAAGAAGAAAGCCTTCCTCCCAAGAAAAGATGAAAACAAGACATGCTATAATTGTGGTGATCAAGGCCACATATCATATGATTGTCCAAGACCGGACAAGAGGAAGGACAACCACAAGGGAAAGCTTCGAAAGCTAGAAGAAAGTGATGAAGACGAAGAAGAGGTCAAGCCCAAGCGCTCCTTTGGAAAGAAGAAATTTGACAAAGGCAAGAAGACCAAGCTCTTTCCAAAGAAGAGAAGAGGGCCTCAAAAGGTCTTCATGTGCGAGGCCAATGAGTGGATCACGGATGAAGAGTCAAGCGACGAAGAGAGTGAAGATGAAGAAAACTTGGCGGGCCTTGCCATCGTCAACAAGGATAACTCACCTCTTCGTCCACCTCCTATGTGCCTCATGGCGAAAGGTAACACTAAGGTACGTGACGGTTCTAGCGATGATGATGATGAGCTCTCCCCCGATGAATTAGCATCTATGATTAATGAATACCATGTCATCATAAAAAGGGAGAAGAGCAAGGTTAAGGCACTTGAACAAGCTTGTGCTAAGCTTGAGAGTGTGAAGCTCGATTTGCATGACAAGTATGTAACCATACTTAAAGAGCATGACACGCTCAAATCACATGTCAAGCAAATCGAGGAGGAGAATGCTCAAATCAAGCATGATCATCATGAGCTTGACTTAGCAAATCAAGCACTCTTGGGAAAGCACAATGACTTGGTTCAAGAACATAAAGTGCTTAACCTTGCTTATGAAGCAATTGAACTAAAAATGAAAAACATGAAAAAGGAAACCCTTGATGGCAAAGTATCAACTATTTCACATGCCACTAATATTTTGGATAAGTCTTTGCCTTTGAAAGCAATCCTTAGGGAGAAGGAGTTGATGGACGAGATTGAAAGTCTCCGTGCACTAGTGTGACAAGACTCTCTAAGGGGGAGGACAAGCATAAGGAAATCCTCTACCAACAAGCTAAAGGCTTCAACAAGAGAGGACTTGGATCCTTCCCGGTGCTCAACAAAGGGAAGGTGCCCTCACCGGAGCTTAGGACGAGCTTCATCAAAGAAGTTGGTTCCTATTGCCAACATTGTGAGGTCACCGGACATCACACGAGGGAGTGTCCTCTTCCCAACCGTCCTTCTCCCAAATTGCCTCCTAACTACAAATCTACTTTCAATGATTACCACTATCTCTTGAGCAAAGTAGGTGGCAAGGTGAAGGCAAGGTTCATCGGCAAAGACATTAAGGGCATGAAGGGGAAGCTCCCCAAGCAACTTTGGGTCCCAAAATCACTTGTATCACACATACAAGGACCTAAGTTGGCTTGGGTGCATAAACTCAAAAACTAACTTCATGTGTGTAGGTGAACTACAAAGCTGGAGGAAAGCATTGGGTACTCGATAGCGGGTGCACTCAACATATGACCGGCAATGATGGTATGTTCACCACCATAGAGAACCCCGACAATCATGAACAAGTCACCTTTGGTGACAACTCAAAGGGGAAGGTAATTGGTTTAGGTAAAATTGCTATTTCGCATGATTTGTCCATTTCTAATGTACTATATGTTAAGTCACTTAGTTTCAACTTACTTTCAATTGCACAACTATGTGATCTTGGACTAACGTGCACCTTTGACAAGAATGGTGTTATAGTGACTAGTGAATCAAGCAAAGAACTAATCTTCAAAGGTTTTCGGCATGGACATCTTTACTTGGTGGACTTCTCCAACAAGGATGCTAGCTTGACCACTTGTCTTTTCACCAAGACGAGTTTGGGTTGGCTATGGCATCGACGCATTGCTCACATTGGGATGAGCAAGCTCAAGAAGTCGTTCAAGCTTGGGATGGTGACCGGCGTGAAAGATGTCACACTTGAGAAGAACAAGCTTTGTAGTGCTTGTCAAGCCGGGAAGCAAGTTGCTTCACACCACCCAATGAAGAAAATGGTGTCAACCTCCAAGCCGCTTGAACTACTCCACATGGACCTCTTCGGACCGTCCACATATCAAAGTCTTGGTGGTAACTTCTATTGTCTTGTTATTGTTGATGACTATTCTAGATATGCTTGGACGTTGCTTATAGGTGACAAGGGTGAAACTCCGGAAGTCTTCAAGACCTTTGCTAAGCGTGCTCAAAGGGAATTTCAACTTCCCATCATCAAGGTCTGGAGTGACAACGGCACCGAGTTCAAGAACTTCAACATTGGGGAGTGGTGTGATCGTGAAGGCGTGAAGCATGAGTTTTCGTCCACATACACCCCTCAACAAAATGGTGTCGTTGAAAGGAAGAACAAGACTCTCATCACCCTTGCTAGAGCAATGCTTGATGACTATGGCACGTCGGAGAAGTTTTGGGCCGAAGCAATCAACACGGCGTGCCATGCCGCAAATAGGGTCTATCTTCATCGACTACTTCAAAAGACCCCATATGAGCTCCTCATTGGGAGAGAGCCCAACATCTCCTACTTCCGAGTCTTCGGGTGCAAATGCTACATCTACCGCAAGAAAAGGCTCGGCAAGTTTGAAAGAAGGTGTGATGTTGGTATCTTTCTTGGTTATGCGTCAAACTCAAAAGCATATCGATTATTCAACCAAACCTCTGGGTTAGTTGAAGAAAGTTGTGATGTTGAGTTTGATGAGACTAATGGCTCCCAAGAGGAGAGTTTTGGTCATGATGATATAGATGATGAGCCTCTACGAGAAGCCATGAAAAACATGACCATTGGAGACATCAAACCCGAAGTTGAGGAGAGCCATGATCAAGGGGGAGCATCAAGTTCCAACATCAACACCTCCATGGCGCCTCAAGTTGATGAAGAATAAGAAAAATATGATCCATTGCCAATGCAAGATTCACAAGCCACACAACATCATCCACAAGAAGAAGAAGTCCAAGATCAAGTCCAACCACAAGACGAGCAAGATGCTTCACCACCGCCAAGTGCTTCACAAACACTTATGAGGCATGGACGCATCTCCAAGGCGCATCCGATTGATCAAATCATCGGAAGTACGTCATGGGGAGTAAGTACTCGTTCTCGCCATGTCGCTTCGTTTTGTGAGCACTACTCGTTTGTTTCGTGTGTAGAACCCACTCATATAGAGGAAGCACTCCAAGATCCAAATTGGGTGATGGCTATGCAAGAAGAACTCAACAACTTCACCCGCAATGAAGTTTGGGTGTTGGAGGAGCAACCCAAGGACAAGAGCGTCATCGGAACGAAGTGGGTGTACCGCAACAAGCAAGATGAGAATGGCATTGTGGCAACAAGGCAAGACTTGTGGCCAAGGGTTTTTCACAAGTTGAAGGACTAGACTTTGGAGAAACATTCGCTCCGGTCGCTTGGTTAGAAGCTATTCGTATACTCCTTGCTTTTGCTTCACATCACAATATAATGCTTTATCAAATGGATGTTAAAAGTGCCTTTCTTAATGGTTATATTAACGAGCTTGTTTATGTTGAGCAACCTCCCGGGTTTGAAGATCCAAGGAAACCTAACCATGTGTATAGGTTACACAAGGCGCTCTACGGGCTCAAGCAAGCACCTAGGGCGTGGTATGAACGTCTAAGGGATTTCTTAGTCATGCAAGGATTCAAGATCGGGAGGGTGGACACTACACTCTTCACCAAGGACATCGACGAGGATTTATTTATTTGTCAAATTTATGTCGATGATATTATTTTTGGCTCAACTAACAAATCTCTTAGCCATGAGTTTGGCACCATGATGTCTAGGGAATTCGAGATGTCAATGATTGGAGAGCTCAACTTCTTCCTTGGATTTCAAATCAAGCAACTTCAAGAGGGGACCTTCATCTACCAAGAGAAGTACACCAAGGACCTCTTGAAGAAATTTGAGATGGGAGATTGTAGCTCAAGAAGTACTCCAATGGCGACAAATTGTCATCTCGACGCGGACTTGGATGGTAAACCTATTGATCAATCTCTCTACCGTTCCATGATTGGTTCATTGTTATATCTTACCGCATCTAGGCCCGATATTATGTTTAGTGTGTGCTTGTGTGCTCGCTTTCAAGCGGCACCTAAAGAATCGCATAAGAAGGCGGTCTTTAGGATACTTCGGTATCTGAAGCATACCCCAAGTCTAGGTTTGTGGTACCCCAAGAACGCTAGTTTCCATCTCTTGGTTACTCGGATTTGGACTTTGCCGGATGCTGTGTGGATCGCAAGAGTACCTCCGGTGGGTGCCACTTACTTGGGCGTTCCCTAGTATCTTGGTCGAGCAAAAAGCAAAATTCTGTGGCTTTGTCCACCGCGGAGGCGGAGTATATAGCGGCCGGTGCATGTTGTGCCCAAATTCTATATATGAAGCAAACCCTTTTGGACTTTGGAATTAAATTTGGTTGTGTGTCTCTCCTTTGTGACAATGAAAGTGCGGTTAAGATAGCTAGAAACCCCGTTCAACACTCCCGCACTAAGCACATTGATATTCGCCATCACTTCTTGCAGGATCACAAGGCTAAAGGAGACATCTCTTGGCAAGGTGTTAGATCCGAAGAACAATTGGCGGATATCTTCACTTAACCACTTGATGAGAAAATTTTTTCTAGACTTAGAAGTGAATTAAATGTTCTAGATGCATCTAACGTCATGTAAGTTGCCATGTTCATGTAAGGATGCATATCATATAGGTCTTGTCTAACTCCCAAAGGATAGGGGCGAGCTAGAAATAGTTTTCCCTGAGGAAGCCTTTGGAAGGTTTAAACTTGACAAGATAGATTTATTTTTATGCCTTGCATGATCCCTGCCATATAAACTTGCACTCATTTAATTTCTTGCACTATAATGTGTTTGGCATTGCATACGGTAGATTGTCACAAAGGGGAACCCACCTCATGAGAAGGAGACTTGTTTGAAATACAATATCTCAACTCATATAAGGTGGAAAGAACAAAATGTTAGGTACGTTAATGCCTAGAGGAACATGCTTCAAAGAGATAGAAGTCTTCATACTCTACCTCACAAAGCATGGGCCTTACATTTCATTTGGACTTTTCCCTCCCATTTTCCTCAATGTTCCATTTGCATTAAGGCCTAGCCAAGCTATTGGCATATTAGCTTTTTGAGGGGTAAGGGGTTGCCCAAAAATTCCTAAGACATGTGTTTCTCTTTGATTGTTTGATTGGTCAAAGGACATATATGGGATGTTTTTGTTCTGTTGTCATCGGATTATCCGATGCCTAAGCCAATCCCTCATCGGACCAATAAGTGTTCATTCTTCAAGGGCCAGTTCAGTCTGAATTTCAAATGATCCGACGAGTTCATTCGGAAAAACATCGGTCCATCCGATGTTCACTCTTCTGGAGCTGTGGTCAATTCAACCGATGATTACTTCCTCAAACGTCGGACCATCCGGTGTCTACATCACTCCTTTGAACACTCTTACTGTGCTATTCGACCGATGATCAAAACCCTAGACGTCGGTCCATCCGGTGTCAACAGCAATTTTTGAATATCCTTTCTGTGGCATTCGACCGATGCTCATTTCTCTTAACATCGGTCCATCCGGTGTTAAAATAACGGCTAGGGTTTGGGGTCCCACTATTTAAACCCGCGCGCCGGCCCGTCTTTCTCTCTCCCCGACGCCTTTCTCTCCCGCCGCCGCCGACCACCGTCTCCCTCGCGCCGCCGCCTCTCCCTCGCTGCTGAGAAGGCCAGGGCAGAGCAGGCTGCTCACCTGGCACAGCTGCAGAGGTAGCAGCAGGAGCTCCAGCGGGAGATCGTCCGCTAGAGGCGAGAGGATACGGATCGGTTCACCAACTTGGTTGATCAGATGCACCGCCGTACCCTCGACCAGCAGCAGCAGACCCAGCAGGCCATGATGGGGATCCTATGGTTGATCACCAACCTTTACACTCAGACCGGGATCGCCCTTCCTCCACAGCAGCCTGGACTGGGACTGGCTCCAGGTGTTGCTCAGGTGCCCACTACTCCTATTCCTTCGATCAGTATGTCACCACTTCTGGCACCCAGCGCACCGATTCACTCACCTCTGCCGGCGATGACTCTGTTCCAGCAGACGCCAGCGTCCGTGGTCAGCGCTCCACTTCCTCCAGCTCCACCGGCGCCTCCTGCACCTGCTACTTCGTCTCCAGCACCGGCAGCGGATCCCCCAGCTCCCTCCGCTCCAGCAGCTCCTAAGACCGGCGACTCCAGCTCCGACGACTGCGACTGTGACCAGTTCGTCATCGCGCCCAGCTCTCAGGGTCTGTAGGCTCTCTGATCCCTTTTTTGGTGTCTTGATGCCAAAGGGGGAGAAGAGGTAGAGGAGTCAGGGGGAGTAGGAGTAGTAGTAGTCTCAGGGGGAGTTTGAGTTTATCCTTTGTATTCGTTCTTGAGTACCTTTTGTAATTTTAATTAAGCACTCTTCCGCTTGTCTCATTTGCTTATGGTTTTAATCGATTGAGCTTTTCGCGCCATTAATTTCATTTGCTTTTTATAAGCTAAATGTGTCTTATCTTGTATTCATTGCATATCTACTTGAGTATTGTTAAATCAAATTCATTACTATTGCGCTTTAAATTATTGTGTTGTCATCAATCACCAAAAAGGGGGAGATTGAAAGCATCTAGGCCCCATGAGGTACGGTTTCGGTGATTAATGACAACCATTCGATATTACTAATGAATTTGTGAATGCAAGGTCCCAATAATCAGTCAATCAAATGAAATCAAAATTACATTGGAGACCCATATAAAATCCACTAATGAGATCAAATCGAATCATATGGAGACAAGAAGTGAAAGCTCTAACTTGACGTCACTCAATGCTAGAAGACTATCAAAACAACATTTCAAACAAGTGTCAAAGAGGTCGCAAGTTCAAATTCCAAAAGAACAACTCAAAACAACTCGAAGTCAACAAGTTGAACACACCGGATCATCCGACGTTTTATGAGTTGACTACATCGGTTGAGTTGGTTCAACAGAAGAAGAAGACCTCAGACAAATGCACTCACTAGATCATCCGATGTGAGTGGCTTAGTGACATCGGTCCATCAGCATAGATTGCAATACCATTGGACCAAGTGAAGCACCGGATCATCCGATGTGCAGACTTACACACATCGGTCGATCACTCCAGTAAGCTCCAAGATCAAGCAAATTCTGGAGGAAGGGCCATCGGATCATCCGATGAGAAGGCAGGTCAACATCGGTCTAACAACGGTCATATCTGATACAGTGACATCAGCTAATTTGGCTTTGACCGATCATAACTGAAGGGGAGACATCGGATCATCCGGTGTTCGCAGAGAAGTGATGTCAGCCTACTTTTCCAACGGCTATTTCGTGGAGGCTGGCTATTTATACCCCTTCAACCTGTCAAATCGATAAGACTTGAAGCCCAGACATACTCTACACATCCTAGAGCATTCAAGACATAGAGCTACCACTTTCACATCATTTGTTCATCATTTGTACACCAAGAGATAGGCTATAACTAGCTAGAGATAGTGCTTGTGTGCCTCCATTCTTGGTGATTGGAGTCTCTAGTGTAG
Organism: Tuctoria greenei; assembly: GCA_036927565.1. Taxonomy (NCBI): domain Eukaryota; kingdom Viridiplantae; phylum Streptophyta; class Magnoliopsida; order Poales; family Poaceae; genus Tuctoria; species Tuctoria greenei. Next base: position 288,719,071 of record JAYESD010000001.1, read on the forward strand.
TGAGAGCCATAAGAGAGTGTCCCTTGGTGTGTGTGACTTCCGGAGCTTGCCAAGAGGATTGTGGAAGCCCGGAGGACTCAAAGTGTACAAGGCTTGAGCTCCACCTTGCCAAGGTTGGCGAACGGAGAAGAATAGTGAAGACCCCCTTGTCTCGGTGACTTGGGAGTGGCAAAACCATTCGGTGGGTGCCACAACATGGATGTAGGAAGATCCTTGTGATCTTACCGAACCACGGGATAAACTCCGTGTCCCTTGAGCGTTTGCATCCCTCTCACTTTTACATTTATGCAATCTTCATTCCGCAACTTTAATTTACATTGATTGCATAGTTTAATCACATAGGGAATTGGGCTTTAAGTTGTTAGTTTTTAATTGCCTTAAAATTTGAAAGAAATCCCAATTCACCCCCCCTCTTGGGCGTTTCGATCCTTACATCAACGCACCCGCCGGTCTTTGTGGAGGCCGATGAACTATTGGAGGCGGACAACTGGTTCCGCTCCATTGAAGGGAAGTTCAGTTTGCTACGAGTAACCGAACATCAGAAGACCCTGTTTGTGGCCCAACAACTACAAGGGTCCGCTGGTGCGTGGTGGGCGAATTACCTTGCCACACGACCAGTCGGCTATGCCGCGAGCTGGGAGGAATTTCGGGAGGCGTTTCGCGCCTATCACATACCTCCCGGTGTTATGAGGAGGAAGCTTCAAGAGTTCTTGGAGCTGAAGCAAGGAGGAAGGAGTGCCTACAAGTACTCCAAGATATTCAACCTCTTGGCCCAATATGCTCAGAACCAAGTGAGTATTGAAGATCGAAAGCGGGAATGCTTCTATCGGGGTTTGAACCCCAAGATGAAGGACAAGCTGGCCTTGTTCAACAGTGGAAGCTTCAACAACATGGTCAATGCCACGATCGTATAGGAGGATGCTACTAGGGAACTGTTCTCTGACAAGAAGAAAAGGAGTGCTCTACAGGGTAGCGGAGGGGGTACTCCTCAGAAATACTACATGGTGTATCCATCACCATCCGGCCAGAGGTGACAGCCGCCATCGCGACCACCGATGTTTCGTGGTCGCCCATTCAACAACGCCGGTTTCCGCCCACAACAGCAACAAGGGATGATTCCGCGTGCACCTCTACCTCCACCGCGTGCACCGGGATTCCGTCCTCCATTTCGTGTCGGTCAGACCCCGTACACATGTTATACGTGTGTACGTACGGGACACTTCTCCAAGGACTGCCCGCAGAGCGGAGGACAGTCATCATACCAGGGGCAAACCAGCCTCACAACCAGCCCAAGAAGCTAGCCACCAGAACCGGCAACGTCCACCACCTCAGCATCGAGGACGTTCCGGAAGGCGCACCCGTACTCACGGGTACGTTCTCTCTCATTGGTCATCTCGTAGTCATCCTTTCTGACTCCGGTGCCTCCCATAATTTTATTAGCAATTCTTATGTCAGTCAATATCAGTTGCCTATCTGTTCCACAAAAACCCCATATATGATTTGTTCTCTGGGAGGAAAAGTAGTCACAGATAAGATGGTCCATAGGGTACCTCTTAATCTGGGTGGGAACATATACCCTATCTCTCTCATTATACTAGAGCATCAGAAGTTAGACGTCATCTTAGGGATGGCATGGTTGCAATACAATTGTGCTATTATTGACATCGTTCCTCGGAGGATATATCTAAAATCTCCGCTCCACTCTATCCAAACTCTCACTCTTGAGAGTAATATCCACATGAGTCCAACTGCTTATAACACTGAAGCCTGTAAATTTGAAGATACTCCAGTAGTATGTGAGTATCCGGACGTTTTTCCGAAGATCTTCCTGGTATGCCACCAGAAAGAGATGTCGAGTTTAAGATTGAATTTGTACCGAGAACAGTGCCAATCTCGAGAAAGCCGTATAAGATGGCACCTAAAGAACTTGCAGAACTGAAAGGGCAGCTGACGGAACTTTTGGACAAGGGTTTCATTCGTCGAAGTTCATCACCTTGGGGTTGTTCTGCATTGTTCGTGGAAAAGAAGGTAAAACATTGAGACTATGTGTGGACTATCATCCCCTCAATGCTATCACTATCAAGAACAAGTATCCACTACACCGTATCGATATTCTGTTCGATCAGTTGGTAGGTGCTTGGGTATTTTCGAAGATGGATCTTCGCTCTGGTTATCATCAGATCAGGATTCGACCAGAGGATATACCTAAGACAGCATTCTCGACGAGGTATGGATTATATGAGTACCTTGTCATGTCCTTCGGATTAACCAACGCACCGACCCATTTCATGTATCTCATGAATTTGGTATTCATGCCAGATTTGGACAAGTTTGTCGTGGTCTTCATCGACGACATCCTTGTATACTCAAAATCCGAAGAAGAACATGCACAACATTTGCACATCGTGCTTCAGCGATTGCGGGACCACAAGTTGTACGCTATGTTCAACAAATGTGAGTTCTGTATCAACCAAGTGCCATTTCTAGGGCACATCATCTCTTCCTAAGGGATTGTAGTTGATCCAAGCAAGATTAAGCAAGTACTCAAATGGGAGTCTCCTATGTCTGTGCATGAAGTTCGAAGTTTCGTGGGGTTAGCGGGATATTACCGAAGGTTCATCCCAAGATTTTCCAAGATAGCTAAACCAATGACAGAACTCCTGAAGAAAGGAAAGAAATATACATGGACAAGGGAATGTGAGGAAGGTTTTCAAGCATTAGTAAAACACCTCACAACAGCACCAGTATTAGCCCAACCAGATACAACAAGATCCTTTGATGTTTATTGTGATGCATCTGGAATTGGTTTGGGTTGTGTATTAATGCAAGACAGAAGGGTGATCGCTTATGGATCACGAAAGCTTTGGAACCATGAGCAGCATTATCTGACTCATGATCTTGAGCTCGCTGCCGTGGTACTAGCAATAAAGATGTGTAGACACTATCTATGGGGCAACCTAGTACATCTCTACACCGATCACAAAAGCTTGAAGTACATCTTCACCCAGAAAGATTTGAATATACGACAACAAAGATGGTTAGAGTTAATCAAGGATTATGAGATTGAGATCCACTACCATCCCGGAAAGGCAAATGGAGTCATAGATGCGCTAAGTCGCAAGTCCCATATCAATAACCTTTCTATCACCTTGATAGAGGAAGAAGAACCGAGTCTCTACTTGGTTCCGTATGGGGCGCTCTACAACCTAGCCCTCATTCCTACCATAAGGGAGGAAATTGTGGAGGCTTAGAAGGAGGACAAGGGCATATCGCATATTCGCCAACAAATGAAAAAGGGAGAAATGAAGTGTTTTCGAGGTGACGATGACGGTACCATTTGGTTCAAAGACCGCATCGTGGTACCCCGCAATGTGGAACTTCAGAAGAAAATTTTGGACGAAGCTCATTTGTCCAAATATTCTATTCATCCGGGGAGTAAAAAATTGTACCAAGACTTGAAGAAGAAATTTTTGTGGACTCCGATGAAGAGGGAAATAGCGAAGTATGTATCTGAATGTGATACGTGTCGACGAGTGAAATCCGACCATCTGAAGGCAGCCAGACAACTACAACCGTTAAGCATACCTGCCGGGAAATGGGAGGACATCAGCATGGATTTCATTGTTGGATTACCTCTCACTTTTCGCAAACATGACTCGATTTGGGTGATAGTCGACCGACTCACCAAGTCAGCTCACTTTATTCCAGTCAATGTCAAGTATGGGGCATGACAATATGCATAGCTGTATATTGCCAGGATCTTATGCTTACATGGAGTACCCCGCACTATCATCTCAGATCGTGGAACCTTGTTTGTTGCTCGATTTTGGGAGCAGCTCCACGCATCTCTGGGTACCAAATTGATTCAAAGCTCAACTTACCATCCACAGACTGATGGTCAAACAGAACGAGTAAACCAAGTGCTAGAGGATATGCTCTACGCCTGTGCCATTCGCCATGGTAAGAATTGGGATGATCATCTACCATTGGCGGAGTTTTCATACAACAATGGTTATCAGACAAGCATCCAAATGGCACCATATGAAGCTCTCTATGGCCGGAAGTGCCACACACCTTTGGATTGGTGTGAATCCGGTGAACGAGTAACATATGGTATAGACTTGGTAAAGGAAGCCGAAGATCGAGTACGAGTTATTCAAGCCAACCTCAAGGCTGCTCAGTCTCGCCAGAAAAGCTATGCGGACAAACGACGTCAATCGCTTCACTTTGATATCGGGGATCACGTTTACCTTTGTGTATCCCCAATGAAAGGAATTCAGTGCTTCAGAGTAAAAGGGAAGCTAGCTCCGCGTTTCAGTGGACCATTCGCAATAAGTGAGCAATGCGGACCTATAGCCTATCGGCTAGAGCTGCCAGCATCGCTGTCAGGGGTGCACAATGTGTTTCACATTTCACAATTGAGAAAGTGTCTCAAGGCCCCAGCGGAAGTCCGTATGGAGGATTTGGAAGCTCTCCAACCAGATCTTACTTACTCTGAGCATCTAACCCAGATAGTCGATGAGAAGACTCGGACCACGAGAAACCGCACTTTGCATTTCTACAAGGTCTTGTGGGGAAACCACACCGCTGATGATGTAACGTGGGAAAGCGAGGAATATATTAGAACCAACTATCCGGACTTGTTAACGTCATATGTTCATTAGATCCTTTCCTTTTATCCTTCCATTTGTAATCTCGAGACGAGATTCTTTTAAGGGGGGAGGAATGTAAAATCCCACATTTTCCTTCATATGAGGTTTAGTTGTAAGTTGGTTATCAACCCTAATGGAGACCAATTATAACTATGCTTATGAACTTGATCTCATCACATAATTTCTTCCACTCATGCTTAAATTTTATTAACATGGGGAAAGGACTTCACCAATAATCTTAGGTTAATTCTTAGACCTCTCTTCAAAGTTTGGAATTATTTGAATGGAGGATCCTAGGTCAAATTAATATGCAGTACCCAATATATATTCCAATTTAATTGTAAATTGAATATACTACTGTATATTTGGCCCTGTCAAAATTATTCAATTCAGAGGCCATAAATTATTCTATGGTTTACTAATATTCCAAATAGACTTCCTGCAAAGTTTCAGAAATTATGAACTCCATTTGCTATTTTATTTGAGACGCTTAGCAAATTCAGACCCTATTAGGAATTCAAATTTTGAATTCTGTGCAACTTAATTGAACATCAAGATTTGAACGCACCATCATGGTCAGCATGACTTGCTTGACTTATACTCAAAGTTTCACAATTTTTGGAACTCAGTTGCTATCTAATTCAGTGACACCGTTGAATTTCATCCAATTTCAAATTCAAATTTGAAATTCAAATGAAACTTGCTCCAGTTCAAAATCCAACTGCAGAATCAAATTCCAGATATTTATTTGAGTCTCCCCACGAAAATCTAGAATTTTTGGATCAGTTTGGTAAGGGAATTGATGTTGCAGAGAAGGGGTAGGGATAACGGTAGTGGGACCCACCAGTCAGTGGGACAACCTCGCTGCTGCTCTGCATGCCGTTTTTCCGGCGCTTCCCTGCTCGACACTGCAACGCATGCAAACCACCACCGAGCTGCTCGTCTGCCTGCTTCATGGCGTGCCTCCTACTGCTCCCCGAGCTATATAAACCCTCCCCCGGTCAAAGTGGACACACACCCACGCTCTCGCCTATGTTTTTCCCTTTCCGCCACTGCACCGCATCGCCGCCGCCATTCCTGACGCGCCGGCCAAACGACGCAAGGAATCGCGGTGCTTCCAACAGCAAAATGTGGCTTAACTAGTTGCTCTTCCTTCCCATCCAGTCCTTTGTTTGATTCCCTTCTTATATGTGCGGTATTTCGAAGATTACTCAGCGCTCGCGGGTGAAGCCGCTAGGGAACTTTCTGTTCCACAAGGACAGACCACTTCAAGCACGTTTCTATCTCCTTCCTTGAAGCAATAAGGTGCGCAAAGGTACCTAGATGCTTCTTGTGAAGTTTCAGCCAATATCGTGCTTCCTAGCTCCCTTATCTCAAGTTTCCCCCAAAACAGTTCATACCGAGATCACTAGATTACTGGTTAAATTTCGTTTCTACGTACGATGATTTGTCACTCCAATAAGGTATTATCTCCTAAATCTCCTGGTGCATCACCTCACAAAAATTGAAAGGAAGACATCGAGAGACGGGGTCGGATTTTGAGTTTTCATGGCTGTCGGTTGAAAAACCGTACCTCGCCAACAAACTCAACTTTGCCGGTGATATCACTCCGTTCTAACCCCCAAATCATCCTCCTGGTGCTCCCAGGAACCTTCCCGACCTTTTCCCAAGCCTATTAAGCCATTGCCGAGCATTTCTGACGAACGCCGAAACCCTAGCTCTGCCGTCACCGTTGCATCGCCGTCTCCGGTCATCGCCGACGAGATTGGACACCACCATCGACTTGCGCGGTCGATTTTATGGTTGAGAGGTCAAGTCAAGACCGAAAGTAGGTCGACGCACCTAAGTTCGGTGAAGCACCGCCGCGGTTCCGGCGAGAGACACCGCCGCGTCAGGAGGTTGATGAAGGTGCGGGTCCCACCTGTCAACGACACCACTCGCGCGGGATCAGTTGTGAACACTGATCCGGTGTGGCTGTGCAGGTTAATCGCGTGGCTCCCGGTATGGCTCCGTTCCGATTGGTCCGATTCAAATGAAGTGGGACCGGCCCCTTTATTTGAAATTTCTGATAGAAAAATAAATCCAGATTCAATCCAAACTTGGAAAATCCATAACTTCCAGTAGAATTATCCAAAAATTCCCAAATAAGTTTTGTTAGAACCGGCATGAAGAATACTGTCCAGTGGTGCACTTGGATTTGTATGAAAAGCCATAGAAATTTCTTTATAATTCAGATAAGCAAAATGCTTAAAGAATTCATTCCTATAGTTCTGTTAATTGGAAAATTCCCAATTTTGGTCAGAACACTATTGTTAATACACTTGATTTCCAGTAAAAGTTTAAAGTACATTGGACTTAAAATACTGGGTTGATCAATATTCCAAATATCTCTGTAGTTATAAATTGAGAAAATGGAAAAACCAATTTCCAAAAATTTACCCAAACTTGAAAAATCAGTTTCTCCCTGTAGGAAGCTTAGAAAATAGTGAAACAAATTTTCCTAGAACCAGTGAGACCCCCTATACATGATACAACCTCTGGTAGCTATGATTGGTCTCCAAAAATTTCAACCAAAATTTAGAGAAAGTTATTGCTTACCATAATTCTTAAGGACAACAAACTTCCTTGATCATCTCCTGTTCTTTGCAAGAATCTTTTCTACAGTCACTAGTATCTACCATAAAAGTCCCAAAGCCAATTAAGATAATTATCTTATTTTTATCTTAGGATATTCACACCACCTTAAGCATATTAATTATTCACAAAATCATTTATACCTAGTGTATGCATATCGTGTAGTAGCAGAAATCGAGGAGAAGCCGGAAGCTTTGGAGGTCCAGCTGCCGGAAACTAACATAGGCTCAGACTCGTATCCAGGCAAGCTCCGGTTTGCATTTAAGTTCCTTACAATGTTTTGCAGTTTTATTTCACCTTACGTCTTCAGATGATTGTGCATTACATTTAAGGTGTTTGACATCCACTTGCATGGCCCACACGGCCCGTTGAGTAGACACTGTTATGCTTATGCTCATAGGAATTCGGTGGAAGTCGAGTAGTTGGAATCTACTCATGAGATAGGAATTTTATCACACGGGAGGATCTGGAATAAGAAAATGGTTTATGAATATGAAATTGAGACCGAGCAGTGGGTAGGATGCAGCGAGACGTGGTCTCACGTGCGTAGCCCTGCTTGTGTCGATTGAGGACTGTTTTGTGTGCGGTCCTGCTGGACAAGCTTGAATTGTACCGGCGACATACTGGAGGAATGGGCTCCAGTAAACTCACGTAGCTTGATACTGGTTTGTCGAGGCATTCCGTTCCGTTTTATAGGCATGGGTTGAGGGCAGCAAGGTGTAAATCAGCTGGTGGGCACGTCAGAGTATGCCCCACGCTGTGACCTCCTGCTCGTGACGGATCGACCGGTTCGACATTTGAGTGTTTAGTGAAAGGTGGCCATATACGACTAGTACTGAATTGTTATGTAGGTACTGCTGTAAGTACTCGTTGGCATTTCCAAAAGTGCGTATGTGTCGTGTTGTTTCGGGTGTATCCTGATTGAAATCACCGTCCCTCGTGGTAATAGAGTATCAGTTGTTCACTACACCATGACATAGTAAATACTGAAGAAGTCAGGAGAATATGATATATTGGTTTACAAATTGCTTGGACAACCTTGTTTGGCTTAGAGATAGTACAATTAAAAGTTTACAATTTTCCCATACTTTACCTGTAAAAGCATTATGTGCTTTGTGCACGTCATATCATTGGCAAAACATTTCTTGTTTGGTTATGGAGTCTATGATGTGCCGTGCTTGAAGAATGTCATGTGCTACTTAAAATATGAATATAAGGATCCACTTGTAGGCGAGTCCTTTATGCTTTACCATACCTATGCTTAATATTCACCCTTGCATATGTCTAGTGAGATGGGTTAGTCTTGCTGAGCCTTATGCTCATGTTTGCAGTTAACGAGTTTTTGCAGATTATATGACTGATGACGGGTTTGATGACGAGGCTGCATCCCCTCCAGGGTTTACAGCCGAGTGGGAACCCTTCAGGCCGCCGTGTATTGTGTGTTGCTAGTGCAAAGTGTCCAGGGGAAGGATGAATTTGCCTTTGCATAGCTAGTGCTGAGAGTGTAGGTATGATGTATAGTTCTCTTTCCTTTCGTTAGTGTTTTAAAACTTCCGCTGTTCTTTTCAATAAAGACTTGGTATTGTAAATTGTTCTCGTTCTTTTCTTGTATACTGTTGGGTGGCGTATCGCACGGCACCACCCAATGAGATCCTTGGAGGTCGGGATTCCGGTCCCCACACTTTTACTTAACCCATTTCCACTTGTCTCTGGAAGAATAGTGCATGCATGTATTTTATGCAGGAAATAAGGTAAAAGATTAGGAGCAATGCTATAAATTATCATCCCAGCTAATCAAGTGCTGACACGTGGCATCACATGGATCAAATGGCCCACAAACAGAAGTATCCGAGGCCATCCAATAGTGTATCATCAATATTAGTCAATGGGACCCACCTGGAACTGACCCCGAGGAAGCACATAGGAAATGGTCCACTTTTCTGTTCGGCCGAAGTGCCTATTCGGCCAAAGTAAAATGTGCACAAAACTTGGTCAGCTTCTACGTATCGACTCCTTGTTGTGCTCTGATCACGATGAAGACCGATTCCCGCTTTCGGTGGCGGGAACCGACCCTTCCCCATCTATGAATGGGACCCCCTACCCTCACTTCTCACACACACCACTTGAGCTTCATTCTATTGTATCCACTATCTTCCATAGTCTTAGAGTAGTTTAGGCTGTAGAGATGAGATTCTCTAGTCCTTAGTCCAAATTAGGAAGGAGTGGAAGAAGTCTCTCTCTTCCCAATTCCAAATTGGGAATGGTATGGCTCACATATTCCTTATTGTATTTGTGACTTTATACATAATAAAGATGTTATCTTTAGTCTTTTTTTATTCATATACTTGGATGAAGCGTTTCTTTTTTGATTGTGGATTCCATGTATGTGGTAGGAGTAATCTTTATGACTATGTCATAACAACATTAATCTATCATCATAAACACTACAAACCCTCACTATAGTCTAATTAGTTATGATATGATCATGTTAATATGAATAACTTATGCTATGTTTCAACATTGGTTCAACGATATTTAGGTTACTCATTGCCTTAGGATGGCTTGTGCCGCGGCTCCTTAGGTATTTACTTAATATGCTAGCATGGTTCTAGGATAGTTAAGTAGCGTTGGATGTCTCGTATACCAATGGATTGAAGAGGAAGGTAGTAGGTGGTGACAGCTCTATCTGTCCTTTGTAATCCTCCATGTTCGGCTATGCCACAAGCTCTTGGCGGAAGTCATCCTAGTATTGCTAGGAGTAAGTCCGTGCCCGATGTGTTGAACAACTTAGCTTAAGGATTCACCATTGACATGCTCATTAGTATTTAACCTAGGCTATATATATGTGTATTAGAGGCATTGCAGGAGCAACTCCCTAACTCTTAGTCTAATCTCACTTAGATCCATTTACCCCCCTTTAGAATAGAATACTCTTGTGTGTGTCACACTACCTCTACATATCTATTACCTATCCTCACTAGAACCCTACCTAGACCAATCTACCCTCTTCATTTGATGATTGATTTACTTTCACTTAGCCTTCCTTTGGGAAAATATAAATTACACCTTTAGGAAAATATAAATGCTACATCGATAGTTTCTGTGCGCTTGCAGATATTTATCAGTGACATAACGTCAACAATCTGCTTGTTAGATATTTCTGCTTGACCGTTTGTTTGTGGGTGATAGGGAGTAGCAATATTATGTTGAACTTCAAGCTTACTTAGATAGCTCCGGAAGGTCGTATCAATGAAATGAGACTCTCTATCACTTATGACCATTCTGGGAGTGCCAAAGCGTGGGAAAATGATCTCATGGAACATTTTTCTAACTTGTTAGGAGTTGGGATTTCTACAAGGTAATGCCTCTACCATTTTGACACATAATAGACGACCACCAGAATGTACTCGCACTCATGGGACTTTGGAAAATTTCTCAAGAAGTCAATACCTCACACATCGAATAATTCAAATTGGAGATTATATGTGAGGGGCATGGCATTACGAGCAGTGATTCCTCCATGCTTCTAGCATTTTCAACATCGGCGAATGTATTCCTTGCCATACATTGAAGGCCAATAGAATCCACTTTGTCAGATTGTTGCTTGAGTACGATAAACACTGTAATGGCCTCCATAGGGGCCAGCATGGCATTTTTAAATGATTTTGGTGCCTCCGGTCGTGGGGACACACCTTCTAAGAAGGCCATCAACACATACTCGATAGAGGTATGGCTCGTCCCAAAGGTGTCTATGACTCTGATAAATGAGTTTCTATTTGTTCTCCCCTGGTGGTACATACCTCGTGACCATGAAGTTCACGATGTTCGCATACCAAGGGTGAGTGTCGGTCACCTTAAGCAACATGTCATCACATAGGAAGTCATTGATGGGTACATCCATGTGTTGTGTGACTTCCGTACGTGAGAGATGATCCGCAACGGAATTCTCCACTCCCTTCTTATCCTTCATCTCCAAATTAAATTCTTGGAGTAGGAGAGTCCATTGGATGAGCCTTGATTTAGCATCCTTTTTTGTGAGCAAAAATTTCAAGGTCGCATGGTCTGTATAGACTATGACCTTGGCTCCAACCAAATAGGACATAAACTTATCGATAGCAAAGACTACTGCAAGGAGCTCTTTTTCCGTGGTGGCATAATTAAGTTGTGCTCCTGTTGGAGTCTTGCTAGCGTAGGCTATGGTGTGATGCTTCTTATCTTTAGTTTGGCCCAAGACCGCACCAACAACAAAGCTGGCATCACACATGATTTCGAATCGTAGCGTCTAATCAGGGGGTTGGATGATTGGAGCTGAGACAAGTGTCTTTTTAAGTGTATCATAGGATTTAAGGCACTCCTCATCAAAATCAAAGGGAGCATACTTAGCTAATAGGTTTGTGAGGGGTCTAGCAATTTTGGAAAAATCCTTGATAAATTGTCGGTAGAACTCCACATGACCTAAAAAGTTGTGGATTCCCTTAATGTTGACTGGAGGTGGAAGTTGTTCAATAACTTCAATTTTTGCTTTGTCCACCTCTATCCCCCTCTCAGGCACTAAGTGTCCAAGAATGATGTCTTCTCGGACCATAAAATAACACTTCTCCCAATTAAGTATGATGTACTTCCCTTGGCATCTTTGTAAGACCTTATCTAAATTTTTCAAACAATGATAAAAAATTTGCCATAGTCGAAGAAATCGTCCATGAAAACTTCCATGATTTTCTCAATCGTGTCGGAAAATATAGACATGATGCACCTTTGAAAGGAGGCAGATGCATTACACAGTCCAAAAAACATTCGCCAGTAGGCATACGTCCCATATGGACATGTTAATGTGGTCTTACTTTGATCATTGGGATTGATGGCAATTTGATGATAGCTCGAGTACCCATGAAAGAAAACAAAAGAAGGAGTGTTTTTCCAACCATTCCAACATCTCAATGCACATCCTCCATCTTGTGACGGTTCGTTGATGAATTAATTCATTCTTCTCATTTTGAACGACCGTCATTCCTCCCTTCTTTGGCACTACTTGGACCGGGCTAACCCACTCACTATGAGGCACAGGATAAATAATCCTGGCATGAAGGAGTTTCAAGACCTCCTTTTTGACAACCTCATGCATCGGATTATTCAACCGTCGTTGACGCTCCCGTGAAGGGGTACTCTCGGGGTCGATGGGAATGCGATGAGAGCAAAGAGCAGGGTTGATGTCCTTAAGGTCTTGAAGTGAGTAGCAAAAAATAGTCATATGCTTTTCAAATAGGGTGTGACACCCGGTTCCGAAATCAACCAAGTGAACGCATATGTGTGCCCAGGACGTTCAACACACATACACGAGTGAATTCGCAAAAGGATATACAGAAAATTACCACATAACAAAATTAAATAAGCACTTTTATTACACAATTCATAATATCCTCGAATACAAGCTCTAATGAATATTAATGACAAGTTGAACTAAAGCAGCGGAAATAAACTAAATTGAGCAAACTAAGCAGCATAAGCAAATAGGGTATAGCGTAGCTCCAATCAACATCACAGGCAAAGCTGACGGCAGACACGACCTAGAACTCCGCATTATCATCGTTTAACTCCCAATACTGATCTGCAACTGTTGGTGGGGAAATTGCAAGGGTGAGTACATGTAGTACTCAGCAAGTGTGGAAAATATGATATGTAGCGGATTCAAATGATGAATATAATAATGGCCAAGTGCTGAAAAGTACATTAAAACATTTGAAAAGCAATATGTTATATGTATGTGAAGTAAACCCATCATAAACCATAAGTAATAACATAGTGCCAATCTATAATCTATATCCATCATCTATATACCAGATATCACCATTACCTTTAATCATATCCAATACTAGAATTTAATCCATAACCAGCCATAACCAGTACCAAACCATCCCAAATTCCAAGTTTCCTCTAATCATATAGGTCATCCAGGTGCTCGTAACCGGGAACACGGCTATTGATGAGGACATCACAACAGTGGAGACGCACATTGAACTGCAAGGACCAATCACAAGAGCACGAGCACGGTTATTAAATCAGCAGGTGAATTCGTTCCTAACTTCTTTTGCATGTGAGTTTGAGAATAGATTGCTATATGATGATTTAATTGTTATTAGGAATAATGGAGAAGATCAATAAGTGAAGGAAAGAGGCCTTGGGAGCGTGGAGAATCAGCTGGGACGTCCAGAAATTGATGGAAACAGTTTACAACTCGGACTCGAGTACAACTCGGAGTTCAGGAGCAGTCCACCTTAAAACGGACGCCCAGGAGGCATACGGACCCCGTTTTCGACGTTCTACATATGCATGAAAAGAGTAGAAGATAAAATTTCCAATGGTCCTGGTCCCACCTCAAAATTCTTCCGGAGTCGTCGGGAATCATCGAAACAAGTCGAGTCCAGATTTCTGTCCGGTGCTGCGCCACCGAATCGGGTCTTTGGGCCTTGTATCCCGTAAGAGTCTATTAGGGACGCGTCTAATCGTGTTTTGGTCGAACCATAGCCTATAAATACTGCAGCCTCCAGTCATATTCAGTGGGTTTTGCTTCGATCAATAATATCGCTGTTCTACAGTTTGTGAGACCCCAACTTCGCGATTTCCTGATCGTGTTTTCGACGTTCTTGCTCGTGTTCTCGGTTGCACTTGCAGGGATTAGCCTTCTTGGCAAGGTCAAGCGTGTGAAGCACGGTTGATAAACAACGGAGCCGTGGTGTAGTGATTGCAGGGGTACTCGAACCGCTCGAGTGCCGAGGATCATCAACGTCGAGTGCTCCACCCCAATCGACATACCTTTCGGAAGATCGGGCCTAAACCTACTCATCAATTGGTATCAGATTTCCAGGTTGCCCGTGAGGTATCTTTGTTTTCCTTCCGTTAGATCAATTTTGTTTCTTACCTAGAGTCCACTGAAAAGCCACAAAAAATTAGATCGTTTTTACCGCTTCCCAAACTATAGTGCCTGCAGTTTCGTTTTTCAGTTTGCATTGTTGAGTTTGAATTCGTGTGGTCGAGTCTTGTTGCTGGTTTAGCTTTGTGTTTTGGGTCCTAGTTATCGTGTTTCGTCCTTGTTTTCTTTCTATTCGACACCTATTCTATAATCCCTAAATAACAAACCGATCCACCATGTTCATCGGTTTGCCCTAGCTAGCCGCCTTGCGTGAACTCCCGCATCGCCAGCTCTAGATTAGGTGACAAACTTTTGTGCCATTCGTCCTTAAATCATCACACACCACCCCATTAGTTGCTGTGCAAATTACCGATCGTTTTCATATCCGATTGCGAGTTCTGTTCTCAAACCGAGTTGGAATCAGCATAAAAAAAACGTAACTCAGACAACCTACCTTAAAACAGCCATAACTTTCGCATACGAACTCGAAATCGGACGATTTTTTTTCAAATTCATCTACGCCAAATTTCGCATCTGATTTTCTGCCGCGTAGACGCGTTCGGCAAAATTAGATTGCCTAAATTCCCCTCAGAAGATAGGTTATCCGGCCTCTGAAGTTTCAGCACGAATTTTAAAGAATCTTCTTGATTTTCTATAGGCCGCATATTACATCCAATTGAGCTGCAAATTTGTGTGCTTCCTATATTTGTGCTCCTGAGTAAAGAAACAATATCAAAAAATATTACAAAAAAGAAAAAAAATAGTGAAGAGCACGCATATTAAAGCAATTGGCCTCTATATCATTCTGTCTTTCTTTTGCCTTGATACTACCTTGTGTTGTGCTAGGCTCTAGGGCACTTGGTTGACCAGCAACAGTTTCCTACATTGAATACTTATTCAACTTTGTTTAGTTGTTAACGATTTTCTGCTTATTAGCCACCATATTGTGCCATCCAAGACCTTTCTCTTGAGCATAACAGGTACCTTTGCAATCACCCCATGCTTCATCAGTTCATCTCACCGTCCACACCACCTGTTGTGTCGGTAAGAACACTTGTAAGAGCGTGGTAAGATGCTTGAGCGAGAGAGATTGTTTTCTTCCACCTTCCGCATTGTCACTGTAGTTGATAGGGATAACATATTTTTTTGTTGTCTTTTGTTTCCTACTAACAATGGCAGGAGAAGACAATGATGACGAATGTGTCAACATACTGAGTTACGTGATATGATGAAGACCATGATGGATATGTTCGCCAAATACAACGTAGCAACGGAGGAGTCATTGGCGAACTTGACTCGCCAACTAGATGACCTTGCTCTTCGGTTGAATACTTTTGAGGCTCGGTTGCCTCTCGCTGGAAGACAAGAAGACAATGCTTATGATGAACTGGAAGATCACAATAATCAGCCAAGACTGCCACTTTATCGTCGAGGTATGGGAGGTAATAATCATAACAATTATTATAATCGTCCTCCTGATGATGCTTTTGCTAAAGTGAAATTTACTATACCCTCTTTTTCTGGTGCTTATGATGCTGAGGCTTATCTTGATTGGTAGATGACAGTAGAGCAAAAATTTAATTCCCATCTTGTTCCTGAACAACATAGAGTTCGTTAAGCCACTAGTGACTTTAAGGACTTTGCTATCATATGGTGGAATGAACTTGTTAAAACTAGAAAGACCCTCCAAAATGGGATAGATTAAAGGAAGCTATGTGTGTTCGATTTGTTCCTCCATCTTTTCAGTGGGACCTTCGCAAAAAATTGCAGCGTTTAGACCAAGGTAACATGTCCGTAGAGGAGTATTATCAAGAGTTACAAAAAGGTATGTTGCGTTGTGGGGTAGTAGAGGACATGGATGATAAAATAGCTCGTTTTATGGGGGGTGAGGCGTGAAATTCAGGACATTGTTGATTACAAGGAATATGATACTGTTAACAGATTGTTTCAGCTTGCTATGTTGGCAGAAAAAGAATTGCAGGGCCGACAACAACAGCAACATCGCACGAGGAGCAACTTCACGCCGCGTGCAGCGACTACACCATCCAAAACAGCACCATCTTCGACCCGCCGTGCAGCGACTACACCACCCAATGGCGGCCAACGAACTATACCTACTGCACCACCTTCTCGCGTGCCGGAAGGCAGCAAGGCGACATCATTCAAGCCTTCTTCATCCACTCCTTCTACGGGTCATACTTCCAACATCAAGTGTCACTGCTGCAAGGGACTTGGTCATATGATGAGAGATTGCCCGAGCAAACGAGCATACATAGCATGCGGCGATGGCGGTATGATAGTACTTCAGATGTTGAAGATGAATATTCTCTAGCTACTGACTTTACAGATCCAAATGACGAACACACCGAAGAAGTGGTACTTGGTACAGCGGCGACGGAGAACTATAGGAGCATCATTGTGCAGCATGCCTTGAGCTCCAAAGTGGAGGCCGGCGACAAGCTACAACGACACAACCTCTTCCACATGTTTCTCGTCGTCAAAGACTGCCGTGTACACACTATAATTGATGGAGGTAGCTGCAATAACTTGGTGAACACGAACATCGTCAAGAAACTCGGTTTGACAACAAGAGAACACCCTCATCCGTACCACATTCAATGGTTCAACAACAGCGGTAAGGTTCGGGTAACACAAACAGCGAGAATACATTTTTCAATTTGTTCATACCATGATTTTGCTGATTTTGATGTTGTTCCTATGGATGCTTGTTCTCTTTTATTGGGTCGTCCTTGGGAATTTGATACAGATGCTATTCATCATGGTAGAACTAATAAATATACTCTCATGCATAAGGGAAAGAAAATCACTTTGCTCCCCATGACTCCTGCTGAAATTGTGCATTTTGAGAAGAGTAAAATTCGTGATGGCAAAGAAAAAAAATTAGAATCTGAAAAACAACAAGTTATTAAGTTAAAATCACCATCGTTGCTCGCAACTAAATCTGAACTTGCTAATTTATTCGATGCTAAGGGGATGTGCTATGCTTTAGTTTGCAAAGAAGCCATGTTTTTACTTCATGCATTGTCTATTGCATTGCCCCCTGCTGTTGCTAACCTTTTCCAGGAGTTTGAGGATGTATTTCCCTCCGAGATACCCCCTGGTTTACCACCGATGAGAGGCATTGAACACAAGATCGATTTGATTCCAGGAGCAAGTTTGCCAAATCGTGCAGCATACAGGGCGAATCCACAAGAAACTAAGGAAATTCAGCGACAAGTCCAAGATCTTTTGGACCACAGGTACATTCATGAAAGCCTTATCCCTTGTTCCGTTCCTGTTCTTTTGGTTCCTAAGAAAGATGGTAGTTGGTGCATGTGTGTTGATTGTCGAGCGACTAATAACAACACCATTCAATATCGTTATCCTATTCCTCGATTAGATGACATGCTTGATGAATTGAGTGGTGCTATCATATTCACAAAAATTGACTTGCATAGTGGTTACCACCAAATTAGAATGGCACTAGGAGATGAATGGAAAACTGCATTTAAAACCAAGTTTGGACTTTATGAGTGGTTAGTCATGCCTTTTGGTTTAACTAATGCACCCAACACCTTTATGCGATTAATGAATGAGGTTTTACGTGCTTTCATTGGACAATTTGTGTTGGTTTACTTTGATGATATCCTCATTTACAGCAAGTCATATGATGAACATCTTGATCATTTACGTGCTGTTTTTACTGTTTTGAGAGATGCACGTTTGTTTGGTAACCTCGAAAAGTGCGTCTTTTGCACCAATCGAGTCTCGTTTCTTGGCTATGTCGTTTCCTCGCAGCGAATTGAGATGGATGAGGCAAAAATTGAAGCAATCACCAGCTGGCCAGCCCCAACAACCGTCACACAGGTTCATAGTTTTCTTGGTCTTGCAGGTTTTTATCGGCGCTTTATGCGGGATTTCAGCACCATTGCAGCACCTCTACATGAGCTAACGAAGAAGGGAGTTCCATTTCGATGGGGCGAACAGCAGCAACAAGCTTTTGATGCTCTCAAATCAAAGCTTACACAAGCACCATTACTACAACTTCCTGATTTTAACAAGACTTTTGAGCTAGAATGTGATGCAAGCGGCATTGGTATTGGAGGCGTTCTCATACAAGGAGGTAAACCCGTTGCTTTCTTTAGTGAAAAACTTCATGGTCCTTCTCTGAATTATTCTACTTATGATAAGAAATTGTATGCCTTAGTACGTGTATTACAAACTTGGCAACATTATCTTTGGTCTAAGGAGTTTGTCATACATTTCGATCATGAATCATTGAAGTATCTTAAGTGTCAAACTAATCTGAATAAATGACATGCTAAATGGATTGAGTTCATAGAGTCATTTCCATACATCATTAAGCATAAGAAAGGGAAGGAAAATATCATTGCCGATGCATTATCTAGGCGTTATACCATGCTGTCCCTACTTGATCATAAAATCTTTGGTTTGGAAACAATAAAAGCATTATATCATACTGATTTGAACTTCAAAGATGCTTTTGAAAATTGTAGAGAAGGAAGAACTTGGAATAAATATGTGATGCGAGAGGGTCTCCTCTATTGTGCTAACAAGCTATGCGTTCCAGCTAGCTCTGTTCGTCTATTGCTTTTGCAGGAGGCACATGGAGGAGGTTTGATGGGACATTTTGGAGTGAAGAAAACTGAAGACGTGCTGTCCACACACTTCTTTTGGCCAAAGATGAGGCGTGATGTCGAGCGCTACGTGTCACGATGTACTACTTGCAACAAAGCTAAGTCTCGCCTTAACTCACATGGTCTTTATATGCCTCTTCCTGTTCCTAGTGTACCTTGGGAGGATATTTCTATGGACTTTGTTTTGGGATTGCCTAGGACTAAGAGGGGGAGGGATAGTATTTTTGTAGTTGTTGATCGTTTTTCCAAAATGGCACACTTTATACCTTGTCATAAGAATGATAATGCCTCACACATTGCTGATTTATTTATGTCGAAAATTGTTCGTTTACATGGTGTGCCCAATACCATTGTTTCTGACCGTGATGCAAAATTTTTAAGTCATTTTTGGAGAACTTTGTGGTATAAATTGGGAACCAAGTTGCTGTTTTCAACTACATGTCACCCACAAATGGATGGACAGACCGAGGTAGTTAATCGTACTTTATCCACTATGTTGCGGGCTGTCTTGAAAACAAATTTGAAGTTGTGGGAGGAGTGTCTACCACATATAGAATTTGCTTACAACAGATCCGTTCACTCCACGACAAAGGTAACTCCATTCCAGGTAGTGTATGGTTTCAATCCCCGTGCTCCTATTGATTTACTACCTTTGCCTTCTTCTGAAACTATAAATTTGGATGCTACACAATGATCTGAATTCATTCTTAAGATGCATGAAACTACAAAGAAAAATATTGCAATGATGAATGAGAAGTATAGGATTGCAGGTAGTAAAGGTAGAAAAGAAGTAAAACTTGAACCGTGTGATTTGGTGTGGTTACATTTGAGAAAAGAGCGATTTCCCGACTTGAGAAAATCTAAACTTATGCCACGAGCTGCTGGTTCTTTTAAGATCGTTGAAAAGATTAATGATAATGCATATAAGCTTGAATTGCCTCCCAATTTTGGGGTTAGTCCTACATTTATCATTTCAGATTTGCGGCCGTACTTGGGAGAAGATGAACTTGAGTCGAGGACGACTCCAATTCAAGAGGGGGAGGATGATGAGGACATCACAACAGCGGAGACGCACATTAAACTGCAAGGACCAATCACAAGAGCACGAGCACGGTTATTAAATCAGTAGATGAATTCGTTCCTAACTTCTTTTGCATGTGAGTTTGAGAATAGATTGCTATGTGATGATTTAATTGTTATTAGGAATAATGGATAAGATCAACAAGTGAAGGAAAGAGGCCTTGGGAGCGTGGAGAACCAGCTGGGACGTCCACAAGTTGATGGAAACAGTTTACAACTCAGACTCGAGTACAACTCGGAGTCCAGGAGCAGTCCACCTTAAAACGGACGCCCAGGAGGCATACGGACTCCGTTTTCGACGTTCTACATATGCACGGAAAGAGGAGAAGATAATATTTCCAATGGCTCTGGTCCCACCTCAAAATTCTTCCGGAGTCATTGGGAATCATCGAAACAAGTCGAGTCCAGATTTCTGTCCGGTGCTGGGCCACCGAATCGGGCCTTTGGGCCTTGTATCCCGTAAGAGTCCATTAGGGACGCGTCTAATCGTGTTTTGGTCGAACCCTAGCCTATAAATACTGCAGTTGCCGGTCATATTTGGTGGTTTTTGCTTAGATCAATAATATCGCCGTTCTACGGTTTGTGAGACCCCAACTTCGCGATTTTCTGATCGTGTCTTCGACGTTCTTGCTCGTGTTCTCGGTTGCACTTGCAGGGATTAGCCTTCTTGACGAGGTCAAGCGTGTGCAGCACAGTTGATAACCAACGGAGCCGTGGTGTAGTGATTGCAGGGGTACTCGAACTGCTCAAGTGCTGCGGATCATCAACGTCGAGTTCTCCACCCCAATCGACATACCTTTCGGAAGATCGGGCCTAAACCTACTCATCAGCTATCATGATAGTTTTAAAGACACTCTGCAGAGTTTGTACCACTTTACTCACGTATTTGTGATTTCATCACCTTTCGGTTATTGTAACCTCTATTATGCTGTCTCACACTTTCGTCAGTGTGTGGCCAAGAGATCACAAAATAGCCTTTACAAAGGGATTACTAGCCTATTTAGACCCCACGGAGGTTTCACCGGTGGTGATGCCTCCAACTAAGCACATCTTCAACCAAGGGCCCCCTCTTGAGTCATTCGGATCCTAGGGTAGCCCCACCAATCATCAACAAACCCAATCCAACTACCCCTTCCTCGAGCATCCTTAATGGTCCAAATAGCACTGGCAAAACCCTAATTTATCAGCTACGCCGCACCCATACTTGGCCTCGTGGTGGCACTGTTGTCCTGGCTTATTCTCACATGAATCGGTCCTTAGATCTAAAGCAAGCAAACCACCATAACATCCAACCCATCCGCATACCAGGCTTGCTTAGATCACCCATTACCACATCATATTAACCAGTTCATGTTAATCATAATCTCATAAATACATAATTAAGTTAAGTGGTATAGTTGTTTTCCCATCCCAATTAATTAAGCGAAGCAAAAAGTGTAAAAAGCCCATCCCGACTCTCTACCATAAATTTCATGTGATAGGGGTGGTTAAACAAAGCTAGTAAACTTCCTATCATAGGATTCCCATCAATTTGACACAGACATGCAGTTTTGCAAACAAAACATTTATTTTAGAAAATGGATCAATATGTTCAAGGAAACTTGCCTTGCTCTTTGGCTTGATTTGGGCCTTCAAACTCTTGGTGCTGGACATCCTCTGCAGCACTCTCTAGCGCCAATCCATCTAAACCGCACAAAAAAACATACAGGACAAGAAACACAATCAAAGAGTGCACAAATATTACTCAATATGATATGACATGCATGATTAATGCAAATGCGAAGCAAAACTAGTTAATAAGTTGTTAATAATGTCTATTAATCAATTACAATTGTGATTAAGAAGTCTACACAGGTTTGGAGTTGATTAGATCTAATTCTTAGAACTAATTCAACATAATTTAACCAGGAAAATCGGACTAGTCCGCTAGGGACCGATCTAGTCCGCAGTTCGCGGAACTAGCAAACTGGGTTTTTCTAGATCGACGTGAATTTGGAGATTTGGAGTTGAATTCACGTAAGGAAGAGGAAGTATAAGGTATACTAGGTGTCCAAGACTCCAAAGAATCAAGGGTATTGGAGGCAACACTTGGATCTTGACGATCTAGGGTGGATGAAGCTTGATGGTGAATCGTTGATGAAGAACGCAAACTTGATGGATATCTTGACCCTCTTTCATTTCCTCCTATTCTTCTTCTTGCTCTAGATCTCCTTCTCCCTCCTTGGTGGCGGCTATTCACGAGCTAGGGTTTTGGTGTGGTTGAAAAGTGGCAAATAGATGTCAAGCTAAGGGGTGGGGTTGTTTATATAGAGGTGGAGGGCTAGGGTTGGGTGGATTTCGAGTTTGAGATGAGTATGGGTCGGTTTGGAGTCCCACACAGGCTCTAAAAGAGTTAGGCACAACGTCCCTAGGCCCACTTAACATAAAACGTAAGAAACAAGTCGTGAAACAAAGATCAACTCCGAGTCGCAATTTACCGGACAAGTCCGGAAAGGGCCGGACTAGTCCGAAGTTAGACTTAATGATATCGGACAAGTCCAGACTGGACATCGGACAAGTCCGAACTTATCCAGAGGGGAAAAACGGAGAAGTCTGGCCAAAATCGGACAAGTCTGACTTTAGTTAGAGGGGAAACGGACAAGTCCGCTGCAAACCGGACAAGTTCGAACAAGTCCAGGGAACTAGTAAAATTTCCAAGGAATTGGAATACCGGACTAGTCCGCAATGGACTGGACAAGTTCGAAACTGTCCAGACAGATTAGTCCGCAGCAAAACGAACAAGCCGGTTGAAGTCAAAGAGAAATCGGACTAGTCCGCACCAAAATTGGACAAGTCCGCACTTGCAAATTTCTTAAGTGCGGTTTTACTATAAATTCATTTTAAACTTATTTCTTTTTACGGGTTAATGTTAGACATGAATATGAACTTATGCGATGCATGATGCATGAAAATGAGGGTGTTACAAATCTACCCCCCTTAAAATGAATCTCGCCCTCGAGATTCGACGCGGAAGAGAAGAGATAGAAAAATTCCTTTTTGAGATCATCTTCCAACTCCCATGATGCCTCTGATTCTGTGTGATTTTTTCATTGCACTTTACACCAATGAATCACCTTATTTCTTGTGATTCTCTCCTTAGTTTCCAAGATTTTGACCGGTTGCTCGGCATAAGTCAAATCTGCCTCTAATTCATAATCTTCCATTGGCACTTGTTCTTCTGGTACCCTTAAACACTTCTTGAGTTGGGAAACATGAAACACATCATGTACATTTGATAGATGAGTTGGCATCTCCAACTTATACGCTACTTCTCCTCTTTTGTCCAAAATCTTGAATGGTCCAATATAGCGAGGTGCTAGCTTGCCTCTGATATTAAACCTCTTATGACCTCTCATTGGTGACACCTTGAGGTAAATTAAGTCTCCTACATCAAAGGCTAGTTTCCTTCTCCTATTATCCGCATAGCCTTTTTGCCTTGATTGAGCAGCCCTCAAGCTTTCACGAATAATCAGGACTTGTTTATCAGCTTCTTGCAACATGTTAGGTCCAAACACTTGATTTTCCTCTGTCTCATTCCAGAACAAAGGTGTCCTACACTTCCTTCCATACAATGCTTCAAAAGGTGACATCTTCAAGCTCGCTTGATAACTATTGTTGTATGAGAATTCCGCATACGACAAGCTCTTGTCCCAACATTTCCCATGCTTTAAAGCACAAGCTCTTAACATATCCTCTAAAATTTCGTTGGTCCTCTCAGTTTGTCCATCTGTTTGAGGGTGATATGCTGAGCTGAAATTCAACCTTGTTCCCAAAGTTTCATGCAATTTTTGCCAAAACCTGGAGCTAAATTGAGAACCTCTATCCGAGACTATCTTCTTCGAAACCCCATGTCGGCACACAATGTGCTACATGTATAGCTCTGCCAGCTTTGCGGTGGTATAGGTGGCCTTGACAGGAATAAAATGAGCTGACTTAGTTAACCAATCCACAATTACCCATATATAGTCATAACCGGACTGAGTATGCGGTAAACCAACTATGAAGTCCATTCCAATTTCTTCCCACTTCCATTCTGGAATCCTTAATGGCTGTAATAATCCTTCTGGCCTTTGATGTTTTGCCTTGAGTCGTTGGCACACATCACACAAAGCTACATATTCGCCTATGTCCTTTTTCATGCTAGCCCACCAATAGCACGTCTTCAAGTCCTTGTACATATTCGTACAACCGGGGTAAATCGAGTATGGCGAGTCATGTGCCTCTTTTAATATTGTCTCCCGAATATGCTTATCAATGGGCACAACAATCCTTTTTTCCCAGCCATAAAGTACCATGGTCATTCTCATCAAATCTGAATTCTCTCCCCTCTTGGGCCCTTTCCTTCATTTCTTGGATTTCCTCGTCCTTTGTTTGACCCTCTCGAATGTCCTGCTCTAAGGTCGGATTTAACTCCATTATTCCCATCTCATTCATAAATCTAAGATTCAACCATTCAAACTCCTTGCATAACTAGGATGGCAGCTCTCGAACTACGAGTTGATGACTTACTCCCTTCCTACTCAAGGCATCGACCACTATATTAGCCTTCCCCGGGTGATAATTGATTCCCAAATCATAATCCTTGATGAGCTCCAACCATCTTCGTTGCCTCAAATTCAGGTCCATCCATTTGTGTGAAAATGTACTTGAGACTCTTATGATCCGTGTAAATTTTACACCTATGACCAAGAATGTAGTGTCTCCAAATATTCAATATGTGTACCACAACTGCAAGTTACAAATCATGCATTGGATAATTCTGCTCATGTTTCTTCAATTGCCTCGACGCGTAGGCAACCACTTGACCTTCTTGCATAAGCACACATCTAAGTCCTTGTCTCGCTGCATCACAATATATATCAAAACTCTTGATTACGTCTGGCAAAACCAAAAATAGGGTTGTTGTTAACCTTTTCTTCAACTTCTCAAAACTCTCTTGACAAGCTTGGGTCAATTGGAAAGCTTTCCCCTTCATCAACAATTCCGTCATTGGTTTGGCTATTTTGGAAAAGTCCTTGATGAATTGACGGTAATATCCAGTCATCCCAAGAAAACTCCGGATTTCCTTTACATTTTGTGGGGGTTCCCATTTCAACATGTCTCTCACTTTCCTAGGGTCAACCGATACTCCTCCTGAGATGATATGACCCAAAAACGACACCTCTTTCAACCAAAACTGACACTTGCTGAATTTGGCGTACAATTGATGCTCCCTCAATTTCTGCAATGTAAGTCTCAAGTGTTCCTCATGCTCCTTCTCATACTTCGAGTAGATCATAATGTCATCAATGAACACCACAACGAACTTTTCCAAGTACTCCACGAATACCCTATTCATGAGGTACATAAAATATGCAGGTTCATTGGTCAATCCAAAGGACATCACGGTGTACTCATAAGATCCATATCGTGTCCTGGAAGCTTTCTTGGGTATGTCCGATGGTCTAATCTTCATTTGAAAATATCCCAACCTCAAATCAATCTTGGAGAAGACACAAGCACCCTTCGTCTTATCAAACAAGTCTTCTATGTGTGGCAAGGTGTACTTGTTCTTAATGATCACCTCATTGAGAGATCGGTAATCCACACACATCCTTTGCAACCCATCCTTATTATCCACGAAAAAAATGGGCGCTCCCCAAGGTGAAGAACTGGGGCGAATAAAACCCTTCTCTAGGTTCTCTTGAATCTACTTCTTGAGCTTTGCTAATTCCTTAGGAGGCATCCTATATGGCCTCTTAGCTATAGGTGCAGTTCCAGGTATTAAATCAATAACAAATTCAATGTCTCAATCAGGTGGCATACCTGACAACTCATCCGGAAACACATCCAAAAATCCACACACCATCGGAATCTCCTCAATTGTGGCACCGTCCATATGGTTCAGCTCCAATTGCTTTGGTGCGTGTTGAGATGCTTCAAACTCTATGTTGATCCCTTTCTCATTGGTCAGCTTCACCGTCTTCGTGGCACATTCGATGACTCCATTGTGCTTCCTCAACCAGTCCATACAAAGTATAATATCCAATCCTTGAGAATCCAAAACAATGAGGTTGGCGAAGAAGTCTACCCCCTTATTATATGGCTTACTTTTGGACATACTATATTTGTCCTCATCTCTCCTCCAGGAGACTTAACCAATAGAGTAAACTTCATATGAGAGATAGGCAAACTATACTTGGTAACATATTTCGATGAAATGAATGAATGCGATGCTCCAGAATCAAATAACAAAGTCACTGGGTTGAAGTTTCCGAGAAACATACCAATCACCACGTCATCCGCTTGTTGCGCCTTCTCCGTAGAGACATGGTTCACGTTGCCACGAGAAAAATTATGCTATCCACGGTTCCCTTGTGGCGCTCCTCCATTGGGTCTTGGGTTATGTCTTGGCGCATTGCTTCCTTGACCAAGGCAGACTTAGGACATTGATGTGTCCAACTTCTCCACAAGTATAGCACTTCTTTGCTGCACCAGAATTTGGACGGACATGATTCTATGCATTGGCACCAGGAAAGTTGGCACGAGGTGCATAAGGCATTGAAGGACTAGGTGCTTGCATAACAGGGCGTTGCTGCACAAACTGAGTTGGGCGCGGTGCATAACCAGGGCATTGTACAGGAGCAGATGAGTTGTATAATGGCACATTGGTGGCACAAAGCGAGGGCGCACATTACTTCCTTGTTGCTGTTCTTGATACAATGCCTTCCTCTTGGTGTCTCGCTCCATCTCACGAACTTTGTTCTCCACAACAATTGCTTTGTCCACAAGGTTATGGAAGTTTGCATAATCACAGTTGAGCAGTTGCACTTGGATCTCATTGTTCAAGCCTCTCATGAACAAATATTGCTTCCGGCTGTCCCGACTCAGATCCTCAGGCACATACCTTGAGAGTTGAGTGAATTTATTGAGGTATTCGCCCACACTCGATCTTCCTTGACTCAAGTTCTCAAATTCTTGCATCTTCAAGATCATGACACCTTCCGGTACATAATGAGAACGGAAGCTCTTCTTGAATTCCGCCCAGGTGATCCTCTCCTGATTCTCGTGAGCATTGCATAGTGAATCCCACCAATTGGCGGCTGCTCCAACAAGTTGATGAGAAGCAAATAGAATCTTCTCTCGGTCGCTGCATTGGACAATAGCTAGCTTCTTCTCCACGGACTTAAGCCAATCATCAGCATACATAGGGTTAGCAGCTTGAGCAAAAGTCGGTGGCCTAGTCCTCGAAAACTCTCTCAAACGGCTATGAGGAGGTGGGGTGGCGGTGGAGGCATGTGGGGATGATTGGTGTTGTTACCAGCCCGCAGCTGTCCCATAATTTGTATCATGGTCTGCATGAGCTGGTTCTGCAAAAGCTGCTCAATATTGATAGCTCCCTAAGCAAGTTCTTGTCCATTATTGTTCTGAGGTGCTCCATTATTCTCCTCCTCATCATTAGCATCCCTATGGTTGCAAGTCCTCATCATCTGAAGAAAAGCAAGAGATAAGAATTTAGAAAACATCCCCAACTATATGCATCAAGGGATATGAACTAAGCAACTACCTATACTAGCCTATATGGACATGGCAATGCTAAAGCATCCCAAAATCCTCTATTAAATACACAAGCAAATAATATATAGCAAACAACACACCAAACAAAAACACCTCGATTTTTTAGTGCTCCTATGTGCTCTAAAGTGTCCATTCTATCTAGGTTGCGTCCTACGGTCAACCTGTGGCTCTAATACCAATTTGTGACACCCGATTCCGAAAATGAATCAAGTGAACGCATATGTGTGCCCATGACATTCAACACACACACACGAGTGCATTTACTGGCAAATAGCACTTCTACCCCTTTCCCGAGCATCCTTAATGGTCCAAATAGCACTGGCAAAGCCCTAATTAATCAGCTACGCCGCACCCACACTTGGCCTTGTGGTGGCACTATTGTCCTGGCTTATTCTCGCATGAACCGGTCCTTAGATCTAAAGCAAGCAAACTACCATAACATCCAACCCATCTGCATACCAGGCTTGCTTAGATCATCCATTACCAAATCATATTAACCAGTTCATGTTAATCATAATCTGATAAATACATAATTATGTTAAGTGGTATAGTTGTTTTCCCATCCCAATTAATTAAGCAAAGCAAAAAGGGTAAAAAGCACATCCTGACTCTCTACCATGAATTCCAGGTGACAAGGGTGGTTAAACAAAGCTAGTAAACTTCCTATCATAGGATTCCCATCAATTTTACACAGGCATGCAGTTTTGCAAACAAAACATTTATTTTAGAGACAGGATCAATATGTTCAAGGACACTTGCCTTGCTCTTGGGCTTGATTCAGGTAAGAGCCTTCAAACTCTTGGTGTTGGAGATCCTCCGCAGCACTCACTAGCGCCAATCCGTCTAAACCGCGCAAAAAACATACAGGACAAGAAACACAATCAAAGAGTGCACAAATATTACTCAATATGACATGACATGCATGATTAATGCAAATGTGAAGCAAAAGTTGTTAATAATGTTTATTAATCAATTACAATAGTGATTAAGAAGTCTACATAGGTTTGGAGTTGATTAGATCTAATTTTTAGAATTAATTCAACACAATTTAACCAGGAAAATCGGACTAGTCCACTAGGGACTAGACTAGTCCGCACTTTGCGAAACTAGCGAACTAGGGTTTTCTATATTGATGTGAATCGAGATTTGGGGTTGAATTCACGTAAGGAAGAGGAAGTAGAAGGTATACCAGTTGTCTAAGACTCCAAAGAATCAAGAGTATTGGAGGCAACACTTGGATCTTGACGATCTAGGGTCGATAAAGAATTTGATTGTGAATCGTTGATGAAGAATGAAAACTTGATGGAGATCTTGACCCTCTTTCGTTTGCTCCTCTTCTTCTTCTTGCTCTAGATCTCCTTCTCCCTCCTTGGTGGCAGCTATTCATGAGCTAGGGTTTGGGTGTGGTTGAAAAGTGGCAAATAGATGTCAAGCCAAGGGGTGGGGTTGTTTATATAGATGTGGAGGGGCAGGGTTGGGTGGATTTTGAGTTTGAAATGAGTAGGGGTCGGTTTGGAGTCCCACACGGGATCTAAAAGAGTTAGGCACGACGTCTCTAGGCCCACTTAATGTAAAACCCAAAAAACAAGTCGTGAAACAAAGATCAACTCGGAGTTGTGATTTATCGGACAAGTTTGAAAAGGGCTGGGCTAGTCCGAAGTTACACAGAGAGATATCGGAGAAGTCCAGACTGAACATCGGACAAGTCCGAACTTATCTCGAGGGGAAAAACAGACAAGTCTAGCCAAAATCGAACAAGTCTGACTTTAGTCAGAGGGGAAACGGACAAGTCCGCTACAAAACCAGACAAGTCCAGGGACTTAGTAAAATTTCCACGGAATTGGAATACCGGACTAGTATGCAATGGACCGAACAAGTTCGGAGAGGAAAACAGACTAGTCCGTAGCATAATGGACAAGCCCGGTTGAAGTCAGAGAGAAATCGGACTAGCCCGCACCAAAATCGGACTAGTCCACACTTCCTAGAACTCTTAAGTGTGGTTTTACTATAAATTCATTTTAAACATATTTCTTTTCACGTGGGTTAATGTTATACATGAATCTGAACTTATGCGATGCATGATGCATGAAAATGAGGATGTTACATAGGGCTATGAGTTTGAGTGTTTCCTCATTTGAAAGCTTGTTATTTATGGTGACAGGGGCTTCCAAATCTCCATTTAGAAAAGCATAGTGTAGGCATGGAGGCAAGATATTTACCTCAATGGGAGGTTTAGGTGTGGGATCTTCTTTTGGCAAATCAAAAGTTTACTGAAGCTCATCCTCTTCTTTGATAAAATCTTCTTCTCCTTCTACTTCAGGAGGCTCCAAATATTTAAGAGTCCTACCTCCTCAATTGACCCATCTTAGAGGGGTGGTTCCACAGATTTGTTCTTATAACGCATAACTGGAATGGAAATTTTGTTCTCTCCAAGATTTATGTTGAGGTTTCCTTCAAAGGAAAATTTCATGAGAAATTTTTCAATGAACACCTCAATCATTATATTGAAGTCTCGAACTTCGAACACATGAAAATCAAGGAGAACCTCAACATTTTTCTGTCTTATTGACACTTCTTGTAAAATCTCATATCCTTCAAGAATATTTCCATATGTATCTAGGAAGGATTTTTGCGTTGGTGTCACTAGCGCATCGCCCAAAATGGCGAGAGCACAAGTATCGGAAATGATATTTTGCCCCAACGTAGAGATTATAAAGGACTCACATTGTTGCTTCTCTAATATGGCATAGAATGGTGGCTAAGGGTGAGAGCATCCGAAGAATGTCGAGTGAGTTCTCCACCTCTTTTGTCCATTTCGAACTCAGAATAGAGGTCAACTCGTTGACTGTCACTTGGAGGTATACTCCATCAGGCGAGTTAGGGGGAGTGCAACGATGGCTTCCTTTGGTAACAGTACTTCGAGGTATTTCCATGATCTTCAAAGATTTCTTTCTCGAAGTAGAATGCGAATTCTCTTCATCCTTTGGTGGTTTAAGTTCGGGAGAGGATTTTACAGGCAAGGAAGGTTATGGGAATGATTCTGTCTCTTTCTTGGAAATAGGAGTGTCCTCGATACTCGATGTGGTTTCCTCGTGGAGAGGTTCATTAAGACCTATAATGAAGGAGACATTTTCTAGAATTTAATCTAAAAATTCCTTCCCTTCTTCTGGCGTATTATGGAGGAAAGACACTCTAGTCGTATTTAGGGGTGGGCATTCGGGATTACCCGAAAATTCGGATCGGATAATTCGAGTTTTTTAAATTTTAAGATTTTAGAATCTCTACCAGAAATTATACCCAAATTTTCGGTTACCCGAAATTTCGGGTTCGGGTTGTCCCGTATTATCCGGAAAACTATCCTTGGGGGAGGGGCGGCAGTGCGCTCGACGGGCTTCAGCTGAGGATCTGTATATCCCGTTGTGACCACAGTTCTGGCAGGAAGCATTTGAGGCTGCATGTGAAGAGCTTGCTGGTGATGATATGCAGGCAAGTGAATAGATGATGTGGTCGTGTCTGAGATTGCACGCATGTCACTCCGCAGGCCTGAGGTTCAGAACGCTTGGAGCCCAAATACCAGAGCAGCTACCCCAACAAAACACGGCAGAAGCTGCAAGCGGAAGAAATAATCAAAGTCCAAATCACCAAGAGACAAGGGTGGCAATGTACGTGCGGTAGGTGGGTACCAAGAATCGACAATTTGAAGTGGGGCGGCCACCAAAAGACGGAGAGCTAGAAGCAGCAATCACCCATGGTGGCATTCACCTAGATCTCGCAGCGGGTCCCTGTTAGTGGCTCACCTGATCGTTGGGGATGGGCTGCAGGCCCGGGGGTGCGGCGGGGGTGTGGGGTCAGGCAGGAGCACGTCCTTGCAGGACGAAGTGCTACACTGCTAGGGTTACCTACGCTGGGACAAGGACGAAAGGGCCCAGAAAATCAGATTGGCTCATCTATTGGGCCGGATCGGGTATTTCGGGTACCGGACTCTGTAACCCGAACTACCCAAAATTTGTTCAGGTTTTACAATTTCTTACTCGAAAACTGAAACCCGAATTCATTTTTTGGGTTTTTCGGGTTCGGATTCGGTATTCAGGTTCGGGTTTTATGCCCACCCCTAGCCGTAATGTAAAGATATATGACAGATTTTTTGTTAAGTCCCATGAAGAAATGTTGCAATAATAACGGGTATGGGATTAACAAATCTGGCCCGGAATTTCGCAAAAGCGAAAATCTATCTTACGCTGCACCTATTGATTCCTTCTTCATCTGTTGGAAGCCTAGTACTTCCATTTGTAAGGAAACAATTCAAGATATTGGAAAGAAAGTAAGAAAAAAAGTGTCTCGTAATTCTCTCCTATCACCGTTTATTTTCCCAACATTATGAGGGTACCATTGTTCCGCTTTTTCTTTAAGAGAAAAAGGAAACAACTTTCATTTAAAAGTTTCTTATGTCATGCCTTTAATTAAAGGGCAAGAGCACAATTGTTCAAACTCTCGTAGATGGTGATAAGAGTTTTCACAATCCATTCTTGAGAAGGATTGTTCATGAACTACGACTATAAAGCCAGGGTGGAGTTCATAACTGGTTGAGCAAATATGTTCCGTCTATGGCGGTGGCTCACAGAACTCGCCCTTTGGGGCAGAATAAGAAAGAATGGTGGGATGCTCCATGGTAACGGTGGAAAGGTAAGAAGTAAAGAAAAAAATAGATACAAGGTTGAATAAGGTTCGAAGATCAACAACAATTGTTATTTGACAACAGCACCAAGAATGCTTGTTGGTATTTCTTACGAAAACAAAATACTCCGCAAGCGCACAAAAATACCGTTGTAGCACTTCCCCTTAAAAAGTATTTGCAAGAGTATTGAATCCAAGGAACATGTGTGAGATCTTCTAGCTTGTTATCCCAAGGACACACAGTTTGTTTAGTAGGCAAAGAATTGAGAGGAATTCAATGGTTTGAAATCTAGACCACAATAGTCCATGACAGCTTCTTGCTTCGGACACGAGTTTACTCTTGGCAACACCAAGACGATTCCCGCCATGAGCCTATGGAATAGCCGAAAAAGGAGGATTACTAAGGAGAGATAGGATTGTCACCACCTATTGTCTACCTCTTCAATATGTGGATCTGCGGGATATCTACGGATAAACTATAACCTAAGCACCACGCTTAAATTCAAATTCACAACTCTAATCATTTTGAATGCAAAGCTACGACTAGAGGTTCTAATAAATTAAAGCAGTGAACCCACAAGCAATGACAAAAGTAAACTACTATGAAATAGAAGTCGAACTTGTATTAAATTTACAGAAGTTTCTTACTCGATTCCAGTAGAACCGTAGATGTACAAGTGTGGAAGAGAGACTTGACAAGCCCAAACCTCCTTCTCCTAGCTCCTCCTCACCCTCCTTCTACTTGGCTGAGCACTTGGGCAGCTCTAAACGTTATGAGTGGAGTACTATTCTAAAACTAATGGTGTGTGGAGAAGTGAGAGAGTGATGGGGTATTTATACACAAGTTTAGACGGTTTGGCACCACAATTAGCGTACGAATTAGTTGTTATCGCCGTCAGGGAGCCACAGGAGGCCAACACATGGAAGCTAACCGAGTTTGACGCTAGAGCCAAGTCGTCCGACTAGGGGGGGGGGGGGGGGTCAGCCGACCTGGTCCTGCCCCCCCCCCTCGGGTGTGCTTTCTCGGGGTGACTTCCAGGTGGGTCCTGACCCCCTTCCTGGGTGCAACACCGTTTGCTCTCCTCGGATACGCCTGGGAAAGAGTCATGGATCCATGTGATGACACATGTCGTCGCCTGATTCATCGAATGGCCACTTTTTTATTACTCCCTGCATGCTTGGATATTTTGGGGATTAATTCATCTGCATACAAATGGACACTAACACTTGTGGAATTTGTTAGTTTTAACTCCTACCACTATGTTGTGTTCTGCATTTTACAATTTTTATGCAGTGAATTGACAGTCATATTTAGCATTTAAGGACCAACAACAGTCAAGAACGGAGGTGAGGTCTATACCATAATAAGGAATAGGTAAGACCTAAGTTTTGCTCATATTTGTAACAAGACCAGATGCCTTAGCAAAGACATCAAGAATGCATCTGGAGACTAGGAAATCTTGTCGGCCCGAGCTCAGAACACTGCTGTGTCACCCGCATATAGAGACATTTGAAACCTTGTCCATCCTTCATGAACCTTCCAAAGCAGTCCTCGTGGTTGTGCATACATGAAAATTCTATGCAAGGGCTCCATTGCTAGGAGAAACAACATCGACGATAGTGGGTCGCCTTGTCTCATTCCCCAAGAGTGTTGGATTTGGTGACCAGGTATGCCATTTAAGATTAAAGAAGAGGAAGTCGTGCCCCAGATATTTGCTATCCAATTTGTCGAGCGAGGCCCAAAACCCAAGTATTGCATGATCTCATGAAGATGTGGCCATCTCACCGTATCGAACGCCTTCGAGATATCCAACTTTATGAATATGCTCGACATATGTTTTTTATGTAGATCTCGGACTAGCTCTTGAACAAACATGAAATTAACATGAATTAATCGGCTTTTGATGAACGCACTTTGGTTCATTGGGATCAAGTTGGGGAGGTGTGGCTGCAGGCATTTCGTTAGTGCCTTGGTGATTAGCTTAGCAAAGCTATGCATCAGGCTAATCAGCCTAAAATCAGAGAGCATAGATGCATCCAATTTCTTTGGTATGAGGACCACATACGCTTGGTTCAAATGATGGAAGCTCTACTGATTGAAGCTATAAAACTGGTGGATAGCACTCATCATGTCATGCTTTATGATGTCCCAGCAAGATGTGTAGAAGAGGCTGATGTATCCATCGGGGCCCGAAGCTTTCTCCTTCAGGGAAGCTTGTATGGTACTGAGAATTTCCTCTTCTGTGAAAGGTTGGTCCAGGTAGTGATCCTGCAGTGATTGCCAGCCAAGGAGTTGGAAGTTCAGGGAAGTTTGTTTAGGGCTCAGCTTCTTGAGGTGGTGCTGAAAGTGCTCGAATACTAGCTGAGCCTTTTCCTCTTGTCTATATAATCAGCATTGGCCAGATTGTAGAGCCAGAATGAAATTCATTTTTCTAGCATTGGCGATCGCGTGGAAGTATTTCGTGTTCGCATCTCCATGTCGAAGCCATGTGAGCCGGGATTTTTATCGGGCTCTGTACTTGTCGATTGCATCCAATCCCAGGAGACGAGACTTCAGTTCTTTCCTCAAGTTCTCCTCAGCTAGGGAAAGGGACCTGCTTTGCTGAGCGATATCCAGTCGGAGGATGACCTCCCTACAGATGCTCGCCGTCAGTTTACCGAGTGGAGTCATCGACCGATCCCAGCTCTAAAGGGCTTTAGCTGTGCGACCGAGTTGTATGTGAAAATGGAGCATGAGGTTTGCTTGCTTCAGGACTGGGGACATCCATGCGGTCTGGACATATTCTTTGTAACCCGGGAGGTTCGGCAATGGGCTTAGAATCTAAATAATAGCTTGAAGGATTGCGGCTCTAGGGATTAGAGAAGCAGGGGCAATGATCTCAGGTTAAGGAGGACAATGTCATTAGCACTGGGTGATGGTAAATGTTCTCCCAATCAAGAGTCCCAAAAGCTCTATCGATCCAAGTCATGGTGGGGTTGGATTGGTCGTTTGACCACATAAACCGCCGGCCTAGAAGCGGAATCTCTTTCACTTGGATATGGTTTAGGGTTCGCCTGAATCGCATGTATCGCCGATCTAGTCTGTCATTGCTTTTATCTTGATCTTGGTATATAAGGTTTAGCTAACGAGGTCAGGCAAATAAAAAGAAACAACACGTGAGTTCTTCCGATCCTGGCCACCTCCAGACGAGCAGGAGAAAGTCCCATCTCCCTCACAAGTCACAGCGCATCCTCGGATCGATCCGCTTCTCCAAGTCCTGGCACCGGCGAGAGAGTAGCCGCGTGATGCAGTAGGAGGCTGCTTCCGTTGCGCGTCGACGGCGACCTCCTCCAAGCTGCCGGCGAGCTTCACTCCAGTAGTCACTCGAGGCTCGTCTGAATCACGGCGGAGCAAGGAAAGAAGAAGGAAGTGACCTCATTGAGACGTCGGCAGCTACGTGCATGGCACTGTAGCTGCCGGCGTCGCCCAAGTTTCTGTCGTTTCTTTTTTCGTTTTTCTACATGATTTCCGGTTTGTCTCCTGTGCGCAGGTTAGAACATGGGGAGAAGGGACAAGCTCAGTATTAGAAGATTAACTCTTGCGCCATCGACATGTGGGACGACGGAAGATGCAGAAGCGTAGCGTTTTCGAGAGGAGGAGGAGCTCGCAAGAACCTTATTTGTGGCTAATTCATCGAGTATTCAGCGTCAACAACAAAAGCATGGCAACGAGTCTCTACGAATTAGGAATATCAATAGTGATTTTGAGGTAGAAGAAGGGGAGCACTCGGATTTGGAAGGTAGTATCCATCAGAGTCTCCCGGCTTTATGTGATGACATTCGTATTTCCTCTCCGGTACGGCGATGGTCGGTGCCGGAGATGGTGACTAGTCGTTATGCATCACCAGATCATGAGAGTGATTATGGAGGACAGGTTTGGCCGCTGTTAGCAGGCAGGGCGACGATGCAGGGAAGCCCTTCCTCGCCGGCGCCGATGCATGCACGAGGATCTCCCAGATGCGAAATTTCGGGTGGAGTTAAGGCAGAGGTGGTTTCCATTTTGAACGGGAGGCGTTGCATGGGGGTCGGCGTGGTCAGGTCAAAGGAAAAATCAATGGGTAACTGGACCCGTTTGGGCCTGCCGTACCAGCCCATACCGGGACTGGTGGCTTTGGCCAATAGAAACGGAACTAGGGTACAGCACAGTCCCAGGGCGCCGCACGTAGGCAAAACAACGCCGCCTTTTTGCTCATACACGCAGGCTGCAGCGTCACAGATGGAGAGAGGTGTCGGCAATGGTTTTGGACGCAATGGCGACGGATCTTCCACTACTACAAAAAGCATTTTTACAGGCGCCTCAATTTTTCAAACACAGGCGATCCTTAAAAATATGCGACTGTGATGACGAATGATATAATAACCGTCTGTGATGAAAGAACAACACAGGCGGATTTTAAAGAACAACCGTCTGGGTAAATACATGATCTTCAGAATCGGTTCTTAATTAAGAACCGCCTGTAATGCAACGAACTTCACAGACGGATTTTAAGAAACAACCGTCTGGGTAAATACATGATCTTCACCGACGGTTATTAATTATTAACCGCCTGCAATGCCATGAACTTCACAGACGGATTTTAAGAAACAACCGTCTGGGTAAATACATGATCTTCGTTGGCGGTTCTTGATTAATAACCGTCTGTAATGCAATGAACTTCACAGATGGATTTTAAGGAACAACCGTCTGAGTAAATACATGATCTTCGTTGGCGGTTCTTAATTAATAACCGTCTGTAATGCAATGAACTTCATAGCCGGTTCTTGATTAACAACGGCCTAAGAAGATCATGTATTTTCAGTGGCGGTCATTGTTTAATTATCATAAGCGGTTTTCATTGAAATTACAGGGATGTAGTTGCAATTATATATCACAGCCGCATGTAGTCGTGCAGGCAAAATTGTATCAGGAAAAAAACACAGATGAGCTAGCGGATACTAGTACAGTAATGCATTATAGGAAATGCTCGATCACCAGTGAGGCTGGCTTAATTGTGATAATACACCATTAGAGGCTTTACAATTGTTCAAAGATAATTTCTTTACACACTGAACAAAAATCATGCTACATTCATTGTAGATCGACGATGAAGCTCCCATCGATCAATCTAAATTGTACCGTCCTGCTTGCTCCCGAACACGTCTCTTATATTCCGCTGGATCCTGAAAATATTGACATTATTTAAATTAACAAATGTCGAAGGAGGAATGAATAACCTACATTGGTCACTAAGTCAAAGTGTCATCTAACCTTGATAAGTAGATTATAGCAATCATTTTCAACATCAGGCACATTTGGCTGATGCAGCAAACGCTGAACTTCAAGTAGTATAGTTTTGATTGTAAAAGCACTGCACCACCCCTACGAAATATAATTTAAGCAATATAAGAAACCAGTTCAAATAAGTTCGACAAAAATTATAAGTAATAATTACATGAACAAAATAGGTCTATCTTACAGTCTCTTGATCAAGAATCCCGATGCAGAGTGCTCCCGAACGATGGACATTTGGGTGGAAGAACCCAAATGGAAAGGAGCATCTTGGAGGCACCAAGGGATAGTCCTCAGAGAAGGAGATTGTCAGGGGGTAGTAACCATCTTCCCATTCAGTCTGCAAAAGAAATTTATTAATAGGAGGACGATAGTTAAACTCATATTGTGCTTGTTCTTCATGACTTACCCCTTCTTTACCGGGGACGATGCACTGCCACTTCAATAAATCTCCCGATTCAGGCTTCGCAGAGAAACCCTACGCGGAGAAATTGAAAATACCAAAAACAAACAACACGGAAAAACAAACTACAGTTAAGTTCATCAGTCCATTACAGATACATATGTATATACAACCATGTGACCGGTGTGCCATATGTACATACATGGGGATGGTTCTTGCGCCACGCCAAGCGCTCCTCCTTCAATCGGCTACACGCCCGAGACATCATTATCTGAAGAAAGACCAAGCTTCCAAACTTCCAAATCATTGAGTCCAAACGCATATGTACACAAATGCAAAAGGACACAATCCATATACCAACATTGTTCTAAGTTGATTTCAGAAGATACAAATATATACAATATATATCATCTCGCATTGCTATATACATTTTTTCCAGCATTGACATCTTCTCGCATATAGGGTTTCAAATTCTTTTTAATGCTTCTCTCTACGCGCTTGATGTTTTCTGGTTCGGTGAAAAGGTACATCTCTTCATACTGATTATATTCCTCTTCATTATCTCCCACATTGTCAACCCCAACAATATTTTGCTTTCCAGAAACAACTACGTGCAACTTCTCAGTTTCTGGATCTTGAACATAAAAAACTTGTGCAACATTATCGGCGAGAACCCACAGGTCATCTTTGTAACCCACTTTATTCAAGTCTACCAGTGTCAGTCCGTAATTGTCCACTTTCAAACCATCAGGATGTTTGACCCATTGGCACTTAAATACGGGCATTACCATTCTTTCGCCATAATCGAGTTCCCATATTTCCTCTATGAACCCGAAGTATGTGGTCTTCTGCCCTTGCGAATCATAAGCCTCAATACGAACACCACTATTTTGTGCAACACTCTTACCGTCTTTTTCTTTAGTGTAAAATGTGTAACCATTGATGTCATATGCTTGCCATGATGTTACCAAAGCAGATGGGCCACAAGCTAACTTTTTCATTGTTGCCTCTTCTATAGTGTTTCCGTATGATATATTTTTGTCCATTAACCATTCAGTGAAACATCTTCTGTGCTCTTTCATGATCCAGTCCTCTTTGCGGTCTTGGTTTTTATCACGAAGCTCAATTTGGTGTTCCTCGATGTACGGCTCAGCTATTGCGAGCTGTTGTAGTACACCAAAATGTGCACGGTGTACATTCTTGTAATCTTGAACAATAAAAGTTTTCTTACCCACTTTGCCTCTCCCACGTAGTCTACCCTCATGTACCGGTATAGGCACACCTATCGATTTTCCATCTTTGATGTAATCAGCGCAACCCTCAATCACTTCTTCAGTGGTGTATCCTTCCATAATTGAACCCTCTGGGTGAGCACGGTTCCGCACATAACCTTTTAATACTCCTAAATATCTCTCCAACGAAAACATATGATGTAAATATAGTGGCCCCAATGCTTTTATCTGATCAACAAGATGTATGATTAGGTGTACTTGCATATCAAAAAAGGATGGTGGGAAACACATCTCAAGCTTGCACATTGTCTCGACGATGTATGTTTTCAGATAGTCTAAATCTTCACGTGCTATCACCTTTTGCGATACTGCATTGAAGAAGTAACACAAACGTGTGATGACAACTTTTATATGCTCAGGTTTGATTACTCTTATTGCAATGGCAAGGAAAACTGTCATCATCATGTGACAGTCGTGAGAATTATAACCGAATAAAGACAAGTCTTTCATCGAGACTAGTTTGCGGATATTGGATGAGAAACTTGTGGGAACTTTGATCCCGTCGCGCTCAGAAGAATGCATGAGTGGTACATCACTGCCAGCACAAAATATGGTCTTCAGTGCGTCACATTTCGTATTCCAAAAGAAGCATTCTGGAGCACTGGAGTAGATAAACGAGTCATTTTATTTGAAGAGCTGCTTTCCCTTTTCCATCGGGGCATGCTCGAAATCAACCTGCTGCTCGTCTGGTGCTTGTAAGTGCTCTAATATTTTGTATTTGCTTTTCTTACTACACGCATACGCATTTCATGAGATTATAACAATTCTGGACTTCTTCAATAGGATGCAATACATGGATAATGAAAAGTTGGCGCACAAGACAGGTATCCTTGACCCTACTAGGATTGCAAAGTCGCTATTCGACGTCCAGGCAAATCGAGAATCAAGCCAGTACAAACACATGAAAAAAAAAGATTTTGAAAGAGCAATTGCAAAACTTAAGAAGGATAGAAAGGCAGAAGTTGCAGCTTACATAGGACATGCGATGTTTAACTTTGTCAGAGACGGCCAGGACCTCGTAAAGGCTCCGTACCACTTCGAGTAAGTTCGACACATGGCATTGAAATAGCAATTATTGGTAATTGTTAACACGTGTGTTTGTATGTTTGCAGTAATCACTACATAATGATCTTCATCAAGCCAACGCAGGGAATGGCAACAGTCTTGGAC
This sequence comes from Tuctoria greenei, assembly GCA_036927565.1. NCBI lineage: Eukaryota > Viridiplantae > Streptophyta > Magnoliopsida > Poales > Poaceae > Tuctoria > Tuctoria greenei. The sequence continues at coordinate 288,759,445 of JAYESD010000001.1, forward strand.
TCGGCCGATTACCCACCAGATCGTTACAAAGATTTCCTTTCCATTTTGAAAAAGTACGTTTATTCAATAATTTTAATTTACGCACATTTAGAATGTGTTGACAAGTTTTATATGACATTTCTTGTATTACAGCGCTTGGCGGTTTTACGCGGAACAGCTTGGCGGTCAGAGACCTCCTAATACGAATGCATTGGACATTAAAACGTATTATGCTTGTCCGAAGCAGCCTGCTGGGAGTGTCTTATGCGGGTATTATGTATGCGAGCATCTTCGGACCGCCGCCGTATATAGAGTCAATCGTGAGGATGTAAGTTATCCTTAATGTCGATACCTTATTTTCTTACTTTTGTGTTTCATTTTCATTGTAACTAGCATAGTTTAATGCTTATATTCTCTGCTGTTCAATATTACCAGAAACATTATTTTCATATTTTGATTCCAACTTCAAAATTCAATTGCTCATAGTACAACTGCTCCAAAAATACCTACTAAATTCTTGTATACTCTCACTTTGATCTATACTTTGAGATTGTTGAAACCAACACATTCTAAACCTTGTTATGTGTTATATTGCAGCACAAGAAGAATCTGAACGAAGAATGGCCGGTTTGTAGAAGTATTCCTGATGGAGGAGCCGACAGGATTGCTTCTGAACTCTGTCAGTTCATTCGTCGCGAAATTTTGCACAAAACGGGGAAGTTCTTTGATAAGAGAGGTTCAGCAGCTGATGTGCCAGAACTTTGCGACTATACCAATCTAAACAGTTTTTAGTGAAAACTTGTAAACTTTGAGATGAAATTGTATCTGTAACTTGTACATATGTATATTGTTTTAGTGAAATTGACTTCTGTGATGATAATATTGTTGTCTTTTGTTCTGTGATGATTGTTGTTTTTTGTTCTGTGATTATATTGAATTGACCTGGAAATTAGAAATAACAGCAGTAGTACTGCATGACTGTGAAAAACAATTATCACAGGCGGCTAGATACAAGTAAAGAAACATCTGTGATAACCTAATTTTCACAGGCGGTGTCTGTTATGGTAGAAACCGGCTGCGTTAAAGGGTCTTCACAGACGGCTGATATAGGTAAACTCCGTCTGTGATAACTTCATTATCATAGACGGGTTAGTTATGCTTCAATAACCGTCTGTAAAGACACATTATCATTGACGGTTAGTTATGCTTCAAAACCCGCCTGTGAAGACATATTATCATAGGCGGTTAGTTATGCTTCAAAATCCGCCTGTGAATACAAATTATCATAGACGGTTAGTAATGCTTCAATACCCGTCTGTGAAGACTTCTTATCATAGACGGTTAGTTATTCTTCAATAACCGTCTGTGATAAGACGTTTATCACAGACGGTTATATATGCTGCACGACCCGTCTGTGATAAAGTATTTTCACAGACGGCTAGCCTAAGTAAAGAACCGCCTATGATAATCGATCTTCACAGGCGGCTATCCTTAGTGAAGAACCGCCTATGATAATTACTCTTCACAGGCGGTTTCACTTCTCCGCCTGTGAAATTGCGGATTATCACAGACTCTTCGTTTCAGGCGGTTTTAAAAGCCGTCTGTGATAATAGGTTTGGAGCCGCCTGTGATGAGGCTTATTGTAGCAGTGTTCTCGTGGTGGTGATGGCTTCAGAGGGTTAGCCAGAAGAGGGTACGGACAAGGAAGCTTTGTCTCAAGACCCGTATCACAGGGAGGAGGTTTTCAGGGAGGCGGCTTCCGTTCATGGACGGCTGGTGCAGGGAAGACAAGGACAGGAGTATCAGGGAAGATGGGGTGGAAGACCGGCACAAGGGACTCGGCAGTATGCGGGTTTTGGTGTTGGCTCACGTGGTAACCAGGCTTGACAGCGAGTTTTGCCTGATCCTCTTGGTTCCAATACGACTCATGGGAGCAAGGCTAATGAACAGAATATCCAAAGACCAGTCAATCTTGGGAATCAATCTGGGAGTGTCGCTATAAACTTGCCTGCTCATGCCACTGCGTTGATCCAGCAGGCTTTTGAGTCCGTAGGAGGGAACATACAAGAAGACATGCTGCAGCAACAAAGCGAGTGCAACAAGCAAGCTAATCAGTCGGTCATTCCAATCAAGACTTTGTCAAAACCAACTATGGTAGAAAAGGGTGAGCCTTCTAATGCTAACAAGGATAAGCCCTATTGCTACAGGTGTTTTACAAAAGGACATGATAAGAAGGACTGCCAGGTCATTGCCTACTGCGTGATATGTGACAGCCACAAACATGAGAAGGCGAGGTGTCCATTATACTGAGCGGTGAGGCAAAATGCCGAGCTATGTGGTTTTACGGTGGAAGGCTTAGGCTTCTTCTATATTCCTCATACACCAAAGAAGAATATCAAGCAAGAGCCAAAAACAGCAATTATCGGGATTCTGGATGGTGTTATGGATTCACAGAATGTAGTGAGCGAATTAGAGAGACTGATACCTGGAAGATGGAGGTGGCGTGTGGTTGACATGGGGAGGAATACTTTTAAGATAGTTTTTCCATCCATAGAAGAGCTTCGGCGTATTGCTGAATGGGGACTAGTTCAATCAAAGATAAATAATGCGAAGTTTAAAATTCAAGAACTCGCTGGTGGCTTCGAAGCGAAAGCAAAGTTAGCAAGAGTGTGGGTGCAGTTCTCTGGTCTACCACAAGAGTTGAGAGATTTCTTGATAATATGGGCAGCAGGTTCAATTATTGGAGTTACCAGAGCTGTCGACATGGAATACATGAGAAGGTATGATAGATGTCGGTTATTGGTGAGTGTGTTGGACCCTAATCTGATTCCACAATCTGTGAAGGTGGTTGTTGGTGATTATCTGTATGAGTTATCTTTCCTAGTGGAAGGGTCTTCGAATGTTGACATTACTCAGCCGATGGATATGGAATTTGATGAAACAGGAGATTATAACAATAATTTTGAGTTTCGAAATAATAGGGGGAGTAGGGATAGGGATACTGGTAAAGATGTCCAAATGAGGGACCAGGACCATTTTGATTCTGCGGCCAATGATGGAGGAAAGGGTACTAGTGCGCCTAAATCAAAAGAAAATGCTACTATGATTTTTCCTGAACAGAGGGAGGCTAACTCATCCACTTTTCATGCGGAGGATGCGAGGGGGGAATATGGGTTCGAATAAAATTTCGTGGAGAAAGGTAACCTGAATACTGTATTGCTTAAACCATTAGTGAATGTGTTGTCTACTGATGGTTCTCATCGAGTTCTTCCCTCACATATTAATAATAATATTGGAGCGTCTGATGACATTGTTGTTTCTACTGATGAGCAATGTACAAATGATGTTTCGCGGCAAGCAGAAAATGAGGACGATGAGGACGTGAATTCTATGAACACTGAGGAGATATTGAAACGCTTTGAAGAACTGACTGACCCTGATAACAGCAGCAAGCTGAGGCTGGCTGGGGATATGGCAGCTATCCCGGAGGCATCACCAGGAAAAAGTTCTTCAAGGTGCAGTAAGAGGAGTGCTGCTAATGTTGATGATGTTACTTTGGAGAAGGCAGAGAAGTTTAAGGCAGCAAAAAACGAAGGTCAGTTAACAGACTCCTTTTTACAGTTTGATAATCCTGATATCGAATATAAATTGACTGGGGTTGGTATATCGGCTGGAAATATGGAATCTATAAATAAATTCAAAGAGATCGAAATGTCCAGGCTTAGAGACTCTGGTACCAATAAAAATAATCAGTTAGATAAGAGGTGGTCGGTGTTAGATGAGGAAGCGCATGACAGGGAAAATGAGGACATAGTGGACCAATTAATTCTTAATCAACTGTGTACTGATCTAATGGGAGATATTATAGATGCAGACAGTGATCATATTGATCCTACTGTTCTGGCTTCTAGGAGTCACATAATAAACAGGAAAATAATTCGTTCTCAATGAAAGGTATTTTTGGAATTCAAATGGGTTTAAAGACCCTAAGAAACATAGATTCGTTAAGGAGTTAACAAAAGAGCAGAATTTGAGTTTCATTGCAATTTCTAAAACTAGCGCAAAGAACTTTAGTATGAATTTTCTGAAGAACCTTTGTGCTGGGAGGGAGTTTTTATGGCATTACAAGGAACCGAGAGGTCGATCCGGGGGAATTTTATTAGGTGTCGACCTTATGCAGTATGACATAGGTTTCATAGATGAAGGAGACCACTATGTTAAGTTCCATTTCTGCAATAAAATAGATAGCTTCAAATGGATACTAGTGGCGGTTTATGGCCCTGCTCAGGAAGAGTATAAATAAAGTTCTTTGGCGGAGCTAGTAAACATGTGTACGCATCAGACATCACCGATTCTTATAGGGGGAGACTTCAACATTCTTAGGCGTCCTGAGGAGAAGAACAAGGAGAATTTTAATCATAGATGGCCTTTCCTTTTTAATGCTGTGATAGAAGGGATAAATCTCAGGGAGTTAGAACCTTCAGGAAGGATATACACATGGGCTAATTCTTTGTCAAATCCGACTTATGAGAAATTAGATAGAATTTTAGTGTCGACTGAGTGGGAACAACACTTTCCCCTATCCACGGTCCAGGCCTTAACTAGAGAGTTGTCAGATCATACACCACTACTACTAGATTTCATGGGTACTTCCGCTGCGTATCATCCTATTTTCAGATTTGAGTTGGGATGGTTTCTAAGAGAAGGATTTCACAAAATGGTACGTGAGGTGTGGTTGGCTGATCTGGAGGGTGGATCACCCATGGATAGGTGGCAAAGAAAAATTCGTAGGTTGCGGCAACACCTTAGAGGTTGGGCAAAAAATATAAGTGGCACCTATAAAAAAGAGAAGAAAGATCTGCTAGACAGATTGGACACACTAGATAAGAAATCAGAATCCACAATGCTAACGGAGGCTGAGATGAATACTAAAACTATCTTAACAGCCGACTAGCTCACTTATTGCAGGAGGAAGAGCTAAAGTGGTACCAGAGAGCAAAGACAAAACATCTAATGGAGGGGAATTCAAATACCAAATATTTTCATTTAGTGACCAATGGAAAACACAAGAAATCTAGAATATATATTATTCAGGATGGGGACAGGGTGATAGAAGGAGATGAGGAACTGAAAAAAATCATTACTAGGTATTATAAGAATCTCTTCGGTAAACCGGTGGAGAGTTCCTTCCAGCTGGACTAGTCTAGGAGAGAGGATATTCCGCAAGTATCTGACGAGGAGAACAAAATTGTAACGGGACAATTTACGGAAGAGGAAGTGAGGAGGGTAGTCTTCCAAATGGAGAAAAATAAAGCAGATGGTTTCCCTGCAGAATTCTATCAGATCTTTTGGGATTTAATTGAAAATGATCTTATGAGTATGTTCTATGAATTTCATGCAGGGAGTTTACCTCTATTTAGGTTAAATTTTGGTACAATCACGTTGCTACCTAAGAGTGTTCATGCTAATACTATACAACAATATAGGTCAATTTGCCTATTGAATGTTAGTTTCAAAATTTTCACTAAGGTAGCAACTGAAAGAATTACGACAATAGCTCCCAAGGTGATCATGCCAACGCAGTCGGCGTTCCTACCTGGGAGAAATATTATGGAAGGAGTAATAGTGTTGCATGAAACAATTCACGAGTTAAAGAAGAAAAAACAAAATGGAATTATTTTTAAGATAGATTTTGAGAAAGCCTACGATAAGGTCAAATGGTAATTTCTGAAGCAAACTCTACAGATGAAAGGCTTTTCTGATAGGTGGTGTCGATGGATTGAGGCGTACACAGAGGGTGGACATGTGAGAATAAAAATAAATGACCAAATAGGGGAGAACTTTATGACAAAAAAGGACTTCGTCAAGGATATCCGCTCTCACCAATCCTATTTAATATAGTGGCTGACATACTAGCCGTACTAATTAACAGGGCAAAAAGAGTGGGACTTATTCGAGGACTAGTTCCTCACCTTGTCGAAGATGGATTGTCCATACTACAGTATGCGGATGACACTATTTTATTTCTAGATCACAATTTGGAGAATGTGGCAAACCTAAAAATGATATTGTGCACGTTTGAGCAACTATCAGGATTGAAAATCAATTTCGATAAAAGTGAAATCATGTGTTTTGGCGACGCATGTGAGTTTGAAGCGCATTATTCCAAATTTTTCGGATGTAAAATTGGAGGTTATCCGTTTAGATACTTAGGAATTCCAATGCACTATAGAAAGTTGAATAACAGTGATTGGAAGATCATGGAGGATAAATTTGAGAAGAAATTGAGCTGTTGGAAGGGTAAACACCTGTGGGAGATTAGTGTTGATAAATTCGGTGTTGACGAGTATTGCCTTATTTATGTTATCTTTTTTTGAGATCCCGAGAGGAGTGCTAGAAAAGCTGGAGTAGTATCGTTCCAGATTTTTCTGGCAAGGGGACGATCATAAAAAGAAATATAGGTTGGCGAAGTGGAGTGTAATTTGTCAGCCAAAAGAGCGGGGTGGGTTAGGCATTCTCAATATTGATGTGCAGAATAGATGTCTTCTGAGCAAATGGTTGTTTAAATTTATTAACGAAAGAGGGCCATGGCAGGAACTATTGAGGAGAAAATATATTAAGAATAAAACTTTGGGTCAGGTAAAGAAAAAGTCTGGGGACTCTCACTTTTGGTCTATCCTTATGGTAGTGAAGGACTTTTTCTTGAACCTTGGCCGTTTCCAGATTAACAGTGGTACAAGCACCAGATTCTGGGAAGATATTTGGCTAGGTAGGTTCACTCTAAAACGACGCTTTCCTTCACTGTATAACATCGTAAGGAGAAAGAACGTCACGCTTGCTAGTGTCTTTAGCACAATACATTTAAATGTGTCATTCCGCCGAGGCTTGACAGGCCAAAATCTGGATAGCTGGCACAGACTTGTTGCTGAGATTGCACATGTGAATCTTAATGACAGGAATGACTTGTTTAGATGGTCACTAAAACAAGACGGTTTTTTCACTGTTCAATCAATGTACAGTTACTTGATTACTGACTTGAGTGTGTGCCATGACAGGTTAATTTGGAACTCAAAGTTACCATTGAAAATTAAAATTTTCTTGTGGTATATGAAAAAAGGTGTAGTCCTGACAAAGGATAATCTAGCTAGACGTAATTGGAAGGGTGACTTGAAATGTGTATTCTGTTCAAAAAAATTAGACTATTGATCATCTTTTTTTTCGATTGTCATTTTGCTAGATTTCTTTGGAGGGCCATACAGGTTTCCTTTAATATTGAAGTTCCAAGATCTAATATGTATTTCTTTGACACATGGTTATATAAGTTTACTGCCCAGACAAGAAAAGTTATCAAATTGCAATGGGAGCAATGTTTTGGGCGGTTTGGCTTTCCAGGAATGATGTGGTTTTTAACAAATGTTATGCGAAAAATTATTTGCAGGTGCTTTTCAGAGGGACACACTGGTGTCGCGCGTGGGCACCACTTCAAAAGCATGAAGACATGAAGGAACTGTTGTTGAAGGGATGTCAAACTTTGAAGATCATAGTTAGACAGGTTTTGGCAAATAATGGCTGGATTTATAATAACAGAATCACTGCTTAGATGGAATTTTTTTTCCTCAAGTTTTGTTGCGGACCTGTTGGATCCGTTATGTTTTGTAATAATGGCCATAATCTCTATAGACGGGAAGGTCGGAACAATACTGTTTCCATTATCTAAAATATAAGGTTGAAATTGCCTGCTATCAACCAGGCACTTTGGCCTACTGCTTCAGCTGTCTCAGTTCTCCGAGGAACAGACGTTGGTCGAGGTCAGCTTGGGTTCCATACACTCCTGTAATTGTCCATTGTTCTGAGGTTCTGTCATCCATAACTGTGGCTGTGATGGTGTGGGTCATAATCCACACGTCAGACAACTGAATTTGTCCATCTCGGGCTGCAAGGAGGATACTCCCACGCGTATCATCGGCTGGAAGGTAATAAGAGTTACTCTCAAAGTTTCTCCCAAGGGTATTGAATATGGTCTATTGTGTGACTTGGGCCATTTTCGATTCTTGTAGGCACACTATCTCCGATTGTTGTTGTTGGACCACTTGCTTCACTTCATGCTGTTGAGCCGGGGCGTTGAGTCCGCGTACGTTCCATGACAGGATGCTATAATTCCGATCTTTTCATCCATTAGGGATACATGTAGTCCACCAGAAGAAGAGACAGTATATGAAGCTGGAAAGAAGGTCCCAGTAACATTCATTGCCTCGATCGGTTTTCAATAACATAGTAGTTCAAGGGACACACAGGGGGGAAGACAATACATAGTACACAAAGGAAGGCTCCCTCGTGACTTAGCATCAGGGAGCAAGGGTAAAAGCATTTCAGCTATGGTGCTCATGGTTTAGTAGAGGCAATTGGGACAGCATCATCGGCTTAGTTTGCCTTCTTTGTAGGCACAGTTCGTGTCGTGCTGCGCTTGCAAGCATCGGATCCCTACTTCGAGGACATCTTCATGGTCTTCTTCTTGCTTTTTTTCTTGTTCTTCAGGGTCGCCATTTCGGTGAGCTCCAAGATAACCTCCATACAAGGTTCTAACAGAGGTTGCTTGTATATATCCATGTACTGCTGCAGTGTGAGGTCGTCTAAGCTTTTGTCCTCTTCAATGATACCCCATTTTTCGGCCAACACCTCATGGGCGTTACGGACTAGGGATTTGTGTCCCTTAGTTTTGCTCTTGAGTCTAGGGCTTCTGCGAACTGTATGGTCTTTGAGTTTCATTCATTAGGGATACAGGGAGTCCACCAGAAGAAGAGGCAATATATGAAGCTGGAAAGAAGGTCCCAGTAACATTCATTGCCTTGGTCAGTTTTCAACAACATAGTAGTTCTAGGGATACACAGGGGAAGACAATACATAGTACAGAGAGGAATGCTCCCTCGTGACTTAGCATCGGAGGGCAAGGGTAAAAGCATTTCAACTATAGCGCTCATGGTTTAGTGGAGACAATTCAGACAGCATCATCAGCTTAGTTCACCTGCTTTGCCGGCACAGTGCGTGTCGTGCTGCCACTACTACAAAAAGCATTTTTACAGGTGCCTTAATTTTTCAAACACAGTCGGTCCTTAAAAATATGCGACTGTGATAACGAATGATATAATAACCGCCTGTGATGAAAGAACAACACAGGCGGATTTTAAGAAACAACCACCTGGGTAAATACTCGATCTTCTCAGACGACTATTACTTAAGAACCGCCTGCAATAAATTAACATCACAGGCGGATTTTAAGAAACAACCGCCTAGGTAAATACATGATCTTCACAGGCGGTTATTAATTAAGAACCGCCTGTAATGTAATGAACTTCACAGGCGGTTCTTAATTAACAACAGCCTGAGAAGATCATGTATTTTCACCGGCGGTCATTGTGTAAGAACCGTATGTAGTTGTTGAATTATCACAAGCGGTTTTCATTGAAATTACAGGGATGTAGTCATTGCAATTATCACAACCGTATGTAGTCATTGCAGGGAAAATCGTATCAGGAAAAAACACAGATGAGCGGATACTAGTACAATAATGCATTATAGGAAATGCTCGTTCACCAGTGAGGCTGGCTTAATTGTGATAATACACCATTAGAGGCTTTACAATTGTTCAAAGATAACATCTTTACACACTGAGCACAAGTTTAAGTGAGCCTCTCTCTGTAACAGCTGCAAACAACGACGACGAAGCGCCCTATCAAGTAGAAAACAAAAATCATGCTACATTCATTGTAGATCGACGATGAAGCTCCCATCGATCAATCTAAATTGTACCGTCCTGCTTGCTCCCAAACACGTCTCTTATATTCCGCTGGATCCTGAAAATATTGACATTATTTAAATTAACAAATGTCGAAGGAGGAATGAATAACGTGCATTGGTCACTAAGTCAAAGTGTCATCTAACCTTGATAAGTAGGTTATAGCAATCATTTTCAACATCGGGCACATTTGGCTGATGCAGCAAACGCTGAACTTCAAGTAGTATAGTTTTGATTGTAAAAGCACTGCACCACCCCTACGAAATATAATTTAAGCAATATAAGTAACCAGTTCAAATAAGTTCGATAACAATTAAGTAATAATTACATGAGCAAAATAGGTCCATCTTACAGTCTCTTGATCAAGAATCCCGATGTAGAGTGCTCCCGAACGATGGACATTTGGGTGGAAGAACCCACTTGGAAAGGCGCATCTTGGAGGCACCAAGGGATAGTCCTCAGAGAATGAGATTGTGAGGGGGTAGTAATTATCTTCCCATTCAGTCTGCAAAAGAAATTTATTAATAGGAGGACGATGGTTAAACTCATATTGTGCTTGTTCTTCATGACTTACCCCTTCTTTACCGAGGACGATGCACTGCCACTTCAATAAATCTCCCGATTCAGGCTTCGCAGAGAAATTGAAAATACCAAAAACAAACAAGACGGAAAAACAAACTACAGTTAAGTTCATCAGTCCATTACAGATACATATGTATATACAACCATGCGACAGTTGTGCCATATGTACATACATGGGGATGGTTCTTGCGCCACGCCAAGCACTCCTCCTTCAATCGGCTACACGCCCGAGACATCATTATCTGAAAGACCAAACTTCCAAATTATTGAGTCCAAACGCATATGTACACAAATGCAAAAGGACACAATCCATATACCAACACACAAAACTGGCAGCTTATGAAAATATACAAAGAAAAAGGTAGCATGCAATGCATAGTAAGGAAACTATGCGAATTTACTTAGGTACCTCGTGGCGCGATGTGGGACTGGGTAGAGGCATGCCTCCGCGGGGTCTTTATATAGGCGTCAGTTTTTCATAGGAGGTTTTTAAATTTTTCATAGGCAGTTGGTACTTAATAACCGCCTGAGAAGATGTTTATCTCAGGCGGGTTTTACTTACCAACTGCCTCAGATGCTGCTAAGCTCCTGTCAAGCTAATCCCTGCACAGCATGCTATTGTAGATGCAAGTAACACCCGTGGCTCATCATTTTAATTGTTGAAAGCATCAATTTGAAGCCTCACGATCCTTGGAAGGATTTTCCTATCCATTTGAATGATTTCTTTCCCTCCTGTCCATTTGAAAACTTAGGAAGATGCTCCTTTCTCAGTTTTAATGCCTAAATATATTGACTAAAAATCAGTACTCACTTTCTTAGTGCTTCACACAAGCGAGTAAGCAAACAACTTCAATCACAAATCTTGTTTTTACACTTTCATAGGGATTTAACCTTAATCTTTCAAGCATAGATTTATCAAATAAGTGGAGATTCCTTATCACACAGGTTAATGGCAGTTATAAGTGAAGGATGTGTTGAAGCTAACGAAATCTGAATCGGACTGAAGATAAAGAGATCCTGCATATGAGTGGCAATATCCAGGTTAAACAGCGTGAAGGCTGTCATCATAGCTCCATGCTGTCTAACCTGGACATTATCACTCATATGCAACATCTCTTTGTCTTCAGTCCCATTGAGATTTTGTTAGCTTCAACACACCCTTTCCTTGTAACTGCTATTAACATGTCTGATGAAGAAGCTTCAATTATTAATAAATCTATGCTTGAAAGATTAAGGTCAAATTCCTATGAAAATGGTAAAAACAAGATTTGTGATTGAAGTTGTATGTTTTGTCGCTTGTGTAAAGCACTAAGAGAGATGGTACTAATTTGTAGTCAATATATTCAGCCATTAGAACTGATAAAGTAGCATCTTCGTAAGTTATCAAAATGGAGAGAAGAGAAAGAAATCTTGCAGGGCTTATTTGGGTGTACTCCTATCCAAACAAGCCCTCAAATGGATGGGAAGTATCGTCAGACTTCAATTGAAGCTTTTAACAATCCATATGATGAGTCTCGGGTGTTACTCGCATCTACAAAAGCTTGCTGTGAAGGGATTAGCTTGACAGGAGCTCGAAATAGAAGCTGAATTTAATAATGTTCGAAACATGCTATCTAAAGCTGAAATAGAACATTGTTCTAAGTTGATTTCAGAAGATACAAATATATACAATATATATCATCTCGCATTGCTATATACATTTTTTCCAGCATTGACATCTTCTCGCATATAGGGTTTCAAATTCTTTTTAATGCTTCTCTCTACGCGCTTGATGTTTTCTGGTTTGGTGAAAAAGTACATCTCTTCATACTGATTATATTCCTCTTCATTATCTCCCACATTCTCAACCCCAACAATATTTTGCTTTCCAGAAACAACTACGTGCATCTTCTCAGTTTCTGGATCTTGAACATAAAAAACTTGTGCAACATTATCAGCGAGAACCCATAGGTCATCTTTATAACCCACTTTATTCAAGTCTACCAGTGTCGGCCCGTAATTGTCCACTTTCACACCATCAGGATGTTTGACCCATTGGCACTTAAATACGGGCATTACCATTCTTTCGCCATAATCAAGTTCCCATATTTCCTCTATGAACCCGAAGTATGTGGTCTTCTGCCCTTGTGAATCATAAGCCTCAATACGAACACCACTATTTTGTGCAACACTCTTACCGTCGTTTTCTTTATTGTAAAATGTGTAACCATTGATGTCATATGCTTGCCATGATGTCACCAAAGCAGATGGGCCAGAAGCTAACTTCTTCATTGTTGCCTCTTCTATAGTGTTTCCGTATGGTATATTTTTGTCCATTAACCATTCAGTGAAACATCTTCTGTGCTCTTTCATGATCCAGTCCTCTGTGCGGTCTTGGTTTTTATCACGAAGCTCAATTTGGTGTTCCTCGATGTACGACTCAGCTATTACGAGCTGTTGTAGTACACTAAAATGTGCACGGTGTACATTCTTGTAATCTTGAACGATAAAAGTTTTGTTACCCACTTTGCCTCTCTCACGTAGTCTACCCTCATGTACCGGTATAGGCACACCTATTGATTTTCCATCTTTGATGTAATCAGCACAACCCTCAATCACTTCTTCAGTGGTGTATCCTTCCATAATTGAACCCTCTGGGTGAGCACGGTTCCGCACATAACCTTTTAATACTCCTAAATATCTCTCCAACGAAAACATATGATGTAAATATAGTGGCCCCAATGCTTTTATCTGATCAACAAGATGTCTGATTAGGTGTACTTGCATATCGAAAAAGGATGGTGGGAAACACATCTCAAGCTTGCACATTGTCTCGACGATGTATGTTTTCAGATAGTCTAAATCTTCACGTGCTATCACCTTTTGCGATACTGCATTGAAGAAGTAACACAAACGTGTGATGACAACTTTTATATGCTCAGGTTTGATGACTCTTATCGCAATGGCAAGGAAAATTGTCATCATCATGTGACAGTCGTGAGAATTATAACCGAATAAAGACAAGTCTTTCATCGAGACTAGTTTGTGGATATTGGATGAGAAACTCGCGGGCACTTTGATCCAACGCAAGCATTCGCAAATTGCTTTTTTCTCTTCTAGCATCAAGTTGTAGCTGGCTGGGGGAAGGTAATGCTTCCCGTTCGCCTTTTCTACTAGATGAAGCTCTGGTCTCAAATCAAGATTTACTAGGTCCATACGTGAATTTAATCCGTCCTTTGTTTTCCTCGGCATGTCGAGCAAGGTCCCAATGATGCTGTCAAATACATTCTTTGTAACGTGCATCAAATCAATACTATGGCAAAATTCCAGATTCTTCCAATACGGAAGATACTTGAAAAAATTGATTGTTTCTTGAAAGCCATGTCAGTTGTATCATCCAAAGATGTACTTTTCTTTCTCTTAATTCCTTTACTATTTTTGCCCTTACCAAAAGCAATATGAATGTTCTTAACCATTTCAAACACAAGTTTTCCACTGTAAGGTTTTGGTGCAGTATCTTTTTCGATTTTGTTATCAAATTGTTCTTTCATCTTCCTATACTTGTGTGTATCTGTCAAGAACCGTCGGTGTCTCATGTACACCGTCTTTCTGGATGAAGTGAGGTATAGAAATCCAGTTCTATCTACACACCTAACACAACCTTTCTTCCCTTTCATTTGTCTCGATAATGTAAACAGCCCGGGATAATCATGCACGGTAACGAATATCATTGCTCTTAGCGTGAAATACTCTCGCTTGTACTCATCCCATGTACGTACCCCTTCATTCCACAGTTTCACCATATCTTGCATTAAAGGTTCGAAGAACACATCAATTTCGATGCCGAGTTGTTTCGGACCTTGGATAAGAACAGATAACAAGATATATTTCCTTTTGTGACACAACCACGTCGGTAGGTTGTACATCATTAAGACCACGGGCCATGTGTTGTGTATGCTCCTTTTTTCACCAAACAGATTCATTCTGTCTGTACCCAAGGCAAACCCCACATTTCTGATTTTCTTCGCAAATTCTGGATACTGAATATCAAAATTTTTCCACTGCGTTGCATCACCAGGGTGTTGTATATGTTTTTCATTCTTCTTGTGTTGCTCGGAATGCCAACGAGTAAGTTCAGCCTCCCTAGGGTTTGAGAACAAACGCTTCAAGCGATCAATTACCGGAAGGTACCACATCACCAAGGCAGGAATTTTTCTCTTATTCTTCCCGTCTGCATCGCTAGAAGTATCGTCATCGACACCTTCAGGACCAATAATAAACTTCTTATTCTTCTGAGTCTTTTTCATGTTGGTAACATACTGGTGATTGTAGTCCTTATTATATCTACTGACACCACAAATGGGGCATTTAGTTGCGAGCTCATGCTCTTTGCGATACAGAATACAATGGTTCACACAAGCATGTATTTTTGTCACACCTAGTGCCATCGGGCAAAGAAGTTTCTTCGCTTTATAAGTGCTTCTGGGCAGTTTATTTGGATTTGGAAGAATTTTTACCAGAAGATTCAAAAGATCAGAGAAACTAAAATCGGACCATCCGTGCGTAGCTTTCAACTTTAGTAGTTCTAAGACTGCACGTGATGTAGTAAACTCTTTATCACAACTGTTTGATTCATCATATAAAAGCCCCGTCGCCACATTCTGCAATGTCTCCATTTTACTTAAACCTTTGCTTGCTCCCATAGAAGTCAATACATATGGTTCAATGTGACGCAACATCTCCTCACAATCGAACTCATCATCATCATCACCAGCTTGATTGTCACTATCATCATCGATATGAACATTATCATCATCTGAACCTCTCTCATCATCTTTATCCACATCATGTCTATCTATCTAACTCACCATACTCTATCCATATTGTGTAGTTTTTTTAAACCTCTTTTCACCAAATGAGATTGGATTACTATAGTATCCGTCCAAGCAATCTTATTTTCGCAGTCGATACATGGACATAATATGTCATCTATCTTTTGCAACTTCACATGTCTCTTGGATTTATGAATTGGAATTTAATGGTATATGTTTTTTATGTTCTGACCAATTTCAAAGGATTTATGAATTGGAATTTAATGGTAACCTTTACTTATCAATAATATTACAAGAAAGTGGAATTTTTCCTTTTTAAAGGACCCACATTTAATCAATAATATTAATTAAGAAGAAGTAAAGATCTTCACAGGCGGTTGGTACTTAATAACCGCCTGAGAAGATGTTTCCCAGGCCGGTTTTACTTACCAACCGCCTGAGATAATGCCTGATACTGTTCTTCAGTTTCCTTATCTCTTACTTCTTTTTTATTTAGATTTCAATATAAATACTCAAACATGTTTAGATTCTACAAATTGTGTCCAAATTCGATGATTTTTTCTTCTATATTTTGTATAAAATTAACATCTACCACCTGAACAAAATATTTTAAAACTTGTATAGCTGACATTGTAATGTTTTGGTAAATAACAAATTAATTTCTACTCACATATTATTCACATTTGTGTATCTCATAAAAAAAAGATCCTTCACTCAAATTTGTTTGTATGAACATATTTGTATCATTTATACATGTATGAATTTTGTTAATTTTTTTAAAAAGCATTCCAACATGTCAAACTTCAAATTATCCATCATTCTAACTAAATGCTCATATACATATGAGGCATTCATCAAATTATGAACACACATTGATTCAAAAGAAATTAAAAAAATCTGAAAAATTTCATAGAGGTTGGTATGATGAGTAAAAATGTCCACTGAAAAATAAATGAAAAAAGCATTATATTCATCAAGATAGAAAAATGAAAAATAGCATTTGTTGTATGTTTTTTATGTTCTGACCAATTTCAAAGGATTTATGAAGTGAAATTTAATGTTAACCTTTACTTATCAATAATATTACAAGAAAGTGGAATTTTGCCTTTTTAAAAGACCCACATTTAATCAAGAATATTAATTAAGAAGAAGTAAATATATTCATAGGCGGTTGATACTCAATAACCGTCTGAGAAGATGTTTATCTCAGGCGGGTTTTACTTACCAACCGCCTGAGATAATTTTATCTTCTCAGGCAGTCGGTACTTAAAATTCGCCTGAGAAAATGGGAGTCTATATATACCACTCGGCAGCATTGGGAAAACCTAACCCGGGTAAAACACTTAGACGCCGTTAGGCTGCCAAAATTTTGCTTGCCGCCAAGTGTTCGCCGCCGAGCTTCGCCCTCGTCACTTCTAGGTACGCCGAGCGAAGCCATTGCCGTCGCCGCCGAGCTTCAAGGTAAACCCTAAACCCTTCGACCTTCCATCCTCCTTCGCCGTGCTGCCTCCCTCACCGCCCTCGCCGCCGCCTTGCATATCCTTGGTTAGGGTTCAGGAATTGGAAAATGGTAGGCATCCTTGGTTAGGGTTCGATAGAATTCGAAAAATTGTCAAGTTCGGTGGAATCTTTGGTTAGGGTTCGGTGGGGCAAAATTTATGTGGATGGTTATATCACGATAAATTGGTAGTTGGTTCTGTGTGTCTGAAACTGTGAAATTAGTAGCATTTCATCTTCTGGTAGTTTGCAGAGATAAAACTGTCAAGTTCGAATGAATAGGAGTTACTCCCTTCGTCATGGATGGTTATATCACGATAAATTGGTAGTTGGTTCTGTGTGTCTGAAACTATGAAATCAGTAGCATTTCATCTTCTGGTAGTTTGCAGAGATAATATTCTGAATAGTAGTTTTTTTTCTTCTCCTAGGATCATTAGGTTTACCAAATATATGCTGAAGAAGTTCCACTTCGTTATATTCATTGGAGCAAAGCCTGTAGGATCATGTAGCAAAACTGTCAATCTGCGCGTTCTGTCATCGCATTGTGCATGATCCTATTCTGTTCTGACACATTAGTGGTAAACATGATTCTAGACTCTAGTAACAGCAGTATATTCCCTATTTCTGTCATCGGCCTTGCATATGCCACATAATTCTCTATTAGGGGCAAGATTTAGCTATATTTGGTTAAGTTGAGAAAATTTGGCTAATTTTGGCTAAGTTACATTAGATATAGTTATACTTGACTAATTTTGACTAAGTTATGCTATATTTAGCTATATTTGGCTACTTTTTCTTAGAGTTAGTTATGCTAGACTAAGTTTGGCTAAGTTTGCTTTTATTTCTCTAAGTTAGCTTCATTTGAGCAATTGTAGCTAATCTTTGCTACCAAAGATGTCTGCACTTGTGGCTCCATCAGCTTCATTTGAGCAATTGTAGCTAATCTATGCTACCAAAGTTATGCTATATTTAGCTATGAAGCCAAACAAGTTGCTGGCCAACTCATTTGTGATGCCAGGAGCATCCTCACGCCCATATCTAGGTACCACTAGGTGTGGCGATGGAGTCTGAGCATATGCTGCCGATCTCTATGATACAAGAATTTAGTTAGACCTATATAACTTCAAATATGTGTTTTGGCTAAATTTACTTAATTGAGTCAAAATTGAGAAAATTTGTTTTAAATATGAGCAAATTTAGATAACTGAAGCATAATCAAGCAAGTTTGACTATGCGGGGCAAGATTTAGCTATATTTGGTTAAGTTGAGCAAATTTGGCTAATTTTGGCTAAGTTACATTAGATATAGCTATACTTGACTAATTTTGACTAAGTTATGCCTTGGGTTGTCGGTGTAAAGTGAGCTTGCTAGTTGCTGCTGCTATCAGTCTCTTCTAGGCACTGCATCTGCACAAGTACACATCAGCATGTTGTTTTTCATTCAGTAGGCAGAAGAACCAGTGACAGGGAATAAGAGGAAACTTGAGAGCGGGGACGATAATGCCCTCTAAGGTAGGTAGGAGCTGTGCGGGGATTTGCTTTTTATCCCTTGCTTGATCAGTTATAGGTCCAGAGCTAGGCGCCGCCAAGTAAACCTCAAGAACGTGGTCGGCACTCTTAACGAAGCTAGCCTATTTAGAATAAGAAGAAAAAATTGCCATTGCTGGTGAGCAACTTTAACATGCTGGTAACCCTCGCAATGTATAGGAACCTTTTGGTCAGTCGCCTTAAACCCTAGAATGCCTTATCAAATCCTAGAATGCTTCCATCTTTTTCTTTATGCAACACTTCATGTAGAGTTAATATGCCATTTATTAGATTTTTTATCTTATTAGATCTATCATGGAAATCCCTAAGAAGACTGGTCGTGGTAGTAACAATAAAGAAGAAAATATGGAGTTTACTGACTCCAGCAGTTCAGGCTCCTATCACAGTCCATCAGATCCTTTTCTGAATATAAAAATTAAAAAGACTTCAGTAGATCTAGACCCGGAATATGATCCTGTCGATGAGGTATGGATCACAAATCTTAACTTCAGCAGATCAAGTTAATGTTGGTTGTCAAGTATACGAAGTCTTATAATTCTTTTCTACCTAGATTAATCACGAAGACAATGAGGTGACATCGGCTCCTAAAACCGCAGAAGGTTCTCCAATGGATGAATCCTCAACTTCACTCAAGCAGAAACGAGGGCAATGAGGTCCCAATAAGGGTCCATTGGACCGCATCATGTACATAACAAGGGTCGGTCTAGGTGGGCTTCCCCAAGAACCACTGGATTCAGTTACGAAGTACCGTAATGCATGCGGTTTTCTTGTTAGGGAGGTTGTGCCGATCACAACCGAGAATTGGAGGAAATTACCCGAGCAGACCAAGAATGAGTTATGGGAAAGGATAAAGAAACAATTCAAGTTCTCGAAAGGCACAAAAGAAGTTGTAAAGAAAGCAACATTGGTCTCTTGCGGCAAGAAGTTTCGTGACTGGAAGAGTGAAATGAATGCTTATGTTAAGGCCGATAAGGTCCCTAGCCCGAGGAAAATGGGAAAAATCACACAAGATCAGTGGCAAGAGTTTGTTCGTCAAAAGAGCACACATGATGATAAAGCTCTAAGTGCAACTAGGTCAGAGCTTGCAAAAAAGAACAAATATCATCATCGCTTGGGGTCTGCCGAATATGGCCCCAAAGTCTAGAAATGTAATAAGATATTAGACAAAATTACTAGTAAGGGCAATCCTCACCCATTAGAAGGGTGCGATGAGCGAACTCAACGGTGGGTCTTTGCTCGGTCAGGTTTGACCAACGAGGGCAAACTTGAAAAGCCCGACTCTGTGAATGAAGTAGAGGATAAAATGAAAGAAGTAATTGAAAAGCAACAGAAGGGTCTCTTCAAGCCGAAGAGGGAGAATAACCAACTTACCGCTATCTTAGGAAAACCTGAACACAGCGGACGGGTTCAAGCGGTCTCTTCTCAAATGTCTTGGCTAGATGGTTTCCCTAAAGATAAAGACACATATAGAAGACGTGAGAAGTTTAAGAAAACACTTGATGAAAGGATTGCTCAAAAGGTCAAAGAAAATATGCAAGAAATAATGGAACAACTTAGACAATCGGGACAATTAGTGACACCGAGTATAGTGATGGTTCTTGTGCAAAAGGAGCAATTAGTATCTCCAACTGCCTACCCTAGCAGCGTTGGTTCTGTGCCAGGCTCAGGGTCAACCCATAAGTTCCCTGTCGATGATATTGCTAACGACAAATCTTGTCGTCTTCTTGTCCCGATAGGCAGAGCAGGGAACAAAACCAAACAGGTTGCCACTGCTATGGCAAAGCCTGATCGTGACTTCAACGGGAATCCACTTCCGTTGTATTATGTGGTGGTGCAAGTTCTTCAGATCATTGATAATGATTATGAAGATTATGAAATAGACCACGTCACACCTGAGGGGATCGCGACTCTGGGGCAGGCTGTCAACCAATTAATCATTTGGCACCGACACGATATCGTGTTGGACGATGAGCCAATTTCTAGCCCCGTCGCATCTCCAAATACTGCAACCCCATCTTCTAAGGCGAAAGTGCATGAAGATCCACTCCCGGTCCAGGAAGATCCACTCACCCTATGTCTCAACAAGGATGATAGTAACCTTGCTAGTAAAGATATCCAAGAGAAACAAGTTTGACAACAACTTCAAGCAGTACGAGAGCAAGCTGTTGCTAGTAAAGAGCAACCAGTTGAGCAACAGCTTGAAGTAGTACTAGAGCCAGCTGCTGGGAGTAAAGAGCAATCAGTTGAATAACAGGTTCAACAAGCCAGTGTCCAACTTCCGACGACTACTCTTCGATCGTTAGTGCCTATCAAAGTTAGCTCATACAAAAATAAGAAACATTCATCAGAAGTGTCAAAGTATTTGGAAACTATGAAGGAAAATATTATAAAATCGAGTGCATCTCGTTCTTCTCATGAGCCAGAATTAGGAAATATCGAGGAGTGGGAAGAAGACGGTGTCATGTATAATCGGCGGACGACTTTAGTTAAACCAGGAGTTCCAATATACAAGCTTGAGGATATTCCTCCTAAATTTGAGAATGGGAAGCCGTTCATGACATCCGTACAACTTAGCAAACAACTCGTCCCGCTCAGAAGAATGCATGAGTGGTACATCCTTGCCAGCACAAGATATGGTCTTAATTGCGTCACATTTCGTATTCCAAAACAAGCATTCTGGAGCACTGGAGAAGATAGATGAGTCATTTTATTTGAAGAGTTGCGTCCCCTTTTGCATCGGGGCATGCTCGAAATCAACCTGTTGCTCGTCTGGTGCTTGTGAGTGCTCTAATATTTTGTATTTGCTTTTCTTACTACACGCATACGCATTTCATGATATAATAACAATTCTGGACTTCTTCAATAGGATGCAATACATGGATAATGAAAAGTTGGCGCACAAGACAGGTATCCTTGACCCTACTAGGATTGCAAAGGCGCTATTCGATGTCCAGGTGGATCAAAACTCAGCACAGTTCAAGCACATGAAAAAAAATTTGAAAAAGCAATCGCAAAACTTAAGAAGGATAAAAGGACAGAAGTTGCAGCTTACATAGGACATGCAATGTTTAACTTTGTCAGAGACATCAAGGACCTCGTAAAGGCTCCGTACAACTTCGAGTAAGTTCGACATATGACATTGAAATAGCAGTTATTGGTAATTGTTAACACGTGTGTTTGTGTGTTTGCAGTGATCACTACATAATGATCTTCATCAAGCCAACGCAGGGAAAGGCAACAATCTTGGACTCGGCCGAATTCCCACCAGATTGTTACAAAGATTTCCTTTCCATTTTGAAACTGTACGTTTATTCAATAATTTTAATTTACACACATTTAGAATGTGTTGACAAGTTTTATATGACATTTCTTGTATTACAGCGCCTGGCGGTTTTACGCTGAACAGCTTGGCGGTGAGAGACCTTCCAATATGAATGCATTGGACATTAAAACGTATTATGCTTGTCCGAAGCAGCCTGCTGGGAGTGTCTTATGCGGGTATTATGTATGCGAGCATCTTCGGACCGTCGGCGTATATAGAGTGAATCGTGAAGATGTAAGTTATCCTTAATGTTGATACCTTATTTTCTTACTTTTGAGTTTCATTTTCATTGTAACTAGCATAGTTTAATACTTATATTCTCTGCTGTTCAATATTACCAGAAACATTATTTTCATATTTTGATTCCAACTTCAAAATTCAATTGCTCATAGTACAACTGCTCCAAAAATACCAACTAAATTCTTGTATACTCTCACTTTGATCTATACTTTGAGATTGTTCAAACCAACACATTCTAAACCTTGTTATGTGTTATATTGCAGCACACGAATAATCTTAACGAAGAATGGCCGGTTTGTAGAAGTATTCCTGATGGAGGAGCCGACAAGATTGCTTCTGAACTCTGTCAGTTCATTCGTCGTGAAATTTTGCACAAAAAAAGGGAAGTTCTTTGATGAGAATGGTGCAGCAGCTGATGTGCCAGAACTTTGCGACTATGCCAATAGAAACAGTTTTTAGTGAAAACTTTTAAACTATGAGTTGAATTGTATGTGTAACTTGTACATATGTATATTGTTTTAGTGAAATTGACTTTGTGATGATAATATTATTGACTTTTGTTCTGTGATGATATTGTTGATGTTTGTTCTGTGATTATATTGAATTGACCTGGAAATTAGAAATAACAGCAGTAGTACAGCATAGGTTATACCTTATCACAGGCGGTTATTAACCAACAGCTAGGCATTCCTGTGAAAAACAATTATCAAGGCGGCTAGATACAGGTAAAGAACCATCTATGATAACCTAATTATTACAGGTGGTTACTGTTATGGTAGAAACCGGCTGCGGTAAAAGGTCTTCACAGGCGGCTTGATGTAGGTCAACATCCGCCTGTGATAACACCATTACCACAGGCGGTTAGTTATGCTGCAAGATCCGCCTGTGATAAGACAATTATCACAGGCAGATATATATGCTGCACCACCCGCCTGTGATAACTTATCTTCACAGGTGGCTAGCATAAGTAAAAACTGTCTGTGATAATGTTTCTTCACCGGCGGTATCACTTCTCCGCCTGTGAAATTGCGGATTATCACAGGCTCTTCGTTTTAGGCGGTTTTAAAAACCGCGTGTGATAATAGGTTTGGAGCCGTCTGCGATAAGGCTTATTGCAGTAGTGTACGCTTGCACGCACCGGATCCCATCTTCGAGGACGTCTTCATGGTCTTCTTCTTGCTTTTCTTCTTGTTAATCAAGGTCACCACTTTGGTGAGCTCCGAGATAGCCTCCATAGCAGGTTCTAAGTGAGGTTGCTTGTATATATCCATGTACTTCTGCAGTGTGAGGTCGTCTAAGCTTTTGTCCTCTTCAATGATACCCCATTTTTTGGCCAACACCTCCTGGTCCTTCAGGACTAGGGTTTTATGTCCCTTAGTTGCTCTTGAGTCTAGGGCTTCTACGAACTATATGGCATTTGATCTCTTGAGGGGTGATTGCTAGTGCTTGGTTTATCACAGGTGCCGGCAGAAGAGCTTGAGATATCGGCTGGGAGATTGCCCGCCTCAGCATGGTCATCAATGTCTCCAAAGAAGGGATCTCTTGAGATTGCATCTCCACTGCTGCTCCAATGGAAGGGCGGACCCCATATGTCGACGGTGCGATGTTGTTCCGGTCAGCCAGGTCTTCCATACTTGGTTCTAGAGGATTCGAGGCACGAACCTCTAAGGCTTCTTGTGCCAAGCTGGCGTCTTGTGCTTCCAGTGTCTCTGCTGTCGTTGGCTGTGCTGTGTTGGTCATCGCTATGCTGTTCACCAGGGACAGTATGGGCCGTCTCCATAGGTAGGTTTCCCTCTGTCACTGCCAACACGACACTCGACTGCAAGGTATTTCTATTGCCGTTGTTCCCTCAAGAAGTCTCCTTGGGGGTCAGACAGATTGCATCGGAGTGCGGCCTCCTTGTTTTGCTTAGGGCCAAGCCATCCTGTTGTGCTTACGCCTCAATTGTCGCCTCTTCAAGTTCCAGCGGTACAATGAGAATGGCGTCCGATGACCATTCTAGGTTGGTCATAGGAGGGGTCGACGACATACTCTCTAGTTGTACCTCGCTCGGGAGGTCATCATGTGCTTGATCAGGTCCTTTGGAAAACTAGAGCATCCTCAAGGCCCCCCTTTCATCAGGTGGGTTGTTGAATCTCGAGGGTGGGGGAGAGCAGCTGCGTGCAACATCACGCCGCCTTGTGGAAGGCTCGCCCCTGTCCCAGCCACTCCACCATTCTCTGTCTTAGGTGGGGTGTCGCCCTCTAGCCCTATTGTTAATTCACTAAAACATACGCCCTTGAAGGTAGTGTGGCATGATGTCTCTCTCATCTCTATCTTCGTCATCATCTTCACGAGGGTGCCGCCAAGCGGCACTAGGAGGGTGGCAGAAATGGTCAGGGTGTGGGTTGGCATCTTCATCCACATCACCATCAGGGCGTCCAGGGAGCCATGTCATCTGCTGTAAGTGATCTCGACCTCTAGATTCAAGTTCTGCTGCCGGGAAATGATAGAAGTGGATGTCCTCCACTGAATCTATATGGGTGTGGAATCTGAATGTGTGCCCTCTCTGCATGTCTCGTGGTCGGGTGAAGTGCAAGTCTACATCCAGTCTTGGAGCTTCATTATGGTCCGTCAGAGTGAGGAACACCATCTGTGGCACCCTGTTGGGGTCTTGGCAGAAGACCCAGCAGACATAGGCTCATTGGTCTTTGCATCTCCAAGAGGCAACATCCACATGGTGGATCACACAATGGTCTCCTAGAACCCTATCCACTATCTCTTGGTTCCAGGCGAACTGTGGCAGACCTTCTATGGTAATCTTCATGTGGTAAGGAATCACGACTCTCTCCCCAAAACGATCACCATGCCATGAGTGAAAGTGGAGTTCAAAAGGTCCATCGGTGAGAGAATCGGCCGCTGGGCCGGGTGGTTAGTCCATCCAAGTGCGATAGCTACTGCACGGGTTCAAGTCCTCGTACTCACCCGTGACTCATCCTTCTTCTTAAAGTATCCGGGAGCTACTGGTGGTTTTAAAAGAAAGAGTCCACCGATGATGCGACCCTTAGCAAATACCATATCTCCATAGGCTCTCTCGGTGAAGATCACTGTGTAAGGTTGTGGGATGGAGCGAAACACATGGAACCTGTACCTACGATGTATAAAGTGGTAGAAGATAGTGTCGGCCACCGCCTCCTTCGAGGGCACACCCATCGGGCCTTCTTCAGTTATGAGAAGGGTGTGGTGCTCCTGCATTTCAGGCCTCTGGATCATCTCTTCGGAGGTCCAGGCCATCTTTTCCGCTACTCTTGGACGGAGGCGAGGGTTGCCCGGTGTAACACCCATTATTTAATGTGTACAAATTTGAACAAACCATTGTGCATTGTAGCCTGCATTTTTGTGTGAATTTTGAAGTTTAAACGAGTAGTAAATGTTTAAGTTTGAATTTGAATTCAAATCAAAGAAAAGGAAATGAAAAAGAAAAAGAAAAGAATTAAACCCCCACCCTGGGCCGACTTCTCCCCTGGCCCAATTCCCATTCCTCCCCCGCCAGCCCAACCGCACCCTCCCCCTCTCTTCTCTCTCTGCCGGGCGGACCCCACCTGTCATCCCCAACCCCCAGTCTAGTGTCTAGCACTGAAGCAGTTGCTATGGAAGTGGACTCAACCCTTGAACGTGATATACGAGAAGGACAAAAGAATGATGAGAAGGTCAAGGAGATCAAGCAGTTGATGAAGAAAGGGAAAGCTCCGAACTTTAGAGAGGATGAACAAGGAACCTTATGGCTTGGAAAGAGGATTTGTGTTCCGGATATCAAGGAGATTAGAGAGCTAATACTAAGAGAAGCTCATGACTCATCTTACTCTATCCATCCCGGAAGCACAAAGATGTATCAAGATCTTAAAGATTGATATTGGTGGCATGGAATGAAACGGGATGTAGCAGAACATGTGGCCATATGTGACACATGTCAGTTGATTAAGGCGGAACATCAAAGACCAGCAGGGTTATTGCAACCAATCAAACTGCCAGAATGGAAATGGGAAGAAATTAGTATGGATTTCATTGTGGGACTACCAAGAACACAGTCTGGATATGATTCTATATGGGTCATAGTGGATCGTTTAACTAAAGTTGCTCACTTTATTCCTGTGAAAGAGACCTACAATGGTCCCAAGCTGGCGGAACTGTACATCTCCAGGATTGTATGCTTACATGGAGTTCCTAAGAAGATCATTTCAGACAGAGGCACTCAATTCACCTCAAGGTTCTGGCAGAAGTTGCATGAATCAATGGATACCCGTCTAAATTTTAGTTCGGCGTATCATCCTCAAACTGATGGTCAGACAGAACGCACCAACCAGATATTAGAAGACATGTTGAGAGAGTGTGCTCTAAAGAATAGCAAAAGTTGGGACAAGAATCTGCCATATGCCGAATTCTCTTACAACAACAGTTATCAAGCCAGTTTGAAGATGTCTCCTTTTGAAGCGTTGTATGGGTGAAAATGTAGGACACCGTTGTTTTGGAATCAAACTGGGGAAAGTCAAGTCTTTGGGCCTGATGTATTAAAAGAGGCTGAAAGACAAGTACAAGAAATTCGGAAGAATCTAAAGGCAGCTCAAACAAGACAGAAGAGTTATGTGGATACTCGAAGACGTGATCTCACATTTGAAGTTGGTGACTACGTGTACTTGAAGGTGTCACCTATGAGAGGATTGAGAAGATTTAAAGTAAGAGGTAAGTTGTCACCCCGCTACATTGGTCCGTTCAAGATACTCGAAAGACGAGGTGAAGTGGCATATCAGCTTGAGCTTCCACCACACTTGTTAGATGTGCATAATGTGTTCCATGTATCACAGCTTAAGAAATGCTTAAGAGTGCCTGAAGAGCAATTGCCTATGGAAGCAGTGGATGTACAGGAAGATTTGTCTTATGTGGAGCAGCCTGTCAAGATACTTGAGACACTAGAAAAGGTCACAAGAAATAAAGTTATTCACATGTGCAAAGTGCAATGGAAGCATCACTCAGAGGCAGAAGCAACATGGGAAAGAGAAGAAGATCTCAAGGCGGATTTCCCTCATCTATTCTCTTAGGACGTCCAAATCTCGAGGGCGAGATTCCTTTTAAGGGGGGTAGAGTTGTAACACCCATTATTTCATTTGTAAAAATTTGAACAAACCATTGTGCATTGTAGCCTGCATTTTTGTGTGAATTTTGAAGTTTAAACGAGTAGTAAACATTTAAGTTTGAATTTGAATTCAAATCAAAGAAAAGGAAATGAAAAAGAAAAAGAAAAAGAATTAAACCCCCACCCTGGGCCGACTTCTCCCCTGGCCCAATTCCCATTCCTCCCCCGCCAGCCCAACCGCGCCCTCCCCCTCTCTTCTCTCTCTACCGGGCGGACCCCACCTGTCATCCCCAACCCCCAGTAACCGCCACCCCCTCCCTCTTTCCCGCGCCGCGCCGCGCCCACACTGCACCACCCCCCCCCCTCAAACCGCCTCATCCCACGTCGAAATCAACTCGGGAAACTCCCATCGCACGCGCCGACAACCACCGCACGCACTGCCCCTATAAAATTTCCCCCTCCCCCTATGTTTCTTCCTCCCCGCGCGCAACCCTAGCCATCGCCGTTGCTGAGGTTAGTCGCCGCCGTTCCCAGTTAGCCGGTGATCGCCTTTCCCTCTCAACTGCCCTCACACCTTCACCGCCTCACCAGGAGCACGCTGGGCAAGTCTGCGCGAGGAGATCGACGAGGTTTCACCGGAGTCGACGTTCACCGACGCCAACCGCCGCCCCCTCTCGTCGTCGACCGTCTTCCACCCGATTTCGCACCCCGAAAACCCCCTAGGTGAGTTCCCCTACTCCTCCTCTCTCGGTTCACATTCATGGCGCGTAGAATTGACGTATGAATCGCCGTTTGGGCCAACTCCGGCGAGGTCCGCCACCGCGGAATCCAGCGCCGCCGCGCGCATGTGGCCGGCATTGCCAAGAGCGACGTGGCCGCATCTCTAACATTGGTTTTGGGCCAACGACCGAGATTAGATCAGCGTACCCCTTCGGTTATTTAATATCTGAGCCATCTAGCGCAGATCCGACGGTCCTTATTCAATTTAGTTTTCCCGCCTTCGATTATTCACACAGGCCCCTGGAAACTTGCTTGCTACCCCCTGTGCTTCTCTAGAATTGAAGTCTAGCCCCTGGAAATTGCAGACTAGCCCCTGGAACCCTAAAAATTGGATTTAATCATCTAAATAAGCAATCTAACCCCTGTAAATTGATAGAATCATGGATTTAGCCCCCTGTGCATTGTAGAAAACTATTTAATTAGTCCCTGGACTTTTATTTATTTGCTGAATATGGTTTTTAGGTATATTTGAGGTGTAGAAAATAGATAAAAATGGTAATTAAGTGTAGAAATGCTAGAAAAAATTGGTATAAATTATTTTATGCTGTGAATAAATTGTAGAGTTCATTTGAAATATATTTTGTCCATGGAATATTTATTATAAATGTTTAAAAATACATTTTGACCATAGAAAATTCAATAAAAATGGTTTTAGGCTATAATTAAATCCCAAAAATGTAGGTTAAATATAAAATGCACACTTTGGCCATGTTAAGTAATAAATACTTCGTAGGGACGCATTAGTATAGGATTTTATGCATATGTGTGTGTTGTGATGCATTGTTTTGCGTGCCCTTTACTTATTTAGCTTTATTTTATTCTTGCCATGCTTGGGCAATATATCTAGAGTCGTTCTACGACCCTAATCTTAACCTCCAAGACCAGGACTTCGCCAACACTCAAGTCTTCAACGAAGGCAAGTGCCCTTGACCATCTTGTACCAGTTCTAGGGATGTAGATAGATGCATGCTAATTAAATTGATGTCCTACTTCATGTTTACATGCCCTGTTCCATATAATTCCTTGTTACCTGAAATGGGTTGGGAAGTAGATAGGTCATAGTTGTGCTTAGCCATGCTTAAATAATTGGGATTGGGATTTCATACAATTGTGCTACGTTAAACTTTATGGTTACTTGAACTTGTGGTGATTACACAATTGTAGTGGATAGGAATCTGGTGGTTGGTTAGTATTGGTATGGTGCAGTTTGCACGAGACCCGGGATTGGGGTTTGTTACCACCGGATTCTAAGGACCGATTTATGGAGGAAGCCACTAAGCTTTATAGTACCACCACGAGACTAAGATGGGGCAGCATGGTCAATTAATTAGGTTTCTCCCGATGAAATGCTAGTGGTTGGAAGGTGCGGGGAATGATGCAGGGGAACTGCTCTGGGATCCGCAAGGCTCAAGAGGGGGCTCTGAGGCGGAGGGTTACTCTGAGAATCCTAAGTGGTGGAAACCTTAGAGGGCTAGTACTAGTCGGGAGCACCTTGGTAAAGACCATGTAGTGATCTCTTGGCCACGCACCTACGAAAGTGTGAAATGTGGTTGATCACCACGGGCTACATGGAGGTTTACTCAGTCCACCTGGCAACAGGGGATGGAATCACTGCTTGTGGGGAAAGGGTACACTCTCTGCAGAGATTTGGTAAAACTGTCATGATAGCCGTGCTCACGGACAAGAGCGGCTTGGGACCAGTTCATAATTAGTCTATGGTTGGGAAATGGTGGTTAATTATGATTCAAGTACATTCATTATCATTACTTATGTGTTGATTACTTCCTGAATGATGATATTGGTAATTGAAAGCTAAGGTTAGGTTTTAAGCATAGTGCTAAGCCATAATTGGCCTTCCCTTTGCTTTAGCCATTCATGTCATCTCTTCCCGCACTTGCTGAGTACTCTATGTACTCAAGCGTTTAATTTTCCATTAGAATATGAAGAAGAAGAAGCGGCACCGAAGGACTTCTTCGTCAATCCGGAGGACTTGGTCTAGGCTGGCGACCTCACGCGCAACGGCTGCCTGTGGAGATGGAGCTACCCTCATCTATTAGTCTTCTGCTGTAGTTTGGACTATGTTAACTTTGTAGTTGATGTAAATAGTTGTGGTGTGTATTTGTAGACCTTCGGGTCGTACTGTAAGACTATTTTATGTATTCGAACATGGCAATGTATAATATTTCACTTTCGTCGACGCATGTATGATTCAACTGATCCTAGCGTACATGTGATTAGCGTCTGTTCATCTTTACGATGACCGGGCGTGACAAAGTGGTATTAGAGCCAGGTTGCCCGTAGGACGCAAGCCTAGTTAGAAATGGCCGAAAATTAAGGACTATACTATTTTCTTATAAAATAGTATTTCCAAAACTGTGTGCTTCCCATCTCAAACCTTGTGCTTCTTATCTTGCTGCACTTATTGATTTATTTCTAATTTAATTTATTGATTATTGATCTCACTCTCTTCTTTTCAAATGTTTGTAGATGACGCGAACCAAGCAGACGGCTCGTAAGTCGACTGGGGGTCGTGTTCCTCGCCACGCCCTAGCCAGTCGCTCCGCACCTCACACCCCCAGGAGGGAGACGACGCTGTTCTCCACTGGGAGTGCTGCTTCGAGGATGCGTGTCCGTCTTCGCTCCCTTCTTCGTGCTGCGGGGTACCTTGAGTACCGTGTTCGCCTAGTCTACCACACCACTAGGGTCTTTGCACCCTATACTGGTGGACTGGAGTGGAGTTCTCAGCTAGCCGTCTACTATGACTCGGAGTTGCTACACTCACACTTCTCTCTGGCCTGGAGGAGCTCCCAGCGTGCGGCTGAGGAGGACGCCACGTGGGAGGCGATGACCTACTGGAGTCACGCCCACAGGTTCCTTCTTGGGTGCACGGAGCACGCATACACCCCTCAGCGCCCTAGTGGCACGGCCGCCTACGCTGGACGTGACGTCGAGGGGCCTTTGACCTACCCTCAGTGCGAGAGGCTGGTGGACGACATGGTGGAGTTGTCTTCGCGACTCCAGCGTTGTCAGCAGGAGCTACAGGACAGCAGGGACCTGGTTGACTGCTACGAGCGACTTCGCCGACGCTACGCGAGGATCACTGGAGCTGATCCTAACTCTCCTCAGTACGCTTCGGATGTTGAGCCTTGGGACCTGAACTCTCCAGATCACCGTATGAACTCCCCCCAGGAATCAAGAGAGGACTCGGAAGAAGAAGACCTGGAGATGGAGGTTGAGGAGGACTCCGATGAGTAGGAGTGGACTTGTTTCCCCGCTGGACGACTCAGGACAGTTATCCTTAGTGTGTAGGAGCGTGTAGCGACGCCCTCTTTAGTCTTGAGTTGTGTTGTTTATGATGTTATGCTAGTAGTTTGCTTTATATTATGTGTGTGTGGTTGTGTGCGACATGAGTTGTGGAATGCTTCGGCATCCTGTCCACATCCATGTCATTTGTGTATAGACTTGTTAGTGTGTCGTGCGAGTTGTGGAATGCAATAGCATCTTGTCCACATCCGCACAGTTGGTTAATGAATTTGCTTGCTTTATATATTTGTGTCTCCCTTGATGCATGTAGTTGGGACCGTTTGCCATAGCGTACCCTTCTATATCTTACCTATTGTCCTAAAATTTCAATTATTCCCTACACAGATGTCTGGAAGAGGTAGAGGTAGAGGTCGTGGCAGGGGCGCTGTGCCCCAAGATGAAGGACTTGGAGGTGTGCTAGGATGGAATGGTAGGGGTGCCCGAGGAGCCCCAGCCGCGGAGCAAATGCAGCATATGATGGCCATCCAAACCCAGCTGCTTAACAACCTTACTCAGATTGTCACCAACCTGCAGCAAGCCCCACCCCCACCACCACCAAATTACAACCTTCCGCCACCACCACTTTTCCCACCTAGGTCCTTCCTAAGGGACTTCCTGAACACTCATCCACCCACTTTTGCCACCGTCACCGAACCCATGGATGCCGATGATTGGCTCCGAACCATTGAAAGCAAGTTGAGGCTCATCCACTGTGAAGGAAGAGAGAAAGTACTACTAGCCTCCCATCAACTCCAAGGACCGGCATCCGACTGGTGGACTGCCTTTACTGTAGCCCACCGGGATCCAGAAAGCATTACTTGGGAAGTGTTCAGGACCAATTTCTGGAATCACTTTGTGCCTGAGGGAGAAATACAAGCAAGACGTGAAGAGTTCCTGATGTTAAAGCAGGGCCGTATGACAGTGAGAGCCTACTTGAATGCATTCACCTAGTTATCCTGCTATGCACCGACAGACGTGGATACTGATTCCAAGAAACAATTCCGCTTCAAGAATGGATTGGACAAGGAGTTAAAGTTCGCCATGTCTTCCAGCGATTACAGCGACTTTCAGAAGCTGGTTGACAAAGCTTTTGAAGTGGAAAGGACTAAAAAGGAACTGGATGATGAGGAAAGAAAAAGGAAGTTGACTATAGCACATGCCTCTAGCAGCAATGTACGCCCCCGTCTTAACCCTCCGCCTGCGAACCAGATGACTCGTCCTATGAACTACTCGGGACAGAGATTTCCAAACTCTAACTACAGGCCACCCACTCCCTACAACCAGCAAATGCGCCAGCAGCAGCAGCAGCAGCAGCCACCATGCCAGCCAATGCAACCCCCACGTCAGCAGATGCAGCCATCCCGCCCTTCAGCTCCAGCTAACCGTCCAAATGGCCAACCCCCAAGAAACCAATCAGGAGGCAACAAGGGCCCAAATAATGCTGCGGGAGTACAATGTTACAAGTGCGGAGAATGGGGACACTATGCCAGCAGTTGTCCAAAGAAGCAACAAAACCCATCTGGTCGTGTCAACCATGTGACTCTGGAGCAAGCACAGGAAGCGCCTGATGTGGTGATCGGTATGTTTTCTGTTAACTCCCACCCCGCCACCATATTGTTTGATTCAGGTGCTACACATTCATTTATATCCAAGGATTTCATAAAGAAGCATGACATGGTAGTTACATTCTTGAATGGGCCATTATTGATAAACTCTCCTGGAGGAGAGATGGTGGCAAGGCATCTATGCCGAAAAGTGAGTATAAACATAAGGGGGTAGTCTTTTGGGCCAACCTAATAGTGTTGGACTCACAAGGATTAGATATCATTCTGGAAATGGACTGGTTGACGAAGAATCAAGGAGTAATTTATTGTGCAACTAGAACAGTTTGCTTAACACACCCGGATGGCACTACAGTGGAGTTCAAGCCAGATCAGACACAAGAGGCATTAGTACAACTCAACCATCTTGAGAGTACCAAAGATATCAGGGTTGTGAAGGAATTTCCGGATGTATTCCCAGATGACTTACCAGGTATGCCCCCTGATCGAGAGATTGAATTTGTCATTGAATTAGTACCTGAAACGGCCCCAATATATAAGAGGCCATATTGAATGGATGCTAAACAATTAGCTGAACTAAAGGATCATATTGAGGAGTTATTGGCAAAAGGATATATTCGTCCTAGCTCATCGCCTTGAGGAGCACCAGTTATATTTGTACCTAAGAAGGATGGAACTCAAAGGTTGTGTGTGGATTACCGTGCCTTAAATGAGGTAATCATCAAGAATAAATATCCACTACCAAGGATTGAAGATTTGTTTGATCAGTTGAGAGGAGCATGTGTGTTTTCCAAGATTGATCTTCGTTCGGGCTACCACCAACTGAAGATTAGACCGTCAGATATTCCCAAGACGGCATTTGTCTCTCGATATGGATTATATGAGTATACAGTTATGTCATTTGGATTGACCAATGCTCCAGCATATTTTATGTATCTTATGAACAAGGTATTCATGGAGTACTTGGACAAGTTTGTGGTGGTATTCATCGATGACATACTTATCTACTCCAAGACTGAAGAAGAGCATGAGGAGCACCTTAGGATGGCTCTACAGAAGCTTCGCCAACATCAACTGTATGCCAAGCTTAGTAAGTGTGAGTTTTGGCTAAAGGAGGTGTCATTTTTGGGTCATGTCATATCCGAAGGAGGAATAGCAGTAGACCCAGGAAAAGTGGCCGATGTCCTTAAATGGGAAACGCCTGAGAGTGTGCATGATATACGAAGATTCTTAGGTATGACTGGTTACTACCGTCGATTCATCGAGGGATTTTCAAAGATCTCTCGACCACTAACCAAGTTGCTTGAGAAAGGAGTTGCCTTCAAGTGGACCCCCAAATGTGAAGTAAGCTTCGCCGAGTTGAAGAAGAGCTTAACCAGTGCACCGGTATTGGTGATGCCCGATATGCAGAAGGAGTTTGTGGTCTATTGTGATGCATCTGGTCATAGTTTAGGATGTGTTTTGATGCAAGGAGGACATGTTGTAGCTTATGCTTCAAGACAGCTTCGGAAACATGAGAGGAACTATCCAACACATGATTTAGAATTGGCAGCTGTTGTTCATGCATTGAAGATATGGAGACACTACTTAATGGGAAAAAGGACTGAGATATACACAGATCACAAGAGCTTGAAATACATATTCACACAACCGGATCTTAATCTCAGACAACGTCGTTGGTTGGAATTAATAAATGATTTTAATGTGGGAATCAACTACCATCCAGGCAAGGCTAATGTGGTCGCTGATGCTCTAAGCAGGAAGGGACAATGCAATAACTTGTCAGTACAAGCTCTTCAACCTCAGTTATGTGAAGAGTTTGCAAGGTTAAACCTATGTCTAGTGTCTAGCACTGAAGCAGTTGCTATGGAAGTGGACTTAACCCTTGAACGTGATATACGAGAAGGACAAAAGAATGATGAGAAGGTCAAGGAGATCAAGCAGTTGATGAAGAAAGGGAAAGCTCCGAACTTTAGAGAGGATGAACAAGGAACCTTATGGCTTGGAAAGAGGATTTGCGTTCCGGATATCAAGGAGATTAGAGAGCTAATACTAAGAGAAGATCATGACTCATCTTACTCTATCCATCCCGGAAGCACAAAGATGTATCAAGATCTTAAAGATCGATATTGGTGGCATGGAATGAAACGGGATGTAGCAGAACATGTGGCCATATGTGACACATGTCAGTTGATTAAGGCGGAACATCAAAGACCAGCAGGGTTATTGCAACCAATCAAAGTGCCAGAATGGAAATGGGAAGAAATTAGTATGGATTTCATTGTGGGACTACCAAGAACACAGTCTGGATATGATTCTATATGGGTCATAGTGGATCGTTTAACTAAAGTTGCTCACTTTATTCCTGTGAAAGAGACCTACAATGGTCCCAAGCTGGTGGAACTGTACATCTCCAGGATTGTATGCTTACATGGAGTTCCTAAGAAGATCATTTCAGACAGAGGCACTCAATTCACCTCAAGGTTCTGGCAGAAGTTGCATGAATCAATGGATACCCGTCTAAATTTTAGTTCGGGGTATCATCCTGAAACTGATGGTCAGATAGAACGCACCAACCAGATATTAGAAGACATGTTGAGAGCGTGTGCTCTAAAGAATAGCAAAAGTTGGGACAAGAATCTGCCATATGCCGAATTCTCTTACAACAACAGTTATCAAGCCAGTTTGAAGATGTCTCCTTTTGAAGCGTTGTATGGGCGAAAATGTAGGACACCGTTGTTTTGGAATCAAACTGGGGAAAGTCAAGTCTTTGGGCCTGATGTATTAAAAGAGGCTGAAAGACAAGTACAAGAAATTCGGAAGAATCTAAAGGCAGCTCAAACAAGACAGAAGAGTTATGCGGATACTCGAAGACGTGATCTCACATTTGAAGTTGGTGACTACGTGTACTTGAAGGTGTCACCTATGAGAGGATTGAGAAGATTTAAAGTAAGAGGCAAGTTGTCACCCCGCTACATTGGTCCGTTCAAGATACTCGAAAGACGAGGTGAAGTGGCATATCAGCTTGAGCTTCCACCACACTTGTCAGATGTGCATAATGTGTTCCATGTATCACAGCTTAAGAAATGCTTAAGAGTGCCTGAAGAGCAATTGCCTATGGAAGCAGTGGATGTACAGGAAGATTTGTCTTATGTGGAGCAGTCTGTCAAGATACTTGAGACACTAGAAAAGGTCACAAGAAATAAAGTTATTCGCATGTGCAAAGTGCAATGGAAGCATCACTCAGAGGCAGAAGCAACATGGGAAAGAGAAGAAGATCTCAAGGCGGATTTCCCTCATCTATTCTCTTAGGACGACCGAATCTCGAGGGCGAGATTCCTTTTAAGGGGGGTAGAGTTGTAACACCCATTATTTTATGTGTAAAAATTTGAACAAACCATTGTGCATTGTAGCCTGCATTTTTGTGTGAATTTTGAAGTTTAAACGAGTAGTAAACGTTTAAGTTTGAATTTGAATTCAAATCAAAGAAAAGGAAATGAAAAAGAAAAAGAAAAAGAATTAAACCCCCACCCTGGGCCGACTTCTCCCCTGGCCCAATTCCCATTCCTCCCGCGCCAGCCCAACCGCACCCTCCCCCTCTCTTCTCTCTCTGTCGGGCGGACCCCACTTGTCATCCCCAACCCCCAGTAACCGCCACCCCCCCTCTTTCCCGCGCCGCGCTGCACCCACACCGCACCACCCCCCTCAAACCGCCTCATCCCACGTCGAAATCAACTCGGGAAACTCCCATCGCACGCGCCGACAACCACCGCACTCATTGCCCCTATAAAATTTCCTCCTCCCCCTCTATTTCTTCCTCCCCGCACGCAACCCTAGCCATCGCCGTTGCCGAGGTTAGTCGCCGCCGTTCCCGGTTAGGCGGTGATCGCCTTTCCCTCTCAACTGCCCTCACACCTTCACCGCCTCACCAGGAGCACGCCGGGCAAGTCTTGGCGAGGAGATCGACAAGGTTTCGCCGGAGTCGACGTTCATCGACACCAACCGCCGCCCCCTCTCGTCGCCGACCGTCTTCCACCCGATTTTGCACCCCGAAAACCCCCTAGGTGAGTTCCCCTACTCCTCCTCTCTTGGTTCACGTTCATGGCGCGTAGAATTGACGTATGAATCGCCGTTTGGGCCAACTCCGGCGAGGTCCGCCGCCGCGGACTCCAGTGCCGCCGCGCGCGTGTGGCCGGCGTCGCCAAGAGCGACGTGGCCGCATCTCTGACGTTGGTTTTGGGCCAACGGCCGAGATTAGATCAGCGTACCCCTTCGGTTATTTAAAATCCGAGCCATCCAGCGCAGATCTGACGGTCCTTATTCAATTTAGTTTTCCCGCCTTCGGTTATTCACACAGGCCCCTGGAAACTTGCTTGCTACCCCCTGCGCTTCTCTGGAATTGAAGTCTAGCCCCTGGAAATTGCAGACTAGCCCCTAGAACCCTAAAAATTGGATTTAATCATCTAAATAAGCAATCTAACCCCTGTAAATTGATAGAATCATGGATTTAGCCCCTTGTGCATTGTAGAAAACTATTTAATTAGTCCCTGGACTTTTATATATTTGCTAAATATGGTTTTTAGGTATATTTGAGGTGTAGAAAATAGATAAAAATGGTAATTAAGTGTAGAAATGCTAGAAAAAAATTGGTATAAATTATTTTATGCTGTGAATAAATTGTAGAGTTCATTTGAAATATATTTTGTCCATGGAGTATTTATTATAAATGTTTAAAAATACATTTTAACCATAGAAAATTCAATAAACATGGTTTTAGGCTATAATTAAATCCCAAAAATGTAGGTTAAATATAAAATGCACACTTTGGCCATGTTAAGTAATAAATACTTCGTAGGGACGCATTAGTATAGGATTTTATGCATATGTGTGTGTTGTGATGTATTGTTTTGCGTGCCCTTTACTTATTTAGCTTTATTTTATTCTTGCCATGCTTGGGCAATATATCTAGAGTCATTCTACGACTCTAATCTTAACCTCCAAGACCAGGACTTCGCCAACACTCAAGTCTTCAATGAAGGCAAGTGCCCTTGACCATCTTGTACTAATTCTAGGGATGTAGATAGATGCATGCTAATTAAATTGATGTCCTACTTCATGTTTATATGCCCTGTTCCATATAATTCCTTGTTACCTGAAATGGGTTGGGAAGTAGATAGGTCATAGTTGTGCTTAGCCATGCTTAAATAATTGGGATTGGGATTTCATACAATTGTGTTACGTTAAACTTTATAGTTACTTGAACTTGTGGTGATTACACAATTGTAGTGGATAGGAATCTGGTGGTTGGTTAGTATTGGTATGGTGCAGTTTGCACGAGACCCGAGATTGGGGTTTGTTACCACCGGATTCTAAGGACCGGTTTATGGAGGAAGCCACTAAGCTTTATAGTACCACTACGAGACTGAGATGGGGCAGCATGGTCAATTAATTAGGTTTCTCCCGATGAAATGCTAGTGGTTGGAAGGTGCGGGGAATGATGCAGGGGAACTGCTCTGGGATCCGCAAGGCTCAAGAGGGGGCTCTGAGGCGGAGGGTTACTCCGAGAATCCTTAGTGGTGGAAACCTTAGAGAAATAGTACTAGTCGGGAGCACCTTGGTAAAGACCATGTAGTGATCTCCTGGCCACACACCTACAGAAGTGTGAAATGTGGTTGATCACCACGGACTACATGGAGGTTTACTCAGTCCACCTAGCAACAGGGGATGAAATCACTGCTTGTGGAGAAAGGGTACACTCTCTGCAGAGATTTGGTAAAACTGTCATGACAGCCGTGCTCACGGACAAGAGCGGCTTGGGGCCAGTTCATAATTAGTCTATCGTTGGGAAATGGTGGT
Source organism: Tuctoria greenei (assembly GCA_036927565.1). Classification (NCBI taxonomy): domain Eukaryota; kingdom Viridiplantae; phylum Streptophyta; class Magnoliopsida; order Poales; family Poaceae; genus Tuctoria; species Tuctoria greenei. The sequence continues at coordinate 288,797,827 of JAYESD010000001.1, forward strand.
TAATTATGATTCAAGTACATTCATTATCATTACTTATGTGTTGATTACTTCTTGAATTATGATATTGGTAATTGAAAGCTAAGGTTAGGTTTTAAGCATAGTGCTAAGCCATAATTGGACTTCCTTTTGCTTTAGCCATTCATGTCATCTCTTTCCGCACTTGCTGAGTACTCTATGTACTCAAGCGTTTAATTTTTCATTAGAATATGAAGAAGAAGAAGCGGCACCGGAGGACTTCTTCGTCAATCCGGAAGACTTGGTCTAGGCTGGCGACCTCACACGCAACGGTTGCCTGTGGAGATGGAGCTACCCTCATCTATTAGTCTTCTGCTGCAGTTTGGACTATGTTAACTTTGTAGTTGATGTAAATAGTTGTGGTGTGTATTTGTAGACCTTCGGGTCATACTGTAAGACTATTTTATGTATTCGAACATGGCAATGTATGATATTTCACTTTTGTCGACGCATGTACGATTCAACTGATCCTGACGTATATGTGATTAGCGTCTATTCATCTTTACGATGACCGGCCGTAACACCCGGATAGTGGATGGCGTTGCCACGGCGCTCGAGCCCCTAGGAATGGCGATCTTCATCTTGGATGCGACGAGGAACCGGGAAAAGCCGCCTCGCTATTGACGATGGTGGAGAAAGTGGGTGCTTTGAGATGGAAGTGGTGGAGGATGTGTTTGTTTGGCCGCGTGGTGGAGGGTTGTTACTGGGGTATCGATAAGATCGGTGTCCACTTTTCTTGTACCTTAGACAGGTTGGTGGGTCTCTTGCAAGTGTATTTAAGATGATCAGAGACTAGGCATTTGAAGCATTTACCCTTGAGGCGTAACTTGAAGTCGATGCTTCCTGATTGGTCTGGAATTCTGCGGAGATGTCTGTTGCTTCTCTTCTGTCTCCTTCACCAGTACCACCTCTTAACTGGGTGCCAGAGCTCAGTGTGGAGTGGATGCGGGATATCTGCTGTAGTCAAAGCGTGGGAGCAGTGATACGATGAAGGCCGAGGCACCTTGAATGCGTCGGGCGTCCTGTCCGAGCGAGACCCGAGAGGCGCACGAGAGGTGCCCTGTCTGAGAGAAATGGGCCTCTGATTTCTGGAATGCCTTCTCCACTATCGGCCGGAACCGTACTCGCCGACGGTAATCAGCCGTCTCCAGCTGTCTACCCATGGGACTTTATCCACGGATGCGTGGCAATCCAAACAAGAGCGCTTCAGCATAGGATTTAGCAAACTTACCTTGCCATTGACGGGTCGCAGGTGGCACGGTTTCCTTGATCCAATGTGTAGGCGTCGATTGAGGAGGACGAGCAGTAATCGTCTTTCTCCGCGACGGCAGCTCCCACATGCTTCCTTGGGAACAAAGGTCTTCAGCCGTGGCTTGGTGAGGTGTGAGGCCTCAGGTTGGGATTCTCTCTTTCATTTCGCTTCCTCGGGCTATATACTAGAGCTGAGGGCAATACGCTTGATTGGTGAAGCTGCTGGGACTTCCGGGAATTTGTGGTTGAGGGAGCGGTTGGGCGATTTGGAGGGCTTGAAGGGAATGATCTTGTGAGTGGATTTTGATCTTTGAAGGATTGAATCAGATCTATGGAGGATTGAGAACAGGGAGGAGTCGGAGTCGCCACCTGTCACCCGAGAGAGCCGTTGGGAGCCATCGCATTAATTTTAAGAAGTGATGCATGCTTACGCTCATGACACGGTATGGTGTAGAATAAAATGCATGTATGTTCTTGTCATGTTTTTATTTGGTGTACAGCATATGGTGTAACAGTTAGGTACCAAATGTTTCTATTCCTGTGGCGATTTTTCTGGAGACTAAATTTTAGTGAACTAGTACAAAATCTACTTATAATCATGGGCTCATCAAAAAAATTGGTGGATCTGTTACAACCAAGGAAGTTGTCAGGTTTAGTCCTCCATTGAATAATGATGATGAGAGAGCATAACTTGAGGTCCTGTTTGGCACAACTGAAACTTGTTTAGAAGTTGGATTCTCTGTAACTACTCTGAGAAGCGGGTGTCTAGAGAAGTAGCTGTAAATACAAGTTAGATGTTCGACACTCTACTTCAAAATGTGTTGCTTAGCTGTTGCAGAGTGTGAAATGTCTGAATTGCCCAAACTGATATTCTAATGTATATATTTATTAATTCCGAGTTATTTTTTATGTTTCACATAATACAAATATAAAATAGATCTCTAAAATCATTAATAAAGTTTCCTGCTATATTTTATTTGTCACATAATAAAATTTATTTAATATTCATGCACGTGATAAAATAGTATCACATAGATTTATCATATGATAAAATAAAATATCATTGAAGGGATACAATACATAAATATAATACACAGTATACTATTACAAAGAATGCGACATTTCATTTTTGACAGCACCAAATCTATATTTCTTTTAGAATGTGTCCTCTCTCATGTCTTCTCTCTTTGCAAAAAAATGACTATTGTGTCTTCTCTCATGTTCATACAGTGCAAAGCTGCAAAATTATCTATACCAGAACATACTCAAAGGTTTTATAATGAAATTTCCACAACCATTGGCTAATATGCTAGAGGTTTACTCAAGGTTCATGGTACATTTTTTTCGTTAACTAGAAGCACCAACTCATGGATCAAGCACTTCAGTTATCTTTCAAGTACATTGGGGGCCACCCTGCATTCTGCTCAATCAAGGTTTTTCGGCCCTACAACACTTCTCGCGCCCAACCGCATTGTGTTCCCATGCGTGTTTTTGAAACCTGGATGTCCGAGTATCAAAGCATTAGATCAAAGCCATACCTTTCAATGAACATAACAGGAAAAGTACCTCATGCATGTACATAACAACAAGGTCTGGTGTATCCTTGTTGAACTCTTCACTCTCTGCATCTCCCAAGCCCAAACCCTGGCAAAGGAATATCATTATGAGACATGATAAAAATAAGTTGCTAAGTAACAAAAGAAAGAGCACATAGACATCTCAATCACCAAGATCTGCATTACCAAACAAATACCAAGGTATAGAACTTTATTCTCACGTGCATATTTTGCAGCCAGTTTCATCCCTGAGATTCCACGATCTCCAAAATCCATCCTGGCATCAAAATGCACAAGGAACCCTAAAATTTCCAGCATGTATGAACATCAACCACATGAATTGAGTAATCTTCCTTCAACTATTAACCAAAGACGCACATCGCAATACTCACTTTAAGAGTTTATCAGGACCGTGTGGACATCTGACGCCTGTAGCTGTTAAAAAAGTGTCATCATGAGGCACACTAACACGAATACATGCAAATTAGGAATGCAATATTAATGTTCTGAATATAGAATATGAAAAGTACAACTGTAGATACAAATGTGAAAAAGAATCCTTACTATGAGATGTTATTTAAGGAAACACGTGCAATATGTTTGCAAACATAGCTGTAGTTGCTTACAGTTGTTGCAGTTGCATACTCAAGATCTGAAGCTGCAATCCACTGGATTGATGGCATGAACAGGCAACACAGGAATGTAGGAGAGCCTGGAACAGATGAGACACAAAAAACGAATTAGAAATAAATGTATTCATATATAGCTGATAAGTTCATCTTGCATCAACAGTAATACACAGTAACATAGAAGGCCCAAAACGTTACTTATTCATGAACAAACGTTTCAATTCTTAGAAACAGATAACCTTCCATCTCGATCTTCACACCAACAGATACAGAATATGCGCTCTTGAACATATCGCCAGTGGTGCTGTCCACTGAAGCAGTGGCCAATCCTTTTCACAACCTCAGTGTCACACAGTTCAATTTTGAGAATGTTATATAAATGAAGAATTGAAGATTGAATCAATCTTTAGCAGTGTGCTCCCCTTGAACATCTCCGGCTTCTGTAATCACAAACATGGGAACATCTCCGGCTTCTGCTATGCTGTGCAATGCAACTCAAAAAATGTAGGCAAATGAATCTAAAGGAAAATTCAAGAAACAACAATAAAAAATCAAGGGTTTGGTTTCTTGGATAGATCAACCAGCAGCACAAAATCTCTAATCCATGCAATTCTCAAGAAACGAACCCTAATCCCTGAGAAGAGCCCTAATCCCAGTCGGATCGGACGCTTACTTGCCAATTTTTGGAGCAGTTCGCAGGTGGGGGATCCGTCAGGGGGCCTCACCATGCCGCCGGGGAGGGGCTCTGCCAGGGACGACCCGGGGGGGGGGGGGGGGGGGGGGGGGGGGGGGGGCGGAGGGGCGGCCTCAGCCATGGCCGCCAGGGTGGGGCTCTGCCAGGGCCGCAGAGTGGGGCGGCCTCAGCCATGGCCGCAGGGGAGGGGCTCTGCCAGGGCCACCGTGGAGGAGGGGCCTCTGGTGGGTGCACGTGTGGCGCGCGGCGTCCACTATGTAAGAAACTTAAATAAGAGAGAATGGTGGATGACGCGTTTAAAGGCGAACGTCTCTGATAAGGTTAAGCAAGACAAGCCCGCTTCAGCGAGGACCTGACATGGCTCGGCTGAACATTCAAGGAGACGCATTACAATACAACACGTCTCAGTTAAGTAGGTATACAAGACGCGCCTTCTCTCCGACTAATGAGAGACACGCTTCTGAGAAAGCGCGTCTCCTATTAGCGAAAGAAGTGAGACGTACTTGACAGAAAGATCGTCTCTTTTGTCTTCGCTTACAGACAGACATGAACTCGTTGCTGAACGATTAATTCATTCATTCACAGTTGAAAACAAGACAGTTGAACACACAAAATATTCATCACACAGATGAACACAGATAACACATTCATTCATTAACAAAGAGAATTCCGAGGGAGCGGCATCACTGTTTCTTGCAGGGTGCCTCTCTCGACGGAATTGGCGGCGGAACGTTGGTCATGGTCGCTTGTCTGCGCGGAGAAGACGAACAAAGAGAAGAGACTGATGATGCTTTTATATGTTTGTGGGAGAAGCAAAATGGAGACGCACTTTTAGAAAGAGCTTGTCTCCGGTTCTACACGTCACCTTTAGGTTCGTGATTTTCTCTATTTTGCTACGGTTCACTGTTGATATCACACATTACTAAACTTAGAGCACATTCACTTGATAACTAAATCATTCACTTGTCCAGAAAATAATCAAATCATTCCTTATGATACCTGAGGAACACGATGAACATACAACACATTCATTCATTCACACAGTTGAATAACACACAAGATAATATTCTATCACATAGATGAACAAATATAGATTTCATTCATTAACAATATTTACAAAACAGAAGCAACTAAAAACAACAAAGAAAAACTAAATCCTACTTCTACTCCTCCTCCTCCAGATCCTCCTCCTCCTGCTCCTCCTCCTCCAGATCCTCCTCCTCCGGCGGTGACTCCGGCGCCGGTGCAACAGGAGTCTGGGACGGCTGCGCCGGCTGCTCCAGCGGTGCAACCTCGAGAACGAGGTTGCTCTCCATCGCCTCCACCAGGTTTCTACGGCCCTCGGGGCCAAGCACCTGGGCCATTGTCTTGAACAGAATGTCGAGACGATCGGCCACCCCCGTGAGGGCGAAGAGGTAGTGGCCGATGGTACCCATTCCAATAAACTGGGGAACGGTACCTGAAAGTCGCCTAGAGGGGGGTGAATAGGCAATAAGACCTTAAATGACTTAATCAAACGAGATTAAACTCCTGAGACCGGAATTGTCTGGACAGGGCCAGACTAGTCCGCTCAGCACGGGGTGAAAATCTAAATACTTGGTTTCGACAAGTTATTTGCGGAATTTAAGTTCAACCAAGATAGAAACATTATATAATAACTTGGTACAACTAAGATTGGAATATTTAAACACTTAGATCACAAGATTTTAACAAAGATCAAAACTGAAAGGCAATATGAACAATATGAACTCTAATAGCAATATTAGTGATCACAAAAAGTAAAATACAAGTGAGACAAGATTTATCTCGTGGTTCAGCTCTACGAAGAAACTTAGATCCACATCGAGAAGTCCACACAAGGACCAGGTCTCACTTTACCCTTCTCTCACCAAGCCATCACGATGGCCGGCTTGGTTTCCACTATATCAGTGGGTAATCACCAAGTTTGATGGGGCTGCTCACAAGTTGAGGCTCCCACAAATAAATACAATGAGGAGCACATGAAGCTCAACTCACACAAGCCACAAAGCACAATCACAATGTGCAAATAGATCAAACCGAGAGCCCAAGTGCGATGATCTTCCTTCACTCTCCTCTCCAAACCCTAATATCTTCAAGATTCGGTCTTGGAGGGCTAGTAAGACGAGTAGAAGGCTTTGGAAGGCTCTTGGTCACTTGTGGCGGTGCTAGGGTTCAAGACTTGTTCAAATGAGGTCGGGGGTCCCCTTTTATAGGGGTCCCGAGTCCCTTCTGCAGACCTCAGCAGAAGGGCGGAATAGTCCGACCACTGGTCCCGTACTAGTCCGACCCAATGGGACCACTGACCTCTGGTCAGGTCCCGACAACTACCACACTGCACGACGATTGTCACGCTACATGCCAAATTTCCAAATTTAAACGGTCACTAAACAACGGACTAGTCTGGTTCAAAATGGACTAGTCCGAAGTAGAACAGAAGGGTTTAGTCCGTTCTAAAACAGACTCATCTCGGTAGGCTCGAACTAGTCTGGCTAGAGGGGGTGGACTAGTCCAGCCCTCTAGGGTTTCTCTCAGTTTATCTTACTAAGTCTCAAACGGACTAGTCCGTATTCATACGGACAAGTCCAAACCTTTCCAGAGAGCTTTGGTTCGTCCAAAAACGGACAAGTCCAGTCTTCTGGGACTTAGCTCCAAAATCACTGAGAATCACTCCAGAGATGTTTGTTGCGTCTGAAAACGGACTGGTCTGCCTGGCCGGACTAGTCCGGCCTTGAGGCCCGGACTAGTCCGGCCTCCTAGGGTCTTTTCTCATTTTTGGCTTCTCACTTAGGTGTTTCTCTCAATCACCACTTTGATCCCCATAGAATGATCTCAATGCACATGATACATCCACCCTCTCACATGACACGGCTCATATAAGCTCAACCTCATAAAAACCCTAATTTCTACTCTTGAGTCTTTGATGACTGTTATATCCTTTTCCTTTTTGAAGGGTTTCATTTCAATCATTGTACTTGTAGTTAAGATCAACTTAGCTCATTAGACTCTTAATTATCGTCATCAATCATCCAAAATCCAAGGGGATGCCTAGATACACTTTCAATCTCCCCCTTTTTGGTGATTGATGACAACACATTAAGACTTCGACAAAAAAGATAATAATTTGTTTTCATAACATGTATTTGTTTGAGTGACTCCCCCCCAATGTATGCATCATGAGTAAGAGTAATTGAGAGAGGTCTCATACATATACATGTTATGGTGGGATGCGTAAGTGATGTGCTTATAAATTGTGACAAAGCAACAAATATGCAAGATAAGCATGTAACTCAAGCATAACATCACAATTGATATGTATTAAGTCTTACAACAATTGAAGTGAGAGTTTTAAAAATAAAAACATAAGTCCATCTTGGATCAATCTCACACTCATACAACTAAGTAGAGCTCTCAATCTCTCCCCCATCATAACTAAGTAGAGCTCTCCCTCTTTCTAAGTGCCGCAACCACCAATCTCTCCCCCTTTGGCATCAAGACACCAAAAAGGAAAAGAAGGAAAGAAGAGACCTTAGGTCTACTCGTCATCATCATCATCAGTGTCGTCGTCATCGTCTCCGCCTTGATGCCCGCTATCGCTCTCCGTGGCCTCCGGATCAATACGAGCATCATCATCGGACGGGGCCGCGGTAGAAGTACCATCTTCACCAAATTGAGCGAGCTCCTCGGTGGTGAAATCCAGGAATGAAGTGAGCTCACCATCACTCTCCTCGGTGGAAGACATAGGGATGTCCAGCTTGTCGCACATCGCCTTGAGATACTTCTCGTTGTGACGCTCCATGCAACGTTGCCGAATTTCCGTCTTCCAGCAAGAGGAGAAAAGAGCTTTGAAGCACTTGAAGAATCCACCCCCGCATTGTGATGAAGGCGGAGGTGGCGGAGGAGATGGCACAAAGCGAGAGGAAGAAGCGGGAGGATCCACATTCTTCCTCCTAGGGGCAGCAGGCTTCGGGGGAGGGAGTTGAGGTCGAAGCCTCCGGTGAGTGATGTCTTTCTTGAAGTTGAGTCCGGAGACCTTCTCGGTCATGTACATGATGTAAGGAGCATATCCACATGATCGGTTTGGAGTATGGGAGATGTTGAAGATGTCGTCGAAGATGTAGTCAACCACATTGAAGCGGAGATCTCAATCAATGAGTACCATCAAGTGCCTCAGATTTCCTTGAATAACCCTGCATCTCCATGCTTGGGGGCAATTGTCTTCCAGAGCATCCTGTTGAGGACACTGTAGAAGGGCTTGATGTTCCTTATGTGTCCGGCCTCAAAGGGTACATGGCTAGGATACATGTACTCCAGGGTATCGCAATCAACTGGCCTTAAGTTGGAGATAATGATCTCATTGTCCAGTTGAGCAAACTCCCAGTAGGTGGTGGAGTATTGCTCTCCAGGGGTCATCTAGGTGATCCTCCTGTCTCCATCAGTGTGGAAGTAGATAGTGTAATAGAATTGAGTAATAACTTGCACATTCTAGTCATACTGAAAGGCCATGAATTTCTTTAGACCATGGTGCTCTACAGCCTACATCACAACATTGAAGGCCACATGATCCTTCTGGGCCATGTAGTCCCAGTCGATCCACTGAGCATCGGTGTTTGGGGTTTGCTTGGACATGTAGACAGTCCAGTTGAAGTCACAGTGGAAGTCACACCAGAAGCGCGGATCCACTGTGCTCTTGTCCCGCTAATCGACATTGATCTTCTGGAGCTTTCTTGCATTCTCAGGCCCTTTGCCTTTGAAAATGTTGGCATCGAAGGCAGCTGCACGGTTTGGGTTCTGTGTAGGAGATGACATCTTCAAGGGGCCAATGGGTTGAGAGGCACCTTCTTGGCCTTGCTTGCTGCCTTCATGGCCACTATGACCCTTTTCTTGGGTGAAGCATCCGCTGGGGCCTTTCCCTTGTCTTTGGAGATCCTCGCCTCCTGGATTCTAGCTTGCTCCCCCGCAGTCACAAGCCTCTTTTTCTTTGGGGCTGCCTCAGATGTAGCAGCGTTGTGAGCTTCTCGTTGAGTTTTCGTTGCTCTCATTGCATCTGATTGGGACTCAAGATAAGCCATGAAAAGTTGGTCCTCCTCGCGCTTTCGGCGGTAGCAAGCTTGCCTTCCCGCTTTAGCCTCGGAGTCGGAGAGGGGAACATAGTCAGAGTCCAACATGATTGCTGATAAGAGAAGAAAGGGAATGTTTATGATTAAAAGGAAGTTAAGGGGTAGTGGTAGAATTCACAAAATCAACCTAGGTTAGGGTTTTCACTGTGTAACCCAGACTTGTCCGCCTAGGGGCCGGACTAGTCCATAGCAAATCGGACTTATCTGCCCTTTGGCCGGACTAGTCAGGTTCACACAGCAAGAACCCTAATCTAGAGAAATTTTGCAAAAACTATAGATCCTACCACAAAAGTGAAGGTACATGATCACAATGATGGGCACAACAATATTTGTGAAGAAGTTTTTATCAATAGACCCAAAAGAATTGAATTTCAAGGGTTTTGGGGTTAGGTCAAGAATACCTCTTCAAATCTTTAAATAGATGAAATGTGGATGAAGAATCGGCCTGCGATGCTTGGGGAATAGTTCCCTAGCACCTTAGGGCTTCAGTCCAAGGATTGAAGTCGAGATTTGTTGGTGGGAATCAAAAATCGCCGTTTGGGGGGCGGTTTTCGTGCATTTTGAAGAGAGAGGGTTTGAGTGGAAGTGAAGAGGTCGGGGGCTCCCTGGGGAGGTTAAGTCCCCAAGGGCTGGACTAGTCCGGTCACAGGGCGGACTAGTCTGGTTCTAAGGCTGAAAACTCCTATATATTGAGTTTTCAGTGGAGATTTGATCCTTTTGGACTAGATTTCACAAAAGATCTTTGTAAACATGTTCAATAAGCAGTCAACAATCAAACTATGACCATGGTTCACACGGATTCAATAATTTCAAAATAATTTGCAGAAAATTGTGGAGGATGAGTTTTTCGCAAGCATGTGTGAATTTTGAATATGACAATCAGATGTGCAAGATTCAAGCCACATTTCGAAAATCCAAGATATTAAGCTCACTCCTTAGTTAGCAAAATCTTTTCTCATCTAAGGGTTTGATAAATATATCGGCCAATTGTTTATCGGTCCTCACATGTGAAATTTCAATGTCTCCTTTGATGGAGTGATCTCTCAAGAAATGGTGTCGAATATCGATGTGTTTGGTCCTTGAGTGTTGAATTGGATTATGGGCTATTTTGATGGCACTCTCATTGTCACATAGGAGGGGAATATGGCACAAGTTTATGCCATAGTCCCTTAGAGTTTGTCGCATCCAAAGAAGTTGTGTACAACAACTTTCGGCGGCAACATACTCCGCTTCGGTTGTGGAAAGAGCAATGAAGTTTTTTTTCTTTGAGGACCAAGACACTAGAGATCTACCAAGGAATTGGCAAGTTCCCGACGTACTCTTCCTATCGACTTTGCACCCCGCATAGTCCGCATCAGAATATCCAATGAGGTTAAACTTAGAGCCTTTGGGGTACCAAAGTCCTAGGCTTGGTGTGTGAACTAAATATCTAAGAATTCTCTTAACGGCGGTCAAACGACACACCTTAGGAGCAGCTTGAAATATAGCACACATACACACACTAAGCATGATATCGGGCCTAGATGCACATAAGTAAAGCAATGAGCCTATCATGGAACGATATACGTTTTGGTCCACACTTGGACCATCTTCATTGAGATCGAGATGCCCATTGGTTGCCATAGGTGTCTTGATGGGTTTGGCCTTTTCCATGTTAAACGTCTTGAGTATATCTTGTGTGTACTTGGTTTGACTAATGAACGTGCCTTCCTTGAGTTGCTTCACTTGAAAACCTAGGAATAACTTCAACTCCCCCATCATAGACATCTCAAATCTTTTCGTCATTATCTTAGAAAACTCATCACAAAAAGCTCTGTTAGTATAACCAAATATAATGTCATCGACATATATTTGGCAGACAAACAAATCATCATTGAAATGCTTAGTGAATAAAGTGTAATCCGCCTTCCCAATTTTGAAACCGTTTGAGTTAGAAAATCTCTAAGGCACTCATACCAAGCTCTAGGAGCTTGTTTGAGTCCATAGAGAGCCTTACGCAATTTGTACACATGGTTTGGGAATTCTTGATCCTCAAATCCGGGGGGTTGCTCCACATACACCTCTTCCTTGATTGGACCATTGAGGAATGTGCTCTTGACGTCCATTTTATATAGCTTAAAATCATGGTTAGTAACAAAGGCAAGTAATGTACAAATTGATTCAATCTTAGCTACAGGAGCAAAGGTTTCTTCGAAATCAAAACCTTCGACTTGTGAATACCCTTTGGCCACAAGTTGTGCCTTGTTCCTTGTAACCACCCCATGCTCATCTAGTTTGTTGCGGAACACCCATTTGGTGCCTACAACATTCGCATTAGGCCTCTTCACAAGCTCCCATATTTGATTTCTTTCGAAGTTATTGAGCTCTTCTTGCATGGCCATCACCCAATCCGGATCTCGTAGTTCTTCTTCAACCTTGTGGGGCTCCAAGGAAGAAACAAAAGAGTAATGTTCACAAAAGTTTGCAACACGAGATTGAGTAGTTACCCCCTTGGAGATATCTCCAAGTATATTGTCAACGGGATGGTTTCGCTGGATGCTTTAATGCACTCTTGGGTGAGGCGCTTGAGGTCTTGAGTCAACATCTTGGTCTTCCTCATCCTCATTGTCTCCCTCTTGATTGATGCCTCCATTTTCATCTTCTTGGCGCATCTTGGAGGACTTGATCTTGATCATTTGAGAAGAAGCTTGCTTGATGTGTAGGATGATCACTTGAATGTTGTGGTTGTTATTATGGTCGAATATCTCCAAGCGCCATCCTTCCTATCACCACTTGTGGAGCTTCCTCTTGATCTAACACATGACGATCAACTTGCTCCACTCTGGAGCCATTAGTCTCATCAAACACTACGTCACGTGCTACTTCAACAATTCTAGAGGATTTGTTAAAGACACGATAGGCGTAAGTGTTTGAGTCATAACCAAGCAAGAAACCGTCATCGGACTTAGAAGTGAACTTCGAAGTCCTAGGCTGCTTGTTAATAATGTAGCATTTGCTCCCAAAAACACGAAAGTAGGAAATGTTTGGCTTGTTACCGCTTAGGAGCTCATAAGACGTCTTCTTAAGTATGCGGTGAAGATACAACCGATTTATGGCATGGCAAGCGGTGTTGACCGCTTCCGCCCAAAACCGGTCCGATGTCTTGTACTCCTCAAGCATGGTTCTTGATATCTCAATTAAGGTCCTATTCTTCCTCTTGGCCACCCCATTTTGTTGAGGGGAGTAGGGGGCCGAGAACTCATGCTTGATGTCTTCCTCATCCAAAAATTCTTCAACTTGAGTGTTCTTGAATTCGGTGCCGTTGTCACTCCTTATGATCTTGATACTTAAGGAGAACTCATTTTGAGCTCTCTTCAAGTACCTCTTGTAGACATCTTGAGTCTCACTCTGATC